>JAWZYV010011908.1:0-1229589 GCA_038373885.1 Cheiracanthium punctorium | reverse complement strand
ATGCACATATAAAATAAAGGTTCAGTATTATTAAATTATAATTAATAAATGGCCAATGCAATCTACTAGTTCGTTAAATAGTAATAATGAAAAAAGAAAGCCGCCGGCTGCTACGAAAGCGAGCGCGCACACGAAATTTTCATTTCCTCTTTTTTTTTCTGACTGACGGACGCTATCCCACATAAACGATGACAGACCATTTTTTTTTATGATTGATGTAACAATTAATACCCTCAAAACTTTTTCAAGTGTACTTCCTAGCGTGTAATATTACAGCAATTTACTCATTATTAAGGAGTATTTAAAGAATATCTCTCCCTGTAGATGGAATGACCCCCCCAGCTACTATGTACACCCTCCAAAAAAAGTATTCGAGCAAGAGAGAAGTTTCCTATTTTAGATTTGCGAATAATAATTGAGTTTTTGAAAAACGCACAACTTAATAGAAATATAGAAAGTCATATTTATTTTTAATATACGAAACCAACGTAGGAAATTTCCCTCTTGCTCGAATACTTTTTTTTTGGAGAGTGTACATAAATTCGGTCCCACACCTAAAAGTATGCCCGGGTTCTTTCCTACTCCAGTTCGCATAAATTTTACTTTTCGCCGCATGAAACACCTAGCGCACGCGTGAACATTTTATTTAATTTTTTGCTGACTGATGGGTGTTATCCCGCAAAATAGTTGGCTGACTTTTTTTGTTATGATTAATATAAAACGTATACCCTCAAAAAAATTTAAACTTTACTCAACGCATTATTTAATATTTTGTACACACAATGGAGCCAACTGACAGCCTTGTTCCCCTATTCAGCTGAGTGACTGCCATAACTTTCATTTATATGCAATGTCCAATTTGTATAACGATTTTCAGCCTTGCTCAATTCATTTTAATCCCCCTCTTTCACTTCTGTGTTCCGGAGGCTTGCTCTTTTCATCATTATTATTAAACGAACTAAATTGAATTAAACCATTTACTAATTATAAAGCCCAGTGGTGTAATGGCTAGCGCAGCGCGCGGCCGTCCCACAGGTCCGGGGTAGAATCCCGTGCCGGGCAAGGTCGATTCAGCATTTCATCCGTGGAGTGGGTCAATAAAATGAGGACCAAGCTTGCTTGGGGTCAAACACTGGGTGTTTCTGGTCAGGATGACCACCTGGCCGAGGAATATGCGGCCGAGGATATGGCCCATGGTCGCGGGGACGCGGTTGGGCAGCGCAGGCCTTGGCCCCACAGACGGGCTGTTTCGCCAATGTTTGACTTGACTAATTACAGTTTAAAAATATTGAACCATTATTTTATATGCACATAACATACATTGCAAACAATATTGCAGCAATTTACTAATTATTTAAGATTATTTAATGAGTACCTCTGACTATAGGTACAATTACCCCCCCCCCCCCAGCTATTGCACACATAATTTCGGTCCCTTACGTACGCGTATACTTGGGCTCTTTCCTACACTTATTCGCTTGAATTTTACTTTCCGCAGTCTGAAACGCCGAGCGCGTGTACGAAATTTTTTCTTTTTTCTGACTGGTGGGTGTTCTCCAGCTGAATCGTTGACTGACCATTTTTGGATGATTGATATAACAATTAATACTCTAAAAAATTGAACTTTGCTCAAAGGGTTGTACAGTATTTAATTTCTGTACATGCAATGGGGCCAACTGACCAGGTCTGTGCCCTCATTCAGCTGACTGACAGCCATAACTTTTGAAAATAAACACTCAAAAAACTGGTGTTATGAGATAAAATAAATAAAAACTTTGTGAAAAAAACACACATAAAAGGTTACTTCAAGGCGTAACGATCGTTTCGACCGAAAATTCGTTCGGTCTTCTTCAGACAAACCCTTCCGTCAAACAGAGCAGAGGGAACTGAGTTCCCTCTGCTCTGTTACGCCTTGAAGTAACCTTTTATGTGTGTTTTTTTCACAAAGTTTTTATTTATTTTAGCCATAACTTTTATTTATATGCAATATCCAATTTGTATAACGATTTTCAGCTTTGCTCAATTCATTTTATTACCTCGCCAAAAACAACAGCTTTGGCAGTGCACCAGAGCCACCCGTTCTCAGTTTCATTAGACTGACCTCAGTAAGTTTATACACACAGCAAATATAATAAGCTATAAAAAACTAGGCTTGCTCAATTCATTGACTTTTTTGGCGCTGGCTCTCTGACTACTCGAAGATTTCTGGCGTCGTGTTAATTTTGTACTCGGAAACAACGATTCTTACCACGAGATCTTCAGATGAGTCCACAGGTGTTTCGTACAGTAAAGATTTCACGTACCCCCAGAAGAAAAGTCCAGTGGGTTGAGGTCCGGTGAGCGAGGAAGCCAAGCTACAGATCCGCCGCGTCCGATCTATCTTGCGTGATATGTGGCATTCAAGAAGTTACGGGCCAACTTTATGAAAAAATGTGTTGGGGCTCCATCGTGCATAAACCCCATGTTTCTCTGCATGGGGAGCGGAACAGCCTATAATAAACTGGGATGCTCTTGTTCCAAGATGATACGGTCGGTGTGTTGCGCCGGTGAAACGGTCTGGCAAAATATAAGGGCCAACCAGGTAATCATCAAGGAATGCCAGACCAAACGTGTTGATTACGCATGTTGAACTTGCCTTCTCTGCTGAATGTTGCCTCATCACTAAATAATACTAATGCAGGAAATCGTGGATCGTTATTCTATATCACCAGCATCCACAGCACAATATCTGCCCAGCAGGGATAATCATCTCTGTGCAAAGATTGCACTTTTTGCACGTTGTAGGGGTACATCCTTTCCTCGTGTAAAATACGCCACACCACTGGCTGAGAAATACCCATTTCGTGTACCATAGCTCGCGCAATTGTGGAAGGAGCTGTTTCGAATCCAGTCAAAACTCGCTCTTCGATTTCTGGCGTTCATGCATTTCGCGAACGTACTGCATTGCTGTTTGAGATGGCAAAAGGAACCGATTTCTCGCAGTCGTCGATCAACACTGGAAAATTAGGATGACTAGGAATACGATGGGTTGGAAACCGCTGTTCGTACAGTCTTCGTGTTTCGCGTCCATGCCCTTTTGCTTCACCGTATGTGAGGTGCATATGGCTCAGACAACATAGCAAGACATTGAAAAGTACAAAGAACATTCATTGAACATACAGAGTGCCCGACAGGAATCGAGCTCATCACCTCGTGGAACGCACGCAGGCGGTGGCGGAGAGTGCGCGTAATCAACGTCCTCTAGAGAGGAAAGCCGCGGCGCTTACTTGTGACGTTACACCGAGTAGGTAAAGCAAAATGTTTCCATTGGGTTTCTCCTCTCTCCCGCGCGCGACTTTCCTCTCTGGGGGGCGTTTCCGTAATCCGCCTCGTGCCCTCTTTTTCTTGTTTGATGCTCTACTACTTTCCTTTTTTCTGCCTTTCAGACTGGAATGCGACTCTATATTTTTATGTAATTATTGGTCGTCTGGGTGGGCACTATCACCCCATCTTAATTCGTAGAAACAATTTAAAATCACCCTGTATACATAAATAGAATTATACTTTTGAAAATTTATATAAAATATTTACTTTCACCAAAACTGATATTTTTTTTCTCTTAAAATGACTGTTCACATAAATATTAACATTACAAACAAATACGGATTAGGAAAAAAAAATCTATGTAAAATAAATAAAAATTGTTTTACATAATGCGCAAATAAAAATTAAGCAGAGGAAAATTAAATAAATAGAAAAGAAAATAGTCTTTAAAACTGTGCAACAGCAACAACAAAAAGTTGCAAACCATTTAAAAACTTTTCGAAATTTTTTCAACTTTTCAAAAACCGTTTCAAACCTTTTTTTCAAAAGTTTCAAGCTTGAAGTAAGAGTTTGAGGAAGAGGAAAAGAAAAGAAGAAAATTTGAAACTCTTTCAGATTTTAAAATACGCACTAAAGTGCTATATATTAAAAGCGTAATCATAATTTATGCGTCGTCTCTATTTTTCTTCCTTATTCCATTAAGTTGGAAAGTGTATCATTATTCATGAGTGTGCCGTGTTTTTCTTCCTTATTTCATAAAACCCATCTTTGGAATCGAAATCTATTTTAAAATTGCCTTCCAAAACTATTTTATAATCTTCGCCAAGTTTATTACAACTATACTTCACCGCTTTAAATATTGTTTCGAATGTGCATCATAATACATGAGTGTGCCGTGTTTCTATTTCTTGTGTTAATTTCTATTTTAACGCCCCGAGTCTCGCCAAGGTGGCGATAATTAAACACATGCAGTTATCATGATGATTTTTTGTATTTATGTGGGAATCGTAATTTAGAATTAAAAACAGCATTCCGTTACATTTTTATTTATTTTGGGTTGCCAATTAATGTAGTTTTAATAATTAAGTGTCTTCAAATTCCTTAACTGGTGCGTTTAACGCTAATTTGTTCACTTTAGTTTTCATCTAGTCCTTTTGGGAGCGTTGAAACTTGTGCGTAACTCCTAGAGACCCATGACTGCAAAGCTCGCCAAAGTGCGTTGATTTTTTTCGGTTGGCGAGAGTGGGAGCGTTAAAATAGGAATAAACTCTTTCTTGTACCAATAAACACATATTTGGAATCGAAATCTATCTTAAAATCGCCTACTGAAATTGTTTTATAATCTTCGCCAGGCACATTCCAACTTTTTCGCGTAGACATTTTAAATACTGTTTGGAATGGGCATCATAATCCATGAGTATACCGTGTTTTCCTTCCTTGTTCCATAAAACACTTCTTCGGAATAGAAATCTATATTAAAATCGTCTTCCAAAACTGTTTAACAATTTTCGCCAAGGATAGTCAAACTATACTTCACCTTTATAAATACCATTTGGAAAGTGTATGATAATATATGAGTGTACCGTATTTGTCTCCTCTATTCTATAAAACACTACTTCGGAATTAAAATCTATATTAAAAATCGCCTACTAAAACTATTTTACAATATTTGCTAGGCGTTTTCTAACTATACTTGAAATATATTTATAATAAATTGTCGCGTTTTGGGACCAAATTTAGCGATCAATTATCAAATATTGCAAACCTTCTGCGTCTTTCAACATTTTATTAACGCCCCCACCCCTCCACGTTATCTGGCAAACACATTTGAAAATATCTTCACCGTGACATTTAATATCTGCAAAACTTGTCGTTAAGATCGCGTAGACAAAATAGTGTAGACAAAAATGCGTAGACAAAATTCTCGTATTGAGCGAAATAGCACCCTAGTACTAAAAAGTGAATAGAACTAATTTACACTGGCGTGCAAAACTTCAGCGATAATGTAAATTTTAATCATATAGCCATGAAATTGCAGAAAAGTGGTTCTTGCGATCAGTACAATGAACATGTAATTGAATTGAAAGGTCCTGCATATGCAAATGTCAGGAGCAAAATGTCTCAGGCGACGTGAGCGTAGGCAAAACGCGTGCGGTCGGCGCGCAACTCGGGACTACAATAAAGGAAGGACGGAGCCGATATAAAAGACATTCGCTAGAAGTGCAAGCGAGTTCTATTGTGAAATATGGCTAGAAGAAATCACCTGAACGACTTCACACGTAGAAGAATGATCGGAAAGCTGGAGGAGGGGCGTAGTGTAACTAGTGTAGCTGAAGGGCTCGGAATGAACGAATGTCGTTTCGTGAAACCAGTCAGTAAGCGCTATTGCACATGCACAGGAACGGGGCGACTAGAGGTCTGCGCCACCGCCGAGGTCGCAAATAACGCTGATTTCATACCGCGGAGTGAAACCGGCTTCAAAACTTAAAAAAAAAATGTACCTAAATTTTCAACTCTCTATTTTTCTCTGGATACTTCTTAACGCTAGTAACTTGTAAAGATACAATTTATATTTTTTAGGGCAATGGCGTAATTTGATTGCTTTAACAACTGTTTAAACATGGCATTATACCTCAAAAGTACATTATAGGTTTGGAATGGTTCATGAGAAGGTTGTGGAAAAAAAAAAACCACTTAAAACAAATAATGTATCAATCGTATATTGATATAAATGTATCATGAACGTGCTATATAAACAACATAAACTTATCCGATTTTGATAAAATCTATTGTTTCAGTTTTTCAGTAGAAATATTTTAAATGTGTACCACAACGGCAAGCTCATACTCTGAAGCCCCACCAGTGTCCGAGCGATAGCGCTCTGAACTGGGAGACGGAAGGTACCTGGTTCAAAACTAGGTAGGGTCCGCCGACCTGACAGTTGCCCTAGTAGCACAATTAGTACAAAAAAACGTTTTAAATACGTTTTTTAACGTCAAAAAACGTGTTTCCAACGTAATTTGAACGTTTTTTGAACTGGTTGTGCTACTAGGGTGTTAGTTTTCCGTGGTTTCCTCCTAAATTTAGCGTAGATCAGGGTTAGGACCCGTTAGGGAGGTCCCCACGGAAGGCACCCCACTAGAGATGAGTTCGGGCTCATTTTTTAAAGCCCGAGCCCGAGGACTTCTAATTCGAGCCCGCCCCCCGATATTATTTAAGTCGGAGCCCGAGCCCAAAATTTCAGTTAATAGATAAATAGAAGTCGATTACTACATTGATAGAATATCATAAATTTTGCCGTTTGTACAAATCAAAGACAAATATAATCGAGCCCACACGAGCCCGAATACAATCCTAATCTCTATACTCCACCCCGTCGGCCTAGAGCCTACAAGTAGCTAATTGGCCGTAATCGCAGAACATCATACTAAAGACCAGTTTTCATAAAAACTCTAGTCTTCATTCTAGTCTTAAAATTGTTTTTATCTTAGCGCAAATTTATACATATGTGTGTGTGTACGCATTTTCATTATGCTCTTTTACAAAAAATTTCCCACGCCGTGGAACGCCGCCGCCGCGAATTTCCGTGCGGCGCAGACCTCAGGGGGCGAGAAGTGTCGCAATTTATTGTGTTCAGACGCCATCACAAAGGTGGCCTATTCGACCGCCCTCTCGAACGCTGCATCCCTTTGAAAGTTGGCCAACGGCGCCACCTTTTAGAGTGGTCCAAGGAGCACATAAACTAGACATCTCATCAATGGAGTTGTGTCCTCTTTACTTATGAGAGTCGTTTCGGGGACACAAGCGGTTCTCAATACCAGTTGATTTAGAAAGAGGTCGGGACACTAACCTGTGTTTGTTCAAACTCCACATTTGGATAAGCCAATGGAACTGCTCCATTCCTGGAGAGCGAAACTTAGTGTTGCAGTGTCATCGGATGGGAAGATTTGGTAGCTTGTATTTGGCGAGGAATCAGACCTGCGGTTTTGTTCCATCGTGGATGTTTTGTTTTTTTCTCTTTTGCCGGGATTTTTCTTTTTAAGTCAGATGAAGTAGGACAATTATATTAAAATAGTCAGGGGTCGCGTTGTCGATCGCCAACGTCACAAATTGCGATAGTAAAATTCGTTTGGCGAAAGAAAATACGATTTGGCGAAAATATTGGCAATTACATTTGTTAATGATGTCCGGCAAAATATAATTTGGCGAATGGATTGGCGAAACTTAAAAAAAAACCAGCGCGACCCCTGAAAATAGTCAATCAAAAACCAACGGCAATAATAGTGAAAAGACATTATTGTTTATCACTTTAGGATGTTTTGATTGACTTAAAGTATTTTTCTTTCTTTAAAGCGCTAATATAATATATACGAATTAAAAAGAAGACAAAGTCGCTCCTGTTAAATTTCATAACTTCTGTTTTCAGTGTACAGACACTTTATGAGAAAATTTGCTATACACAATAGTGATGCAGAACATTTAACATACGAACCTGATACGTTTTATTTCCGTGTGCGTTAATTAGAGTAAAAAATGTCGCTTTTGTTCATATTTATATTGAGGAAGTTGGGATAGAAATGATGAATAATTTTGACACTATTACAGTTTTGTTACGACAAAGGTCACCAAAAGTAGAGACGAGTAAACTTTGAAGTTAATACGTTATAGGTGATAGAGATATATGAATAGAGCCTGATTCCGGGGCGGGAATTCGGGGAGTTCACCTGAGATAAAGGGGGAGGGCGACCGCGATAGCGGTTTACGCCCACCAGACCCCCCAGGCTTATTTATTTACTACAAATAAAACTTTTACAATCGCTAAAAGCGTTACAAACCGCCAACGGCGCACAGGCCAGGCTGAAAATATACATATATAATTACAACACACACACACGCAAAAAAAAAAAAAAAAAAAAAAAAAACCACAAATCAAACACATAGCAGACAAAATACCACGTATTATCAACCCTATTTACATGCCACCTGCCCGAAGGAAGAAAACCACAACATCTGAGGGGAGGATACGTTAGATATAGTATATATATATATATATATATATAAATATAAAACATGCGTTCAACATACGTTCAATCACAATATGATCAACAACATTTACAATATTCCAACAATTACACAGTCCAATTAAAATATAATTTACCATTGAAGCACGTACTTTACAATTAAAAGCCAATTACAAGTGAATTTTAAATCAGTTTACTAGTAAAACACAGAAAACTAATAAAATATATACTAAAACCTGGAATATGTTCCCAAAATTAAAATTACAATCATAAGTACATAAAAACAGCATTAAAAACCTATATACAATGTAAAAACAATTATTCATCCACACTCCCAGATATATACTTCTTATATTTAATCCTGAGAGTTTGATAGTTCTGTGCCAATTTACAAATATTTTCTTGTTTTTTTATAATTAATATAAAATGTTTTAATTCTCCAATTTTGACATTTAAGCTAAATGAATTAGGCGTAAATGGGCAGTTTTCATATACATAATGGAGAGGACGGCCAACTTTACCACATTCACAAAGATCATTATCAAATTTACCAATGCGATACAAAAACGTGGGAAAGAAACCTTTTCCCGTTATATACGGAATCACTGCTTTATTTAAAATCGATTTATCTATACATATATTTTTATAAAAACGAAAGGTCTCCCTGCCAGTCTCCCCCCGTTCCCAGGCAATCTGCCACATACTGGCAATCTCGAGTTTAATATATTTTTTCATAGCAGAAATCGGAATGGGTACATCTCTTCTTAAGATGTCAAAGTTTTCTAATAGAGGCTTTTTAGCCAGACTGTCAGCACGCTCGTTACCGAGCGTGCCAACATGTGCCTTAATCCAAGAAATTCGAAATAAAATACTATCATGGTGATCAACGATGTCAAAAATCTGGTCTATAAAAGGATCCTCTGAATAACCAGCATACAAGGTAGCGCCTGGGGGCCTCTACAAAAAAAGTTTGCAAAAGAAGGGGGGGGCAATGAAGCTTTAGGCAATCAGACCCTGTATACCGGCCCTACAAAAGGGGGCCAGTGGCGTAGCTCGTAGAGTAGGGGGAGGCAGAGGGGGCACCCGTCCCGGGAGGCAAAATATTTATCGTTGACTTAGAGATTAAATATATATAATATCAGACAGATAAATTCAAGCAATTTTTTAAATAACTAATTTAGCTTTTGTTTATATTGTCATGCTTTTCCTTCGGCTACGAAACTTTTTTTTCCCGTCATTTTACGTACAACTGCATTTCTATTGCCTGTTGCTGGAAGCAGATTACAGGATTATGGTTTCGTCATCGTCTGTAAAGCAGTGATGACTGATACGGTAACAGGGGCGTATCCATTGGTGAGGGGTAAGGGGAGTGCCCCCCCACACACTCACACACAGATCAAATGACACACTTTTGATACCATAGGCGTAAACTGGCATGAAACACTGAGGGGGCAAAATGTTTCCTATTGTAGAAAATATCATTCTCAAATAGGTTATATCCAAGGCCGTAGCCAGGGGGTGGGGGATCATGGGGGTTTGAACCCCTCCCGAAATTTTAGTCAATGCACCAGCAGTTTTGCATTTGTGTTAAGTTAAAAAAAATAATACTGTGTATCGCCTCCTGCGCAATTTTAGCACGACATATCCCCCCCCCCCTTTCAGAATTTTTTTCTGCCGACGGCCTCAGTTATATATGCATTTTCTTGAATTTTAGGGGAGGGGGGCAACTGCCCCCTCTTACCCATACTAAGCTACGCCTATGTTTGATATTACATTTTAGTCCTAATTTGTATTATATGGTTCATAGAGTATTTTGTCACCTGCCCACCTTTCTACCTGGCTATGCCTATGGGTAAGAAAGGTAACCAGTGCATCGGGGCGCCATCTTCGAAGGGCGCCAGTTCAAAAGGGTTTTCTTTGGAATAATGTAAAAGGGGGCGCCATTTTTATGTTTACAGGGGTGGCGCTAAGTAGTCTAGTCCCGTCCTTTTGTCTGTATATAACCTTTTATGTATTCTCCAATTTTATACAATAGGAAATTTGTTGAAAGATATATTATGAATTATAATAATAAGAGAATTCATATACTAATAATAAGAGAATTCATATACTTGATAATAAACGTAGATGAATAAAAATCCGTTATCCACTCCAGTAAAATTTGAAGACATCACGAATAAACAACATTTTTGTGGGACTTCATATTTATTACGGGGAATAAAAATGAACTATTCAAGTCCACTTGATTTGTCAAAATTACCCCTTAGCCCATTTGTCAAAAGAACCCCTTAGCATTTTTGAATAATTATAAGTGAAGAAAAATATTAGAGACCAATAGAAATGATACTGATGGATAACAATAAACCGTGGCCTGTAAGAAACTTCGGGAGGGGGGGGTGCAGATTTCTTAATATCCTTCTAGAAGTAGAAAAAAAATCATTGTTTTCGCAAAAAGACTTTTCCACAATCACAAACGATTGCAGGAAAGTTACAACTCATTTTAGATTAACAGAATATTAAACCATGTTACTATATAAACTTTTTAAAGTCATTTACGATCATTAGTATTCATTCTTAATTTTACAATAAATAAATTAAAAAAAATACGTTTTTAGTAAAATTTAATCATTTTGATTTTTAAATGCTACTTGAATACTATAATGATGCATGTCATAAGCATGGGTGGCCATAAGGGGGGGGGGCGGGGGATTAGAGACAGGGTACTCGAGTTTATTAACATACCGACTTATAATGTAAACAAAACTGCACCACAAAGCAAAATCGAAACTTACAAGTCCAAATTTCCACCTCTCGGTAGGTTTTTTTTTCTTAATTTTCACCCCCCCCTTACTTTAGAAAAGTTTCTATAGACGCCTATGATCAAAAGACTATTTTTAAATATATAAAATGTAACCAAGATGATATTTAATAAAAGCTGTAGAAAATACTTTACAACAATAGAAAGATGCTGAGAGGGAGATGAGAGAAGCTGAAGAATATACTTTACAAACAATAGAATAGAAATGTATCTGTAATTTTCTTTAAGTAAAAAATATAAAGACACACAATCAATACTAATACAAAAGTTTAATTTTCACACATTCACACTATACTGCATATAGATATCAAGATATATATGTTAAACGCAAATTACATTTGTCAAATTCTGCTCCTTCAAAGCAATAAGCAAATGTCCTCAAGATGCAGAATTTGATTCTCGCCAACATCTCTGGCGCAACTGTTCATCCTGGCGTTCTCTCGTGACGTTTTTTGCTCTCGTGAAATGGAGCGATTTCATTGGCTCTGATCCAAATGTGGAGTTTTTACAAACACAGGCTAGTGTCGGGACTCTGTTTCATCCCAGTAGCATCACGGAAAGAGACCGTTACGGTGGTCCTGAAGTTCTCGTCTGGGGAGGCGTTATGCTGAACGGGCGGACTAGTTCATCGTTTTCGACTGAAGTTCTGTAATCGGAGATCGCTATTGTCAGGAGGTGATCCTTCCCCATGTGCGTCTGTTCCGAGGTGCCATTGGAGCAGACTTCGTTTTATGGATGATAATGCGCGGCCGCACCTTACTCCTGCTGTTCAGGAGCTACTGGAATGTGACGATACACTCGAATGGATTGGCCAGCATACTCCCCTGATTTAAATCCCATAAACCTTGTGTGGAATGCTCTGCGGCACGATTACGTCCTTCGGGGAACACCCAACAACTCTAAGTGATGCTTATCGAAGAATGGGCACTCTTACCTCAAGAACTGTTGGACAATCTGGTGCTGAGTATGAAAGGGTGCAAAGCAACTAGTAGCGTAGCCAGAAAAATTTTTAGGGGGGGTTTAGGCATAGATGTAACGGATAATCTACATTATGGATTCCATTCTTCATGTCAATAATACAACTCTGCTAAATTTTAGCGGGGGGTTCTGACACCCAACCTCCCCCTCGCTACGCCACTGAAAGCAATCATAGTAGTAAGGAAAGGGTATATCCCATTCTAAGGAACATCTGCTAGTTGTTCTTCTTCTAGTACAGATAATCATCAGTAACGCTACAATGAGTTCAATAAAGCCTTTTTGTTTGTTTGTTTGAGTCCATACTGTATGCATTGTATTCATTTTTAAGGAACTATACTCCGTCATCGTTTAAATACAAAATGCTGTCTCTGATTTCTGAATTTCATGTCTCTCAGATGATAAATAATAATAATAATAAACATGTTTTTTATGTATAAAAAATATTGTAAATTAAAAACGAATGTAATCGAAAAACGATCTGAAAATACATTTTCCGTCATAAAATTAAAATAGTATATATAGACTTTTTTTTTTGGGGGGGGGGGTAAATTCAAGTACCTGAGCATCTTGGCATGCGAGTATGTACGTAAATGTAAATGCGTGAGATTTGACTTGGATATACGGTCGCGTGTCAACACGAGGGATCTACGTCAAGGATGAGGCGCCCTCTGGTGAGAAATTTTAACGTATCCTGAACCGTATATACGCGAAGTTTCGCAGAAAACCACAGAAAACTCCGAATGGCTAAGTCAACGAACGCTACCTGTATTTGAACCAGGTACCTTCCGACTCCTAGTTGAGACCGCTATGCGCTAGGTTGGGTGTATATACCTGAAAATGCGTAAGTTAGCTATGTTCCCATCAGTAAACTGTCTCCGGCTTTACACCACTTAAATTTTATTTTATACATTTTTAAGGCATGTGCCAATAAGCCTTTAAAGACGCTGTGATGAAAGCATATATAAAGTGTGTTTGTGCGTTTCGGCATGCATGATTTTATTTAAATGAAATTCATTAGTGTATGATTGTATCTGTGAATGCTTCCGGATTTACCTTATTTTCATCGTGTTTTGCTTGAATGTAAGTAAACCAATTTGGCTATGTATTTGTGCTTTCTGCTAATTACATGTATTTGATTTAGTTGGTGTTGATGAAAAATAATTTAAACGTCTAATAAAAAACAGTAAAATCAACTCTAGTTAGTAATAAAAAGCTGAAACAACAATGAAAATCTAAGAAGTATAATCTTGATACTATGTGGGGGGGGGGGGGAAATATGTCTATTTCTTTAGCGAGCAGACTTAATCATGAATATTTAATAATTAATGGTAGTGCTTTATTAATACCGTAATCGTTACCACGAGGTGTTTTATAAAATATTTTAAAAATATGCATTAATAAATTGATTATTCATTAAGTTATACTTGCAAGGCTTTCATTAAACTGTGCAATTATTCTATAATTACCTATGGATTAACAAAAAGAAACTAAATGAGTACAAAGAGAGGTATTAGTAGGTTTCAATGAATATTAGTCTGCTAACTTAGTTCACTATTAAAGTTAAATACATATTTTTTGAATTGAATTTTAACTGTTACTTTATAAAAAACGTAACATTTGTGTGTTTGAGAAGGGAAAAAAGAGTAAATTAACATTTATTTTGTTTTCTTTGTTTTAATATTGTTTTATTCTTTCATAAAATGCGGGCGTTTCTAATAAAATAGGTAGACAAATTTAAAATTAATCTGCTTTTTAAGATCAATATTTCATTTAGGACAGAACGTTAAAATTCAAAATTATCGCAATTACAATTAAGAGCCGTTGCAAGAGCAAATCGGGCATGTCAATAGAAAAAAGTTCCCATCACCATCTCAGAATTTCCTGATTTTTTTTTTTTTTCTTGTGTTGTCTTACCCAAGGAAAAAACAAATCTGAAATATTTTTGATTTACCTCTTTTAGTGTCGGAGTTACGGGGGTCAAAGTACCCCAGAGGAGTGACGTAGAAATATTTTAGGGCCTTTTTTGCCACTTTATTGTCTCGACTGTGACTGGCCCAGAAGTGCTTTAGGGAATTTTTTCATTTTATCCTATAATATACCTTGTATATTAACATTTCAAATTGAAAATTCATTCGAAAATTGTCAGAGCCCCAAATAAGGACCCCCAAATTTCATAAAAAGTACAGTTTTAAGAATGCTTTAAATCTGGGCTCTGACGTGATACAGAAAAGTTTTTTGCACAGTGCAGTTATATATCTTCATATAAAGTGGATCCATTCAAAGTGAAGTTAAATTAATTAACTTTACATATAACATGTTTTATACTCCATTTAAAATAAACAAATATAAATAATATTGTGAATAATATAAATTGTTGAAATTCTACATCATTTATTTTTGACTTGTATACTATTTTACAACAAAATTCTCAAGGAGAAATTCACAGTTTATTTACTTACAGGTTTATTTTAGAGTAGCTCTGTTGTATTGTTTATTGTGAGCTGCTTTGATACTTTTTATATTAGAAATCGTAAATAGAGTAACAGAAGAAAATTCATTTGCACAAAAAAATATCCTGCCTGTAGCGCCTGTTTTTGTGTCATCGCGGCGTGGTCATTTAATGAATGAGAGTCAGGTATTATATGCTAATATTTTATTATAGCAGCCCCATCTACTATTGATAAAGTGGTGACAAATCCACTGTAAAATAACTTTTCCTGTTCCACGGCCTAGTAAGAGATCATCTCAATATTAGCAACTTCCTACTTTTTTTCACAAGTCTACTTAGAAAATTATATTTAAAAACAGAAATAATGTAAAATGCAGAATAATAAAAATATTTTATTTATGGAACATGTACAATTTTTTTTTTATAATCATTTTGAGTGTTCCTGTAGATTATGCTGCACGCACGAATTTAAGCCTATGTTACTGTTACTCAGGAATAGTGTAGCTTTCAGTGAAAAGATCTTTAGAATAGCTTCAGTATTTACAGATATGTTGATATAGCGTCATGTACTAGAATTCTTTTGAGTGTCCCTGTAAAAGGACTAGTTATGTTGCATGCTGAAAGATAGCCTATAATATTCAGGAATAGTGCACAAAATCAGTGAATCAGTACTATCACTGAATTTTTTTTCGATTCGGTTCAGTAGTTGCAGAGATCCCCATTCAGCGTAATGTAATTCTTATGAGTGCCCCTGTAAAAGAACTATTCGTGATATATGGAGGATATATTTGTGTTGCATGCAGGATAAGTTTAATTTTCAATATTGCCTCTGTCGATTAAACTTCTAAAAGTAACGCCGAAATGCCTCCATGCGTGTCAGTGGAATGTCCCAAATAGTGAGGTACTTTTGGGGATTTTTCTTGGAAACAGTTGTGCCTTCAAAAAATGTTTTTCATAATATGAAACTATTATGTTGATACTACATCTCCATCCCAATAGTTCTCATGTGCGAAGTCAGAGGCAGCTGTACCTATGCTTCGAAATTGCATAAATTAGCGCTAAGGACCATATTTGGGGCCCCGTACCGAGGGCCCTGGGGACTTTCAAAAATTTTTAACATTGGATTCACTTTATATGAAGATATTTAACTGTACTGTTCAAAAATTTGAATGGAGTTTAATAAAATTTGAATAAATTTGAGTGGCGAATGGAGACAGTTACGACAATGTTTACGAATTATTTTGAGTGCTCCTGTAAATTATGCTACATGCATGAATTTTAGCCTATGTTACTCAGGAATAGTGTAGCTTTCAGTGAAAAGATCTTTAGAATCGTTTCAGTAGGTACAGAGATGTCCATATAGCGTCATGTGCTAGAATTCTTTGAGTGTCCCTGTAAAAGAACTAAGTTCTGCATGCTGAAAGGTTGCCTATAATACTCAGGAATACTGTAGCTTTCTATCGGTGAAAAAAAATTTCGAATCGGTTCAGTAGTTACAGAGATCCCCATATAGCGTAATGTAATTCTTATGAGTTTCCCTGTAAAAGAAATATTTGTGATATATGGATGATATACTTGAGATATATGAAGAATAAGTTAATTTTCAATATTGCCAGTGTCGATTAAACTTCTGATTGTATCGCCGAAATGCCCGCATGCGTGCCAGTGGAATGTCCCAAATAGAGAGGTACTTTTGGGGATTTTTCTTGGAAACAGTTGTATCTTCAAAAAATGTTTTTTCATAATCAGAAACTACCATGTTTATACTACATCTCTATGTCAATAGTTCTCCTGTTGGAAGTCGGCTTCAGCTGTACCAATGCTTCGAAATTGCATAAATTAGCGTTAAGGACCATGTGAGGGGCCCCGTACCGGGGGACCGTGGGGGCTTTCAAAATTTTTAACATTGGATTCACTTTATATAAGATATATAACTGCACTGTGCAAAAAACTTTTCTGTATCACGTCAGAGCCAAGATTTAAAGCATTATTAAAACCTGAATTTTTTTATGAAATTGGGGGTGTTTTGGGGGGACCTTATTTGGGGCTCTGAGAATTTTCGAATGAATTTTCAATTTGAAATGTTAATATACAAGGTATATTATAGGATAAAATGAAAAAATTCCTTGAAGCACCTCTGAGCCAGTCACAGTCGAGAGAATAAAGTGGCAAAAATGGCCCTAAATTAATTCTACGTCACTCGTCTGGGGTACTTTGACCCCGTATAACTCCGAAACTAAAAGAGGTAAATCAAAAATATTTGAGATTTGTTCTTTCCTTTGGGAAGGTAACACAAGAAAAAAAATTCATGAAATTTTGAGATGGTGATGGGAACGCCCTGCCCGATTTGCCCCTGCGATGCCTCTTAACGACAAATAACAGACCCAACTTGGTGAGTGTGCAAAATGAAAGTGAAAAGTTAATAACACTTAGTTATATAAATCTAGCAAATATACTCCATTAACATAAATTCAGTAATGTAAAGAATAAGTGGCGGAGTGACAAATTAAAATTTTACTAAAAACTGCATCCCGTATAAAAGAAACTTTGGCATGTATACCGGAATAGCAATTCGGCATGTATCCCATTTTATTCGGTACAGACGTAACACATCACAGTTACCTGTCTTCGAAACGGAAAGTGGAGTAACCATACACACACATAGTAGTCTGTACAGGTGCTGCACTTTTTTTGACTTCGAAATTATGCATGGATTCACTAATTAGCGTAAAAAAAATACTTAAGCGTAACATGTTTAAAAGTTTGCATAGTGAAATTATGCGCTTATCTCAAAATAAAATTTTTATAGTTACAGCAAAAGCATTGAAAGGGATTCCTGCTATACACCAGTTAAGAAAATATAACTACACATATACTGCGCTATAGAGGTCTGCGCCGCCACGCCACGCCGCCGCCGAGGTCTAGGGCGGCGCGCCGGCGAAAAACGCTGATTGTCTCCCGCGACATACAATCGGCTTCAAAACTTTTGAACAAATTGTACCTAAACTTTCAACTGCTTATTTTTATTTGGATAATTCTTAACCTTTTACAGGCCAGTGTTCCCAATTGGAAACATCAAATAAAAAAAAAAAAATAATAATAATTGAAGGTCTAGTTAAAAGATAGTTTGATTTTCTGAAACACAAGCTGCTTTTCTGTCATCAGTGGGAAACTTGACTAAAAAATCATAAACATAGCCATTTTCATAAATTTTTACAGATCTGTCTTGATACAGCTCTCCCCCTCTTCCAATTTAATTCATATCTTTATTTAAAAACAAATATTTCATTAATTCTTAATATTTCACTTATCATTTAAACTACCCATCACTGTATTCCGTTTTTGAAACCAATGTAAAAGTTTGTCAGAAGTTTTTAGTCAAAAATGACCAATGTTCCCAATTCCGAACACAGTCGAAATTGTATGGAATTCCCTCACGTTTAAATGACTAATATCCTTTAATTAACAGATTAGAACAAAAAATATGCAAAAAATTAATTAAAAATATGCCTGGATCTGAATTTGGTCTGTAAAAGGTTAACGCTAATAGCTTGTAAAGATACTGTTTAAAATTTTTTGAGTCAATGGTGTAATTTGATTGCTTTAAAAAACTGTTTAAACATTTCCCTCAAAAAATCATAATAAGTTTTGAATGGTTCATGAGAAGATTGTGGTGACTCCAGGTGGAAAAAAAGCTAAAAAGCTTTAAAGTCGCGCAGATTGATTTCTACATTTTTATATATAATTATGATAAACTTGTACAAATGGTGTATATGTTATTTCACTTTTGTGCTTTTAAATATTTTAGAACTTTTTAATCTTCTAGAGTAATGGCGGTGAAGGTTTTATCTTCGAGTGGTTGTCCGGAATTGTTAGAGGGTCAGTGAATCAGTGAGTCAGGGATCAGCGTAACTACATAGTAGGATATATGTGTGTGTGTTTGTTTGTAAGCATACGTCCATTTTCATTATACTCTTTTCCAAAACTTTTCTCACGCCCCGGCGCGCCGCAAGATTTCTGAGGTCGTTACGCCGCCGCCGCGAATTTCCGTGCGGTGCAGACCTCTAACTACGCACATCACTGCTATCTATAGACAATTACCAGAAATACAAGGGGTGCGACGACTCTTCCGAAATTACCCTAATTAATTAATTGTGCTGAAATGTAGAGTTATACTTGATTTCCTCATGGGGCTTTTTGTAGGAAACAAAACTATAGTAATCTTATACAAGATAAAAATTTTCTAAATGCATGTTAGAAAATCGTAATGTTGTTTTCCCCATTAGCGTGTTTTGCGGGTATGAGAGTTGTACAGGCATTATTGCATGAAAACTCTCTTAATAATCAAGAGTGAAACACCAGTGCTTAGGAGTGATATATCACCCTACCTTCGTGGCAAAAATCAGCAAACTTCCATAGAGTCAGAAAGCACTATTCCAAGGAGTGACATTTCTGAATCTGGACTAGGAGTGAGAATTCGAAATGAGCTCTCACGGAAAGAGAGCCTCACTCTAAGGAAAAGTTGACAGCACGCCCTCTCTTAAAGAATGAACCACTCTAGCACCAAAGTGAGCAATGACCATTTTTAAGAGTGACCGGCACTTTTTATAGAGTAATTTATTCAAAGCCGTATCCAGGGGTCCGGACTCTCCCTCCCCTCAAAAAAATCAACTTTTGTTGATAAAATAATAATAATGACGTCTTTTTGTTAAAAAGTCTGCCTTTTCCACGGTTTGGACCCTCCCTGAAATTTTTTCTAGGTACGACCATGGATCTATTCCTTGAATATGCCTTGCTTCTGGCTATCACTATTTTAGGGAAATTAAAATAGTTCCTTATATATATATATATATATTTAAGAATGTATCTGGTAACAGCATATATTATTATTATTTTTTAAATATTTGGAAAATATTAAAAGATATTTTCTATATAGCATCAACATTTACCCAATCTTGTGTATTCATTGAAAATAAAATCCAATATTAGAAATTTAAAATTTGCCCATTGCAGTCAAATTTTACAAATTTTAATACTATTGAATCTTAAAATATTTGAAATGTATCAATAATATTGGGTGTATATTAGAAATTTTTCCAATATTATTAAGCAATTACTTTTAAATATTAAAATTTACATATATGTAATACTTTGAGAATAAAAACCGTTTCCAATATTGGTAAAAATTAGCGTTTAGCCCTGATATATGCTCAAAATGTTATTATTATTATATGTAAAATTTAGATTAACATATGAAGTTTATTGAAATATTAATTATATATTGGGAATATTTCTGAAGTAGTCTCACTACCAATAAAGTTTTAAATATTAACTCAATATTGTGAAAACATTGATATCAAAAACCAATAATGGTACAAAGTAGTAAAAGAACACATTGAGACTAAACACAATTTCCAATATTGGTAAAAATTAGCATTTAGGTCTAATCAATTCTCAAAAAAAATGTTAATCTTTTTTCTACTGAATTTAAGATAGAAAAAAAAATATGTTTTTAATATTGGGTGCGTATTGGAAATATTTTTGAAGTAGTCCTACAACTGATAATTTTTTAAATATTTACTATATATTGTTAAAAAAATTTGAAAACAAAAATCAGTATTCGTACAAAGTAGCAAAGTTAATATTTGGCCCAGATATATTTAAAATGGATTTATAGTATTCCATATACATTGGAAATAAATTCAATATTGATAAGTAATTACTTCAACATAATTTTATACCATTTTTTAATTTTTTTTGTTTATATTTACTCAATATTACACTCGGAATAAAACTAGTATTGGTAAAAAGTAGAAAGTTGATATTTAAAGATTATATTGTAAAAATTATAAAACTTTATCGCTATTGAATTCAAATTAAATATATTTAAAATGTATCTGAAATATCGCACGTCTTAAAAATATTCTTCGTATCGTACAAGTAAATAGTTTTGCCGCATTTACCCACAAAAAGTTTGTCCATAGATAATCTTGTCTATGGACAATGTCGATGTCCATAGATACGTCAGAGCTGGATATGGGTATATCTATTAGAAGTCCAACATAAAATAGATTCTTCTATCAGAAATTTGAGGTGTGATCTCTCTAACGAGTAAATAACATCTATAATATACAGGTCTATAAGAAATCTGTATATATGTAACATAGTTATAATAATTAAACTTCCAGAAGATCCCAAATATCCCCAAAATGGATTTCTGTTTCATATTCAAAATAGCCAGTCATCAGAAATTGATACTTATTTCATATCCAGAACTTCTTAGATATCCATTTATGGGCTATTTTGGATTATTGTCATGTACAGAATGATCCATAACAGCTGACAAATAAATTTTACATAGGTCATTGCTACAGCTGAGGAAAATAAGGCCCACTTGCTCTTTATTTGGCCATTATTCGTCGGACTGTTATGTTATATACACCATTCGTTTGCAAATAACGCGTACTTTAATTTTCTTGTAATTTAATTTGTATACGGGGCCTCTTCATATTTAATTTTGCATAAACTTCGTTTTTTTCAATGGCAACATACTACTTTGACTTTATTAAACGAAAAAAAAACCTTCAAAGTATCCTAAATATAAATTTTCACCAATTTTCTACGATAATTTCTGGAGATATTGCGATTTATTTTTTGCGCGATTTTAAGGGACTTAAGGGTATTTTAATTTATAGTCAGAGTAGAAGCAAGCATACCTTTTCTACATAATCACAATGGTTTTAATATATTTTTTACAATCGCAATACTAGTTATACACCAATAACATCACATAATTACACATGTTTTGTCATCCTTGGAATTAGCAAAATCTGAAAACGGTTGAAAAAATGAATTAAATAGCTCATTTTGAAGATACTTCATATAGTCTTCAATGAAAATGTTTGAAAAAAATTCTCCGTCATAATGACAAGTGCATTTTTTCTCGCATATCTCTCTTGCAATATACGGCATGTCTACCATAAACCATGCTTTACTACTTATAAGACCCCCTCGCTCATCACTATGTGTTCTATTCGAACAGGCATGTATCCTTTGCGAGGAATGATCCTGAACCCGGCCTATGTTTTTAAAAATTTCCTGATGTACTATATCCATTAATTGTTGTTTCGCCTCATCATAATTACAATGGGGTTCGGGGTTACATTTTTGCGGCTTTAATTTTAAAATTAAATGAGGCAGGGTCGTCGTATATAGCGTTTTTAGAATACACTCCAATATTTCATTTCTTATTTCAAAAAGTTTTAATACTTGGTAATTTAAAAGTATCAAGGAAATTGGATTTAACGTAAATGAATCTCCGGTTTTATAAATTTGTTGTAAGATGCATTTTCCATCATCATTAAATACAGATAATTGATTATTACAAATAAAAGAGCTATTGTTATGACATATATTAAAATCTAATAGTTTTACAATAAATTCGATCCATGTGGAAGGGTTCATCACGACTCCCTGACCGGTTGGTATATAGTCTAATTGGGCGTTCTGAATAAATTGTCTAATATGAATCTTCAAGTCAGTTCTTTCATCGTGAAGTGAAACGTAGATAAGTCTTTCCAAGTGCCATGTACCATTTACAGAAGCATATAAGCTGTGGTAAAGATTATCCCTCCAATTGTCCAACTTTGCCCTTTTCGGGGAAGGCTCATAAATGTACATTTTGGCAAATGTTAGGTTAATGTGCGGGTCTGTCACATAAGGTTCAGAAGGAATACCATGCGTTAAAAGTTTGTTGGTTGGGGGATATATCTTACACATTGAACCATGTTCAAATTTAATGGTAGCGGTTTCACAGTTCGCTGGTTTAAAATCCAAAGTTCGTTTAGATCCAAAACTTAGAATGCATACACCTGATGATAGGTCTAGATTAAAATCTTCGTAGTTACCGTCTTCAATTTTAGGTTGTTCTTCAGAGCCTAAGTTCACTTGTACCATATTAAATTCATAATTTGTCACTTTCTGTAGATCTTCACGTATTTTTTGCAAAATGGGTATCCAAGAGTAAACAGAGACTGTTGCTCCAGGTAAACTGTAATTGATTCCTTCATCAGCAAAAGTAATTACTTTACGGGTCGAGGAAATTTTCGTTTCACTACTTTGCAGGGGTAATTCAAACAATTCTTGCTGTAACACATCAACATCACTTTCAGTATAAAACTCGGGGGAAATTTTCTTTTCAATACTTTGCAGAGGCTTTACATCTAAAAGCAATTGTATTATTTCTTGCAGAAACACATCAGCATCACTTTGAGTATAAAACTCGGGAGTGTATTCAATGTTAAAGTTATTTTCAATCGATTCAAGCAAAGACATTTTTGAAACTCGGCGAAAAATCAATTAAAACATACGTCTTAAGTATAGGCGCACACAGTGTAAAGGGAGTCTCGTAACACACACACCTGGCCACTTTATCTAACTAAAATGTCTTCATAGTGGTTCTTACAAAAAATCACGTGATAACCCAAGCGCCCTTACCTTAAAACTTTCTCAACCCTGTAGATATTGCATCATCTAACTTGTCTTACCCTGTTAGAGAGAGTTGCCACTAAATGTAAATAGTACATCCTGCTAACAAACCCACCGGATATTGAATCATCATACATTTGCCCACGTCATTATCAGGTGTCTTCTGCGCATGTCACTTCCTTATCTCTTATCTGATCTGTGATACCTGATAAGAGAAAACCCGTTGCCGTTAAATTTGTAGAGTTTGTAGGTTGGGTGTAGGTAAACTGTCCTGCAACGGATACCTAAGAATTCTTTAGCCGAGCAAACAGATGTTTTGTCCGCATGCAACAAGAGTGTTGTCCGATATTTTTCAGATATTATAATTCCTTATATTTTTTCTGATGTATGTTGTGATTAGCTATCTTTTAGAGTAATCAGTTTAGTTTATTAGCAAGTTTTCATTAATAATTTTAGTTTATGACTTTATTAAATAAAAATTTTAGTTTATTATTGTAAAAATTGTTTTAGTTTATGAATTTATAAAAAGGATGTCCACATGTTTGTAAAAGTATATAAAAAAAATTGAGTTCCTTTCATCACAAGTAAAGAATCTTAACCCTGTTTTTCATATTAGAATAATCATAATGTATTTAATACGTGTTCAATAGATATCCTATACAAAATTCCAATGCATTTGTTAAAATTAGATCCTGTTTTTCAATAGTAAATACCTATTTTATACGTGAATACTCATTCATCTGCAATGCCTATAATTTATTACTGTAATTTATCAAAACTTAGCAAAAATAATTTGTTTTAGTATAATGCTCTTTGCTAATTGTTTCACAGAAATTAATTTAATGATTCATTATTTTCCTAAACTATGTCAAATATATTAATCTTTGTAGCTTAACTTTGATATTTTAATTTAGGATATAATGTCGATCAGAAGAATAATCATAATGTATTTAATACGTGTTCAATAGATATCCTATACAAAATTCCAATGCATTTGTAAAAATTAAATCATGTTTTTAAGTAGTAAACATCTTAATCCATAAGTCCCCATTTTTGAACGTAGAATGAAACACGTGTCCCTAATTGCATACCCCTAACAGCCTCCCTGGTTTTATCTTATCGACAAACTAGTCCTCTGTTATTTAACCGACTCTGTAGGGCCTCAAGGCACTTTCTTATCTCTCTCAATTTCTTATCAGCTGTACTAGGGATATCGCATGCACGTGGATTTTACTTCAATCATTCCTTTGTAAATTATGTGAGCATTTTTATTATTATTATTATTTCGCGTGTACAAGTACAGGGTAAGTGTAACATTTTCTATTATTTTAGTTGCATATAAGTTGATACCGTAATTCTAATTTGATTTGCCTGATTAGCTCTTACTTCTTAATTTTTTCAAACTGCTTTAATTGAAAATAATTATGTGGTTCTTATAGTTTGGTAATTATATTTTCCACTTTTGATGTGTTGTAATTTTAAGTATGATTTTTTTTGGTTACTGTTAATGTATGTTTTTCTGTATTTTGGTGTTTTGCAAAATTTTAAGTGGGTAAGCCAAAGAGTATAATTAATATTAATAGCATTATCAGCCAAAGTACTTTAAGTATTCATGCAGTTTGTATACAAAAACTGGGGTTTGAAGGCTATATGGTGAAAGAGCTTTCTTCAAGTGGCAGCTGGGGGGGGGGATTTAGAGATAATGATTTTTAAATCATTACTCTATTTTCCTAACTTGCTAGCCTAGCTTTATCATCCAAGAAAACTTGCAGGGAGACTAGAAGATATAGCACGATGTCCCTTCACGTAAGTAAAAACCTTGTATTTTTTTTAGTTCAAGTAATGATAACTCTTTGCGATTAAAACTATCATTTTATCTAAGTAGATGAAAGATATTTTATGTACATGCGGTATAAAACTGTGCATGCAATTGTGGTAAAACGCATCTTCAATTTTTATTTCCAATAGTTCAACTTTCTAACAATAGTACTATCCACTGTAAAAGATATGTGCTAGTTATGCTCACCTTTCTATAAAATATGTTAAGTGCATCAATAAAAGACCCCTCAAAAGGTTGATTCATGTATAAAATTATGCTTCCTTAGTCAAACTGAAATTAGTGTTGCACATAAACAATCTAACTCGTATCCTATTAAAATTCTATAAATCAAGTTATACTACTTGTGATATACAGTAAAAAATATTTTGTAGGATTACTAAAAATGTAAAATTTTCTCTAATTGATCTATAGAAAATATAAACTAGTATAATCGCTTCCTAAAATTTATCAAAAATGTGTTGGTAAGAAAAAATGTTTAGATAAATACTTTGAGTATTCATACATTTGGTATACAAAAACTTGAGTTTTTTGGGATGTATGGTTAAAGTGATTTTCTCGCAATAGAAAATAAGACTATATCATTATTTGTAAAATCTTTCTATGGTATAATTTTCTTACTTCCCTAACAGTAGATGAAATGTATTGATATCCTACTTTAATGTTAAACGGCTACTTAACAAAAATATGGTATACAATAAATTAACCTCTTGATACAATAAATTAACCTAGTCAAACTGAAATTAGTGTTGCACATAAACAATCTAACTCGTATCCTATTAAAATTCTATAAATCAAGTTATACTACTTGTGATATACAGTAAAAAATATTTTGTAGGATTACTAAAAATGTAAAATTTTCTCTAATTGATCTATAGAAAATATAAACTAGTATAATCGCTTCCTAAAATTTATCAAAAATGTGTTGGTAAGAAAAAATGTTTAGATAAATACTTTGAGTATTCATACATTTGGTATACAAAAACTTTTTTGGGATGTATGGTTAAAGTGATTTTCTCGCAATAGAAAATAAGACTATATCATTATTTGTAAAATCTTTCTATGGTATAATTTTCTTACTTCCCTAACAGTAGATGAAATGTATTGATATCCTACTTTAATGTTAAACGGCTACTTAACAAAAATATGGTATACAATAAATTAACCTCTTGATTAAAAAAATATTTGTTGTAACATTATTTAACTTAAAATTAAAACTTGATTAAAAATCTCTGAAGAAAAAAAAAATGTTTAGATAAAAATGTTCATACAGTATCTAAATCATTATTTGTAAAAACTATAGCTGCTAAAATCTTTCTATGGTATAATTTTCTCTTTGAAGTTCCCCAACAGTAGAAGAAATGTTTAAAAACCCTACTTTAATATTCTAGTAAACTGTTACTTATTAAATATATGCTATACTCTTGAACAGTATGCAAAAATTAGCTAAACATTAGAAGTATGTATTAAGCAACATTTATTCAATTTACATTGGTTCTATTACTAAATGGTAAAGAAAAATAAATAAATAAAAAATAAACTTCGAAAAATTAATCGCCTCCTGGGGATGTTGTTCATTTCTTTGCTCCACATACTTTATTATTATTTAAAGAAACAAAAACAACAACGCATCCTCTGTGCTACGCCCTGTCTCCATTCATGCGAGGCTAGCGTGATGGGGAAAGGCACAGTAAAAATTTTTATTTGAAATGAGGCGGTAGATGTTCTATCGGGTGGCTGGTGGGTCCTCATTAAATTTCCTATTTGGGTCCCTATTTAATTACAATATTTTTTATTTCAGGTTTAATCCATAAAGTATAGCTTATTTAAAATATAACAAAGCCCCTTATTTTCATTAGAGAATGCATCACAATCTGAAAATTTTTCCAAGTCCCCTTATTTAAAAAAATTTGTTAAAGTCTGAAAAAATTACAAGTCTCCTTATTTGAAAAATATCTTAATGTCTGAAAAAATTACAAGTCCCCTTATTTGAAAAATATCTTAATGTCTGAAAAAATTACGAGTCCCCTTATTTGAAAAAAAAAGGAAAAAAATTCTTATCAATCCTTCACACATCCGGTCTTAGCATCCGCTCCCCATCCGATCTCAACATCCGTTCCGACCACGCCCCCCTTCCCCGCTCAGCCCAGGGAAAGCACTCATCCAGACGGTTGCGCTCGGTGTGGTGATCTCTAGCCGGTTCGTGTCAACCATGTGTTTCGTATGGCTCATATTCTCAAGGATCCCGACTGTGCTTTTACGGAATTGTGCAGTTTTGTTTTGCGTCACTTCACCAGTTTTGTTTCTCCTAGGGTTTCGATTAATACGTAATGACACTGAATATTTTTCTGCCCGGCATTCTTAGCTTAGAAGACTGATTATGGAAGCCGAACTCTGTGCGTAAAAAAATTTAAAAGGCTCCAGTATCAAAGGCCCAGTTTAAAAGGCGGTATCAGTTCGCCCCGGCATGTGACGTACTGAGACCATGTTATTGTGCGTGTCTCCGTGCACTGGAATGAACGTGAGAGGAAAACAGTGTCATCTCACATCTCTGTTTAGCGTTTTTTTTTTTTTTTTTTTTTTTTTTTTTTTTTTTTTTGTGCTCGGCTCGCTCGTACTTCGCCTTGAAAATGGGGGAGTTTTGCTGATCGGACATTGGTCAGCTGCGTAACATGTGACACAAAAAATTGAAATAGAAGTAACAAAGTATGTAATATTATTTTCTTTGCTTTTGAATAGAGAACATTTTATTTAAAGGTAAAAGTGGTGTTTCTGTCGGGACTTCACAAAATCGAAATGGCTGTGCCGAAAAGGAACACGGAATAATTTAATTTTTCAACAATTATTTTTGATATAGTGATATTTTAATAGCGATAATTTTATATATGTAAAAAAAAAGGAATGCTTCAGTGGTGTATTTATGTATATTGTATAAAATAATTCTACATAACTTTGGGGTTTTCTAACAATTAATTATTTCCTTTATTGCTATTATGTATACATTAAAAATTAAATTATGAAAGTTAAGTGCTTTACATAAAATACGCATTTTTCTTAAGTATTAAATAGACTAAATGTAGCGTTATTTGAGATTTCAGTACATGGTGTTACTTACAATTACTTATTCATTTTTGCAAAATATTATGCCATACTTTTCGTAGTTGACTTACTTCTAACTTGATTATAATAATTACGTTCTCTTGAGAACTACGGCTGGTGCTCTAGTTTCTCGGATTTTTCTCGACCAGCTTTTCCACTTTTTTGATTTACGATGAATATAAGTTTTACTTATTATTTATATGTTTTGTGCATATATCTTTTTATTTGTTTAATTTTTATTTGGTTACATATTCCTCCTAGTGATCTTTATAATGTTTGAATTTTTTCTCGTGCTATATTTTACATTGCTATGTTCAATGTACAGCCTCTATGCGGTACACATACATCGTTATATTTTTCTTTACTCTTTTTATAATCATGACAGTCTGCAATAATTAAGTCCATGGCAAGGCCTTTCTAAGGCACACACTTTTTACTCACTCTTACACACTGCAATTTTGCATGTTAAAGTCCATGGCACAACATACATATTCTTTCAGTTTTTTTCTTACCTCACAATATACTGTTTCTATTTTTTATCATATATTTTTACACATTTTTTTTTTCTTTTCTTTGAACATGCTATTATTTACAGTCATCATGTTGACTGATTTTTCCACATTATTTGTTTTGAACACCTTTTTTAAAAATGTACATTTATATTTTTGTGTTTCACTCCATTTTTGACCGTTTTAATACAATTTTACATGTTTACCATAAGTTGTACTGTTCACATATTTTTTTACATTTTTTAGATACACTGTTTTATTGTTTTCTTTCCTGCCATTGATATGCCTCTGTTTAATACATGCATTCTTTGGAAGAGTATAGTGGTATTCATTCGATTACCTTTTTTTCTTTTCACAAATACACTATATCACACATTGTTTGTTGTACTTCAAATAAGATTCATACTTGAATAGTCACTGATCTTTGAAGTTTGTGTTTGTCCACAATTACACTCTTTTTCACATTTACTTGCCTTTTTCATGTTGTTGTTTTTATTTACATTGTTTACACTTACTGACTCCTTTTCACATACTTGATTTTTTTTCATCACATTTGTGTTTATGTCTTATATGTTCACACACACAAACATGTTCACACTGATGTTCTGCTCATTGAGTTCATTGTGCTGGTCCTTCCACATTTTGCTACACACAAACTTTTGGAATATTTGTTACATTTTTCTCCAACATTTTCACTATGGTGTACAGTAGTGCATTTCAAAAATATTTTAAACACATTGTATTTGTTTTGTCACTCTTTTGTGTGCACATACACAAACATAACATCTTATTTTGAAATCTTTTTTTTTTCTATACTATGAAATATTTAAATCTCTTCTGTACCTTACTATAAATTAATACAACTTTAAGGTGTCAAGTACTCACTGAGTTATAAAAAAAATTACATTGACTTACATTTTCAGAGTGCTTATAGTTAATTTATTATTTGAATTATGTTTATTCTTATCTTAGTGATTATTTTGTGAAATATTGTTTGTTTAGTTAGGTTCGTAATAAAATATATATGTAGTGATCAGATTAACTCAAGACTTTAATAAGTGAAATTTGATGGTATATAATTTAAGAGTATCAGTAATATTGTATTGTTTTATAATTGCATTTTAGTGTTTTTTTATTTGTACTTCTGTGTTTTATTATTTCCCAGTTTTGTCACTTTTGAAATTTTTAATGTGGTGACGTAAGTGACACAACAACATTCCTTTCTTGAACAAAAGAAAAATCATTAATTTTGTTATTTTTACCGTATGACCACAATTGCCTTCAATTTTCTTTTTAAGCTATAACTAGTATTTTACGTACTTGTTACCAAGTTTAAACCTACATTTTCAAGACTTGCAAGTTAACTAATTTCATTCTTTTATATACTTAATTTTTTCTATTACCTCCACATAATTAATAACTTGTTTATTTGACATTCACTGATATATTGCTGTGTGCATGTGTTGAATGCTTGTTTCCTTGTTTGTGTGGTACCCACAAGCTTGGAGGTATAATTGCTTTTGTGTACTGCCTGGCTGGTCCAGCAGTTTTCACTTGTGTATTTGGAATTCATGATGTGTCTCTCAATATATCATTTCTTCAATAATGTTTTTAAAACTTAACACTTATTAAATGATGACTTCTAAAGTAAATAATTACACAGACATAAAATAATAATTAATAATAAAATAAAATGATTCATTTAGTATTATCTCTAACTTGAAAATTTAAAATAAATAAATAAATATGTGAGTGTCCAATAGCACTTAAACCTTTTACTGAGATCCTTTTTTAATTGTACTTAGATTGATGTTCGTTGATTATATTGTACAGATTGATATTCAATTTCCTTAAAGCTTTTTCATTGGCATTTTGTGCAAGTATAATTTTTTTTATTTGAATGTGTTTATTTTTCTTATGATATACAGATATGTATGTCAAGATACTATTATGTCATGTACTATTTAAAACATTATTACAATTCTGATGGTACAGAACTGTGTGAAAAATTACCATCAAACAAAAAAAAATTTTTTTTTAGTATCATATTATAATTTGAATGTATTGTTTTATTTTGTCATTTGAGTGAAGTATTTTTGATGCATAATTCTGACATTTGAAGGCCTTATTGATATATATATATGCAAACCATTCAACAGCGCTGGTTTATAATTATAATTTTGAGTACTCACTGCAATTTTGAGCAGTATATCTGTGATGTGCACATGAGCTTGAGATGCTCAATTAAAGAGAAAAGGGTGTGCTGAAATGCCCCTTATTTAAAAAAAAAGTGTCCTAAAATGCCCCTTGTTTGAAAGAAAGGATGTGCTAAAATGTCCCTTTGTATTGTGAGCCAAATGATCCACTTTGATTTTGTCGACATTTCTTTTATTGCTAGCACTTATTATTTTTATTTTGGTCATGACATTTTTTTTTTCCCTGTAAACATTTTTAGGTGGTGATCATCAGTATTTTTTCAATTGTATAATTTAGACTGTATATGTTTATGATTTTCTTAATTGTTTAAGCCAGCCAAACAGAGCATTTAATTTAAATTTTTAAAGACATTAATTGTAACTAATAAAAAAAAATTTCTTCAAAATTTTTTCCTGGTTGAGGGGAGTATATATGTGATGAAGATCACATATCACACATCATCACATTTTAATAATAATTTAATTTGGCTTTCTTTAATGTAATCTATCCAAATTCAAGAATTCTAAATCACTTCTGTTTTAATTTTTCTGCCATTTCGGCTTTTAAATCTGTATATTTGCTTTTCCCCGTATGCACTATTCTTTTTGTTTTTGTCTCTTCATTCTAGCGTCGTTGTGCTAAAAATAGATTTTATTGCGTCCGTTTGCAAAATCAACGTACTTTCTGCTTCTCCTCTTGGCATCCTGCTGGCGTAAGTTATTATTTGTTGCCATACCTCGTCTTTAAAATTATTTGCTCTCGATTACGTCATTTTTAATTTTATTGGATTAACTGTTAGGGTTGCTCTGGAATTGGCGTTATTGATTTCGGACAAGTTATTCCCTACTAGCAATTTTGCTCGGGCTACCACCGGCCACGCAGCCAGCCGATGACGGCCCGAGCAAAATTGCTAGTAGGGTTGTTCTCGCCAATATGTAATTCTGTGCTGGCGTAATTTTTAATTGATTCCACCTTAATTTCACTGTCCATATAGGACGTCATTTTATTTTCGCTGAGCCACCACCGCCCGTTATAATAATGTTTCAATAGTATATGTTTAATAAAATAGTTTTTCAGTATGTAACGTCTTTTTATTATATTGCAACTATAAGTGCATCGAACCTGGATTATATTGTATCACAACACAGTCTTTAAATTTAAAACAGCCTCAACCAAATAAACTTCTTTACATATGCACTTCCAATTTGAAAAATGTTTTAAAATAAGTAAAGAATGTTTTTACGTACTTTTCGAACTAAAAAACTAATTTGGAAAAAAATTACAAAAATTAAATTTTTATACGTTCCCCAGGTCCTATCACTTATATTTAGGAAAAGATGCAGTACACAAAAACAAAATAAACACAAAAAGTTTCATTTTATTACGATAAAAACTGACCGAGTTATGGAACTTTAAAAATCATACATTTCATCCATTTTCTCAGCCATTTTCAAGAACTAGTAAGGGATCGTCTTGAAAATGGACGAAAAAATGGATGAAATGTATGATTTTCGAAGTTCCATAACTCGGTCAGTTTTTATCGTAATACAATGAAACTTTTTGTGTTTACTTTGTTTTTGTGTACTGCATCTTTTCCTAAATATAAGTGATAGGGGACCGTATAAAAATTTAATTTTTGTAATTTTTTTCTAAATGGGTTTATTGGTTCGAAAAGCACGTAAAAACATTCTTTACCTTTTTAAAAACATTTTTCAAATTGGAAGTGCATATCTAAACCGAACGGTTCGGGAATTAGCTATTGGGTCACATTAAGGTTGGACACCCTGTATACATATGTTACAACATTCATTATACAATATTCTAGAAAATACTGTATTAATGGAAATGTGCCCCATAACACTTACAAAAAAGAGATAAGACGAACGCACGATAGGTCCACCGCGCTCAACGCATGAGCTGTATCTGGTTACAAATCTGTTCCTCCTAAGAAGGCGCTATTACACAGAACAATCACAAAATACCCAACAAAACGACATAAATGCAACTCTTTAGGTCAAATTAGTCAACCAAATATTAGAGAGCGTGAATGAAAAGGAGTTAGTTCGCGATACAAAAGGAATGCTTTCACCCTAGGCATCCTAGGGTCGCGGTGAGTGTGAAAGTTCCAACGCACATATAGCTCCGGAATACCGTTTTCGGAAATGTGCCCACCCAGGCAGCACAAGAATGCTCTATGAACGTCTAGTAACGTTCAGAATACTAAGAAAAGCGTTCAGGTAAAGTTTGTACGTTCTGTATAACGTTCTAAAATTGTACTAAGCTATTTTTTGCCAAAAACTGTGAATAAATAACGTCTTATTGGACGTGCAACAGGGGTTTTAATGATGCCGTTCTAAAGCAATGCCTAATAACTCGTTCTATTCGACGTGCAGCAGAAGTGCTGGTATTACCGTTCAAAAACTATGACTAATAACACGTTTTATTCGATGTATAACAGAAGTGCTGTTGATACCGTTCAAAAGTTATGCCTGATAACCCGTCCTACTGACGTGCGTCAGAAGTGCTGGTGAAACCGTTCAAAAGTAGTGCTCATAAATCGCCATACTCAACGCATAACAAAAATACTGGTGGTAATAAGTTTAAAAGCAATGTTTAACAACACGTTCTACTAGACGCGTTGAATTTATTATTCCTGAAACGTCGGGATGAGTCGTTCACTTGGCGTCTAATAAAGTTTTACAGACACCTGTTTGGCAACATCCCTGTGTTGAGTTGCGCAAGGCAAGTAAGCGGCAAAATCATTTTGCATTCCTCGTGATATTGTTATTGGTCGTTTTTTTTTTTTCATAATTTGTGACTTGTGTTACTCCCAGACAACACATAAGCTTAAATCAAGCTTGACATTTCTTTCAATTTGACGTTTAATGCAAGCTTGACAGTTCAATTCATTTTAAGCTTGCAACAAGCTTGGAGATTACAAAAAAATGAGTCAGCAAATATTTTCCCGCCGAATTTAAGTCATTTGAACTGTCAAGCTTGAATACAACTTGATTACTGCTTGATTTGGATAGCCACATAACAAATAATTTATCATCAGTCATAAATGTACTTGACTATAGAATTAAAAAAAAAGATTCTATATTTCCAATTATTGAAATTCTTCAAAATAAAATACAAATGTACTACAAAATTGATTTCAAAATGAGTCGTTTCTCTCGATTTTGGCCAATATTGCCCAGCATGCGTGTTGCGATATTGAAAGTTTTAAAACGTGTGCTGCTTTTAAGTTTATATTATGATTATTTCCCTAGTAGTAGATTCTATAAATCACATATAACATTATTTTAATTTTTATTCATCCTATGGAAAAATAAAAGATTTAGATCGGCATGGGCAATACTGATCAATCTCACCAAAAAACGGCGTGACAACCATAACAGTAGCTTCAAACTTTAGTCATTTCTCCTCGAGTAAAATTTGCATTGTGGTTAGGGCGCTTGCTTCGCACACCTTAGGTCCCGAGATCGATCCCCAGTCGCGGACGATAGATGGAAACAGATAAAAATAGCTTGACGTTTCAGCGTAGACGGGAAAATGCGTGGAAAAATAAAATATATGGGGCTTTCGTCGCCCCGTGTATTTAGGAATATTTTTTAAGGAAAATTTTTTAGAGTGTAGTAAGTTTAAATCAAGCTTGCTATGTCAAGCTTAATGCAAGTTGGGCAATAACTTGAGCAAGTTGGTGTAAACTTGAACACTTGATTCAAGCTTGTATTAAGCTTACACGCTTGAAATAATCAAGCTTAATGCAAGTTTATTGACTTGATACATCAAGCTTACTGCAAGATTGATGCAAATTTGCTGTGCTATCTGGGCGAGAAAACATAATTTAAACACAGTGTGAACGTCTTAATGAAACATTTAATGGTTCTGGATGAGTTCGGGAAGTACATAATTTGAACCGGTTTTCTACGTTTTAAACACGTCGGCTGCCCGGACACATAGACGTTAGTAGAGCGTTTTCTTTACGTACCGTGAACGTTTAAATTGAACGTTCACAGTTCGTACTTGGGACGTAAGTGTGCTGCTGGGACAGGCTCAATAAATTTTAACAAAATAAACAAAACAAGATTTCTAATGGGGTACTTACCCCTATAACTTCTTTAATAGCTAAATAATAATATAGTTAAATCTTTATACAGTCAGCGAACTTTTTCGCTTTTCCTTTTAACTTAATTCCATTTACCAACTTTTATTTATTCCATTCCTCTTTTTCTTAACCCGTCCCCATGACAACAAGTTTTTTTGTTTCCACCAATTTTAGAAGACGGCAATTTAATTTGCTAGTCTCAAGATTTCACAGTGAGCTAGTAGGGAGATTTGGAAGATGAGAAAGGAGGGTTTATCCGAGAATAGGTATATAACGCCGAATTTTTTCTCTCGGAGTTTAATTCACTTCACTAAAGTTTTTAATTTCAATTTTGCTCTGGTTTTACATTAGCAATGATGACTAAAATTGTCCAAATAAACTAAACACAGCAGACAAATATAAGGACAGTAAAAAAATATTGTTGTCAGTTTTATCGAAACCAGAATTATCTATCGAAAAAAAAAAAAGTTGCTTACCTTTCGACAGCCTACATTTTTGGAAAATGCTCAGAAAAGTGAGAACAATCCACAAAAAAAAAGTTATATTTAAATTCGAGTTTAGAAATATAGAAAGACGTTTCTGGTTGGTACACAGCAAAAGTTGTTTTAGTTTAGATTTTTATCGCTTTCAAACTATTAAACAAACATAGAAATTTTGCAGGAGAATACATTAATTATTCACAAAATCAAAGTAGGAAAACTACCTGCTGCTTGTACACGGAATTAAACGCAAAAATATATAATTAAAAGCGATGATTCTTATGCTGAATTTTCGAGTAATTATTCGAGCTTTCTTTAAAATTACGAATGAAAGAAAAGTTCATAAGCCAAATATAATTTAGAACCTAGATGTATGGGAAAAATATAGATCCAATATAACTGGAAAAAATCAGAAAATTCACTAATGATAATTGATTTCTGTATTTAATAGACCGTTGGTGGTAAGTATTCTTACCACGGCCTTATAAAGGGTTACATTTTGATGTTGAAAATATTATAAAACAAATTAGTAATAAGACAAAATAATCTGTACTAAAAAGTGACTTACATTTCGTATACATGTCCCTGTTCGACCCGTTCTTCAACATCAGCTAAGCTGCGAACATGGAGGGGTGAATGTGGCAGGACTCCATGCATCCATGGCAGACCGTATAAGGATAGAAAACCGTTTATAACGGCCACCACAAAGAGGTCTAGGTGATAGGCTGGGCCTTTCTTTAACCTGTCGTAATATATCATTAGTGTTTAATATCATTAAATGATATGGGGGAAAAATATATACACATAATATATCTTCCAGATAGGAAAGAACTCGTTGCGGAACGTATTGTGAAATAATAATAAAAAAGGAAAAAATATAATAAAGGTATTTGATGAGATTTTCGACTCAATGTCTTAAATAATTTAATCATTACATTCAGGTTACATAAATTTGTACTTATTTTCCTACTTAATAGATGGGATAAATCTGTCTTACCTATTGCAAAACCAAAATTATTAGTAGTACCGGAAAGTAATGTCCTTTTTTTGACATAAAATTCAAACAAATGAACTCTCAACAAGTATTGAATTACATAAAATCGTGCCCTAGCATAAAACTTATATTTGTTAAATTTCAAAGCGAGAATTGTATAGATAATATATTTTTTTCTTTCAGGAAAAATGGCCACCCTTTCTGCCTTTTCTCGTCTACCATTCTTCGAGTGTTATATATAAGAAATGTTCTGAATTCGCCTTTTAAGTACTCGTAGGTGTTTTATTTTACAGCAAGAAATTTATGGATATCTCTTTTCTTTTGAGATCACGCAGAATATGTGCAAAGAAAGTTTTGGCCCCCTACCCCCCATAAACCATTTGTGCCTGGATATTTTTGCGACTTTCTTCGATTTTTACTGATAACAGAAATAATAGATAAAATTCTGATGTCAATTCTTGAGCAAGGGATGATTTCTTTTAAAATCATTCTGCATAAAAATAGAAATATCAACATCCTACTTGGTCATGTTAAAATATTTTGTAGCGTTGAGCCTCAATACTCATGAATAAAGGCTAGGAAAAATAAATAACGTTTTTGACTAATAGCGAAAATGCCGTCCCAAAAAAGGGATACTAGGCATAAATGGGTTAAGTTACAAATTTTGGAAAATGCTCTCTAACCTAGCACCTACGTTTAAAAACTACCACATGCGCCAAATTTAATATTATTAGTTTCAGTGATTTCGCTAGGCAACGTATTGACATAAGAAAAACGGACAGAATTTTCCGGGAGACCACATAATATTTACGAATGGTGGCATCATACACCTGAACAAAGCCAGATCCAAGGGGGATGGGAAGATCGCACCCTCTGAGGCTTTTACAGTCACTGTTGAAACCATGCTTAATCTGCTCTCTCTCATCATTTAAGAGACGCAACGAAGATAACTTCTTTACTTCCTAAAATGGCTCGTTGAATTATCCGCAGGCCCCCAGACATGCCCTTCAAAAATAGCTGTCGCAGCCCTCACGACCGTGGAGACATTAACGAAATTTTTAATCGTTTCCGAGCGTGATTTCGAGAGTATTCCTCAGGCATTTCGGTGATTCTTTCCACTCCAGATAAAAGAAAATTGCTCTACAGATCCACCATCACATTTCTGGATTAATAAAATTTCATATGTACATGAAGAAATATTTACATGAAAAAAATATATTAATGCCGAAGCAAAACACACATTTTCTCTTTAGCAGAGAATAAAAAGAAAAACATCTTTATACATCGAGAGGAGGCTTCCATTTCGCACCTCTCTCTCTGTGTGTCCATGCGAGTCTGTCTTTTTATTCCCGCATCCCTGTCGAAGAAAGAACTCTGCTGAGAGCGGGGGTGAAGTTCAGTAAGACCAAGGGTCAACATCCCTGGTGAGCGCACGTGTGTTCAAGAGCGTGACATTATACCCCCACCTAAGAGCGAAATTTGCCCTTTAAGGCTGATTTCCTCCAATTATGAAAATATAGGCAAAATAGTCTCAAAGGCGATCTATGAATGACCTATCCTGATACAGTAAGATACAGGGATTTTTTTTCTCTTAACTTTGTTAAAGAAACCATTATAATTCAAAATACGCATACGAAAATTATAAACTAAAACACACCTAAACGAATTAAAAAAAAATACAGTATCTGGTAAATTACCAATAGAGCAGAAATTACTTTTATTCATCCTGCTTTAGTCTTGAAATGGCATCAGCCGCTTTATGATTCTTCCCTGTCCTGTGGGTGATTACATATTTCCATCTTTGAAGTGCCAAGGCTGAGCGTGTGAGCTTTGAGCTCCTAGAGGTCACTTCATTTAAATATTTTAGAGGGCTACGATCAGTAATGATTTCCACCGTCTCCCCGAGAATCCACTTATCAAATTTATTGAGCACAAAAGAGAACTGCCCAAGCTTCTTTTTCAATACTCGCCCAATTTTGCTGAGTTTCTGTTATGTTTTGGCGGGCAAAAGCTATGGGTTTGTGTTCCCCATTTTCGTCCTTTTGTGTCAGACAACACTCAACAGCTAAATTGGAACTATCAGCATGCACCTGAAATGGTTCTGAAAAATTAGGTGTCGCCAAAGCTGTAACCCCACACAATAATTTCTTTAACTTTTGAAAAGCTTCATCGTGCTCTCCTTTCCACGGAATATTGGTACTCGGTGCATTTTTCTTGGCGAGATTGGTTAAAGAACAAAACATTTGAGCAAAATTAGGGATATATGTTCGATAAAAACCCATAAGCCCTAACACCGTCCTAACCTCTTTTTTTTTTTGGTGGTTGGCTGTTTTAGTTTCTTAACAGCGACTTTTTCTTGATCTGGTGCGTCCCCCCCCCACCTCCTTCAATTCGATGTCCTAAATATTTTATCCCCGCCACCGCAAAAGTACACTTTAACGGAAAATCATAATTTTCCTAGGTGACTGAATACACTTTCGATGTGTTACATATGGTCAGCGAAAGTTTCTGAAAATACAATGACATCATCAATGTAGGCCTGTGTATATTCACTGTGCTCTTGCAATGCAAAATTCCTCTCCCTTTGAAATGTGCCGGCCGCGCGTGACAAACCGTAAGGCATAGTTTTAAATTGCCACTGTCCTAAATGTGTTTGCTCTTTTCTTCCATGGGGATCTGACAGTATCCTCTTATAAGATCTCTGCTCGTTAACCATTTAGCTGACCCTAATACATAGACTAACTCCTTCCGATCTTTCATGGGGAAAGTTGGTGACCTTAGTCACCGCATTTAAACCTCTGAAGTCCACACATAACCGAGTCCTTGCATCTTTCTTTGCGACACAGAAAACTGGATAGGCAATTTCCGCGTCTGAAGGTTCTGTTAAACCCAAACACAATAATTCCTTTACCTGCTTGTCTATCTCTTTATGAAATGGCCTTGGCATTGGAAAACAATGGGGCTTCTTCCTACTCACTTTCTCTAATCATTCTGAGTTTGAGTGACACAGTTTTTTCGAGATCTATAGCACTTTTATGGCTGTCATCTCAGTTGTTCATAAGTACACAATCATATTTATTGATATCAAAGTACAATTGACAATTTTACATCCACGCCCAAAGCCGGGAGTCGAACCCGGGCCAAAAGGATGGTAGTAGGGCGCGCTAGCCACTACACCGCCTCTCTAATCATTCTATTTTATGCACCCCAACCTTAGCTGGCTGTGCTTCTCTTGTACATAAATTTTTGTACTTAGTAACAATACTCCTTAAATTACACCAGCCTGCAACAATTTCTTGTTTTAAAAGTAATAGTTGTTTTTTATGTATTTTTCCATGCTTATTTCAAAAATAATATCAGTTTTTACGTATAACGTACAGTTTTTTTGAAAAGTAATTTTTTTAAATAAGTACACAGATTTTTTGCGATTTGGATAGGATAAATTAATAAAGTATGTATGTTTATTTGTTTAAATAAATTCTGAAAACCTCTTACTTCACTGAAATTAAATAATACATTTATATTGAATATATACTTATAATTGTATTTAAAGAATTGTATTTTACCTTTTCGAATACCTATGGTATGGCGTAAACCGCAGAACCATGCGGATGACTGTTATTTCTGTTTGTGTAAAATTGCAGGATATAATAAGCAATCGAATCAAACATTGTTTACCCAAATTTAAAGTCTGCTATAAGACATGTCGCACATTGTGAAATTATTCCTGTCCCGACACGACCTGAGGCTATTGACAAATGCTAATATATCTGTAAGCGAAAGTGATGAAAAAGACTTGGATTTCACCGTGAAAAATGAAGTACCTGAAAAATTTAATCAAGCCGAATTAAATGACTTAATTCGTGATTTAGGTTTAACTAAAGAAAATGCAAAATTATTAGGCTCTCAGTTAAAAGAGAAAAAATTATTAACGACACATATGTCGTTTAGTTGGCAAGGAATCGAGAAAAGCAATTTTTATCATTTTTCAAATCTGATAACCTGGTTTATTGTGCTGACATACCTGGTTTGCTGCATGAATTAGAAGATATTCCTTATAATCCGAATGATTGGCGACTATTTATAGATTCCTCAAAGAGGAGTCTAAAAGCAGTTTTATTGCATAACGAATCTAAACTTGAATCAGTTCCAGTTGCACATTCCGTTTTCATGAAAGAAACATATGAAAGTATGGAGATGCTTCTCACTAAAATAAAATACACTGAACACAAGTGGGCAATATGTGGTGACTTAAAGGTTATAGGTCTGCTTCTCGGGCAACAAAGTGGATTTACTAAATTTCCGTGCTTTATTTGTGAATGGGATAACAGGGACAGAGAAAGTCATTGGATAAGAAAAGTATGGCCGAAGAGACAAGAATGGATTCCTGGTAAGAAGAATATTTTAAATGAATATTTAATAGATCCACAAAATATTTTATTGCCCCCACTTCACATAAAATTGGGACTCATAAAGCCGTTTGTGAAAGCTATAGATAAAGGTGGAAAATGTTTAGTGTGAGTATCTTATATCGAAGTTCCCAAAATTGTCTAGCGTTAAAATTAAAGAAGGTGTATTTGATGGAACACAAATAAAAAATTTAGATTCCAATTTTGAACAATGTATGACAAATAGAGAGAAGCAGGCTTGGGTTGCATTTAAAGATGTCATAGAAGGTTTTTTGGGAAATGAAAGAAAAGAAAATTACAAAGAACTTGTAACAGTTGTTACGTACTTATCTTTTGGGGTGCAATATGAGCATTAAAATTCACTTCCTTCACTCACATTTGGAATACTTCCCAGACAATTTAGGAGGGGTGGACTCCCCCGTGGGTGTCCTTTCGAATGATATCCGACTCGCCTTCCTGTAGTCTTTTTAATATAGCTGGAGGTATTAACATATTCTCAAGCCTTTTAGGAGCAATAGTACATAATACCTCTTTGTGAATTACATTCGTACTACATCCTTAGCTGTCGCTAAAGGAATGTCTACCAAAGAACATTTTATAGCTCGGCCAAAAATGCCTTTTAAATAAATTGAAGACTTGTCTCTGGTATCTATTTCCGGAAAAATACCTCTTCTAATAACCGTTATCTCCGTTCCTGAGTCCACTAAACAGTTTGTCACCACCCAGTCAACGCGAATGTCAATTTTTTCCAATTTACACAATTGATTTTTTACTGTGTTTCCCTTTGGTTTTGACACTACCAACTTACTAACTCTAATTGCTCCTTCCTCTATCTCATCTTCTCCCTGGGTGTCTTTTTCTATCTTCTTTAGTAGATGTGTTTTGACGGTTCAACGCCACTCCATTTCGGACTCCGCAGCCCCGCAGCCACCGCAGCTCAGACGGCTCAGCCACCGCAGCTCGCAGCCAGCAGCTCGCCGCAGCTGCAAACAGTTGATTGCGCAATCGTTAGAGGGGAGATTTTTCTTCGCATTACAGGGGAGATTTTTTTTTTTTTTCAGAAGTGATCGGTAAGGGAAAATTTTGTGGTGTTGGGTAGATAAGATAGTAAAGGTGATAACCATACTTTTAGCTTTAGATTTTTTCAGATAACTAGAAAGAGTTAAATTTTGGTGTATGTTAAAGATAAATGCGCTTTTAGATTTTTTTTTTTTTTCAAATTCTTAAGGTAAAATGCTGTTTAAAATTTAAAAATATTTTACCGAAAACGAAATCTACTGTATGGATTTGCCCCTAAAAGTTAACTTCACAGCACACCCGTTGATTTAACAGATATGCTAAAGATACATGCATCTTATAAGTGTAAAAATATTAAGTCTCACCCACCAACCGGTCCTATCATGCAAACCTTTTACAGAATAGTAGAAATAATTATGTTTAATGTTAGGATAACGATACTTTACGAATTTTTAGACATAAAATGGTACATAGCGGTGTTATATCATTAAACCTTCTAAGCAAGTAGTCTCATGAACTTTTAAAATCCTATAGTATTGAGGATAAAAATTAAAGTTAGGTTTTGTTTAGTTGAATGTTATGTTTTATGCCAACGTTTTACAGAATAGTAAAAATAATTGCGTTTAATGTTAGGATAAGGAGACTTTGCGAATTTTTTAGTGATAATATGCTATTGGATGTATCATTAAAAGTTTTATGCGGGTATTACTTTTGATAAATTTTAAAAATCCTACAGTATTGAAAATAAAATGTGGTTTTATACTAATAGAATGGAAATCGCGGTTATATGGTTATGCGTTTAGAACATTAGGATAAAATAAGTTACAAGCGCGTTAATACAATTGCAGTTTTAGATCTAACTACCAGGCTGTAAAAGAAATAAAGTTATCGGAAAATAAGAAGGTCTTACTTACTTGAAAGCCCATCTTGCTGAATCTTCTACCGCGTTTCTTGATTAACGGTAACATTGCTAGCAGATCAGGAAATCAGAGTAAAAATTAAAACTATTTTACTTCTGATTCCCAAATCAGCTGGCTGTTTCATACACTTCTTTTCGCATCATCCAGATTAAAGTACGTTTTTTACTAACGAATGATGAAAATAGACATACCATTGTTAAACTAAATACATAATACCAATAAAATAACACATCTTGAAATATTTAATGGTTTAAGTGTATTTTTTTCTTGTAACAAAGGATAAATTTTAGGGATTAAGAGGGCATTTTAAACTTTTACCTACATAACAATTGTATTGTATTACAGTTAAAAGGTAATAATAAATTAAAAAGTAATAAACTAACAAATCAATAATGGGAATGTTTATATTTTAGGTACCGAAGTAGCATTTACCCAGATACGTATGCAGTTTGCGGTATAAGACCACACTTTAAGTACAATAGAGCAGTATGTTTCTCAAAATAAAATGTATATCCACAAAAAGTATACTATCTTAACCCACTATAACCTTAATGTTTCAGAAAACGTATAGTGAAATCCAATCTTAACAAATGTTTATTTCTATTAATAGTCATTCAAAACATTTTACACGAAAATAGAATATCTAAGCAAAATAAAAATTGGTTTTACATGAAAAAGTTAACAAGCGTTATGAAAACGTGTGAGTGTGTATGGGTGTGTGCATGTGTGCGTGTGTGCTTGTGTGCGTGTGTGTGTGCATGTATGTATCTATGTATGTATGGATGTGTGTATTCTAAAGCGATACATAAACTGAATCGCGCATATCAGTAAAATGTTAAAACAGGAAATTCATTCTTGTAAGGTATGAAAGTTCCTAATTTTAGAAAAACAAGTTAAAAAGAAACGTTTAGTAATATACATTTAACTTAGAAAAAAATATCATTTTGATGCAAATAGTGTTATCGGATCTTGTTGCTATACATTTTTAGGTTTTATAAGGTATGTGGGCAACGATTATACCACAAACGTACTTTTACTAACTAATGAGTAACTTTTTTCTAAATCATGTATTAACAAAGTACACAGCATATTAAAAGTAACAAAAATTTTACAAGTTTTACTAAACAAAATACTAAAAGGAATAACTAACACGATATGTGTACTACACTATAACTTAATGTATATGAAACTTATACGGTTAGACTAAACGCAATTGGAAAAACATCATTTACCAAGACATGGGATTCATATATTTACAAAAACATTAAAAAATTTCTAACGTGCGTATTAAATAAGATATGCATGCGTATACTAAAAAATATTTAAGCAGAAATGTACTTACTTGAATCATTGCAAAAATACATCCTCACTGCATTTTGGTAATGTATAAACCTATAAACTACTTAAAATTAGTACAAGCGAACGAAAAACACGTTTTCTAACCACCCCAGACAACGTACAAATGACTTATTTCATGTAAAAATGGTCTTACCTGACGAGAAAACCGGTTTGTGTAACCTTGAAATCACCTCTAGATAAGAGATGACGTGTACGTTTCTGATTGCTTGTAGAATATATGATGCAATATATGCATGGTTGGGCATGTTTTAAGGTAGAGGGGCTTGGATAATCACATGATCTCTTTGAACCAATCGGAAAGTAGTCTTGTATCTATGTTTGATAAGCTATCAGGGGTTCTAAAACATTTTACGCTGTGGTTACCTGCTGTTAAGTTGTGTTGTGTTGTAGTTTTAAAAATGGCTTTGACTGAATGGATTGAAAATAACTTTAACATTGAATACACTCCTGAGTTTTATACTCAAAGTGATGCTGATGTGTTACTGCGAGAATTATTGCAATTGCCTTTTGATGTAAAACCTATGAAAATTGGTGAAAAGGATACTACCTTGGCACGGAAAGTAATTGCTTTCGCAGATGACGGGATACATTATAGTTTCTCTGGAGCGACAGTCTCTGTTTCCTCTTGGCTACCCATTTTGCAAAAACTACGTGATGATCTACAGAAAGCAACAAATTATGAATTTAATTTGGTACAAGTGAACTTACCCTCTGACGGGCAACCATCAATTGAAGACGGTAACTACGAAGATTTTTCTCTGGACTTATCATCAGGTGTATGCATTCTAAGTTCCGGATCTAAACGAACTTTGGATTTTAAACCAGCGAACAGTGAAACCACTATCATTAAATCAGAACATGGTTCAATGTGTAAGATATATCCCCTAACCAACAAAATTTTAACGCATGGTATTCCTTCTGAACCTTATGTGGCAGACCCGCACATTAACCTAACATTTGCCAAAATGTACATTTATGAGCCTTCCCCGAAAAGGGCAAAGTTGGACGATTGGACGGACAATCTTTACCATACCGTATATGCTTCTGTAAATAGTACATGGCACTTGGAAAGATTCATCTACGTTTCGCTGCACGATGAAAAAACTGACTTGAAGATTCATATTAAACAATTTATTCAGAACGCCGAATTAGACTATACACCAACCAGTCAGGGAGTCTTGATGAACCCTTCAACATGGATCGAATTTATTGTAAAACTTATGGATTTTAACCAGTGTTATAACAATAGCTATTTTATTTGTAATAATCAATTATCTGTATTTAATGATGATGGAAAATGTATCTTACAACAAATTTACCAAACCGGCGATTCATTTACGTGAAATCCATTTTCCTTGATACTTTTAAGTGGTCAGGTAAAAAAACTGTGTGAAATGAGAAATGAAATATTGGAATGCATTCTAAAAACGCTATATACGACGACCCTACCTCATTTACTTTTAAAATTAAAGTCGCAAAAATGTAACCGTGAACCCCATTGTAATTATGATGAGGCTAAAAACCAATTAATGGATATAGTATACCAGGAAATTTTTAAATACATAGGCCGGGGTCAGGACCATCCTTCACAAAGGACACATACTTGTTCGAATAGAACACATGTTGATGAGAGAGAGGGTCTTATAAGTAGTAAAGCATGGTTTATGGTCGATATCATATATTGCAAGAGAGATATGCGAGAAAAAATGTACTTGTCATTATGACGGAGAATTTTTTTCAAACATTTTCTTTGAAGACTATATGAAGTATCTTCAAAAAGTGCCATTTAATTCATTTTTTCAACCGTTTTCAGATTTTGCTAATTCCAAGGATGGCAAAACATGTGTAATTATGTGATGTTATTGGTGTATAACTGGTATTGCGATTGAAAAAAAAATATATTAAAACCATTGTGATTATGTAGAAAACATATGCTTGCTTCTACTGCAATAAGTTTTTACTGACTTACCCATACTTAGTTATAGATTACTCATGGAAAAGGTTATTATTTTATTAATTGTGTAAATAGTTTGTGTAATTTAATATACATTGTTGTAAATAAATCTGTTTATATAGGGAAAAAAAACTTTGTGTTTTCTTTATGTGGGCACTCATTACTTGCAAAATAAATACCTCTGAAATTTTACTAAAACAAAAAGTGATAAAGGTAACAGACATGTTTTAAGATTCCCATTTTATACTTATCTTTTAAATATTGATACTATCAGTTAGACAGTTACAATTTTTTTTAAAAAAACTAGTACTATAAAATTATCATTCTGCTATATAGAAATAAAAGGTTCTTCCGATAAACTCGTAAATTTAAGTACGTTAGGTAACTGCGTTGCACGTGAATTCACAACATTACTAATTTTTTATACTATGTACGTATGTAGAAAGTTGATTTTTCTGCAATAACTCGTGAAATCAGAGTATTTAAATACGCATTATATGTTACACAGTTAAAAAAAATTTACTTAGACTATCTATTGTTCATAATTTTATGGGTTAACTGATTTTTTTCTTTTTCAAAAAGTAAACTGCGTTAAAAGAATTTAGTATTTTTAAATAAAGAATGCTTAAGTGTTCTTTAATGTAAAGATCTTACTACACTTTACTTGAAGTAAGAGAATATTTTTAATCAAACACTATGATTTTTATGTTTTTAAAGCATCAGAGTATTAACTGAGGTTATTTTTGTAATTTTTTCTTAAGTAATGGACTTGAATATTTTTTGTAAAATATCAACTAAGTTCACGTGTTACATATTTTACTGATTTAGACGATTATACTTACAAATTTTAAATTAATTTAAAATATGTTTTTACTTTTTATACATAATGTTCAAACTTGGTACACTTTTGATTTGTACCTGTTTATGTGTTCTCATAAGTTACAAAATTATTTCTAGAAATAAATTCAGTGATTCGAACTTTGTAAATTTCATAGAAGTATTACGTTTAAAAATTTTTGATATAAACAAACTTAAATTTTTGTTCTGAAGTATCCATTAATTTTAGCATAGATATATAAATTCGCCTTTTTAAAATATTAACTGTTCAAAGTTGCTGCAATTTATGCTTATACGAAATTAGGGACTTGGAATATTTTTCAGAATTATCAAAAATGGATTTTACAAAATACTTAGTAAACTGCATTAGCTAAAGTTGTAATTTTTTCTTTTTAGAAGTTTTGCACATTGGTATATTTTATGTTCTGGTAAGTTGTTGAATATGTTCTTGAAACAAACTAACAGATCTCGACTTTGTAAATTTCATAGACGTGATGAACTTTGGTATTTTTCGAATCTTACGAACTTCATACTTCTTTTCTGAAGTGTTAGATATGTGTAATTGTCTTTTTTGAAACATTGGATTATTCAACTTAGTGCATTTCAGTCACTCTTTCAAGATAATGAACTTAGAATTTTTTACAAATAGCAAACAAGTAGTTTTAAAACATGTCTTTTTAAAATCTTAACTAATCAAAATTAGTACAATTCATGTGTATACAAAATGAGGGACTTATTTACAAACACTAAATAATGGATTAAAAACTGTAAAAGTAATATCTATCCAATATTTAGTGTTAGTAAATAAGTCCCTCATTTTGTATAGACATGAATTGTACTAATTTTGATTAGTTAAGATAAAAAAAAAAAAACATGTTTTAGGTAATGTGTAAAACACAAAAATCATAGTGTCTACTTAATTTGTTTATTTCTGTTTAGTAGTTACTACTTTAATAATTTTTAGACCGATATTTAAAAATATTTGCAAGAACCATGTTTAGCAAGTTACTTGTTTGCTATTTTAACATATTCAACAACTTACCAGAACATAAAATATACCAATGTGCAAAACTTCTAAAAAGAAAAAATTACAACTTTAGCTAATGCAGTTTACTAAGTATTTTGTAAAATCCATTTTTGATAATTTATTTTGCAAGTAATGAGTGCCCACATAAAGAAAACACAAAGTTTTTTTCCCCATATAAACAGATTTATTTACAACAATGTATATTAAATTACACAAACTATTTACATATTTAAGAAAATAATAACCTTTTCCATGAGTAATCTATAACTAAGCATGGGTAAGTCAGTAAAAACTTATTGTAGTAGAAGCAAGCATATCTTTTCTACATAATCACAATGGTTTTAATATATTTTTTTACAATCGCAATACTAGTTATACACCAATAACATCACATAATTACACATGTTTTGCCATCCTTGGAATTAGCAAAATCTGAAAACGGTTGAAAAAATGAATTAAATAGCACTTTTTGAAGATACTTCATATAGTCTTCAAAGAAAATGTTTGAAAAAAATTCTCCGTCATAATGACAAGTACATTTTTTCTCGCATATCTCTCTTGCAATATACGGCATATCGACCATAAACCATGCTTTACTACTTATAAGACCCTCTCTCTCATCAACATGTGTTCTATTCGAACAAGCATGTGTCCTTTGTGAAGGATGGTCCTGACCCCGACCTATGTATTTAAAAATTTCCTGGTATACTATATCCATTAATTGGTTTTTAGCCTCATCATAATTACAATGGGGTTCACGGTTACATTTTTGCGGCTTTAATTTTAAAATTAAATGAGGTAGGGTCGTCGTATATAGCGTTTTTAGAATGAATTCCAATATTTCATTTCTCATTTCACAAAGTTTTTTTACCTGATCACTTAAAAGTATCAAGGAAATTGGATTTAACGTATATGAATCGCCGGTTTGGTAAATTTGTTGTAAGATACATTTTCCATCATCATTAAATACAGATAATTGATTATTACAAATAAAATAGTTATTGTTATAACACTGGTTAAAATCCAAAAGTTTTACAATAAATTCGATCCATGTTGAAGGGTTCATCACGACTCCCTGACTGGTTGGTATATAGTCTAATTCGGCGTTCTGAATAAATTGTCTAATATGAATCTTCAAGTCAGTTTTTTCATCGTGAAGTGAAACGTAGATAAGTCTTTCCAAGTGCCATGTACTATTTACAGAAGCATATACGCTATGGTAAATATTGTCCATCCAATCGTCCAACTTTGCCCTTTTCGGGGAAGGCTCATAAATGTACATTTTGGCAAATGTTAGGTTAATGTGCGGGACTGCCACATAAGGTTCAGAAGGAATACCATGCGTTAAAAGTTTGTTGGTTGGGGGATATATCTTACACATTGAACCATGTTCTAATTTAATGATAGTGGTTTCACTGTTCGCTTGTTTAAAATCCAAAGTTCGTTTAGATCCGGAACTTAGAATGCATACACCTGATGATAAGTCCAGAGAAAAATCTTCGTAGTTACCGTCTTCAATTGATGGTTGCCCGTCAGAGGATAAGTTCACTTGTACCAAATTAAATTCATAATTTGTTGCTTTCTGTAGATCATCACGTAGTTTTTGCAAAATGGGTAGCCAAGAGGAAACAGAGACTGTCGCTCCAGAGAAACTATAATTTATCCCATCATCTGCGAAAGCAATTACTGTCCGTGCCAAAGTAGTATCCTTTTCATCAATTTTCAAAGGTTTTACATGAAAAGGCAATTGCAATAATTCTCGCAGTAACACATCAGCATCACTTTGAGTATAAAACTCAGGAGTGTATTCAATGTTAAAGTTATTTTCAATCCATTCAGTCAAAGCCATTTTTAAAACTACAACACAACACAACTTAACAGCAGGTAACCACAGCGTAAAATGTTTTAGAACCCCTGATAGCTTATCAAACATAGATACAAGACTACTTTCCGATTGGTTCAAAGAGATCATGTGATTATCCAAGCGCCCTCTACCTTAAAACATGCCCAACCATGCATATATTGCATCATATATTCTACAACCAATCAGAAGCGTACACGTCATCTCTTATCTAGAGGTAATTCAAGGTTAAACAAACCGGTTTTCTCGTCAGGTAAGACCATTTTTACATGAAATAAGTCATTTGTACGTTGTCTGGGGTGGTTAGAAAACGTGTTTTTCGTTCGCTTCTACTAATTTTAAGTAGTTTAAAGGTTTATACATTACGAAAATGCAGTGAGGATGTATTTTTGCAATGATTCAAGTAAGTACATTTCTGCTTAAATATTTTTTAGTATACGCATGCATATCTTATTTAATACGTATGTTAGAAATTTTTTAATGCTTTTGTAAATATATGAATCCCATGTCTTTGTAAGTGATGTTTTTCCAATTGCGTTTAGTCTAACCGTATAAGTTTCATATACATTAAGTTATAGTGTAGTACACATATCGTGTTAGTTTGTCCTTTTAGTATTTTGTTTAGTAAAACTTGTAAAATTTTTGTTACTTTTAATATGCTGTGTACTTTGTTAATACATGATTTAGAAAAAAGTTACTTATTAGTTAGTAAAAGTACGTTTGTGGTATAATCGTTGCGCACATACCTTATAAAACCTAAAAATGTATAGCAACAAGATCCGATAACACTATTTGCATCAAAATGATATTTTTTTCTAAGTTAAATGTATATTACTAAACATTTTTTTTAACTTGTTTTTCTAAAATTAGGAACTTTCATACCTCACAAGAATGAATTTCCTGTTTTAACATTTTACTGATATGTGCGATTCAGTTTATGTATCGCTTTAGAATACACACATGCATACATACATAGATACATACATGCACACACACACGCACACATGCGCACACGCACACATGCACACACGCACACATGCACACACGCATACACACACACACACACACGTTTTCATAACGCTTGTTAACTTTTTCATGTAAAACCAATTTTTATTTTGCTTAGATATTCTATTTTCGTGTAAAATGTTTTGAATGACTATTAATAGAATGAAACATTTGTTAAGATTGGATTTCACTATACGTTTTCTGAAACATTAAGGTTAAAGTGGGTTAAGATAGTATACTTTTTGTGGATATACATTTTATTTTGAGAAACATACTGCTCTATTGTACTTAAAGTGTGGTCTTATACCGCAAACCGCATACGTATCTGGGTAAATGCTACTTCGGTACCTAAAATATAAAAATTCCTATTATTGATTTGTTAGATTATTACTTTTTAATTTATTATTACCTTTTAACTGCAATATCATACAATTGTTATGTACGTAAAAGTTTAAAATGCTCTCTTAATCCCTAAAATTTATCTTTTGTTACAAGAAAAAAATACACTTAAACCATTAAATATTTCAAGATGTGTTATTTTATTGGTATTATGTATTTAGTTTAACAATAGTATGTCTATTTTCATCATACGTTAGTAAAAAACGTACTTTAATCTGGATGATGCGAAAAGAAGTGTATGAAACAGCCAGCTGATTTGGGAATCAGAAGTAAAATAGTTGAAATTTTTACTCTGTTTTCCTGATCTGCTAGCAATGTTACCGTTAATCAAGAAACGCGGTAGAAGATTCAGCAAGATGGGCTTTCAAGTAAGTAAGACCTTCTTATTTTCCGATAACTTTATTTCTTTTACAGCCTGGTAGTTAGATCTAAAACTGCAATTGTATTTACGCGCTTGTAACTTATTTTATCCTAATGTTCTAAACGCATAACCATATAACCACGATTTCCAATCTGTTATTATAAAACCACATTTTATTTTCAATACTGTAGGATTTTTAAAATTTATCAAAAGTAATACCCGCATAAAACTTTTAATGATATATCCCATACCATATTATCACTAAAAAATTCGCAAAGTCTCCTTATCCTAACATTAAACGCAATTATTTTTACTATTCTGTAAAAAGTTTGCATAAAACATAACATTCAACTAAATAAAACCTAACTTTAATTTTTATCCTCAATACTATAGGATTTTAAAAGTTCACGAGAATACTTGCGTAGAAGGTTTAATGATATAACACCGCTATGTACCATTTTATATCTAAAAATTCGTAAAGTGTCGTTATCCTAACATTAAACATAATTATTTCTACTATTCTGTAAAAGGTTTGCATGATAGGACCGGTTGGTGGGTGAGACTTAATATTTTTACACTTATAAGAAGCAGATATCTTTAGCATATCTGTTAAATCAACGGGTGTGCTGTGAAGTTAACTTTTAGGGGCAAATCCACACAGTAGATTTCGGTTTCGGTAAAATATTTTCAAATTTTAAACAGCATTTTACTTTAAGAATTTAAAAAAAAATCTAAAAGCGCATTTATCTTTAACATTCAACAAAATTTTACTCTTTCTAGTTATCTGACAAAATCTAAAGCTAAAAGAATGGTTATCACCTTTACTATCTTATCTACCCAACACCGCAAATTTTTTTCTAAGTTCCCTTACCGATCACTTCTGAAAAACAAAATCTCCCCTCTAATGCGAAGAAAAATCTCCCCTCTAACGATTGCGCAATCAACTGCCTGGCAGCTGCGGCGAGCTGCTGGCTGCGAGCTGCGGTGGCTGAGTGCTCTGAGCTGCGGTGGCTGCGGGGCTGAGGAGTCCGAAATGGAGTGGCGTTGAACTGTCAAAACACATCTACTTTCTTTGTTCTCACTAATTTATCGCTCCCCATATTTTTGTTTTGATGATTCCTGTTTAACTTCCAACAATCCTTTTTTATATGATTCTTTCCCCCACAGTGATAGCAGGAAAAATCTTTCCCTCCCCTCCTGTTCGGATCCAGTCTTGTATTCTCCGCATTATTTCCTTTATTGGAATTGTTAAAGTCAATTTTTTTTATCCCAGTCCTTACTGATTTCTCTTCTATAACCATTTTTAGGAGAATGGTGTTTTCCCTTTGCCGTGTAGAACACAACCTGGGCCAACTCTTTTGGTTTAAACCAATTATTTCCTTGCCTAACCCCTATGTGGACCGTTGCGTCTGAGTCAAGCTTTTCAAATATTCTGTCAGCAACTACCAACTGCTTTACTGTCTCAAAATCTTGCGCTTTCCTCAACTTACAATAGTAGTTGCACATAGAACTTAATCTAGAGCTAAATTGGGCAAATGTTTCCCCCCAGGCTCCCTAGTCGCTTCTTAGAATTTTCATAACATGTATTAGATGACGATTGGAACTCCTTTAAGGCTGCTTTTTTTAACTCCTCATAATTTTCATACTGTTCCCCTTCAACATATAACAGTAATGGAACCGCTTTTTCTGGCAACAAACAAAGCAAAATTTTCTCTTTTAATTCATTTTCGACCTGTTTGTTCACTACTGAACGCTTTTTCTAGACTAGTGAAAAAATAATCCCAGCTTTCCGCTTTGTTTGGAACCTTGACCGTTTTAATTACTTCTTCAAATGATCTCTTTCCCCCTTCCTGACTTATTGGAGTATTTTGATGTCCCTCTTAATTTAACATTTGTAATTTTATTTTTCCCATTTCAATTCTTTCCTGAGATTGAAGTTTTAAAATCTCCATCTCATTTTGTCCCTCTCTTGCCTTTCATCAATTATTGACTGTAACAGTTCTTTCACTGTTTCTCGTCATAATCTTTCATTTCTAAAATAACCCTTTTTTTATCTATCATTGTTTGTCTGGTTGAACTTCCAACCCCAGTTCCGATGCTAACAAAATGAGTTCTGCGTTCCTCCCTCTCATTAAGAAAGCTATATTTGTCCAATTTCGAAATAAAATTCTCCTCACAAAAACTGTTAATCAATACACAAGAGTACGTCCCTTAAACAGATAACATATAACTTTTCAATTCCTGGTCAGTAGAAAAAATACACTGATCATTTGAAACAATGAAATTAACGTGCTTATCATGCAATACAAAATAAAATAACTTCTTCCAACTGAATTAATGTCTGAATTAATATTCAGAATTATATAAATACATATTTTATATCTGACATTATTTTACCCACAGCCCAGAGTTGCGCCCTTTTCTTTGACAATTGATACAAATTATTCAGCATTTTCTATAATATTTACCCTATTCTTAATCAACCATCCGCTGATATTTATTTCTAATGAAAGCACGTAAACGTGCACTTAAAATTATAAACATGTTATATTTATCAATTCCTAGCACTTATCCCTGTATCAAACGATCAAGAAAAAGTCACTCACCTTTTCTGTTGATTTATATTCTTCTTTCAAGATATACTTCAGGAATTTCAACGTTCCTGTTCCACTGCAGTAAACACACACTTTTTCACCAGATTTTTTAAGTAAAACTTCTTTAGGCACGACTAGGAAGTAAATCAGATTTTTTTTTCTGACGGAAGTAACGTTCAGTAAAGGAAATGACGTATATGTCTGTCATATACCCCACGCCAAGCGAGCTGAAAAAGAAGAACCACAGAAAAACCTACCTTTTCGACTGCTTTGCCGTTCGCCGACTTCATCGTGTAAAAATATGCGGAACCTGTTAGGGAAAGAAACGGCGAGAGAAACAGTCAAGAGCCGTATCTTTGAGACTTGAATCTTTATTTATATATCAATAAGCGTTTTGAAGATACAGCTGCGGAAAAAAAAGTCCCACTTGTACTTTTTTCGGCCGTCGTTGACATACAGCACAGTTATAGATACCAATCGTTTACGATTGAAGTACACTTTAATTTACTATGCATAAAAATTGCATAAGGGGCCATCTACATATTAAAATTTGCACCAACTATATTTTTCTCAATAGCAACCCCTAGATTTAACTTCATATTTCAAAAAATTAGCTCATTTTAACCCCGGATACCCATTTTCAATAAATTTGAACTGAAAATGAGTGAGTTATGAGCACCCAAAATCCCCCTCCCCCTATGTTAAAATATTTTAATTCATATCTCATATAATATTGATAATAAAAAGCTGATTTTTATTCGTACTATTAGAGCAAAACGACCCAAACATAATTCACTATTCTTATGATTTTTAATAAAATATTACTATGAATTATGAATTTTTAAATTAATGTTTAAAAAAATTATGAATAGCGAACTAGCCAAATTTCGATGGAAATAGATGAAGAAAGTAATATTACATGGCTGTGCGAAATTTCAAATTTTTACGTTCAGTAGTTTAATTTATATTAAATTAAATTGGTTTTTTTTTCCTGAGTTAAGGGACCATATATAAATTTATTAAGTGACAATTTTTTGAAACTTGTTTAAAATAAACGTAAATTGGATTTCTTTTGTGCAAAGATACAGCAAAAGATAGCGGTATTTAAAAAATATCAAATTTTGAAGGAAATAAATTGGAGGTTTTTACACTTTGGTCGTGATTCTGTAAAGCATCTATTATTGCTTCCACTACCATATCCCTCTAAATAAAATATTTTCCAGGTATAGAAGTAGACGCAGTAGATGTATATTTTCTAATACAACGTTCTATTTCTGAAAAACTAACATCCTCAACATTCCAGGTATGAACTCGACCTTTTTTAATATCGGAAACATTAGGTCTTTGGACTTCCCCATATTTTATCAAATATTCAAAAAACATTCAAAATCACGTTTTTCTGTCTAAATTTTGATCTGACAATAACTTAAAATGCCCCCAAAAGTCTTATAAGAGTATTGCACATTGCAGATCATTATATTAAATGAAGAAAATGAAATAACAAACACAGTGATAATATTGGGACGGAAAAAAAAGTAATGGCGTTTTTTACATGAAATTCAAACAAATAAATTTTCAATCATGAAACTCCTTCAAGTTCGAGAGTAGCTGAGTAACATTCACGATTGTAGTCAGAAGAGCAGACAACAGCCTCTCACTCCTGGCTACATTTCACCTGTCTAAGAGAACCATCAAGGGATACACTCAATAGCAATTTCAAAAGTAGGTTTTCAAAAAAGAAGATTTTCAAAATCGTGAGCAGTCGTTATGCATTTTTTCTTTAAATCATGTGTCATGAACCAAGGAAATTTTGAACTCACAGGTCAGTTGGACCACTGACTAAATATTCTAATTTCTACCCTTGATATTCTCAGTACAAAAAATTTTAAGAGAGATGGAAACAATATTTTCCTTGAAAATAATATTTATTAATGACTATGTCATTTTATCTCTCAACACTTTATTGAAATATGTGTCCCAAAAATGCGACATAATAAAGCGACATAAAAGTATGCGACATAATTTTACATGTATTTAAATACTATTTGTTCACAACAGCTTTAATCTATTGTTACAATATTTCGTAAGCTGTAGAATATGCTTCACGTGTATTTTTTACATATATTTAAATACTATTAGTTCACAAGAGCTTTAATCTATTGTTACAATTTTTCGTAAGCTGTAGAATACGCTTCACATGTATTTTTTACATATATTTAAATACTATTAGTTCATTACAGCTTTAATCTATTGTTACAATATTTCGTAAGCTGTAGAATATGCTCCACATGTATTTTTATATAAATAGGTTACACTCATAAAAATTTCAACATAGGGTTACCAGGCGAAATATGCGAAAGATGAGCGATAAAATGACAAAGTCAATTAATATCGTTTTAATGTGGCAATAATGAAACTAAAAAATTAGGGGAGTTCAGGGAGATCTCCCCCTGTCGAAGCTTGAAGAACCGAGTTTATTTCTTTTAACTTTCGCTAGCGAAATGAATGAAAGGCGAAAAGTTCGGAACCTACAAATAGCGTTTCTCAATTTGCAGAAAGTCCCTTAAAAACGCGCAAAAAATAATTCGCAATATCTCCGGAAATTATCGTAGAAAATTAGTGAAACTTTATATTTAGGGTAATTTGAAGGTTTTCTTTCGTTTAATAAAGTCAAAATACAGTGTTACCATTGAGAAAGTATGCGTTATTTGCAAACGAATGGTATATATGACTTTGCTGCACGACTAACGACGGCGAAATAAAGAGCAAGTGGGACTTTTTTTTCCGCAGCTGTACATCCAACATAATATTTTGCATGTAATCCCAACCTCACAGGAGGTTCTCGATAATCTTTATTTTTAGATGAATAATATACATGGTTTTGGAAAAGCACAAAGAAATGGAACCTGCCTGCAATCGAATCGGAACAGTAGATGGTAACGTCAGTTTAAGAACACTTTTCCTGGATTCTAACCCAACTTCCAGACAGAACAACGGTTTAAGAACAAAGGGATGGAACACCAAAATGAAAGGGCCAGTGGCTGCAAACGAACCTAAACAGTAGAGGGAAATTTTCGTTTAAGAACACTGTTGGAGGATCATACTTCGATGCCACGAAGATAAATTTATAGGAGGGGCACTTCTCTTAGAAAGTTGGAGAACGCCATTGTTGCAGATGTGTTTAATTACATTAAACACACAGTTTAATTTTTAGATGTATTTTAATTACATGATTGTCTTATAATACTATTTCGTAATTAATATAGGCAATAGTTTCGAAGCGAAGTGATATTACTATTTGACAAATGCCAGTTACCTTGGCCGTTAGGCCATTAAATTGCATTAAACGCCTAAATATTATGTATGTCATGTCTGTTATTATTTGCCTAAAAGCTGTATTTTAAGAAATGCTAGTAAATTTAGAAGAATGTAGTTTGCCTGAACGCAATATTTATAATGATATATATAGTGTAATGATATATATATTTCTATATAGTAATTATATATACTTATAATTATATATATACAACGGTTTAAGAACACGGGTATGTAACACCACAAAGAAACAAACACTGGCTGCAAACGGTTTAAGAGCAAAATAAAAAAATAACAAATGGACCCTCCGTGGATTCTAACCCAACCTCAAGACGGAGCAACGGTTTAACACGGGGATGTAACACCACAAAGAAACGGACCCTGGCTGCAATCAATCCCAAACAATAGATAGAACCTGCGGTTTAAAAACACGGATACACAATAATAATTCGAAACCTACCGGCAGACGAAATCAACGCTTACGAACACTGTGATAGAAAAACCACAAAAAAAACTTACACTACCTGCATTCGACCCCAACAAACAGAGGAAAACATCAGTTAAAGAATACAGTTAAAGTATAATACTAGACTATGGACATTCCCCCCATTCAAAACTAACTTCCAGACGGAACAATGGTATAAGAAAACAGTTAAAGAATAATACTACAACATGGACAGTTCCTGAATTCTAAGTAATTATTATGAATTACCGATGATTCTCACTGGAGATTTTAATGTTAATTTTTGCTCTCAAGAATCTCCGCCGTTAGTTGATTTTTTAAAAGAAAAATTTGATCTAACTATGAATACTTCTCGACTTCAATCAACAACGCGTTTCGGTACAACGATAGATGCTGTATATTCAAGAAAATTAGCAAATTTAGAGAGTAAAATTTATGTTTCATATTATAGTTACCACAAACCTATAATTTCATACCTAAAAAATTATGATGACATTCAAGTACCTATTTCCAATGAATACTATGAATATAACATTTATATAATATTTGTAAAGTACATGAATAATAAATATAATTAAATTATAATATGATATTTATTTTAAGTTTAATTATTTTAGTGATAAGTGTCGTAAACGTCAAAGAAGTTTTACTTAAATCGCGCGTAAAGATTACACGCACACACTTTATTTTTTCCACTGTTGTAGCATCCTTCATGTAGCTGCTGTAACCAGATATATCGATCAATTGCAGATTCACTGCACCATCAAGTACCCACAACAATCACCACTGCAGCAAAATTATCCAGAAATCACAGTTCCAGTTCTAGGAATCTGAGCATAGCCAGTCTCTTAGACGATTTTATGCGAAGATTTACATCCCACAGCTGCCACCAATTATGTAGCAGCCCTCGCGACTGCGAAGACATTAACGATACTTCTAATATTTCCGAGCGTAATTCCAAGCATATTCGTGAGGCATTTCGTTGATTTTTTCCAATTAAGATAAAAGAAAATTGTTCTACTGATCCACCATCATATTTCTGAATTAATAAAATTTAATATGTAACAGGCCCTGATTACCGAATAAGCCCATGAGGCCTGGACCTATATTAAAAAAAATCTGGGGGCCTCAAAACTGCAATACTTGTTATTTATACTTGTAGAAGGGAATAAGAATAGGTGGGAGGGGGCCTCGAAATGATAGCAGGCCTGTAGTATCAGAGAGTCTTAATCAGGCCCTGTTTACATGTAGTACTTACATGAAAAAAAATATAAATACACTACTGGTCAAAAGTATTGCAAGTTTGAGAAATTTCAGGTTTTTTTCAAGAATAAGCCCCCCAAAAGTAATATTTTTCCATTTTAATTGATTTTTTATGCCAATATGTTGAATTAGTCCAAAGCCAAGCTATAATTAAGTTACTGAACAAAATATAATTATTTAATTTCAAAAAGAATAAAATACAAACGAAATGCACAGGTAGACAGTATCGGAATCCATTTTGGTTCCCCGGAATAAAATGAAGTAAAGAAAAAATTTCAAGTTCTTTGATCAGAAAAGATAATAAAACAGCTCAAGTTAACTAACTGAAAAGCATTTAATGTTTGGCTGGGCCATCCTTGGCTTCAGTCGCAGCAGCCACCCTGTTAGGCATGAAATCCACAAGGTTTTGCTACACTTCTTTCAGTATTTCATGGTGCCAAACTTTAATTATTGTTTTCTGAAGTTCTCGTTTTGTTTTGGGATGATTCTCGGTTATTTTCTTTCCCATTATACTCCCTAAATTATCGATGGGGTTAAAATCTGGCGAGTTTACTGGCCATGCTAAAACATTAATAACATGCTTTGCAAATTTAGGTTAAGGCTGCATGCTTTGCAGCCTTAACCTAAAATAAAGAATGTTTTAATATAGAAGTCAGAACTGAACTGAAATGAAATTTAAAATTAATTGTAAAGTTTGTCTTATCGTTTTCAATGTATGGCAGGGTGCTAGATCTTGCTGAAATATCCATTTTTGCCATCGGAATCTGTCACGAGCACTATGAGGCAATTTATCCTTCAGCACACCAACATACTGGTCACCATTCATGGTTCCCTGTACAAAATGAAGTCGTCCAGTTGACCGATATGACATGCACCACCACACCATTACGCCTACTGGTAGTTTTGAAGTACGAAACAGGCATTCTGGCCTCATGCTGTCCTTTGCTTTACACGAAAAGTGGCGAGGCTTGTCAGACATCAAAGAAAAGGGACTTTCGTTGCTAAATATAATTTGTCTCCATTCCGAAATGTTCCAAATTTTGTTCAAAAAGGTAAGACAAACTTTACAATTAATTTTAAATTTCATTTGAGTTCCGTTCTGACCTCTGACATCTATATCGAAACATTCGTTATATAGGTTATGGCTGCATTTGCAAAACATGGTATTAATATTCTCGCATGGCCAGGAAACTCGCCAGTGAGAATTTAGGAAGTACAATGGTAAAGCAAATAACTGACAATCATCCCAGAACAAAACGAGAACTTCAGAAAACTATAATTAAAGTTTGACACCATGAAATACCGAAAGAGGTGTTGCAAAACCTTGCGGATTCCATATCTAACAGAGTGGCTGCTGAGAACGAAGCCCGAGGTGTCCCAACCAAATATCGAATGCTTTCTAGTTAACTTGAACTCTTTTATTATCTTTTCTGAATCAAAAGAACTCGAAATTTTTCCTTCACTTCATTTTATTCCGGGGAACCAAAGAAAATTCCGATACTCTTAACCTGTACATTTTGTTTGTATTTCATTCTTTTTAAAATTAAATAATTTTTTTGTTCAATAATTTAATTATATCTTGCCTTTAGACTAACTTAACATATTGACAGAAAAATGTATTACTTTAAATGAAAAAGATTACATTTTGGGGCCTTATTCTTGGAAAAATGTGAAATTTCTCCAACTTGCAATACTTTTGACCAGTAGTGTACATGCGGAAGCAAAACACACATTTTCTCATTAGCATAGAATAAAAAAGAAAAACATCTTTATCCATCGAGAGGAGGCTTCCATTTCGGCCCTCTCTCTGTGTGTGTCCATTCTAGTCTGTCTTTTTTTCCCCCGCACCCCTGTCGAAGAGAGAACTCTGCTAACCAGAGCAGTGATCACCCCTTATAGTCGAATTTTCATGCCCTCCTCTCTGAACCCACAATCAGCTGATTTTCTCGGAGAAATGAAAAACGGGGCCATTGGAAGAAGAAAGCGTCCATTTTCGGTCACGCGCTACGTGTCGCGATTTGTCTGTCTCGGGGGCTGGCCGATTGATTGCTACTTAAAAGAACCCAGTTCTTCGGTTTCCGAGGGTAAAAATTACCGAGATTTTCCCCCTTTTCCTTTCATCGTACTTCTCCCTTCGAAAAGAAATAACCTTGATTTTCTTTTGTTAGAAATAAACCTAAATATATTTTAGAGTAGCGCAATGCTTTTTTTTTTTTTTTTTTAATAAATAGATTATGAATTGCGTTTATTTTGTACGATGAATTGCTTTAAGATGGATCATCTGATAGCCTGCGCAACTAAGCACGTTTCCGGAAAATGATATTGAAAGAATGAATGTTTTGAAATAAATAATTGATCACGTGTTTAAGTGTGGTTTTCTATCAAAATCCATCCCAGATATTTTTGAAATCATCCTAGAACTAATTTTATAGTAAACTCTTGATTTAGGCAAATTTTAGGGTTTTGAAAGGAACGGCAGATTAATTTTAATAAAGATAGGTTTAAATTTTAACTTTCTTTCAATGAATGTCCTATTATGACCAGCTATGGCTATGGCCAATGTGAAAGTTGTTACATTTTGTAATCCCTGTAATACGTTTTAGGAAGTCTTTCACAAGTACGTATCTCAGAGCTAACTGCAACTCCCCTCGTCTACAACATAAGATTTTTCGCCAACAGTAAGGGCCGTATTCACCAAACTGTGAGTAGCCCGCCATCATCCGAGAGTTGGGAAACCTGCATTGCCGGTTTGACTCGGAGACAACTCGGAAACTGTATTCACCAACTTATTTCTGCCCAGGGTTACTGGACTCTGGAGTTGTCTCAGCCAGCTTTGAAAGCTCGTCTGTGATTGGTCAGAGTAATGATTCCATGAAGGGGGTGAACTAGGTTTAATGTTCGGGAGATCGAACCCAGCTCCCACCACACACACTTCCTTCATGATATTTAATTTGTTTTTATTCAAACTGCGCATTAAAATGTGAAAATTAATAAAAAAAAATAGACTGATTAAACATTTAATACAAAATTACATCCAATATTTTTTATAAATAAAATTTCATGTCTGTTATACTTTTTTTCAAATTTAGGAATTTTCATATTTTTTAACACACAAAAATTAATTTATTCAGTTTTGATGTTTTTCTTTTTGAGATACTTTATATATTATACATAGAATATGTATGTGTTTAAAAAATTCTGTGATACTGAAACATATTGTTTTTTTTCTCACATTTGTGTGAAAAATTGTTAATTCGCTATTCCCAAGTACAGTACACTACAATCAGACAAAAATGTTCAACCCCTCAACAACACTTTTTTTTTCATCCTTTACACATAAATGATTAATCTCTTCAATGTAAATATTTTTATCCCGCCTCTTCTTACAAAAAAAAAAAAAAAAAAAAAAGCGCGGGCGTAGTAGATCCACAGTGCTCTGGCCAAATCGCCCCTCATCTGTGGAACAATAGAGACAAGAAAATAAATAGGAAAGATCAGAATTTACTTACTTATTTTCAACACAAAAAATAATTAAGAATAAAAAAGCGTTCAAATCAGAAAAAAGAGGGAATGGAAAAGCAAACCAAGATAAGTCCGACAGATGGCGCCTGCAGTCTCTACGGCAAAAAAAGTACAGTCATTCTCGAGAGTTTTTGGAAACATTGTACAAAGATTTTTTATCACTTTTGGCAGCTTTTATAGCTTGATGGGTGGTTTTCACAGCAGTTTCCGTCTGTTAAAGCACAAAATATTCAAGTATTAGCAAATTTTGGGGATTTTCCAAACCTATAAAAAACAACCCTCGTATCCGCCATTTATAAACCTGAGTCAACTCTCCGATTTTGCGGGGTTAGAATCTGCACCTGGAGTCAGGGTCAATTCTTGGGGTAACCCCTGATTTTGGAGTTGTGAATACCATTTTCTCACTAACCCTTGAAGTAGCTCGCTTTGCTGGGTTAACTCTAGGGTTTAAAGTTTGGTGAATACGGCCCTAAGAAAGTCAACATTCATTTATTGAGTACTTTATGTGGAAATGAAAATATAGAGTCAGGGAATGGTTTAAAACAATTTGAGGAGTGTTTATATGTGTCTGAAGTATGCGCTTCAAAGAGTCCCATGTATTACCCGATCTCAGAACTTTTTTAGATTTTCCTTATATGTTCTTTTAAATTTTTAAAATAAGTCAATCTTCTAAGAAGCCCTGCCATGTCCGAGTGAATAAGGCACTCAAAATGGTAGACGGCTGATCGCACGGTTTTAATGATATGAAGTTTTGGTGGGTTTTCTCCAGATGTAGAACCCCCCTCCCCCAAAAAAAGCACACCCTTTTTAGACATATACCCCTCGTGCAGCGCAATATAAAGTACTTCCGTATTCACCAAACTGTGAGTAGCCCGCCATGATCCGAGAGTTGGGAAACCTGCATTGCCGGTTTGTCTCGGAGACAACTCGGAAACTGTATTCACCAACTTATTTCCACCCAGGGTTACTTGACTCTGGAGTTGTCTCACCCAGCTTTGAAAGCTCGTCTGTGATTGGTCAGAGTAATGATTGCATGAAGGGGTGAACTAGGTTTAATGTTTGCGAGATCGAACCCAGCTCCAACCACACACACTTCCTTCATGATATTTAATTTGTTTTTATGCAAACTGCGCATTAAAATGTGAAAATTAATTATAAAAAATACACTGATTAAACATTTAATACAAAATTACATCCAATATTTTTTATAAATAAAATTTCATGTCTGTTATACTTTTTTTCAAATTTAGGAATTTTCATATTTTTTAACACACAAAAATTAATTTATGCAGTTTTGATGTTTTTCTTTTTGAGATACTTTATATATTATACATAGAATATGTATGTCTTTAAAAGATTCTATGATACTGAAGCATATTGTTTTTTTTTTCTCACATTTGTGTGAAAAATTGTTAATTTGCTATTCCCAAGTACAGTACACTACAATCAGACAAAAATGTTTAATCCCTCAACAACACATTTTTTTTTTTAATCCTTTACACCTAAATGATTAATCTCTTCAATGTAAATATTTTTATCCCGCCTCTTGTTACAAAAAAAAAAAAAAAAAAAAAAAAAGCGAGGGCGAAATAGATCCACAGTGCTCTGGCCAAATCGCCCCGCATCTGTGGAATAATAGAGACAAGAAGATAAATAGGAAAGATCAGAATTTATTTACTTATTTTCAACATAAAAAATAATTAAGAAAAAAAAGTGTTTAAATCAGAAAAAAGAGGGAATGGAAAAGTAAACCAAGATAAGTCCGACAGATGGCGCCTGCAGTCTCTACGGCAAAAAAAGCACAGTCATTCTCCAGAGTTTTTGAAAACATTGTACAAAGATTTTTTATGACTTTTGGCTACTTTTATAGCTTGATGGCTGGTTTTCACAGCAGTTTCCGTCTGTTAAATCCCAAAATATTCAAGTATTAGCAAATTTTTGGGATTTTCCAAACCTATAATCTGCACCTGGGTTAGAATCTGCACCTGGAGTCAGGGTAATTTCTTGGGGTAACCCCTGATTTTGGAGTTGTGAATACCATTTTCTCACTAACCCTGAAGTAGTTCGCTTTGCTGGATTAACTCCAGGGTTTAAAGTTTGGAGAATACGGCCCTAAGGCAGCTCGTTTGGAGGCCACCTTCTGGATCTCTACTAATTAGTCCAGTCAAATTAGGAAAAATGGGGGAAAAAATTTATGTATTTTTGAAACTTGGGGAAAACACTAATTGGGTATATAGTTGTATGAAACAGAAAAGTCCCCCCTCTCGGGATGCCGCGTCCCCCCATTTGTCCCCCCCAAAAGGTCACTTTTTTAGATTTTCACTTCTATCTCAAAAACCATTCATTTTAGCAAAAAAATGTCAATTACAAAAAGAAAGCTGATAAAATTTCCTACAAGATTGTAATTAGTTATTTTTTTCTATATGCAATAGCTTTCGAGATATGTTTTTGACAAAATCGCAAATTTTTGGAAAACGCTTCTTTTTACCCGATTTTTAACCAATTTTGTCTTTTAACCCCTCAACCCCCAGTTTTACAGCAATTATTTTCGTAACAAAGTTGTAGAGTATTCAATTACCTTTAAAGTGAGTTGTTATTTGTAACTTTATCTTTAAATGATCAAAAGTTATTGCAATTTGAAATTTTCAATAAATTTAGGAAATTCGAATGAAAACTACATTGCGCGTCAAAGTACGACAAAAATCTAGTAAAAAAATTATACAGATTTGAAAGTTGAGGAAAACATTGATTGGGGATGTAGTTGTATGAAACAGAAAAGTTCCCACCTCTTGGGGTGCCGCTTCCCCCTTTTAGCTCCCCCCCAAAAAAAGGGCCTTTTTTTGGATTTTCACATTTATCTCAAAAACTGTGCATGTTAGCAAAAAAATGTCACATACAAAATGAATTCTGATGATTTTTCCTACAAGCTTGTTATGACTTATTTTTTCTAGATGCAAAAACTTTCAAGATATACGTCTTAGAAAAAATCGCAAATTTTTGGAAAACGCTTCTTTTAATCACAATTTTTCACTATGCTCTTCAACCCTCACTTTTACAGGAGTATTCAATTCCTTTAAAATAAGTTATTATTTGTAATTTTGTCTGTAAAGGATAAAAAATTATATCAATTAGAAATTTTCAATAAATTTTTAAGAATTCGAATGAAAACTACATTGCTCGACCAAGTACGATAAAATCTAGAAAATAATTTATAAAGTTTTGAAACCTGGGGAAAACACTTGTAGGGGGCGCAATATTAAGAAACAGGAAAGTTCCTCTACCTTAAGGGGGGGGCGTCCCCCCAAAAAAAAATTTATTGCAAAACGGCTCTTTTTTTCAATAATAATTTATATTACATAAGCGTACGATTTGGTTTTATTTCGTTTTTTTTATTTTTTTTTCTTCCTCCTATTGTTTCTGCTGAAACTAGTTACATTTTATTCGTATGTAAACGCATATTTAACACATAAATGTTAGTACTAAAGTCTAAATTAACCCCCTCTACCAACACCCAAAAAATGTTTTGAAAGTGATATTTTCTACATCAATAGAATACTGTAATGCAATACATCTGTTCAATATTATGTACTTTGACATTTGCATTTCAGTGATCATTCATCATCAGAATTAATAATGTCAGCAAAATTAATAAAAAATACTGCATAATTACAGCTCACTTACTTTCTCTTGTGTGCAACATCTGTACAATAATAGTGCAACCAAAGACGGCCCAAGGGGCGTGCGGGGCCCCAGGCGAAGCGCAAAAGCGGGGTTTCTTCTCTATCATGTCTTATGAGATAGCAATAAAATGGCCCAGGAGCGGGGCCTCTATAAGCGCGGGGCTTTAGGCGATCGCCTACATTCGCACCCCCCTTGGGCCGGCCCTGGTGCAACAAACCTATGGAACAATTTTATTTTTATAAAAATGTATCTTCATAGTCTTCCTGCACATTGCTGTACAGCGCAAATTGACCTTTACACACGTGCATTTCTTTCCGCAAGTTTGTCCTCCGTTGTGCCACTGAGTAAAGAGGTACTATTACTGGGAAATAAATAATCCAATTATTCTGATATACAGGGTAACTGCTAATTCATTGTACAAACTTTGAGGGCTGGTACAGGACACTGTAGCAATCACATTTTGTATAGGAAAATACGGTCAAAAGCGAAGCATCGAAGAACAAACACAGGAAGGAACAAATGCAGGAAACGGAGTTAGTAGTTGCTTCCGTTGCCGGTAGGCGTGTAAAAAAAACACAGAGCATTTCTACAGGCAGCGAGGAAATTGTACAGCAACCTCGTTAGACAGGGAGCGAGAGAGAAAGATGATAGTCTTCGCCCGTATAGAAACTTTAAAAAAAAATTGCGGATTTAAAAATATACTGCAGAATAAGTTATTGGAATAAATTTATCTCAGTGAAGAACGTTATTGATGCTTGCTATTACACATTTTAATTTTCAAATACCCATGACTAAAACTGCTTAATAAACGAATGAAAATGAAATAATGATGCACGCGCGAGGAGTATATATGAAACCTAAAATGTTTTGAAGGATCAGTTGAAACTATATATTTTCATTTTTTATTAATAGATATTTCATTCTCTTAACAATATGCGTTGTGAAATATTTCATTTAATCAATAATTTACAAGCTAATACAAGTACATTTAATTAGACACTATGTACACATCTCTAAATGTAATGCTTAATATATATATATATATATATATATATATATATATATATATATATATATATATATATATATATATAACTATATAACTATATATATATATAAAACTATAGACAGAGATATTTTAAGTGCAACTCTACAAGCATATTTCAAGCTCTGAATTTTTAATTAATACATAAAAAAAGAATGTTGTTTGCTGAATTTTAATGACGTTGTTCAGTATTTAAAATTGAGAAGGGAAGGGGATAGGACTCGTTGCGATCTAAAGTGTATCACAAACGTACACTAAAATGCATAAGTTTTAGCCAATAGTTTCAGTTTAGCCATTTTTATGTCTCTTTTTCCCATTAATAACTTTAAAATGCTAAACACAGATTATCAATATAAAGGAGTGTTCTCACTCGTATAATCCACCAATTATTATATAAATAATATATTAATATAATAGTAATCCTATTATTATCTCTGACTGCAGTATATAGATAAAGGCTACTAAATTTTTACAGATGCGTTTGTATACATACATATATATATATGCACACATATATATTATATATATTATTTATATATATTTATATAAATATCCATATATTTTCAATTCTTAGAGAGTGTTAATTATAATGTCTGGTTTTTTATACTTTTTTTTTTCTCTCTGTATATATAGATACATAATAAGCAGAACTGACTATATGTTAAAATATACAATGCTTCGTGAATACAAAATTGATTCTTTGAAATCAATTTCTTGATAATAATTCAGAGGTGTATTATATCTGAATATCTACGATATAGATGTAGATACATATATCATGAATTTGACTTTATAAAAGTATTTCTATATTCGTAGGGTAAGGTTGGGTAAAATGAGTAGGCATTTCTTTTTTATCAAAAATATAAATAGTTGGATTTTTAGATGCTTTTTCTTGTATATCTATATTTTTAGACATTAGTGGCCAACATTAATACTCATTAAAAATTTTATTAGTTGCATTTGGTAACATAATATTAGCCCTTATCTGCTTATTAAATCCTTGTTCTTTTTTATGTCTCTAAAAAACTTTCAAGAAACTAATACATTCCAGTAAATGTGAGAAGTCCTGTTATTATTTTGAATTTAGAAAAGGTCTGAGCAAATTATTATCAGAAAAAGATAAGAAGGTGTTTATATATATTCTATTTATGGTTTAGTGTGGTGGGGTAAAATGGCTGTGCACTTAAGACTTAGTTAAGCATTGTAAATTCTTATAAGAAATAGAATGTTCTTGTAGAATATATTTTACAATAAAATTTTTGTTAGTTAAAAAGAGTTTATATTGTATTAAAAAGTTTTAAATAATAGTATGGTAGTCATGAAAAGTGTTAATATTCCTATTTTACTAAGTGATGCCTGGAAAGTATTTTTTTTTAAATTACTAAATATTCAAATGCTAACCCATTGGACAGAAATGCTTTAGACCATAGAATAATGTTAACTGAAAAATCTGTGTCCATAGAAAATACCAGTGAACAAACTAGTTGAAGCTTATCAGCCAACAACCTTTCAAATGAAGTAATCTCAAGTATTTTCAGGACCATGATATATATATTTTTAACTTGTGAGTCATGGCAGAAAGAAAATTACATTTGATAAAAATGTACTGATTTTTGTCTGTTTTAATCTATCATCCATTTTACCCTTACCTTCATGGAAAAAACAGCTCTTCATCAAGTTTAATATTTTTGCATTTAAAACTAATATAGGTATGTATATAAAATCTTTTCAGGTGTGAAGGTGATCACTGCATTGCATAAAATAACTCAACAAATTGGAATGTTTAACATTATTAATAACAGAAAACATCCCATGAATTATATTTCTTATATAGCGCTTTCTTTATAGCGTATAGCACCTAATTTATATGGACTGTGTAGGTTTTTTGTGTTTAGCCACAAAACTGAAATGCAGCTATATTTTGGTCTTTTTAAATGTATTATTCTATAAGTACTTCCTAATGAGTGCCAAAGATGATATTCTTCATATCTTTCATTGTTTTAAGGCATTTTGGTGCTTTATTCTGGTCTGACAATCAATATATTATGAATTATTGCATAATATATTGATTGCTTTGTTGTATCTCAGTGCCTTTGTTGTGTCTCAGTTTGTAAATCCTTCTAATTTAAATGTGTATATGCTGTAAAAAAATGTTTTATTTATATATTTATTAATTTAGCAGAACTGATGCATTCTACCTGTGATAAAGCTTGGATATTCTTGTTTATAATTTTTTCTTTTTTTTTTAACGATGACTTTTTCTTAAAGCATTTAATTTATACGGTCTTTCAATATCTGGCATGTGAACGTTCGTCTGATATATAGCTACAATTGTTTTTTATTTTGAAATCTCATAAAGCACACTTTTGTTGCTAATATTTGTATAATTTATAAATACATATTTTCTATTTTTGTGCACTCTTAGCTCTTTCTGGGATTTATTCAGGGGGTAACCAGAGGAAATACATATTTCGCCATTTGTCTTACTTCATACCTTTGTGAAACTACCTCTTCAATGTAAAAGTCATTTGAAAATTTAAACTTACCATAACTAAATATCATACTAAAAGTAACTTATTCTTTTTTCTCTATTCTGCTTAACTTAACTTTTTATAAATTACTTTTAATCGTAATAAAAAAATAGCCAACGGAGTTGTGCATAGTATCAAAATTGTGGCATTTTTGATTATCCAAAAGCAGTCGGTCCCAATTACTTTGGATAAACAAGATTCTACTGTAAAGTATTTATACCATACTTTTGTATTCTCTCACTCCCTTCAATATTTATATATATGCATGCTACCATTCATTTGAATTGTACATAAAACTAAAATAAAACTATTAAAAAATATTATATTAATGGGCCAAATAATCAAACTATTAAAATGAATTTTAGTTACAAAACAGTTTCTTTTAACAAATACTGTAGACGCAAATGAAATAACCTTAAATAATAGAATAGAGAAATAATAGACTTAAGAATTAGCTATATGTAGCTAATTCTTTAATTATATGAAAAAGCAAAGCATAATTAATTCTTTATATTTCATTATTATTTATATTTATTTACACTATTTAAACACAAAACTTATCCATTATCACATAAAACGTAGCGAAGACGATCAAAACCAAAACAAAGCCAAGATATCTGATCCAACCAAACGTGCGTCGCAAATCCAGATCGGTTTATCCAACGCGGCGTTCGCTTTTCGCCAAGGTGTTGGCGCGTAAAGCGCCAGTGCTCTGTACCTATGAGTGTTTGTTTTCACGCTGCCGGTAGATGGTCAGTCGGCGTTGATTTGGGGAAGAGAGGCCATTCTCGTTTCAGTTTTCGTCCGTGATGGGAGCTTTTACGTTTCCGAAAAAGCAGACATGCATTACATGTACGGCCGTGCAAATGGAAACGGCAGAGCTGCGCTACGAATGTATTATGAGCAGTATCCTGACAGACGAATGCTGGATCACAGAATGTTTCAGAATTACATCGTCAACTTTGTGAAACAGGTTCGTTTCACATTACCAGACACGACGCTGGTTTACGAACAACTGTACGCACTGCAACAGTTGAAGAAAGAATCTTGCAAATCGTGGCTGCTACATCCGCGTCAAGTACAAGAACTGTTGAACACAGACTGTAAGGTGTGAGTCAATACACTGTTTGGAGAGTATTACGCTATAATCGTCTGCACCCTTTCCATTATCAACGTGTACACTGTACATGCTTTGAAACCAAAAGAATATCTTCTGCGAAGGAATTTCTGCCAGTGGTTTCTGTAGCAATATGCACTGCAGCCGAACTTTTCCGCCCATTTGTTATTTACAGATGAGGCGACATTTACATAAAATGGTGTATTTAATGTGCACAATTGCTATGTGTAGCAATTGTTGCCGCAAACAAGAATTCTAACGCAACGCGACCACATGCGTTTCAAGAACAATACAGTGTCAATCTGTGGGCTGGTATTGTAAATGACTTCTTGATTAGCCCATACCTACTGCCACATGGTATGGGACAATCAAGAATGGCCACTGTTATCTCATTTCTTGGCCACCCCTGTCTCCCGATTTGATGCCCCTCGATTTCTTTTTGTGGGGACATTTGAAGAATGACGTTTACGCCACTCCAGTAGACTCCGATGAGGATCTCGTTGCTCGATTATCCGTCGCTGCTGCACGTGTGCGTGAATTTCCTAGTATCTTTGAAAGTGTTCATCAATAGCTCCACCGACGCCGTCAAGCATGTATCATTGCTGATAGACGCAATTTCGAACACTTATTGTAAATTAATTTCCATTTGTAAACGAGGTTATGAAAATAAAACACTTTCCCTATCATTTGTTCTTTTCTGTGTTTGTGCTTTGCCGCTTCACTTTTGAGAATAGTTTGTTCTTTCCTGTGTTTGTGCTTCGAGGCTTCACTTTTGACCACACATTCCTATTCAAAATGTGATTGTTACAATGTCCTGCATCAGCCCTCAAAGTTTGTACCATGAATTAGCAGTCACTCTGTATATATCAAATTACTCTAATTATAAAGCAGTCTATCCATTTTTTTTGGGGGGGGGTCTCCCCGGGGCCCCCTTGAGCCGGGGGCCCTCGGCGATCGCCGACCAGCCGGCCGGGCCACTCTGGGCCTGCATCTTACTATGCTGCATGTTGAGTGTTTTATCCACTCGTTCATGATGGGGCCAAATTTATTAATTTTTTATCAAGAAATGTAATTTTGTAATTTAAGAATGGGAGAGGGGAGACTATGGTCTGAGAAAGTTCCATGAGAAAAGGGGCGAAGCGTGAGGAAAAATAACTTTGTAAAGTTTTGGAACTCACCTACTTCTAGTCAGTGACTTATTTATGATAAGTATTCACCTTTGACCGATCTTTGTATAAAATGTCAAAAAACAAAGGTTTTTAGTTCACAAATGAAAAAAAAATGAAAAGAAGAATAGGGATTGGAAAGTACTTCGTTTAAAAAATAATTCATCCCGCACTGTGGGGATTACGAAATGAGCATTTTCACGGCGTTCTGAATTCTTTTGTATTTTTGTATTTGTTTGCGCCTTGGCGCTTGGCGTCAGCGGTGCTTATTATTTGGCGCGGCTCTGTTACCCCCTGGTTCTCCGTTACGCAGTTGAGTATAGGTCGTCGCATGTAATGTACGCAGTTTTTCTTTGCTTCTTATTTCGCTATAGAATAAATGTTTTTGTTTACTTATTCACTAGTAGTAACTTTCACTCACAATACAGTTCACTAATCGGCGGATCCTTCAAGATGGTCCGTCTCAAGGACTTAGATTAAAACAAGGAATTTGGAAAATATTCGCAATATGGATAGTTCAAGATCATAGATTTCGCTTTCGCAATTACGCAATACTGAGCCCCCACAGCTACCTCTCTCTCTTTTCGCCAGCTCTTAAATGTCTGCAGTCGGTGAGTGTGGCATTTTGCTTTTCTTTCTTGGAGTGTATGCTGTGTATGTTCTTTAAAATGTCAGAATTGAAAGCGATAAAAGCTAATAAAAAGATCTTAAAAGGCAGTATCACAAAATTCGAAAACAAAGTGACCTCTACGGTTGAAAATGCAGACATTTCTTTGTTGGAACTTTATCAATCAAAAATATTAGAATTTAAATTGGAATTAAGCGAAGTTTTCGATGCTTTGTTTTCGCATTGTGAGGAAAAAGACACTGATGAAATTATTAAGGAAAAAGAAAATATAATAGATAATTTAGATGAAATCCATTTGAAAATTAAAAGAAGAATGTTGGCGGTCAGTTCTCCTTCGTCAAAGAATAGTAGTTCAGGGGAGAAGAGTTCTTGTAAACACACAATAGTTTCCGACATTGAATTGCCTAAATTGTCGCTTCCAACATTTAGCGGGAAATTAGAAGAATGGATCGAATTCGAGGATTTATTTACGGCAGCCGTTCATAAAAACGGTAATTTGACAAACGCTCAAAAACTACAATATTTAGAAAGCACTTGTAAGGCAGATGCATTAAATATTATTCATGCCATTCGAATTTCAGATTCTAACTATGACATAGCATGGAATTTATTAGTTGATCGATATTCCAATAAAAAAGATTTAATAAATTCAATTATTAAGAGGTTACTTTCGATACCTCAAACATCTAATTCAGCGTCGTCGTTGTTAAAATTTGTCGATAGAGTACATGAATGCGTAAGATCTTTGGAGGCATTGGAACAAAAGGTTGAAGAATTTGCAGACACATTATTTATTTACATATTAGTTGAAAAATTGGATAAAAACACTCGTTTTTGGTGGGAAAGATCGCTAAAAAAGGATGAGGTAGGAACAGTTGAACAATTAACACAGTTTTTGACGGAACACTCTCGCACTCTCACGCATTCCAAAGCTCCGCAAAAGGAACCAAGGCGTTTCTTTAACTCCAAAACTCTTACTTCTCTCTCAGAAAATGCAAAAGCTTGTACATACTGTAAGAGTGATCATATTTGTGTACGCAATTCTTAAATTTATCGATCAAGAAGCGATTTGAATTTGTAAAGGCAAGGACGCTATGTCTTAATTGTTTATCATCAGTGCATTTGATTAAGGACTGCAAAATTTCTAATACATGCAGAAGATGTAAATTACACAATAGTCTCTTATACTTTGATAGAGGTGAAGAAATTATCGATAATACTAGTTCATTGAATCAAAGCATAAACAAACCTAATAAGTTTGGTAGTACGCTTTCTCAGCCGCCAATAAATTTATTCCAGTATCTAGTGTCCAAATGGTTAGTGACACTAGTGAACCAAAACACACAAATTCTATTAGTAGTACTGTATTGAATGTTTCAAATGCTTTTAATAGGCAGGTACAACTTTCAACCGCAATTATTTATGTGGGAGGCTCCGATGGAACATTTATCCCACTCAGAGCTCTGCTTGATTCTGGTTCTCAAAATAATTTCATCACAAAAGAATGTGCGGAATTATTGAATTTAAAGAGAAGGAAAATTAATGCTTCTATTTCCGGTATCAGTGGCACAATTATGAGCATTAAGGAAAACGCCATAGCAACCATTGCTAACGCTACTAGAGAATTCACTCACACTTTACAATTTTATGTTGTTCCAAAAATAACTTGCATAACCTCTGCTAAATATCTAAATATACCAGATCTCAAACAGTTACAAACAGTTGATTTAGCTGACCCAGAGTTTCATAAACCAGGTACAATACACATTTTGTTGTCAAACGAAGTATTTTTTGATTTAATGAAGACCAAGAGAATAAGTATGCAAGAGCTGATCTTTCAGCAGTCGGTCTTCGGATATATTGTCAGTGGGTCAGTATGCATGCCGCAACAAGACAGTTTTAATAATTACTGTGGGTTAGTTGAAATTCTAGATGATTTATCTGATATTATGAAAAGGATTTGGGAGATTGAGGGAGTTCAAGAAACAAAAAAAGTTGAAGAGTCAGGAGGAGGAATTTTGTGAGCAACATTTCCTCCGCACACACTGTAGGCAAGATGACGGTAGATATGTCGTAGAGGTGCCGGTTAAAGATGAAGGACTTACACTTTTAGGCGAATCTAAGGAGAACGCTAATAAACGATTGAATTATTTGCTTAAACGTTTTGCTCGCAATCCCGATGTGAAACTTTTTTATGAAGATTTCATTATGGAGTATAATCAATTAGATCATTCAGAAGAAATTTCTGAAGGGGACAATTCTAGTTATTGATATTATCTGCCTCATCATGGCGTTTATAGACCCGACAAACCCTGCACTAAACTCAGGGTAGTGTTCGAGGTTTAGGTATTATCTCGCCGCGAATGGGGGGGTGAAAAAGTTCCCTTGTTAGTCCTCCATTTCAGGGGTTCGCAATAAACCAGCCGATAGGGTAGACGCCATTTTCACCCACACACGAAACACTTCATTGAATGACTTCTAGAATTTTTCACGGAATAGGGAAACGAACTTAGCGACACTTAAACATATTTCAGGTGTTTCTAAATAAGACTGAAGTAACTTTTATGAATTAATTTACATTAGGTGTATGTATGTATATATATATATATATATATATATATATATATATATATATATATACACATACATAATATATATATGTATAATGTATACATATGTGTATATGTGTATATGTGTAATACATAATATATGTATGTATATATATATATACATAACATATATATATACATACATAATATATATATATATATATATAATATAAAACAGCAGAACTTACGTAATATGGATAATCCTTTGAGTAAGTCGTCGTAAAGCATATCAAAAAGAACAATTAAAAAAAGGAATAAAAATGGAAACAATAAGATAAGGTTACTAGACAATTTTTCGCAATTGCATTTTTTAGTTTCGATTTCATGTTATACTTATTATTTTTATACATAGCATTAAAGACATCTTCCGGCAAGTTAACACGACATGCAAATTTCTAAGTAACTGTAAAAATAAGCGGAGGTGATAGATTTGTATCTTCGAGATAGTGAGAAAAAAATTCTATTAAATTGCATTGCGCCAATTTGGGGTTGTAAAAAAAGTTCGAGAGAGTCGGAAAATCGAGATAAACAAAGTGAGATATCGAGAATCAATTGTATATATGAAGTTGACACCCTAAAAACGAATTTAAAAAAAAATTTATGTATAAGTTTCCCCAACCATTATTTAGTTTAATCGAGTTTTGTAAAGTTCTCGCTCAACCTCGCTAAAATTTAATGATTAAAAAAAATTACTAATATAAAGTTCAGTCCTTAAAAGAAATATATCTATATATATAAAAGAGGAAAGTCTGTTTGTTTGTTTGTTTGTTCGCTATACGCGTTTAGACAGTTCGACGTATCTGGACCAAATTTGGCACACTGACTAAATAGGACAAGAGAAAGCTTATGCCGTAAAAATGAAATTAATCGGATTAATAGCTTTTGAGTTATTTTATGTTTTGTAAGGTTTTTGGCCATTTTTCTCGCATTTTACGTTATCACGAGATAAATTTTCGTCCGAACACTATATTCTTTATATCATCGGAAACTACAGAGTTTTCTTTTTCAAACAAAATTTGTTACAAAATCGTACTTACATTTGCAGATTTTGGGGATTGTTTTAAAGGAAATCCTCTTTCGAAGAAAATGTACTGCTTTTAAATAAAAGCTATTTTTAAACTGTCGCATCGATAAACCTAACGGGCAAAAATTTTCCATCTTTTGACCGCTTATTAAACATTTATTTCTCCTTCTTTTAAAATTTGAACCGTGCAGAAATGTTTATTAGATTCTTTTATATGATTTTTTTTCTGAAAAGATCACAGGTTAATATTCTCTCCAGAATGCAAGTTCCGGAGCGAAGTAGCAAACTTCCCCACTGCTTCTTCATTTTCATGGTCGGAATTTTCTTCTGACGTCAGGCAGAGTGAAAGAGAATGGAGGAAGGGGGGCGGAGTGAAGAGAGGTGGAGGTTGAAAGAGAGATGGGACGGCGATGTCAAGCTTGATTCAATCTTGCTGTGCCAAGCTTAATGCAAGTTGGGCAAGTGTAAACTTGAACACTTGATTCAAACTTACATTAAGCTTACACGCTTGAAATAATTAAGCTTAATGCAAGTTTATTGACTTGATAAATCAAGCTTGCTTAAAGTTTGATGCAAACTTTCTGTGCTGTCTGGGCTGCATTTTTTTAAAAATTAAAAGTGTGTGTAAACCGAAAGGTGTGCTGCTCGAAGACAGCGTGAAACTGCTGAAGAATTGACTTTAGTGAGCTATAAGTTATAAATTCATTAGAACTACGTTATGAAGGTTATAATAAAATTCATCGTAGCTTAATGTCTATGTTAATTGTAGTTGCTAATATTTGCTACTCTCCTCATTATTAGATAGTGAACAACAGAAATTAAAAAAAACACTAAAGTGTAACCTCTGTAAGCTGGTGCAGGTCCCCTGTTCCTTTCTTTTTTTCGTTGCAACGGGAGGGTTTACATACCTTCCCTGTACAATCTCATACCGACGACTGGACTCTATTTGTTTTTAGTAGTTGCGTAGGTATTAGCGATAAATGAATGAATACAGACACCTAGAAGGGGAGAAGCCTAGCTATGTCGAATTCCCAGTAACTTCTGTACGCCATCAGGGCCGTGTTCATTTTTTTTCTTGTTGTTGCGGCGGGAAGTTCCACGTCCTTTTTTATCATTACAGCTGGAGGATTCACATTCCAGCCTAGCCACGTCCCATTCCCGGTAGCCTCTGTACGCTATCAGATGCCGTGTTCAATTTTTTTTCGTTGCAGAGGAAAGTCCAATGTTCTTTCTTTTATCATTGCAGCGGGAGGGCTCACATTCCTTCCCTTTAAAATCTATATTTAAGGTCAATGCGCATTTCTCTTCCATTGCACGGGCAACGCCGGGCCATGCTGCTAGTAATATATATTTCCTATATGGGTTTCAATATCTGAATGACATAATTTTGAAAATGAATTAATTATAATAATAACTAGTATTTAGTGCTGTTTACCTTTTTTAAAGCGATATATAAAGAACGCGTGAAGTCGACACACACAAACACGAATTAAAATATAAAATTTTGAACAAATTTTAGGAAGTTTTGTCCTGTTTCACCAACCTTCTGCAAGTCTATACAATTACAACATATATGTACACAATGTATTATATGTACACAATTACAACATAATTTTGCGCCAGGCAACTGTCTGGAGTTTGGGCCGGTTTTCTCCAGATGTAACCTGAATACGTCAGAAACCCTTCAAAAGTCCACCGCTGAAGGAATAACCCCCTAGGCAGATACCCTCGAGTAAATTTTCACTTAAAATCATTTGATTTGGTCATTTCCCGAAAAGCATTCAATGGTAATTTTCCCCCACTGATTGTAGTTACTGATTTTTTTTAAAGCATGAGGAGGAGTAGTGTAATATTGACAGTACTGCGCCATTCGAATCCGGGGGGAGCAGGGGAGAAGGTATTGCGTAACGGGCGGAGCAGAGGTTACGTAATCCACGATGTGCTAAGAGGGGGGTGGAGTTGAGTGACAGCTGATGGAGGAGAATTCGGTCGGAGCAGGGAGGACGAAGTTGAATGACAGTTGGTAGATAAGACAGAAGGGTGCAGATTTTTTTCTTGCGTCATTCCTAATAGAGGGGACTCGGAAAAAAGTTTAATTTTTTTCCTAATAATCACCGACTACAACCATTAGACTGCAAACTCTTTATGTAGAGACCGTCTTGAAAGGTATAAAAGAGATGTGATTATGAAATAGGAAGTAATTGTAAGGATGACTCTTAGAAAAAATTTTTAATTTGTGTTTTTTAGAATTTTGATTGTGAATTTTTCAGACGTAGAAAATTATGCTGAGATACGAACTAAGAATATGTAAAAGAAATTACAAGATGATGATTTCATTATTGAAGATAAAAATTAAAGTTGGGTTTTAACTAGTTGAATGGTATATGTTTTATGCAAACTTTTACAGAATAGTAGAAAGAATTGTGTTTAATGTAAGGATAACGATACTTTGTGTGTGTGTTTTTTTTTAGACATAAAATGGTATATGTAATTTTTCAGACGTAGAAAATATTGGATTTGTGTTTTTGGAATTCTAAATGTGAATTTTTCAGACAGAAAATTTTGCACAGATATGAAATAGGAAGATGTAAAAGAAATTACAAGGAATAACCATTCTTTTAGCTTTAGATTTTTCTTTTCAGTTAACTAAAAATAGTTAAAATTATTGATGTCTACCATCCAAAAATACGTTTCAGATATTCTGTTTAATAATGAAACTTAGAAACAATTTTAGCGAAAGCCAAATCTACTGTATGGATTTGCCCCTAAAAGTTAACTTCACATTACACCCGTTGACTTAACACATATACTGTATAGCTATTTTCTTCTTATACGTGTAAAAATATCATGTCCCACCCTACAACCGGTACCACATTATCATGTAAACCTTTTACAGAATAATAGAAATAATTATGTTTAATGTTAGGATGAGACTTTTCGAATTTTTTCGTGATAAAATGATATTGGTTATATCTTTAAACCTTTTAAGCAAGTATTAGTATTGATAGATTGTTTAAAATATCCTACAGTGTTGAAAATAAGGTTTAGGTTTATAATAACCGATCAGGAAATCGCGGTTACATGGTAATTTCCTTATATGACTTTAGAACTTTACGATACGTTTTTTTAGAACTTTACGATAAAATAAGTTACAAGCGAGTAAATAAAATTGCAGTTTTAGATCTAACTATCAAGATATTATAGTTATAAAGTAATAATGTACCAATTCAATAACAGGAATGCTTATATTTTAGGTACAAAAGTAGCATTTATCCAGATACAGACTACACATGTGTTTCATTTTATATTATAAGATCTCCCAAAAACATTAAGTATTATAAATTTAACTCAGAAAAAAATATTATTTTGATGGAAATAGTGTCATCGCATGTTGCTGCTGTATATTTTTACGTTTAATAAGGCACAAAGATTGAACTACAAATGTTCAGCAAACATGCTTTCACTAAATAATGATTAACTTTTTTTTCTAAATCATGTATCAACAAAGTACAAAACATATTAAAAGTAACAAAAAAATTTTGCAAGTTTTAGTAAAAAAATACTAAAAGGAATAACTGACACTAATAGTCAATACCATACTTGTAAAAATCTCTACGATTAAGCGAAATGCATTTTAGAAAATAAACATTATCAAGACATGATATTCAAATATTTACAAATACACTGAAAAAAGTCTAGCATGACTATCAAATAGATAATATACTTGCGTATACTACAAAATATTTAAACAGAAATGCACTTACTTCATTACATGAATGATTTATAAAATACAACATGAGTGTATTTTCATAACGTGAACTATTTTAAATTAGGCTTAGTATAAGCGATCGAAAATATTCATCCTACCACCACCACAGATAGAGTGAGAAGAATTTTTTTCATATAAAAATACCTTGTCAAACCAGTTCTGTTAACCTTAATCTTGAAGCTTTGACCTTGAACCGGCATAACCTTGAAACGACGTCTTTGATGATCACATGATTTTTTTTAACCAGTGGGAAGACATTATTTCATCTATGTTAGATAAAGCGGCTGAATGCGAGGCTCACATTATGCTGTGAGTACCTTCACTTTTGACGTGTGTTTCTAGTTTTATACTTTGTTAACTGATTTTTTTCACCGTGTTTTAAAAAATGTGTTTGCTTGAACTGATCGAAAATACTTTTAACATAGAATACGCTCCTGAGTTTTACACTCACACTCAAAGTGATGCTGATGTGTTACTTCAAGAATTATCGCAATTACCTTTTGATGCAAAGCCTCTGCAAACTGGTGAAAAGGATAATACTTCGACTCGTAAAGTAATTGCTTTCGCGGATGAGGGGATAAATTACAGTTTCTCTGGAGTGACTGTCTCTGTTTTCCCTTGGTTACCCACTTTTCAAAAACTACGTGAAGATCTACAGAAAACAACAAATTATGAATTTAATTTGGTACAAGTAAACTTATCCTCTGACGGGCAATCTAAAACTGAAGACGGTAACTACGAAGATTTTTCTCTGGACCTATCATCATGTGTATGCATTCTAAGTTTTGGATCTAAACGAACTTTAGATTTTAAACCAGCGAACTGTGAAACCACTACCATTAAATTAGAACATGGTTCAATGTGTAAGATATATCCCCCAACCAACAAACTTTTAACGTATGGTATTCTTCTGAGCCTCATGTGACATATCCACACATTAACCTAACATTCGTCAAAATGTACATTTATGAACCTGCGCCGAAAAGACCAAAGTCGGGCGGATTGGGCGGATCATGCTTACCATAGCTTTCATGCTTCTGTAAATAGTACATGGCACTTGGAAAGACTTATCTACGTTTTGCTCCATGATGAAAAACTGACTTGAAGATTCATATTAGACAATTTATTCAGAACGCTGAATTAGACTATATACCAACCAGTCTGGGAGTCATGATGGACCCTTCAACATGGATTGAATCTATTGTAAAACTATTAGATTTTACTAGATGTCATCACAATAGCTCTTTTATTTGTGATAATCAATTATCCGTATTTAATGACAATGGAAAATGCATCCTACAACAAATTTACAAAACCGGAGATTCATTTACATTAAATCCAATTCCCTTGATACTTTTAAATGAAAGTATTAAAACTTTGTGAAATGAGAAATGAAATATTAGAATGCATTCTAAAAACATTGTACACAACCACCCTGCCTCATATGACACTAAAATTAAAGCCGCAAAAGTGTTACCGTGAACCGCATTGTGAATATGAAATGGCTAAAGATCAATTAATGGACATAGTATCTCATGAAATTCACAAAAGTTTAAAGAAACAATTTAATTGCATAGACCGAGTTCGGGATAATCCTTCACAAAGGATACATGCTTGTTCGAATAGAACACATGTTGATGAGAGTGATGGTCTTATAAATTTTGAAGCATGGTTTATGCTCGACGTACCATATATTGCAAGAGAGATATGCGAGAACAAATGTACTTGTCATTATGACGGAGAATTTTTTTCAAACATTTTCTTCGAAGACTACGGAGAGTATTTTCAAAATGTATTTCTTCGTTCATTTTTTCAGCCGTTTTTAGATTTTTGTAATCCCAAGGATGCCAAATCACGTGTAATTATATGATGTTTTTGGTGTGTAACTAGTATTACAATTGTAAAAAATTTATTAAAACCATTGTGATTATACAGAAAAGGTATACTTGCTTCTACAGCACTGAGTTTTTACTGACTTATGTATGCTTAGTTATAGATTACTCATTGAAAAGTTATTATTTTCTTTTGTGTTAATAGTTTGTGTAGTTTAAAATACATTTTTTTTTGTAAATGAATCAGTTTATATAAGAAAAAAATTATGTGTTTTCTTTATATGTGCATTGATTACTTGCAAAATAAATACTTCTGAAATTTTACTAAAACAAAAAGTGATAAAGTTAACATTCGTAGACAAGATTTCAGATTCTCTTTTATACTTATCTTTTAAATTCGATTACCATAACTTAGACAGTTAGAAATTTGACAAAAACTTATTGAAACTAGTATTATGAAAATATTAAACAATTGTGTAGAAATAAAGTGGTCTTCTGATTAAAAGCATTAACCTAAGTACGCTAGGTAAGTTTGTCACATGAGAATTCACAACAGTAGTAATTTTTTGTAAAATGTACTTACACACAAAAAAGGTATTTCCCACAATACTTAGTATAAAACGTAGTATTTAAAATTACCACACATGTTTTACGTTAAAAAAAAATGAAAAAAAAATACGAGTTACCATAATTTTAAAACATCAGAGTATTAAATTAGGTTATTTCTTGTAATTTTTCTAAAGAAATGGACTTGTATATATTCTTTGTTTTTGGAAAATATCGACTAAGTGCACGTGTTACATATTTTACAGATTGATCTACTTAGACTTACAAATTTTAAATAAATGTGTGTGTGTGTGTGTTTTTACTTTATATAAATAATACTTGTTCAATCTTAGTACACTTTTGATTTGTGCATTTTCTGCACATAATACTTGTTCAAACTTAGTACACTTTTGATTTGTGCATTTGCTACACATAATACTTGTTCAAACTTACGTACACTTTTGATTTGCGCAATTGTTACCAATATAAGGAATTTTTAGGTATTCTATAATGTAAATCTTGTGTTGTAGGATTAAGACCAATTATCTGCACGAGGGATCTAGACCTATAGGTGGGGCGCCCTCCGTGGGGGTCTTTCAAGGGGTCCTAACCCGTATTTACGCTGTGTTTCGGAGAAAACCACGGAAAACTCCGAACGATTAGGTCGACGGACGCGAGATGGGACTCAAACCGGGGACCTCCACACTTCGCCCGTCTACCATTTCCAGTGACTTAAGCACTGTGCCATGGTGAGGCCTCTATAATGTAAAAATCTTGGTACATTTTATTTGAAGTAACCGAGTATTTTAAATCAAACACTATAATTTTTAAATTTTTAAAGCATCGAAGTAATAACTCAAATCATTTTTTGTCCACACTACTTGTTGAAACTTCGTAAACTTTTAATTTGGACATGTTTATGTGTTCTCATATGTTATGAAATTATTTCCAGAAATAAACTTAGTAATTCGAACTTTGTAAATTTCATAGAAGTAGTACGTTTAAAATACTTTTGATTGAACGAATTTAATTTTTTTGTTCTGAAGTAACTGGACACACTACATTTGCTGAAGTTGTGATCTTTTCATTTTACAAGTTACAAACATAAGAAAGAAAAGTATTTTTAGATAAGTATAACTTTAGAAAAGAAAAAAGTAATGCTTTTCTATTTTTTATTTTTATTTTTATTTATTTTTATTTTTTGAGTTATGTGTTCAAACTTAGTATATTTTGAATTAAAATTGTATTTTATGTTCTGGCAGGACATTGAATATTTTCATGAAATGAACTAGCACATCTGTACTTTGTTAATTTCATAGAAGGTATGAACTTTGGTATTTTCTTTAAATCTTAAGAACTTAATATTTTTTTTCTTCTGAAGTGTCAAATATGTAGACATAAATTTTTTAAAACATTGTGTTATTCAACCTAGTACATTTTAGTTAATCTTTCAAGATAATGGACTTATAAATTTTTACCTTTTTAAAATCTCCACGAATGAAAATTAGTACATTTTATGTCTATACGAAATTAGACACTTACAAACTTTTTCAGAAATACCATCTAAAGATTTTTATGAAATATTTTGTAAACTGCATTAGCTGAACTTGTAATTTTTCTTTTTAGAAGTTTTGCACTTAGTATTTGTGTTAGTTATATTTTATGTTCTTACAAGTTGTTAAATATTTTCATACAATAAACTAACAGATCTACACTTTGTAAATTTCATACAAGTGATAACTTTTTTTTTTTTAAATGTAACGACTTAGCGCTTATTTTTTTCAGGAACGCTAGATATGTTGAATCTTTTTTTAACATTATATAATTTAACTCTGTGCATTTTATGCTCTCACTGAGAAACTGTAATTTATCCCCTCATCCGCGAAAGCAATTACTTTCCGAGTCGAAGTATTATCCTTTTCACCAGTTTGCAGAGGCTTTGCATCAAAAAGTAATTGCGATAATTCTTGAAGTAACACATCAGCATCACTTTGAGTGTAAAACTCAGGAGTGTATTCAATGTTAAAAGTATTTTCGATCAATTCAAGCATACATTTTTTAAAACACGGTGAAAAAAATCAATTAAAGTATAAAACTAGAAACACACGTCAAAAGTGAAGGTACTCACAGCATAATGTGAGCCTCGCATTCAGCCGCTTTATCTAACATAGATGAAATAATGTCTTCCCACTGGTTAAAAAAATCTTGTGATCATCAAAGACGTCGTTTCAAGGTTATGCCGGTTCAAGGTCAAAGCTTCAAGATTAAGGTTAACAGAACTGGTTTGACAAGGTATTTTTATATGAAAGAAATTGTTCTCACTCTATCTGTGGTGGTGGTAGGATGCATTTTTTCGATCGCTTACACTAAGCCTAATTTAAAATAGTTCACTTTATGAAAATACACTGATGATGTATTTTATAGATCATTCAAGTAATGAAGTAAGTGCATTTCTGTTTAAATATTTTGTAGTATACGCAAGTATATTATCTATTATTTGACAGTTATGTTAGACTTTTTTCAGTGTATTTGTAAATATTTAAATATGATGTCTTGATAATGTTTATTTTCTAAACTGCATTTCGCTTAATCGTAGAGATTTTTACAAGTATGGTATTGACTATTAGTGTCAGTTATTCCTTTTAGTATATTTTTAGTAAAACTTGCAAAATTTTTTTGTTACTTTTAATATGTTTTGTACTTTGTTGATACATGATTTAGAAAAAAAAAGTTAATCATTATTTAGTGAAAGCATGTTTGCAGAACATTTGTGGTTCAATCTTTGTGCAAATACCTTATTAAACGTAAGAATATACAGCAACAACATGCGATGACACTATTTCCATCAAAATAATATTTTCTTCTGAGTTAAATTTATAATACTTAACGTTTTTGAGAGATCTTATAACATAAAATGAAACACATGTGTAGTCTGTATCTGGATAAATGCTACTTTTGTACCTAAAATATAAGCATTCCTGTTATTGAATTGGTACATTATTACTTTGTAACTATAATATCTTGATAGTTAGATCTAAAACTGCAATTTTATTTACTCGCTTGTAACTTATTTTATCGTTAAGTTCTAAAAAAACGTTTCGTAAAGTACTAAAGTCATATAAGGAAATTACCATGTAAAAGCGATTTCCTGATCGGTTAGTATAAACCTAAACTTTATTTTCAATACTGTAGGTTTTTTAAAAAAATCAATCAATACTAATACTTGCTTAAAAGGTTTAAAGATATAACCAATGTCATTTTATCACGAAAAAATTCGCTAAGTCTCATCCTAACATGAAACATAATTATTTCTATTATTCTGTAAAAGGTTTACATGATAATGTGGTACCGGCTGTAGGGTGGGACATGATATTTTTAGACGTATAAGAAGAAAATAGCTATACAGTATAGCTGTTAAGTACACGGGTGTACTGTGAAGTTAACTTTTAGGGGCAAATCCATACAGTAGATTTGGCTTTCGCTAAAATAGTTTCTAAGTTTCATTATTAAACAGAATATCTGAAACGTATTTTTTTTTATTAAGGTGGTAGACATCAATAATTTTAACTATTTTTAGTTAACTGAAAAGTTAACTGAAAGTCTGTTTGAACTGAAAGTATTTAGTTAACTGAAAATCTAAAGCTAAAAGAATGGTTATTCCTTGTAATTTCTTTTACATCTTCCTAGTTCATATCTGTGCAAAATTTTCTGTCTGAAAAATTCACATTTAGAATTCCAAAAACACAAATCCAATATTTTCTACGTCTGAAAAATTAACATATACCATTTTATGTCTAAAAAAAAAAAACACACACACACACACACAAAGTATCGTTATCCTAATATTAACCTCCCGACTGACTACAGGTTCGAACACTTCGGGCAACAAAGCGTACTTCGTGTTGGATCACAAATCCCTTTAAACGGTACAGGCCTAACAAGAAATTTTTCCATCGAAAAAAGCCGTAATTTTTCATTCCCCCTCTGACGATCGACGCCCCGTGGTGCTTGGTTGGTGAGGAGCTGAAGCTATCGGTCATCCCCTGAAGGTAATTACTAGAATCGTGTGCCAGGAAAAATGGTTTTCTTCTGGTTAGGGTGATAACCCCCCCCCCCTCCCTTCCCACCCACAGAATTCCAACACTCTATTGAATCTTCGAAAGACCAGTTTTTTTTTTTCGATGTATGAACATGAATATTGCACTTTTTCTCTCTGCTTGTCCTAGAAGAAAGACCGTTTTTAGTGCAGAATAAAATGTATGCATTTTACTAATATATACATGTACACAGGACTGTTTTTATATATGCATATTTAAAATAATTTATTCTGTATCAAAAAATATTTTTCATTTTTTGATAGATTATTAATTAAAGGTATATTAGTAAAACACATAGAATGCATTTCGAAATAAATTTTATGGTGATTTGGTTTATCTATTTCTATTAAATATTCACGGTAATTTTATAAATACCCTTTTAAATTTTTAAACTCTCCACTTTTGCAATTTTTCAAAGTTCCTTGGCAGATTTTCTAAATCAGAGAAATATCGGATCGTCACTTAATTCAAATCAAAGTAAATTGACTCCCAAAATCTGTTTTCTTTCTTTTTAAGTTACATAATTTTACATTTTTTTTAAAACTATGTATAAAACTTCTGATAGTTATACTAACAATGCAGAGGAAAGCTTCGCTACTTAACACTTTCAGATACATTTTACTTGGGTGAAAATACTATCAGGTTGTAACGAAAGTTTTCCGCCATATCTGCCTGAAATATTAACTTCTAACTTCTTGGATAACTGTTTTTGAACTTTCGGTACCTAACCTGCACAGTGTCACATGATACAACAATAGTACTTAAAGCTGTACTCATAATTCGTTGATATTATGTAGCTGACTTTTTGCAACACAACTGGAAGTAAATGATGGTTCTAATCCTCTAGAGTGATAGTTCTATTTGAGACACCTTATACTTAATGATAACTATATTTTTTACAGATTTCACAACACAGTGTTAAAAAGTAAACCTCTTTCTTTCAAATGCCAAAAATCGTTTGACAAAATATGAGCAAATACGCCAACGAGAACTGTGTGCTGACGAAGTTTGCGGTGGCGGGAAACTTTCGTTACAACCTAATATATCCTGTGGATCTTTTACAAATCTCAGGAATGATTTTCATTGCTGAGGAATTTGAAATTCAAAATTTCGCAAAAAAAGAAAAAAATACGTTTGTTTGTTTTTGTTATGAAATGCGTACACGATGGGCATCTGCTAGGGGGTGGGGTGCCTTTGATGGAGGACTTTTTGAGTGATTCTAACGCTCATTCAGGTTATACTTGGAGAAAACCGACCAAAACTTCAATCTGTTAGATTGACAGCAGGCCCAGACTGGTCAGTTCGGCTGGTCGGCTATTGCCGAGGGCCCTTGACCAAAGGGGGACCCAGCGAGGCCCCAATAATAGATATACTACTTTATAATTAGAGTAATTTGATATACATCAGAGTAATATATATCAAAGTAATTATGATTATTTATTTTTTAGTAATCTTACGCTTCCACACCGTGGCGTAGCGGGGGGCCCACACGGAACCCGAGGCGCGAGGGCCTAGCCGAAAAATAAGTGGCCCCAACAGCTTTAAAATAGTTACAAGGAGCTTTTAGGTACATAAGCTTTTTTTCAAATACAGTCGATCAACATTATAACGAACTTCAAAGGAACAAAAGTTTTTTTCGCTATATCCGAACCGTTAAGAAATACAGTATTAAAATTGCGGGACCGAAATTCTCATTCGTTATATCCGTGAGTTCATTATATACCGGTTTCGCTATAATGTGGTTGGACTGTGTTGCTTACCGTAATATTCTATTCAATCCAAATTCCCTTTTCAATATCTAGCCGAGGACCCCCAAACGAGCCAGTCCGGGTCTGACTGACAGTCGCACTGTACGGCAGAACTCTGAATCTTCACACTCAGCCGCCTATCGAAATTCAGTGTCTTATTCACTCGGCCATGGTGGGGAATAAAATAATAAATCATGCGAAGTGCGTGAATTATAAACACTTTCCGACAAATTCATATAGACGTATATAATGGATTCGCCTATAAAAATTTCATAAAACCTGCCTAAATCTGAGTAATTGGTAAAACGAATTGTCTCTTTTCATCCAAAATTCGGAAAATTTCATTTAATAACTTTACATTTGAAATAAAAGTAAAGATACAAAAGAAACTACATCTTAACAAAGGTACTCTTTCATTAGAAAAGATATAATATCTCTAATTCAAATCAATGTAACCACAAGGAGGCTGAGAAAGTACTCAAAACTGAGCATAATTAAAAAAAAAATCTCTCGAGTTATGAGAGGGTTTAATCATTTATAAAACCCGTTTTTAATCTGCTCACCATCACTGAAAAGACTTAATGTAGAATACACCCTACTGTGACCAATGCTGCTTCCGAGCCCGGGTATTTGAAATCTCAGCTGGACAAGTTTTGCGCTCACACAGTTGCTGGGTAAATAACCTATGATTAACCTGTTCACTTTCATCACTGAAAAGACCTACTTTTTAGTCTGACAGACCGTCCAATTTCAGACAGCTGTCGCCATAAATCTCTGACCTGCGGTCCGAAAAAGGCGGGTTCTCCATTTTGCGGTTTATCATTTAGTACTATGATTTTCGATTTAACTGTTTGCCAACCGAAATACGCCTCTTTCTAACCACAGATCAGTCATTTATTGCATCACCCTTTCTTCACGAAAATATCTGTGTCTCTCGCAGTCTGAAAATGTATGGTGGTGAGCCCAGTAGTCAATTAAATGCTCTCACCCCCCATTTCTATAAATTTGAACCCAGTATTTATCTGAAGGCTAAGTGAAAATACAAGTGTTTCTATTGGGGGGGTTGGGGGAGGGCATTCAGAGTGTGAAGCATTTTAGTGTAAAAATGAAAAAAAATCAAGTACTTAAAAAAAACAAAAAACAATATACTTCACCAAAAAACGCCGCCCTTTCGCATGCCCACTCCTTCCTTAGATTTTCTATTTCAAGCGCCTCCCCCCCCCACTCATATAAAAAAATATACCCTTTCAATATTGTGCGTGTTATTTTTTTTTTCGAGTGCGCTTTTTCACCGCCCACCACATACTTACCTCCATGGCCGAGAGGATAAGACACTGAAAATTGGTAGATTGTTGGAGTGAAGGTCCGGAGTTTTGGCTAACAGCGCATTTGCTGAACTAACGGTCTGGAGTTTTGGGCGGTTTTCTCCAAATGTAACATGAATAAGTGTTAGAACCCCTTAAAATGTCGTTCGCCAAAGGCGTCCTTCCTTTATCAGATAGTCCTCGTGTTTAACACAACAACATAGAACGTAGTAGACCAGCGATGTTCAAAAATTTCAGAATTAACACCTTAAAAATGAATATTTTAAATCTTTTTGTTTAATATATATATATATATATATATATATATATATAATTACAACAGACCCACTTATTTAAAAAAATGTGTGTGTGTGTATATATATATATATATATAATAGAGAATAGCTAACTTAGGATAAAGAATCCCAAGATAATTCATATATATATGCAGACACACACATTTTTTAATAAGTGGGTCTGTTTTAAGCAGAAGCGCAGCAGTTGATTAAGTTTAGGGGGGAGGGGGATCGGTATGTTTCTATGAATTCTGGAAACTACAAAAAATAGTGCTTATTTGAGGTTATCTTTATTTGTGGTTGGGAGGGTGTCTCAGAGATGACTTTTACTAGCCAGAAAAATAAGTTTTCTCTGTAAACTGATCGTGTGATTGAGAAGGTTTTGAAATATTTAGACCTTTAACCCATAGTTTCAATATGAATGTTAACATGCATGGGTTATTTCGAGTGCCATGGTAAGACATGACATTAAACGTAAACAAAGACACTAAACATGGTAGACGACTGAAATATGAAGGTCCCGTGTTAGGGCCTACCACCCGGCTATCGATAACTGTCTGGAGTTTTGGTCGGTTTTCACCAGATTTAGCGTTAATAAAAAGTCCCCCGACCAAGGAATCTCCCTGTAGGCAGATTTCCCTCGTGTAGGCTTGCCGAAGCTCAAACAAAAGCAGACCTCCCTCCCATACAAACTGACCCACAGCTTGTCTGGCTTACGTATGTAAAATTGTTATTTCTGCAAGATTTTTACAGCCTTCAAAATAAAATGTGCATCTAAACACTGTTTTTTCCCTTAAAAAATATACCTCTAAAATTATTGTAAATTTTATGTGGCGGAGGTGGATTAGAAAAGCGCTTTTTTGTTGCTTAAAAGTACCCATTCCAGACTATCAAGCATCTTAGTGCTAAAATAGAGCAAAAAATTCTATGTGCCCCCAAAACTTTCCCTACAGCAGACGCTAGAAGACGGGGGAAGTCCTCCTCCATAAAAAATGAAATCTTCAATATTGTACGCTTTTTCCGCCCTCCATTCATAATCTCTCTATTCTAAAAAAAAAAGTAAAGGCCGCTGTCGCTGTCAAAGCTTGTGGACCTATCTCCTCCTAAACCGTGGGGATTTGAGTTTCGACTAAGGTGCCCACAGATTTGAAAAATTCCGAGGAACCTGCTAAGCTGACTTAAATTTCGAAAATCGAATTATTTTAGAAGATATTAATAAAAAACTGAAAAAATAAGCAGAATTGTTGCCAGATTTGGCATAAAATCATTCATTCCTTTGCAACAAAGCGTTTCCAAGTATGTAGTATCACGTGAAATTGTCAAACATGAAGTAGAAATACACCCATATTACGCCCAAATAAAAACTACATGAAATAAGTAACTCAAAATGTGTTACACAAAGTTGACAATTTTCAAATAGTAAGTTCACTTAGACAACAGGAGTTTAGAATTAGCGATTATCCGTTTTTCCAAAACAGAATAACTAATATCTTGAAAATGAAAAATAATTAAAATGCAGATTATTTTAAAGACGGTTCGGTCCAGCTAGATTATTTGCTACCAGTAGAAATATTTGGCGGCGTTAACTATGCCATTATAGCAGTTAGAGTACACTTTGGATAATTGCTAGCGCGACGAGATGTTATAATCCGTGGTGCTAAGTACGCCAATCTGCAAACGATTATGTAAATGAAAATATGGATAACGGTTTTCCGGTAACCGTAAATGAACAGTAATTATAGGTTGTGAGCATGTGTAAATCGCCAAATAATGAAAAGAAGACATTGGTGGCAAGCTATCCTATCTGTTCCGTAGCTTTTATTAACTTTACATGTACCCAAGTCTCCAAATAATGAAAAATCGCCATGGGTGGCAAATTCGCAAGGTGTCCAATAGGTTTTACAGTATTACAAATACAGCTGAAACAGATGTTCTGATTATGCTTTAGCTCCTTATTAATATAACTTTTGAATGGCAACATTAAATATCATTGTGTTTCTGAGGAGTGCAAATAATTTTTCCAGCGATTATAAGCGGAGTCCGCACTCCAAGTGGAGTATAGCTCAGGACCCGTACAACACGGATTCTCATAACAAAATATCTTCCGTGTTATGAGGGGGAGGGGATCTACTGTAGTGTGAAGTTTAAATTTTTATGTACCAATGAACCTGCAAGAACCAAGCAATGTGCAATTCAGTAACATTCTATCTGATCCAATCTTCGGGTTTTGTCTGTTGAAATTATGTCTTTTTTACGAATAAGCCTTATTAGGGGCCGAATGCCTCATACGAAAAGCGAGCGTAGCGAGTCTGGGGGCCTTGGCCCCTAGTATCTTTAAAATTTCGTACAAACCCCTAATTCCATATCCACACCAATTAGGACACAGACAAGTAAGACGAATCGAAATCACAGACCATTTATCATCAACTTCGTAAGAAAGTGTTAAAAATGGGGTAAAAAAGTACTTTCATATTTCGATACTCCACAGTTACGTCGTTTTTATAAAAATATTCGTGTGCCTTCCTCAATAATAATTATTGCCAAGGTGTTTTAAAAATGCATTAAATGTATCTTAAACTGAGCTATAAACTTTGTCTTTTGATGTCTATTTCAGTAGTTGCAAAATTTTTCACTTTATTGTGATAATGTAAGTAAAATATAAAAGGAAGCAATTTAAAAAAGAAGAAAGAAAGAAAGAAATCAACAGATCTGACTAATATGCTATCCTGTGTAATTAAACTCTTATTCCCTAATTTTGAATTAACCCATTTGTGCCTGGATATTTTTGCGACTTTCTTCGATTTTTACTGATAACACAAATAATAGATAAATTTCTGATGTCAACTTCTTGAACAAAGGATAATTTCTTTTAAAATCATTACGCATAAATATCGAAATATCAACATCCTACTTGGTCATGTTAAAATATTTTGTAGAGTTGAGGCTCGATACTCATGATTAAAGCCTACGAAAAATAAATAACGTTTTCGACTAATAGCAAAAATGCCGTCCCAAAAAAGGGACACTAGGCATAAATGGGTTAATGGATGTACAAACATTCCCCAGCGATTCGTTCGTGAAATTTGAAGAAAACCTTGACAGTAATTATTTTGGAGGGGCTCAGAATCCATTCGTCTTTCTTTCATAACATTATCACGTCTCTCTCGTCTCATAGCCATTGAAAAAAAACACCACCGCCGATTCTGAGAAATTATTCAAAGTGAAGTGGTACGCCTGTGGGAACAGTGGACCCTCAGGCCTACAGGACACGACCCCCCATTGTGGCAGCTAATTGCCTCTCCGTTCTCACGCCTTCTCAGAGGGGGAAGCAACATTTCCGGACACGATCTTGCCGTTTTGAGAGGCAAAAACAGAATGTAAGAAAACACGGCCTTGCCGGTTCTGAAGCACATTTCAAATAGTAAGAATAGTCGTTCTTGTCAATATGAGGGGCATTCCTGATGAACGGCTAAACACGGGCTTGACAGTGGGACGGTTAAACACAATTCTTTCTACTATTCTGTAAAAGTTTGCATAAAACATATACCATTCAACTAGTTAAAACCCAACTTTAATTTTTATCTTCAATAATGAAATCATCAGCTTGTAATTTCTTTTACATATTCTTAGTTCGTATCTGAGCATAATTTTCTACGTCTGAAAAATTCACAATCAAAATTCTAAAAAGCACAAATTAAAATTTTTTTCTAAGAGTCATCCTTACAATTACTTCCTATTTCATAATCACATCTCTTTTATACCTTTCAAGACGGTCTCTACATAAAGAGTTTGCAGTCTAATGGTTGTAGTCGGTAATTATTAGGAAAAAAATTAAACTTTTTTCCGAGTCCCCTCTATTAGGAATGACGCAAGAAAAAAATCTGCACCCTTCTGTCTTACCTACCAACTGTCATTCAACTTCGTCTCCCCTGCTCCGACCGAATTCTCCTCCATCAGCTGTCACTCAACTCCACCCCCTCTTAGCACATCCAGGATTACGTAACCTCTGCTCCGCCCGTTACGCAATACCTGCTCCCCTGCTCCCCCCGGATTCGAGTGTCGCAGTACTGTCAATATTATACTACTAGTAAGCTATTTCGCTCAAGCCCAGATTTTCGTCTACGCGATGTTGTAGACAGGTTTTCTAGACAAGAACTTTTCAAATGTGTTTGCCAGATAGCGTTGGGGGGGGGGACCAAAATAACGTCGGAGTATAGTTAGAAAATGTCTGGCGAAGATTGTGAAATAGTTTTAGTAGGCGATTTTAATATAGATTTCAATTCCGAAGAAGTGTTTTATGGAGCGAAGACATGTAGAGTACACTCATAGATTATATGACACACTTTCCAAATAGTATTTGTAAAGGTGAAGTATAGTTTGACTATATACCTGCAGAAAATCGTTAAACAGTTTTGGTACGAAATTTTAATATAGATTTAAATTCTGGAGTGTTTGTGGAACAAGAAAGACAAACACGACACGACACACTCATGGATTATGATGTCCATTCGAAACAATATTTAAAACGGTGAAGTATAGTTGGAATATACTTAGCGAAGATTGTATAAAGTTTTAGTAGGCGATTTTAAGATAGATTTTTATTCCAAAGATGGGTTTCATGGAATAAGGACGAAAAATACGGCACATTCATGAATAATGATACACTTTCCAACTTAATGGAATAAGGGAGAAAAATATTGACGACGCATAAATTACGATACGCTTTTAATATATAGCACTTTAGTGCGTATTTAAAATTTTAAAATGTGTCTCAGATTTTCCTCTCTCTCTCTCTCTCTCTCTCTCTCTCTCTCTCTCTCTCTCTCTCTCGCTCTCGCTCTCTTTTTTCCCACAGCATTTGTCACATACAAGAAAATGCCTTAACAGAACATTCTCAGCTATTAAGTTTTCGCCACACTTTCCGAAAATGAGATATCAAAAATTTCTTTTTTGACCACTTTACCATTTGAGGTATGCAGGGTATCCGTACAAAATAAAAATAAATAAATAAATAAATAAATACTCGCTAAAGTGCTATACATTAATAGCGTATCGTAATTTATACGTCGCCACTATTTTTCTTCCTTATTCCATTAAGTTGGAAAGTGAATAATTATTCATGAGTCTGCCGTATTTTTCTTCCTTGTTCCATGGAACCCATCTTTGGAATAGAAATCTTTCTTAAAATTGCCTACTAAAACTTTTTACAATCTTCGTCAAGTATATTCCAACTATACTTCACCGTTTTAAATATTGTTTCGAATGGGCATCATAATAATACATGATACTCATAATGGGCATCATTCAAATGGGCATCATAATAATACATCATACTCATAATACATGAGTGTGTCGATTTTGTCTTTCTTGTTCCACAAACACTCCCGAATTTAAATCTATATTAAAATTGCCTACCAAAACTGTTTAACGATTTTCGACAGGCACATATAGTCAAACTATACTTCGCCTTTATAAATACTATTTGGAAAGTGTGTCATATAATCTATGAGTGTACTGTATTTGTCTTCGCTGTTCTATAAAACACTTCTTCGGAATTGAAATCTATATTAAAGTATTTCACTAGTAAAACTATTTCACAATAATCTTCGCCAGGCATTTTCTAACTATACCCCCCTTTAAATGAATTGCCGCTTTTTGGCACGAAACTTAGCGATCAATTATCAAAAATTGCAATTCTTGTGCGAGTTTCAACATTTTATTATGGTCCCCCCCCCAACGTTATCTGTCAAACACATTTGAAAAGTTCTTGTCTAGAAAACCTGCCTACAATATTGCGTAGACAAAAATCTGGGCTTGAGCGAAACAGCCTCCTCATGTTTAAAAAAAAATCAGTAACTACAATCAGTGGGGGAAAATTACCGTTGAATGCTTTTCGGGAAATGAACAAATCAAATGATTTTAAGCGAAAATTTACACGAGGTTATCTGCCATGGGGATTATGCCTTGAGCGGTGGACTTTTCAAGGGTTTCTGACGTATTCAGGTTACATCTGGAGGAAACGGGCCCAAACTCCAGACAGTTGTCTGGGCAAAATTATGCTGTAATTGTGTACATATAATACATTGTGTACATATATGTTGTATAGACTTGCAGAAGGTGGGTAAACAGGGCAAAACTTCCTAAAATTTGTTCAAAATTTTATATATTAATTCGTGTTTGTTGGTGTCGACTTCACGCGTTCTTTATATATCGCTTTAGAGAAGGTAAACAGCGCTAAATAATAGTTAGTAAGAATTTCGCAAAATTATGTCATTCAGATATCAAAACCCATATAGGAAATATATATTATATATTTCTTTTAAGGACTGAACTTTATATTAGGTTAGGTAAATCTTTTTAATCATTAAATTTTAGCGAGTTTGAGCGAGAGCTTTACAAAACTCGATTAAACTAAATAATGGTTGGGGAAACTTATACATAAAATATATTAAAATTCGTTTTTGGGGGGGGGTGTCAATTTCATATATACAATTGAATCTCGATATCTCACTTCGTTTATCTCGATTTTCCGACTCTCTGGAACTTCTTTACAACCCCAAATTGGCGCAATGCAATTTAATATAATTTTTTTTTCACTGCCTCGAAGATACAAATCTATCACCTCCGCTTATTTTTACAGTTATTTAGAAATTTGCAAGTCGTGTTAACTTGCCGGAAGATGTCTTTAATGCTATGTATAAAAATAATAAGTATAACGTGAAATCGAAACTAAAAAAATGTAATTTTGAAAAATTGTCTAGTAAACTAATCATATTGTTTCCATTTTTATTCCTTTTTTTTTTAAATTGTTCTTTTTGATATGCTTTACGACGACTTACTTAAAGGATTATCCATAATACGTAAGCTTTGCTGTTTTATATTATACTAGCTGCGTGCCCGTTCTTCGCACGGTAGGAAACGAAAATGTTCCTTACATGTGTAATTCCACTTAATTCCAGTGATGTGAAATCTAAAATAAAAGCGAAATTATTTGACTTATAATGTAAAGTTTGCGTCATGAGTACTAACTTGGCATCAATGCAATATCATGACTCAAAAAACCATATCAGTGTCATTCGCGATCAGAAAAGTGAAAAGCCTAGCGGTTTGCAGAGAACTCCTGACTTTCAAAATGTGTTATTTCTATATCCTACTGTTTTGAGGTTCAAGTTGTAGCATTAAATACCTCAGACACTACATGAAATGAACAACTATTTATTTTAAAATAGCTGCGAATTTCATTTTTAAAGAGTTCAAGTAATCTCCTCTGTCGAAATTACTGCGGTATATATCAACGCAAATTAGAATTACTTATCGTTCAGTTCGTTGTAAAACAACCCTTGAAAAAGGATAAACAGAACACTTTTAATTTCATGAAATATTTATTAACGTTGTATATTGGGATTTATTCATATCATCCTTACAAATCTACCAATACTACCTATCTATCTTCGCTTCTCCCTCTTTAATGCTCAATTTAACTAAACAGCTTACATTATTTGGCACAAATGGGACCTTTATATTCTATGGCGATTCTTTAGCAATTTACGCATTACCATAAACATTATTCATTTCCCATAATAGTTGCTATTAAGGAAGCTCTCCATACAAATTTAATTTATGCATAGTTTTGTAGGATTGGCGTATTTAGCACCGCAAAACATTTAACCTCACCGTAGTGAAAAATATTCAAGCGGTGCCAACTTAAATATCCATGTATCCAATATAAAGATATCTTATAAATCCTCCATAGTTCTGTCTACTGAAAACATCAAACTGTGCGATCTCGAGGAGCTATTTAGAATCGCTATAACTGTGACAGGACGTTAGAGTTGCAGAGTTTACAAATTTCACGCATTTTTAAAAATTTATGACGTCACTGTTTACTGACTCAGATACCCCGGTTGGCATTATGAATTTCTCAGTTTATTTCTAAAGTAAGTTTTAATCAAAATATCGCCTCCTTGTGTTAAAAAAAGAGCAGGGATAAATGAGTTAAATTTGTGGCGTAATTTTTACGTATTTTAAAGCATTTGACGTCATAGATCCTCACTTGCGCATTGAAATTCCGATATCCCATTTAAAAAATCGATTGGTTGGAAAAAGAACATTTTTTTCTAATCCTTTTTGTGGCAACGCAATTAAATTATCACGTGCCATGATCAATTAATGTAATCCCGTAAGCTCTCCTTTATGGAGGAACGTAATACAACGTTAAAATAAAACTATACTCGCAACCTGCATGCATATGCTAGGCAACGCCTGCGCCATAATTAAATGCTAAAAATAAAAATAGTAAATAGAAAAAATTTAATATATCGCGCTTTGAAACGAACTTTGCAACTTTTAAAATGAACATTTTTCAGCACCGTGAAGACATTTCAATTTTTAAATAAGCACCGGATTAAAATACCACTTCTAATAATAATAATCGTGAATTTATTAGTTTATTTCTACAGTAAATTTTAATCAAAATATCGTCTCCCTGTGTTGAAAATAGAGCTGGAATAAATGAGTTAAAATTATGGCGTAATTTTTACGTATCTTAAAGCATTTGACGTCATAGATCCACACTTGCGAATTGAAATTCTGATATCCCATTTCAAAGCTCGATTGGTTGAAAAAACCCTTTTTTGTAATACTTTCTGTGGCAACAACCGAACATAAGTTCTCGTGCCGCGATCGCAATGTAATGAATGGCGTAATATCGTGTTGATGCTATTAAATTCTTAACATTAGGCTGCATTAAAATTCGTAAAAAATCATCTAATTTACATAATTTTTTCGTTTTTATTTTAAAAGAGGGAGAAAAGAACGATTTGTCAAAATATCAAAAAGTTATGACGGATAGAATTCAAGATGGCGACAATTTAAAAATTATTTTACGAAAAATTCGTCGAAGTCGATGCTTAGTAAAAAAATTCCTAAAAATCGGTAAATTATGTTACGTATTCAGAACAAACTGTTTTTAAAAGAAAAATTTCTCCTCTATCCGATGATACAAATGCCGTTTTGCTGCGAGCGTAATTTCCGCCATTATTACGAATTAGGTGAGAAAAATTCCAAAAATCGCATAAGACATAAAATAAAAAAAATTCTAGGTCGAATTTTGAAAAAATCGCTTCGAGGTGCACAACTTCATCTTTAGATCTTCCCGAGTGCCAAATTTGGTGTTTCTAGGTGTAGCCGTTTGTCCGTAACGCCGCCGACACACAGACCCACAGACCCACACACAGACCCGCACACAGACATCCTCTTTTATAATAAATTTTATATATATTAACCTTCTAATGCCTACTATGAGAAAGTGTCAGGAAAAAGATTTTTTTGTTGAAATGGCGGTCTTTTAAGCCAAATAACGTAAATATAGTAAAAAATTGCGAAAAAACATTTTATTTTTTATGTTTTTTTAATAGCAGCACTATTATTTTAAAAATTCTTCTAAACATTATAACTTTTTAAAAAGCTGTTTTGTATCTAGTAAAAAGGCATATATGTACAGCTGCGGAAAAAAAAGAGAATTAAAAGAAATTAATATTAGTTTCAAGGAAAATATTGTTTCCATCTCTCTTATCGCCACCTTGGCGAGTTGCCAAGGTGGCTAAGTTGCCAAGGCCTGCTAAAAGTTTTTGGTACTGAGAATATCAAGGGTAGTCTGTGGTCCAAATGACCCGTGAGTTCATAACTTCCTTGGTTCGTACACATGATTTATGGGAAAAATGCAAAATGACTGCACACGATTTTGAGAATCTTTGTAATTTTGAAATTGTTATTGAGTATTTCCCTTGATGGTTCTCTTAGACAGGTGAAATTTTGGCAAGAGTTAGAGGCTGCTCTCTGCTCTTCTGACTACAATCATGAATATTACTCAGCTATGGTCGAACTTGAAGAATGATTTCCTGATAGAAAATTTATTTGTTTGAATTTGATGTAAAAAACGCAATTATTTTTTTGCCGACCCAATATTATCACTGTGTTTGTTATTTCACTTTGTTCATTTAATAGTATCGTCTGCAATGTGCGATACTCTTAAGACTTTTGGCAGTATTTTAATTTATAGTTAGATGAAAATTTAGACAGAAAAACATGATTTTGAATGTTTGATAAAGTGCAAAATAACATAAAAATGTTGCTTCTAAAATATTTTAATGATTTTCTTCCATTAATGCTGTCATCTGTGGACCCTTTTAATTAATAACTGCAACTGTTATTACTTAAAAGTACTGTTAGTTGTTTTATGAATACAGAAACAAAAAACTACATTTCGAGACATTTTACCTGGAAAAAAAAAAAAAAAAACGTTTAAAGGATGTTAGGATATTTGCTACAATGGGCATTAGAGGGTTAAACAAACCAGTAGAATTAATTATAGAGAAAAATATGTACAAAAATACTATAACGCTTGCAGCAATCGATTTTCGGAGATGGGGGCAAAGGACAAACGCTTCATTGTGGGGCCTTCTTACGCAGGCCTTAATTTCTAACAAAAAAGTGCCGGCGCTGTGGTATTCTCTAGAGCTCATGTTCAGTGGCTTACTGTGAACCCCCAGCGATCCCTACAGTACGGGAGTTGGTAGTACATTCTATTAAAATAATAATAATTCAATGATTTTACAGTGTGATATTATTCCTTTTATAAGTTCCAATTAAAAATCAGCTCTATGGTTTCCTCGCGATCAGCATACATCATTACATATGCCACACTTAAACAAAAAGTTCGCTGAATAGTTGCCTGAGACTATACCGTTACGCTAAGAAAAAGTTGTGGAGTAGATATAATGAAAAAAATTACCTCTAATTACCTCTAATTCAATATTAACATTTTAAAAAAATGACGAAATATGAATAGAAAATTATGGACCTAACAACATTTACTATTCCCTTAGCAATTTACCAAACACAATTTGCTAAAATAAAACTTATAAATGCAACATATTTGGACAGCCATATTTAATACATTAATCACAAATAATTCTTATTCGGTATAAGCTATATACGGCAAGTTTATAACTTTTTGTACTTACGATTCTTTGAGGAAAAACTTTCGAAAACACAATACATTTTGCACAAGTAGTAATCCATTAGTGCGACTTGATGCAATCAAACGTTCTTAATAACGTGATATTATTCAAATAAGGAGAATGACAGCTGCTTCCATGGTAATTCGTCTGCGCCAGCCATGTGGTGCGATGTGGTTTGCAAAACAGATGTGCTTTTGTTTTTCTTGTAATCAGAAATTGAACTTTAATTGGATAGTTCAGATTCAATTAAAAGTAACCGTTGAAAATAAATCTAGGCTACTGTTATTTGCAGAAAAGGATCTGGATTTGTGAATTTGAGTGTATATACATTTCTTCGTCGCACTGTGACGTAAAGGCCATATATTTAAAAAAAACAGAAAAGGATCTGGATTTGTGAATTTGAGTGTATATACATTTCTTCGTCGCACTGTGACGTACAGGCCATATATTAAAAAAAAATATTACATCTTTCAAATAAGCAGTTTCGCTTGGTGTCTTTAGAAACGGAAACATATTGCTTTTTTATGGAAATTCCAGGAATTAAATATCCCACACTGTATTAAATATCTGTAATTTTACAACACACTGCGCTGTATTTAATTTACAACACGTGCAGTATAAAGAAATTCAAGCACACCGTGCTTGATTTTTTAAATTCAGGGTGGCACTTCTGGCGATCATGTGACATTCATAGCGAATCAGAATACCGTGTGCCATTATCAGTGAACTAAGCTAGGATTCCAGTATATTTGATCTTGGTCACGTGGTCATGGTTTGATGTTCTGCTAAATCTGCAGACAAGCGTTAAGCAATTTTATCGTCGTTTGTTGGTAAAATAGATGTTTGGAATTGGCAAATGTTTCGTGTTATGAAAGGAAGGGAATGAAATATTTTATTCTGTGAAAATAAAATGTGTGTATTTGTAAGAAATATGGTGTACGTTATAAGCCGGTGGATATTAGGCACAGGAGAGCATTAGTGACATTTCTGGGCAGTTAATTACAAAAAATTAAAGTTAAGTGCATTTTTAAATGAATCTTTACGATGTTCAATGTTTTTAATGTGAATTTTAAATTGATATTTGATATTTTTATGTTTTCGTTTAATGCTATTACGTGCTATTCTAATCATACTGACTTTATCCACCGATGTTTTTTGGAATTGAAAACGGGCCAGTGTTTGCCCAGTTTACATTAGCTGTACAACTAGGCTGCTTAATCCACTGTAGTGTTTTTAGGTTAAAACGGTCCACTGTTTGCTCATTTTAAATTACCTGTTGCTGAATTTTCAGACGCTTTTTAGGTTTAATATGGACCGGTGTATTTTGTCGTTTTGATGTGCTTCTGTTAATGGAATTTATGTGCAATTTTAATGCGTTAAAATTCTTTGCTTTGCAGATCGTGCAAACTGGTTGGCGACAGTAGCTGGGGCTTAGCAACTGACAAGCTCCAGCGACTGTCACCGTATTTACATGGGGCTCGCACAGTCTTGGTCGATTTTACTATTTATAGTATTGAATTTTAACATTACAACAGAGCCTGACTTATAAAATTTTGTGTCCGGGACACTTTCCAAATTTTGTGCCCCTATAAATCTCTAAATTAAATTTATTGGCCTATTTCTGCATGTGTGCCCAGGGCATATGCCCCAAGTGCCCGTGCAATAATCAGGGCCTGCATTACAACCCTTATATTAAAGGTGTAGAAAATTTCTATTTAATTTAAAAGAGGATACTAATCAAACCATGAAAAAGACCACTACATTTAATATTAGCAAAATTCTTAAACTTTATCAAACTTAATTTCTGAACTTAGCTTGTTTTTTAAAGTTTTATAATTTGAAGCTTAGTTCTTTAACTGCATTTAAAATTGATATTTAATTAGGTGTACTTAATAATGAATAATAAAAATATTTACTCGATTAAAAAATATAAACGGAGTAAATTAAGTTTTGGAATGAAATAATAAAAGGTAGACTATTTTAAAACTCTTAAAGTATCGATGACTGGATTCTGTTTTTTGGATGATTTTTCTGTATAATGCCATGTATTTTTAGAAATTGTTCAATGTCCTACATAGACAAATCATATTTTGAATTATATTTAAAATTATTTACTCTTATTTTTAACTATTGATTATCACAAGTAATTTATTGTTCTTCAAAAAAAGTTTTGAGCATGTGAAAATTTTCATCATTTTGTGCATTTATTCTAAAATGCTAAAAAAATTATGCTAAATTTCAGGGATCATTCTTAAATTTTTATTACAGTATTTTCTTTTCGTGGGGGGGGGGTGTTGGATTCACAATTTTTATTTAAATTACCAAAATATATTTTTATACAAACAGAATTTTATCTTAATTATGGGAAAAGGGGTTAAATTAAATACAGATTTTCTTTAATGAAAACATTTTTTGAACTATGCTAAGATGTTTTTCATGCAGTTTAAGTCTATGCAGGACCTGACTAAAACATTTTTGTGCCTAGGGCATTTTTCAAGTTTTGTGCACCTATACATATTTTGTGTCTTTGTATAATTAGTCTAAACTCAATTTTTGCTTCTATCTGCATGTAATGCCCAGGATAGGGGCCCAAAGTGCTCGTACAATAATCAGGAACTGGCTGCATAATCACTCTGTTTCAGTTGAGGCTGCATAAAACATATATGCTGAAATTTGAATTTTGGCTCATATTATACGAGTGTTTCTGAAGTGTTATTAAGTGTTTCATTGTACCCCGAGTATACAGGGTACAATGAAACACTGTCAACCTTCACCTTTTAAAAATTTTTTAACCCTGAAGATGCTGTTTACAAACTCATAAAAATTAATTTAGATGGGGAAAAGAGTAGGTTAAAATTGTCATTAATTTTATTATTGTACATGCAAATTTGTGAACAGGAAAAAAACGAGTGAATTTTTTTTTCATTGTACCCCAATTTCCCCTACTTACCACTGCGAGCCATTATTTTCTATCATGATAAAAATTAAAACTAGTTTAAGAACGCAAATTACATATGCTCATTTAGAGGATCAATTAAGGTTTTGCGTTACGAAGCTTGATTCAAATACTAATTCAAGCTATTCAAATACTATTTCAAATACTATTTCTAGCGATTCAAATACTATTTCTAGCTTTCAAGCTAGAAACAATTGCAAAAATCCCACTAACTTAAATTTTCCATTTTATTTTAAAATTATTTTAGGAGTTGTTGTTATGTTGCTTTTTTAAAAATTAAATCTTTTTTCTATTGTATTTCTTCATATAATGTAATAAATTTATTTAAAAATGCTTCTACTTTATAATTTTTATTTGAATTGCTATTTAAATATGTAGTTGTCTTTTAAAATTTAAAAATCTGAATATATGTGTGTGTGTGTGTGTGTGTGTGTGTGCTGCTACAGGTATACAAAGAAGGGGTTGCACAATGCAACCAAAAAAACTGGTGCGTGCGACTGAAAATTTCATTTCCTTCAGCAAATTTGAAAATATAAGAAAAGTTTGGCGTCACCTAATTTTTGTCAGTTCCACTAAATATTTGGATTCTATTTGCATCCCCCTGCGCTAATAAATGTATACAAATATAAAGAATTACAGCAGTATCTATAAACCTGTAATTAAAAAAATAATTATTAATGATTAATGTTATAATGAGTTATTACTCGTATGGGAATACAAAAATCTTTTATATTGTTACTTTTTATGCCAAATAATAATGACTTTTTTATAATATTTCTATGTAATGCAATGAATTGTTAAAACTATACAAAAACTATTATAATTTCATAGGTACGTCGACTCATACGGCCTCCTTTATTACTGCCCAATTTACATGTGGCCTTCAATGGTAAAAAGGTTCCGCATCTCTAGAGGCTAGAATATGTCGGGATGTTCAAGAGAAGAACGACCAACTCGCAACCTCCTAAAGCAACCATTCAGAGTCAGGAAGCAGTATTGCGTAAGGAGCAGGACCAATTACCACTGGAACTCAACTGGGTACCAATACCAGGTATGAAATTTTGCTGTGAGGCTTGTAAATATGTAAGCCACCCTATTAACCCCTACCCCTTTTTCTTCCCCTCTCTTTTTTTAAAACCTTTAGAATCTGAAAATTAATGCATGGCCATGCACGTTTATTTTAAATGATGAATTTTTAATAATTTATTGATTTTTTTACATAATAAAATTCATTAAAATGTTTTAGTAAAAGAGGATTTGATTACGGTGATATTTCTGTGGTTTGTAAAATATGTCAATTTGGGACAAGATATGTATAAACAAGAAATGAAGTTTACATTATAGATTTCTTTAAGGAATTAATTTTAAAAGAAAAATTTCTAGTTTAATGTTATGCATCTTACAAACGTGAGTTAATTGCATATTTTTGTACTGATGTTGATTTTTTTTCTTTAGGAAAGGAGTTTTCGAATTAATTGTTTTTTTTTTTGGGGGGGGGGGCATGCAATCACTCAACCACTCTCAGAATTTAACATATATAGATAATCATAAGTTCAATGTGTAATAATTTCATAAGACACTAACAGTTTTTTCTTTCAGAAATAAAATTTTAAAAACATGTTTATATTATTTATTAACAAAAATACTTTATATTTAGTATACTTCCTTCTTCAATAAATAAAAATTTTAATTGAAATAATTTAAACTTAAAAAATGTTCTTCAGTAAAGAATAATATTCACATTGATTGATTTAAATAATTCCTGTGTCAGAACAAACCATTTTAAATGTTTCAGAAATGACATCAGATTAAAAAAAAAGGAAAAAGAAAACAAAAAAGAAGGAAATAAATTTTATATAGTATTTATGTATATGCATACAAGGTAAGTGAATGAAACTGAATAATTTAAAAAAGTCACTCTAAAGAAAGAAAAAGGGAGGCAGTTTTGACCACCACTGTTGTCAATCTAGAGAGTGGAAAACAATTTATGGAATACTGGGTTGGTGCAATGCGTGTGCGCCTTAAAAGCGAACTAAAGGAAAGGCAGTCTTGTGCTTTCAGTGTTATAAATATAATTTGTGACTGTACCTAAAAACAAAGAATATTTTAAAGTAACCTCCCAAAGACTTTTCAAGCATTAAAAGAAAGGATTCAGCATGCTGTGTCCACAATAATGCTAAAAATGCTGTGCACTTTATAGGCAGCTTAGCAATGAGACTGCAAGAATGTGTGTGGGAAAATAGAGGACTTTTTGAAAATTATTTTCCAAAAATAAACGATTCTGCACCTACACAATATCTTCATTCATGTAGATTACGCTGCTTCATCACTAAATTTTACAAAAGATGATTTTTAGAATGTTATTAGTTTGAAGAAATTATTTCATCCCATTGGCTCACCTTGTATATACAGTGGAACATCAAAAATCCACCAAATATTACAGATGTATTTTCGCAGTTTAATGCCTTTATGTTGAGGAATCTCAAAATAGCACATATTTTATGCATTATTTTAAAAAAGAAACCAGCATAACACCCGATTTTTGCATGACGTTATATATTGTTATTTTGTATTTAATAATGATAAAATTTTCACAGTTTAACATTTTTAAATATTTTATTTGGATAAAGATTTTAAAAAATATCGATTAGTGTTTATATTAACAAATTTCAGCTAACCCATTTATGTCTAGTGTCCCTTTTTTGGGGTGGCATTTTCGCTATCAGTCAAAAACGTTATTAATTTTCCCTAGCCTTTATTCACGAGTCTTGAACCTCAATTTCACAAAATATTTTAACATGACCTAGTAGGATGTTGACATTTCAATTATTATGCATAATGATTTTAAAAGAAATCATCCCTTGTTCAAGAAGTATACATCAGAAATTTATCTATTATTGCTCGTATTAGCAAAAGTCGAAGAAAGTCGCAAAAATATCTGGGCACAAATGGGTTAATGAAATCAGTTGAAATATTGAAATAGTAGCCAAAAAAGAAAAGAATGGCACATTTTTTTGGGATTTATTTATTTGCTGATGACGGTTTTTTTTGTTTTATCCTAGGCATCTGAAAATCTAGGCATCAGTTTGATCAAAGAGAAGACTGAATAAGTTATGTTGTATGTGGTTTAAAATATTAAGATGAAATATAAAAACTTATGTAGCTTTATATACTGTATATGGAAAGTCAATAAAATTTCTAATGTTTTAAATTTCATTTGTTATTTATTGCTTTTTTTCAGTTTATTTAAAAGCTAACATTTTATTAAATCAAAAATAATTAAGAACTTTGTAAAATAGTACACATAAAAGGGTATTTATCCAGGACAATCCCTTTGGTTGGTACAAAAAAGTGTACTTTTCTACAGTATCAAGAAAGTCAACCCCAGTTAGAAAGAACAGCCTTTTACTTGTGCAGATGACTGACTTTTTGTAACTGAAGAAGAGTGGACTTTTTTTTGTATTACTCAAAATGATAGACCTCAATTTGTATCTTTTATGAGTTATTTTACAAAGTTTTTAATTAGTTTTACCTTTTCACCACCAGATTTTTGTTGAGTGCTCTTGTTATTTTATTAAATTACTTTACTTGTGATTGTTTTGAATATATTAATTTATATTTAATAAAAAAAAAATCTTATCGTAAGCAATTTTAATAAACATGACTTTAATTTGAAACTACCAAAAATTATTCTAGATAAATAATTTCAATGCAATTTTTAAATTAACTATACTAATTTATATAATGATAAGTTTTATTCATCCATTAAACTATAAATTAAAAGTATTATACTGACTTTTTCAAAGAACAGCATGAAATTTTGTCCCGCCATATCTTTATTTATATCTTTACTTTAAAACTTAAAGGCCTGTATTTGTTCCAAGAAAGTAAAATAAAAAATAAATAGCACATTAAATCATTGTATATTAACATTATGCTTAATTTACCTTTTCAATAAATATTCTTTAAATATCTGGATTTGTGGAAGAAGATATGAATAAGAGAAAGTATGTATAAATGTAGCTGAGTGACATAGTAAAAAAACAAAACACTGAAGCAACTTAACTCTAGAAATACAACGGGCCTGCCTTTTACGGGTATGTATAAAACAACTCCATACAAACAAATTTTTGAAAAAATCTGTTTGCATGATCTTAACTTATACCTTGGCCCTGTGAATAAGAGGAATCTTAGTCCTTTACAAGTCAAGAATTATTAATCCCCCCCCTTCAAGCTTGGATGTAAGTTTGCTTACTTAGTTATTAAAATAAATTAATTTCAAAGCTATGTTCACGAGACTTTAATTTTACGTTTTTGTTAAAAATATTGCCATGTTTAATTATCAAGCTATTACACACTCACCAAAGTTCTTTTTTAAAGTTATAGTCTCCTACAGCTATGCATCACTATAACATTAACATATTAGACATAGAGGTGACTGTGAGTTTGCAATTTATTTTAATAGCAAATGATCTCAGCTTCAAGAATGAAAATCTCATTCCGAAATTTTCCACTGCCACTTGCAATGCTTTGGTTAAATTCACATTTTGTAATTTGACATTAGTGCTGTTTCGAAAAGTGTCAACAACAAAAATATTGATTGCAGATCTTTCTGGCTTTTTAAAGGAGCAAGATTTTTCTACATATTTTAAATGGTTGTGCAAAATTTCTAACTACTTCAGAGTTAGAGAAAAAAGTTTTCATTTAAAAACAGTGTAAGTTTAGTACTGTGCAAATCGGGGTAAATTTGTTTGAAAATTAATTATAAATGTGTAGGATAAAAGAAAATTATTTAAAAACCGTGTAAACATGAAACCGTATAAATTGAGTACCGGGCATACCGAAGAATAGCCGTAAATTTGTTTGAAATGTAATGTTAAATTGTATAGGACCCAATAAATAAAATTTAAAAAAAACTCTAAAATAAGTTCTCATTTAAAAAAAGTATAAACTGAGTACCGTGCAAATCGAGGGATGGGAGTAAATTTGTTTCAAAATTAATTGTAAACCATAGGATAAGGAAAAAAAAAATTATTTAAAAAATCATTTTGAAACCTTATAAAAGCGAAACCGTGTAAAACTGAGTACCGTGCATATTGAAGGATAGTTCTGTAAATTTCTTTGATATGTAATTGTAAATTGTAGAATCCAATAAATAAAATTTAAAAAACCTGTAAAATAAGTTTTAATTTAAAAACAGTGTAAATTGAGTACCGTGCAAATCGAGGGATGTGTGTGAATTAGTCTGAAAATTAATTTTAAATGTGTAGGATTTAAAAAAACAATATGTAAAACCGTGTAAACGCGAAACCGTGTAAATTTAGTAAAGTGAATATGGCAGATAGCTGTAAATTTGATTGAAATGTAATTGTAAATTGTAGGATCCCATAAATAATATTAAAAAAACAAAAGTTTTCATTTGAAAACCGCGTAAATTGAGTACCGAGCAAATAGAGGGATAGCTGTAAATATGTTTGAAAAGTAATTTTAAATGTGTCTGATGTACACACACAATAAAATAAAATAAAACGTTTTCATTTAAAAACGTGTAAATTGAGTGCCGTGCAAATCGAGGGACAGGTATAAATTTTTGCTCGAAACGTAATTATAAATGCATGTGTACAGAAAAATTGCATCAGGCTAAAACTTACACAGAAGTGCAGTACAATTCCATGAAAGTACTTGAAAATTAAAGAACTGTAAAAACACGTTACAGTGCTTGAAAATTCAAGTGCTGTAAAAATACACAACAGTGCTCGAAAAATCAGGCGCTGTAATTTTATAGCATGGTGTTGTAAATTTACATAAGTGCTCGAAAAATGAGGTGCTATAATTTTACAACACAGTGTTGTAAATTCACATAGATGCTTGAAAAATGAAGTGTTGTAATTTTACAACACAGTGTTGTGAATTTACATAGGTACTTGAAAATGATGTGCTGTAATTTTACAACACGGTGCTGTTAATTTACAGCACATGTGCTGTTGTGCCACCGTGCCATCGTGCCAACTATTTACAACACGGTGTTGTAAATTTACAACACAGTGCTTGAAAATCCAAAGTGCTTCAAATTTACAGCACATGTGTTGGCGTTATGATTACCAGCACACTGTGCTGTAATTTAGCATGGTTTTTTCTTATAGTGCATTTAGCGAATCATCGTTCTGTCTCGTGATAAACATAGTGTAATCTCGAGGAGCTATTTAGAATAGCTAACTGCGACTGGATATTAGTGTTGCAGAGTTTGCAAACTTTTTAATTTATGACGAAACTGTTTAACTGTCGTAAAAGAAACCTGCGTCGTTGAGGGAGTTAATCTGGTTAATTTGAACAGTAGTTTTCAAAGGGTATAATATTAAAACTTACAAAGAAGTAGATTTTTTTTTTTTTTTTTTTTGCTTTACATAGGACTGTTATACTCGCAACATGCATATGTTAGGAAACATATGCCTGCGACATAATTAAATGCGAAAAATAAAAAAGTAAATAGAAAATTTTTAATATATCCCGCTTTAAAATGAATTTTGTAGCTTTTAAAATGAAGAACATTTTCAGCCGCGTTAAAATGTTTCAATTTTTAAGTAAACAAAGGATTAAAATACCACTTATAATAATAATAATCATGAATTCTCAGTTTATTTCTAAAGTAAGTTTTAATCAAAATATCGCCTTCTTGTGTTAAAAAAAAGAGCAGGGATAAATGCGTTAAAATTATGGCTTAAGTTTTATGTATTTTAAAGCATTAGACGTCATAGATCCTCACTTGCGAATTGAAATTCCGATATTCCATTTAAAAAATCGATTGGTTGAAAAAAACCTTCTTTCTAATCCTTTTTGTGGCAATGCAACAATATTATCACGTGCCATGATCAATTAATGTAACCCCGTAAGCTCTCCGCGTCGATGCTATTAAATTCTATACATCACGTTGCATTAAAATTCGTAAAAAATCACCTAACTTACATAATATTTCCGTTTTTATTTTAAAAGAGGGAGAAAGGAATGTTTCACGATCTGTCAAAATATCAAAAAGTTATGACGGATAGAATTCAAGATGCGAAAGTTTAAAATTATTTTACGAAAAAATTTGTCGAATCAGCTACTTAATATAAAAATTCCTAAAAATCAGTAAATTATGTTACGTATTCAGAACAAACTGTTTTTAAAAGACAATTTTCTCCTCTATCCGATGATACAAATGCCATTTTGCTTCGAGCGTAATTTCCGCCGTTATTACGAATTAGGTGAGAAAAGATGCCAAAAATCGCATAAAACATAAAATAAAAAAAAAATCTAGGTCGAATTTTGAAAAAATCGCTTCGAGGTGCACAGCTTCCTGTTTAGATCTTCCCGAATACCAAATTTGCTGTTTCTAGGTGTAGCCGTTTGTCCGTAACGCCACCGACACACAGACCCACAGACCCACACACAGACATCTTCTTTCATAATAAGTATATATATATATACTAGCTGCGTGCCCGTTCTTCGCACGGTAGGAAACGAAAATGCTCCTTACATGTGTAATTCCACTTAATTCCAGTGATTTGAAATCTTGTAAAACAACCCTTGAAAAAGGATAAACAGAACACTTTTAATTTCATGAAATATTTATTAACGTTGTATATTGGGATTTATTCATATCATCCTTACAAATCTACCAATACTACCTATTACGCATATTAATACTATCTATCTTCGCTGCTTCCTTCTTAATGCTCAATTTAACGAAACAGCTTACATTATTTGGCACAAATGGGACCTTTATATTCTATGGCGATTCTTTAGCAATTTACGCATTACCATAAACATTATTCATTTCCCATAATAGTTGCTATTAAGGAAGCTCTCCATACAAATTTAATTTATGCATAGTTTTGTAGGATTGGCGTATTTAGCACCGCAAAACATTTAATCTCACCGTGGTGAAAAATATTCAAGCGGTGCCAACTTAAATATCCATGTATCCAATATAAAGATATCTTATAAATCCTCCATAGTTCTGTCTACTGAAAACATCAAACTGTGTCATCTCGAGGAGCTATTTAGAATTGCTATAACTGTGACAGGACGTTAGAGTTGCAGAGTTTACAAATTTATGACGTCACTGTTTAACTACCGTAAAAGATACCCCGGTTGGCATCATGAATTTCTCATATTTATTTCTAAAGTAAGTTTTAATCAAAATATCGCCTCCTTGTGTTAAAAAAAGAGCAGGGATAAATGAGTTAAATTTGTGGCGTAATTTTTACGTATTTTAAAGCATTTGACGTCATAGATCCTCACTTGCGCATTGAAATTCCGATATCCCATTTAAAAAATCGATTGGTTGGAAAAAGAACATTTTTTTCTAATCCTTTTTGTGGCAACGCAATTAAATTAACACGTGCCATGATCAGTTAATGTAATCCCGTAAGCTCTCCTTTATGGAGGAGCGTAATTCAACGTTAAAATAAAACTATACTCGCAACGTGCATGCATACGTTAGGCAACGCCTGCGCCATAATTAAATGCCAAAAATAAAAATAGTAAATAGAAAAATTTTAATATGTCGCGCTTTGAAACGAACTTTGTAACTTTTAAAATGAACATTTTCAGCACCGTGGAGACATTTCAATTTTTAAATAAGCACCGGATTAAAATACCACTTCTAATAATAATAATCGTGAATTTATTAGTTTATTTCTACAGTAAATTTTAATCAAAATATCGTCTCCCTGTAAAGTAATTAAAAAACTTTGTAAATAACACACATAAGAAGTAAAAGGAAAGAGGAAAAAAAAAGGCAGGATTGCGTCAGTGGTTTGCATAGCCATTTCCGTGCGGTCGTTTCGAAGTTTGTAAAGTTTAAGCATTGTTTGACATTGTTAATCGAAGTAACCACTTGACTACGCCTGCGTTGAAAATAGAGCTGGAATAAATGAGTTAAAATTATGGCGTAATTTTTACGTATCTTAAAGCATTTGACGTCATAGATCCTCACTTGCGAATTGAAATTCCGATATCCCATTTCAAAGCTCGATTGGTTGAAAAAACTCTTTTTTTGTAATCCTTTCTGTGGCAACAACCGAACATAAGTTCTCGTGCCGCGATCGCAATGTAATGAATGGCGTAATATCGTGTTGATGCTATTAAATTCTAAACATTAGGCTGCATTAAAATTCGTAAAAAATCATCTAATTTACATAATTTTTTCGTTTTTATTTTAAAAGAGGGAGAAAAGAATGTTTCACGATTTGTCAAAATATCAAAAAGTTATGACGGATAGAATTCAAGATGGCGACAATTTTAAAATTATTTTACGAAAAATTCGCCGAAGTCGATGCTTAGTAAAAAAATTCCTAAAAATCGGTAAATTATGTTATGTATTCAGAACAAACTGTTTTTAAAAGAAAAATTTCTCCTCTATCCGATGATACAAATGCCGTTTTGCTGCGAGCGTAATTTCCGCCGTTATTACGAATTAGGTGAGAAAAAATGCCAAAAATCGCATAAAACATAAAATAAAAAAAATTCTAGGTCGAATTTTGAAAAAATCGCTTCGAGGTGCACAACTTCATGTTTAGATCTTCCCGAGTGCCAAATTTGGTGTTTCTAGGTGTAGCCGTTTGTCCGTAACGCCGCCGACACACAGACCCACAGACCCACACACAGACATCTTCTTTTATAATAAGTAGAGATATATATATATATATATATATATATATATATATACATACACCTAATGTAAATTAATTCATAAAAGTTACTTCAGTCTTATTTAGAAACATCTGAATATGTTTAAGTGTCGCTAAGTTCGTTTCAATATTCCGTGAAAAATTCTAGAAGTCATTCAATGAAGTGTTTCGTGTGTGGGTGAAAATGGCGGTCTCCCCTATCGGCTGGTTTATATCGAACCCCGGAAATGGAGAACTAACAAGGGAACATTTCCACCCCCTTCATTCGCGGCGAAACGATATATACACCAGTGTTCGACGCTTCTGCTCCTACGACTACGGGAGTTTCACTAAATGATGTTTTACTGAATGGAGGGACAGTTCAAGATGTACTATTTGATATTATTTGCAGATTTTGTACTCATAAATATGCCTTCACAGCAGATGTTATTAAAATGTATCGCCAGATTAAAATTAAAGAGAATCAACGAGACTTATTACGTACCTTACGGAGGAGTAGTGAAGAAGAACCGGTTAAAATTTACAGATTTAAGACTATAACTTACGCTACTTCGAACGCGCCATATCTCGCAACACGCACACTCAATCAACTAGCAGATGACGAAAGGAACGACTTTTCATTAGCAGCGCAAATAGTAGAAAGAGATTTTTACGTCGATCACGTATTGACAGGAGCTCATACCTTAATAGAGGCCCAAGAAGCACAATCACAATTGATTGAATTACTATCACGCGGAGGAATGCTTCTGCACAGATGGTGTGCAAATCACAGGAATATTTTACAGTTCCCAGGAGGACAAGAAGATTATTCATTCAATAACTCAGATGGCAATCAAATCATCAAGACTTTAGGTTTACTGTGAAACACAAAGAGTCGATTGTTTCTCTTTCAAATCGGCAATCAAGGTGCCAACTACTTACACGAAAAGAACAGTACTATCTAACATTGCTCGCATCTACGATCCATTAGGATTGCTCGGACCAGGAGTAACAAAGGCAAAAGTATTCATCCAAGGACTTTGGCTTTTGAAGCTTGACTGGAACGATCCGCTACCCGAAAAGGCAGTTAAGGAGTGGCAACTTTTCACGGCTTCCATGAAATCGATCAACGACTTGCAAGTGAGCAGATATGTTTTGAAGGACGATTTTTCAGATGTTCAAATTCATGGGTTTTCAGATGCGTCGGAACGTGCGTACGGGGCAGCAATTTACTTACGTTGTAAAAATGAAGAAATTCATTCGCAAATTTGCTTTATAGTAAGTCCAGAGTAGCCCCGCTGAAAAAAATTACAGTGCCACGCTTGGAGCTATGTGCAGCTGTATTGTTATCACAGCTTGTAACAAGGGCGGTAACTTTATTGGAGATAAAAATCAGTAAGATAATTTTTTGGTGTGACTCAACCATAGTTTTAGCATGGATACAAACTCCCCCGCATTTGCTCAAAACTTTTGTTGCCAACAGAGTGACAAAAATACAAGAGCTGACTCAAACATGCCAATGGAACCATGTGCGTTCAGATGAAAATCCAGCAGACCTTGTTTATCGAGGACTGAACTTCGACAAACTGCATGAGAATGATCTCTGGTGGTATGGACCAGACTTTCTTCGTAAACAGACTGACCTCTTAATGTCTGGAAATCCACTTCTATCACCCAAGGAAGAGGACTTGTGCCAGGAGATGAAAGATGTTCCAACCATAGTCACTCCAACTAGTGGGACAAATTTAGTGAACATTTTTCAACATTCAGAAGCTGCATTATGTTCATTGTCTGAAGATTTCTATGTCAAAATCTTTAATTTTACTAATAGTTTCATTAAGTTAATACGTATATTTTGTTTTATTTGCAGGTGTATTTGTAATTGTAAGAATTCAACCAAAAAGTTCAGGGGACCCTTATCTACTTCCGAACTTAAATCTGCAGAAATTTCGTTGATTAAACAGGTACAGTATGTGACATTTTCTCATGAGATGATGAATTTAGGAAAAGGTAAGACTATTCCTGTTAATAGTAAATTGAAATTTTTGAATCCATTTTTGGACTTAAACGGTATCCTTAGAGTAGGTGGTAGGCTAAATAATACGCACATAAGTTATAATAGTAAACATCCCATAGTACTTCCAAGTAATCATAAGTTGAGTGAAATGATTTTTGAGTATTATCATAAAAAATTCCTACGTTTAGGACCTCAGTCCCTTCTACAGCATGTTAGGCAAAACTATTGGATTGTCAACGGCAGATCACTTGCCAGGAAAATAGTTCATAGATGCGTCGTTTGTTTTAAAAACAAACCGCAAGTCAACAGCCAAATTATGGGGAATCTTCCTTCGGAAAGGGTGTCACCTAGCCCACCTTTTCTAATTGTGGGGTGGATGTTTGTGGCCCTTTTCTCATAAAATATAGTAACCAAAGGAAGGGTGTTTATAACAAGGTGTATGTAGCAGTGTTTGTTTGTCTCGCTAAAAAAGCGATTCATTTAGAAGTTGTTTCTGACCTTACTTCTGAATCCTTCATAGCTACTCTCAAACGATTCTTTGCAAGGCGAGGCAAAAGTTCAATTCTAATATCTGATAACGCAACTAATTTTGTTGGTGCAAATGCCGAGTTAAAAAGGTTACAAGCATTGGTTGAGAAGCCAGATAACACCATGATTGATTATTTAACATCTGAATCAATCACTTGGAAATTCATCCCACCTCGTGCACCCAATTTCGGTGGCTTATGGGAATCTGTGGTGAAATCCTTTAAATACCATCTTAAAAGAACCTTAGGAAATTCACGAGTAACATTAGAAGACTTTTTAACACATTATACAGATAGAAGGGATATTGAATTCGCGTCCTTTGACTCCCTTATCGTCCGATTTGAATGAATTCGAAGTACTTACTCCCGCTCATTTTTTAATCGGACGTCCTATCACTTCTATCCCAGAGCCAGAGCTCAAATCTGTAAATGAAAATAGACTTTCAAGGTGGCAAAAAATCATAAAATTGATTCAAATCATACACGCTTAAATCTATTGATTAAAACTAACACTCCTTTATTGATTAAATTTCTTATCGGCTGATTTAAATCCTTTTACGCTAAAAAATACTCATTAGAGACAATAATTTGTTATCTCCTCAATTCCCCTCAATGCTCCCGATTCGATAGATCCTACTTAGCTCAATTTTTCACAATATTTTTGTCTATTTGAGTATTCTCTCTCTTCTCCCCCACGACCCATATCCTATTACTATCCACGTGACCAACGCTTCAACGGATAACGGTTCATAGTCAAACGTGGCTCACGGCTTAGTTGTGTGTGTATTCTCTTGTGATAATTTGTTTTTATATCCGAATACCAAATGCATCTTTTTCATATTCAGAGTTGTGAAATAAATTCAGCCTAGATATGGAGGAGATGCTTTAGGTAAAGATTTCGCTTTATGACATAGTTTCTTACGATTGGATTATAAAAAGCTGTTGTAAAACAAATGAAGTTATGATATCTCCCCTCAAAGTAAGTAGTATTTTACCTTTTTCATGTAAATAAATTTGGTTGCTGCTTTAATTAAATCTCACAGTTGGTTTAACCATGATTGCATTTCTGTATTCTGACTGTGCTGTGAATTCGTTTTATAACTAGAGACTATAGTGAAATTATATTCTATTTATTAAAAAAATACTTTTTTATAGTGTATTAAGATATATGTAATGTATTTGCCTTGATTTAAAATTTATTTTCTCGGGCTTATAATCATAGATTACAGCTCTGATAATAAAAAATGAAGAAAACGAATAATTCAATATATTAATCAAAAACAACAAATTTTAATAAAACACCCTTTTTATAGCTTAAAATAATAGTCTTAATTGAGTACAGATATATTAATTAAAAAAGGGCTGATTTTGTAAAAACGCTCATTCTATAGCTTAAATAATAATCATAATTGAGTACAGTTATATTAATCAAAAACGGACAGACACTCCTCATTTTTGATTATTATTTAGCCTAAATGGAGCTGTTGTATAATGCTCAAAAATTGAGAATTTTTCGCTCGATTGATTTTTGTCAATTAATGAAGCAAATTTAACTCAATCGGGAGAATGGCCGCTTGAAGTCAAAAATTGAGTAAAAATATACTCCGTTTGATTATTAATTTACTCAATAAATTTAAGCGTGTATGGAAGAGGTGGCAACGTGATTATCTTAATCCTTAATCACCTCCATCAAAGAAACAAATGGTATTTTTCAAAAAATAACATTCAGGAGGGCACGGTAGTCATAGTTAAAGAAGAGAATATGCCCACTGCAACTTGGCTATTAGGTAAAAGAAATTTAACAGGGCTAATTCTGGGTAAGGACGAGAAAGTAAGAGTGTGCCTTGTGAAGACCAAGGCGGGTATTTTGAAAAGGCCAATTACCAAATTAGCAATTTTACCACTTGAACCTTGATAAGAAATTGTTGAATGTATATATTTTCCTATTATTGCTTTCATATATTGTGTCAAAGTGAGAATTTTCAAAAATTTGTAATACTCTATGTGTTCTATTTTTTTGACATTGTTTGCAATTTGTTAAATTTCGTCACCTGAACATTTTTGTATTCAATGTAATCCAGAACTTTAAGATTTTATTGACAACTAACTTTAAACTGAAGCATTTGTAATTGTGAATTGTAATACCTCGTATCTTGTATTGTTGTACAAATTGTATTGAAGGTACCCTTCAATGCCTGGGGGTATGTTTGCGTCTTGGCGCTTGCCGTCAGCGGTGCTTGTTATTTGGCGTGGCTCTGTTACCCCCTGGTTCTCCATTACGCAGTTGAGTATAGGTCGTCGCATGTAATCTACGCAGTTTTTCTTTGCTCCACTTATTTCGCTATACAATAAATGTTTTTTTTACCTATTCACTAGTAGTAACTTTCACTCACAATACAGTTCACTAATCGGCGGATCCTTCAGGAGTATTGTTCTCATTCTAAAATATTTCAAAGCCTGAGATGAGTCCCTAACCACAAATGCAAGGCCCTCTCTAAAACTATTCTTATCTTATGGGCCAGCATGCTGCGCGACACTGCATAAAACATACATTTAAGTATTGGGATTGTGATTAAGTATGAATTATAGCTAATATCTTTTAAATATTAAAACTTGTGTCCGAATTGAGAGAATTTTCATTACATTATATTTAAAAAGCTTTTTTTTTCTTTTTTAAATTCTATTTATTTCATGATATTCCCACATGACTAGACTAAATATTGGTATTAATCACACATAAGAAAGATTAATAGAAAATCTGTTTAACGCTTTTCAAGATAAAACTGTAAAACTATCTATCGTTTTAACAAATGTAAGGGAAATTTTTTCACCATAAATTTGTTGCCTTTTCTACTTGAAGCACAAACACCTGCTTGGAAATGAGCTGTATGATGTTGTTGATTCTTCAACGTATTATTTCATAGGATTAAATGATTGCAGAGCTTCCTTATACATAATTCAATATGAAAAGGACTTGTGCAAGTGGGTCTCAAAAGCGTAAAAGAGCTGCTAAGCTGAAATTGGAGGCAGCAAAATATGCGAAAAGTTTGGCATGCTGGATTAGAGACGGAGATTCTTCTGATGTGAGATCTATTGCATCAGGTTCAAATGAACAGATTCCAAATGATATACTTTGTAAGGAAAATAACTTTGAAGAGTGTTCTTCAGATAAAATTTTAATACATTCGGAAGAAAAATTCAGTCACAATATTAATTTAGCTGAATGCTCTGACTCTGTGCATACTGCAGAAAATACAACGGCTGGAAATACAACATCAGAAGATGAAAACACTTTGCAACATAATGTGGAATTCTTAAAAAGTTAGTTCATATTTTATTACTTTTAATCATATCATTTCATATAGCATGGCATTGTATGTAAAACAATATATAATTAATTGTATCAATAAATCGTGCCTTAATTTTAGGGGGACGACGGTTCCCCTAAAATTATTACACGATGTTTGTATAGGGGGGTTAGTTGTGCCAGGGGGCAAGTTATGCCATCGAGCTTCCAGGCTGAGCTGATAGGTTGCAGCACCTGTCGCGTCAAGTGAGTGAACAGGTTGATTGTCTCTGCTGTGGATGTTTGGAAGTTTAGCGTTCTTTTGTTTTCGAGATACAAATATTTATCGTGTTTCGTATTACAAAAGTAAACTTTGTGACCTACATCGGAATCATTCTTGCCACTAAGGATACTGAGGTATGTAAACTGCTCAAACATTTTTTGATTGGTTGTGTTTTGAGCTGTTATTCTATGTATTTCATTTGTTGTTCATTCCAACATTTCGGAAACTAATGAATAAAGTAAACTAATGGTAAAATGGCGTAAGGTGGGGCTAGTTGTGACGAAGCGTTGGAGGCACATTGTGACATTGCTTCTGAATCAAGGGTGGCTCCAGACTGAATTTTCGGAGGGGGCCATTGAACTTTTCAGATGGGTATACATTGTCCAAAATGCAAATTGAACGCACGAAGTATGCGAATCTAAGGTTACAAAACAAAACTTCGGAGGGGGCCATGGCCCACCCATAGCCCCCTCACTGGAGCCGCCCTTGCTCTGAATACATCATAATTTTAATAAAGGTTTGCATGTTTCAGTAAAAATTGTAGGAAATTACAAGTGGCGCACTGAAAGAGAAAAGACAACTTTAGAACATTATAAAAGGGCTGCAATAGAAGTAAATTCCGGAAGGTGCAGTTTAAGAAAAGCCCAAGAACTATTCAATGTAAATGGAATGTCCCTTTCGAGATATATTGATAAAAATAAGAGTACTAATACGAAAGGAAATATTGAGCACTGTGTCGATCTACGACATACCCAGTTTTGTCAAAATAGGTCTTCCTAGTGCTGCCACTCCAAAAAATATTCAAGCAGGATTTCTTTCAAGGGGAATGGGGGAATTTAATAGAAAAAAGCTTTACAGATGAAGACTTCATATGCTCTTCAGAACTGAGTCCAATGTATCAACTGTAAGTTTTGTAGAAATAAGACCGCTCCCTAAAACAGGACCTCGAATGGGCAAGAGCTGCGCTCGTAAATGTTTGAAATTTGCCAATCTAACAAGCACGCCTATAAAAGAGAAAATTCGAGTAGAATAAAAAACAAGAGAATGCAGGAAACAAATAGAAGAAGAGAAAGCAAAAAATAAATTATATGGAAACGCCAAGAAAGACATAAAAAAGTTACACCTAGAATATTGAAAAAAATTAAGAAGCAAGAATCAGATAGCTCTGAAGATGACGAAAATTTCGCATGTTTAGTTTGCGTCGAGCAATACAAAAATTCTTGACCAGGAGAAAACTGGGTGCAATGCATGACAGTTAAAGGATTGGCACATGTTAAATGTACCAAAAATGATCCTTTTTACATTTTTATTAACTAAAAATCAGACGCTGAAACAAGCGATGAAAGCGGAGAATTAAAAATATACATAGGCCTATAGGATATAGGTCTACACGTTGTAGAAGGTCAAGCCAAAGATCAATATGATCAAAGATTATTGTTGGCTACTTTTTATTTCTTTTTTATTAACCTAAGGTTTTTTCTTTTATTTTTATTGTTGAATGTCTCTAAAAGTAACTTTATAAAGGACTAAGAATTTACAAGTGTTAGTAATTTAACTATTTTATTCTCATTTGTTTTAGAGTGTTATTAAAAACATAAGTGTTTTTATTATGTTAAGAACGTTATAAATGAATAAATTTCTCATTATTGATTTAAAAATTTCCATTTAATTGCATTTCTTACATAATTTGTATATGTTACAATGGATCTGTATGCGTCACAATGTGCCCCAAGCATGTCACTACTAGTTGTGACAAATTTGGAGGTTACGCAGAATTATGAAAAACGTTAATAATGTTAATGATAGTTTTATAAATATATTATACAAGAATTACTCTAACGTTTCATACAGTGAATGTTTTACTTCAGTTCAAACCTTGCGGATAATATCAAAAATATCGAAAATGTCACTACTAGCCCCGGTCTCCCCTCCTTTATTTTTAGCAATATGTTTATTTACGGTTATCATTTATTTAATTTTACAGTTTCGAATAAACAAACATAAATAGAATTAAAATTTTCATATTTGAACACAAAGCTTATTCATTAAAAAATTCATCCAAGCCTAACCGTGAGATATCTGTTTATGAAATTGATATTCTTTTAAAATTAATTAAAAATTATTTCTGAATCTTTCTCATACTTTTATTTTAAGTAATAGTATGTGTTTATTTTCTGTTATAATTTATTGAATTTTACGGTTTCAAATAAACAAATAAACACTGTGTTCAAATATGAAAAATTAATACTAAACTTCTTTATTAAAAAGTATTCTTTGATATTTGGGAAAATAAACTAGGCTTTTAATATTTTACAACCCGAACAGCAAAAGCCATTCGAGTTTAATTATTGTTTTCTTCTTCGATAACGACTAAAATTTATAATAATAATAATAATAATAATAATAATAATAATAATAATTACGTAATATAATTGATATTAATAACTTATAAATGTTTTAATACGAAAGTATGAAAATAAAATATATATTTACTTTTACATGCAATGTCATGGAAGATAGAATGCTACAAGGTTTATAGTTTAGTAAACCTTTTACTCTGAATATATTATGATTGGTAAATAACAAATTTTAAAATGAATGAAATTTGCAACATATAAATATTGCTATTATCTGATTAGAATTTTTTTAAAGTCAAGTGTTTTATTTCTTTTGTGTTTTCCTCTTCTCTTAGCTGTGTGAATTAATGACCAATTCAGTAGCGTAATATTGATAAAAGGCAACCGGTCAAACGATCCTTGAAAGAAAAGTGAAAGAAGCTCGTGCAGCCCTAGAAGGTCCTGCTGCTCCTACAACTTCGGTGAAAGTTCCTTTAGGCCCAAAAATAGCGAACATTTTCTGATGACGAAGAGAAGGAACTTTGCAATTATATAATGGATAAGGAGGGTCGTCTTTATGGACTTGCAACAAAATATTTAAGGGCTTTGGCATACACTCTTGCAGCAAAAAATGGGAAGCAACATCTCTTTGTGAAAAAAAAGAAGCTGACGAAGATTGGATTTAGGGATTCAACCAGAATTGTCGATACGGCTGTAAATGGCTTCAAAAAATGTGGGATTTAGCTATACGATCGAACAGTTTTTTCCGATATTGATTTTACTCCTCAATGGCGACAAATATGCCACAAACAGAGAGATTATCCATCACTGAAGCATTGCAACAAACCACTACGTCGGACAACGGAGTCACAGCTCCAAATAGACCATTCGCATGACCATTTCGCTGAAGCTTCAGTTGACCCTGAGACGATAACGGCTGAGACAATACCTGCAAAGATAACTTCAGTTTCGACAGTTGAAGATTCTGATAAAGTAACTATTGACGAACCGCTGATATGCCACATGCCTGTTGTCATGACACCATCTGAGATTGAAGCAGAGACTGAGCCAGGATTCTGCACTTGGAAGTCCAATATCGAAATAGATCAAAGGCCAACTACTCCACCATCAATATTCTCTGTAGTTAGTCCTAGTCCTTAGCAAGTGATGCCTTATCCTGTAACTCGCAAAATTTCACGCGTGACAAGGTAACGAGGAAAAATGGCTATCATAACTTCTTCCCCGTATAAAAATGAGTTAGAAGAAAGAATGAAAATAAAGAAAACCGATTTTTCTAAGAATAAGAAGAAAACCAACAATAATCCTAATTCCTCACCAGAATGTGACAACGAAGAAGATAGTATCCCTTGCTTTTACTGTTATGGAAAATACTTGGATTCTAATCAGGGATGGACCGCAATGTTCTCTCTGTAGGAATTGGGCATGCTATAACTGTGCTGGGATAGATGATGAGGACGACCATGCAGTATTTGTTTGCGAGTTTTGCAACCAAAAATAGAATATGTCTCCCATACCCCATCTTTCCCAATAGGGTATCCCGTCTTACCCTACCTAGGGGGCAAGATGGGGTGTTGGATATTTTTGACAAAATTGGCCATTTTTTTCATTTTCTATTAGTGTAAAATTCCTTAAGTTCCTTTTTTCTAAAGATTGATTATGTAAGAGTAATTATAAATAAATAAATATTCAAAATACTTAAAGATGTGGGTTTTATTACGCTCCAAACATTAAGTAGCCCGTCTTGCCCCCCTTCCCCTACAGGTTTTGGAGTTCGTCCATACTCACTGAAACACGATTGAACTCAAGGGCGGCGGCAGGATCATTTCCAGATCTCCCAATGATGCACCCAGGATATATAAAATTCATATACAGGGTGTTCCTGAATTCATAGGTCAAACTAAAACAATAAAATGCATATAAAGAAGCATTTTTTGTATAGCAGATTAGCAGTGTGGGGTTAGAAATAAAAAGTGTAGATGGAAATATAGCAAATGCAAAAGAAATGAAAAAGCTCTACTGTAAATGCTCATATGTGCTGGTAGTGTCTAGCAAGTGATTGGCGTACCCTTTCGAAGATGACAGGTGCTCCACGAACGGCTGCAGTGGTTACTGAAATTTTGCAATGAGGCCCTCATCTGTGTCAACTGGAGTCTCGTAAACGAGTGCTTTGAGATGTCCCCAAAAGCAAAATTGGACACTTGATTAATCTAATGAACGTCCTGGCCAAGAGACTAGTTCAACTTGTCCAATCAAAGACGGGGTCAAGATGACAATGGGGTCATTACGCACATTATTTTCGAAATAGGCTAAAGCCCTATCGTGCTGAATCTATCTACATTTTTCATTTCCGACCAAACGTTTCAATGCAGAAAAATGCTTGTTTGTATGTATTTAACTACCTTCAGGGACACCCTGTATGCATACCTATAAAAAAATAGACTATTTGGCGTTTGAAGGAAGAAGAATCATGACTGGAAAATGTAGCATCAATATGTGAAATACACATTGTCAAAGTTATTTTGTCGCAGCTGAAAAGTACAGAATCTTAAACTATTAGTTTGGCCTAATTAGTAATACCTCAATTTAAGTATACTAATAATTAATTATTTAAATTATATGCAATTTTGATAACATTGTTTCATATTTGGACAGACGAATTTCCCCAGAAAAACTGAAGCGAAATGTTTTTTTCTCAATCATTGATGTATATAGCAATTTTTGGCTTAGGGGTGGGTCCCCGCCATGTCCAGTACTCAAAATGGCTGAAATCTGAAGGTCAATAGTTCTGATCTGCCGCGCGGGTGTCCGGTTGTCCGGGTGTCCGGGTGAGACGGTTTTGAGTCCTGGCCAGTTTTCTCTACATGTTACGTGAAAACGCGTTAGAACCCTTTAAAAAGTCCTCTGCCCAAGGTAACCTGCTCCTTCCGTGACAGATAGCCCATGTGCAGGTTTTCCTTAAGTGCAGTTGGCAAGGGCATCCACGTATTAAAACTGAGCCCAAGTTTCGGAAATGACGCAGTGATGCTTTTACTTAATATTTGAAAAACCACCATGTCAAAAAACTCAAAACACAAATTTTCATCTAACAGTTTTTGAGTTTAAATCTCTGAAAAGTTAACTCTATAATGTTAAAAAGAAATGTTAAACTTTAAGCGTTATGTCCTAAAATAATGGTATTTAATCATATTCACAATAGAGTCTGGATAGTTCGAGTCTCGATTGTTCTAGTTTTCCCTATATCTCAGTTAGTGAAAAAATCAGTTTAGCTCCCAAATAATGACCAACACATATGAAACAGGCAATTTTTTTAATTGCAGGACGAAAATTCAAATACTTGGTGCACCCGGAAGCCCTATCAGAAATCCCTCTCTTAAAGAAAGTAGTTGTGTTTTTTCTGTAGATGTTCTCATAGACATTTCTGTGCAGTATTGACACGCTGCTTTGGCAATGGTGCGATACTGCTGTTCGGAAACGAGTCAACGTGTCAATACAAAATAGTTGATTATTGTATTCTGATATAATTAACCTGATCTAATCAGTAATATGATTATATGTAACTACATTTTTCATTTAAATATGTACTCAAATCACAAAAATTGATTTATTTCCATTTATTTGTTTATTAATTTGATGATTTCGATAATTCGAGACAAGCCCAGTCCGGTCTACCTCGAATATTATCGAGACTATTTCAAAATAGTTTTTCCTAATTGCGGGCACATGCCGTGACGCATTCAACACTACTGCGACCGTAAGCGTTGGTCAATACATTATGAGGGCTCATGTGCGTGCGCCAAAATTATCCAAAATCAAAATGTGGATGACTTCTCAAAAGTTTCAAATTCATGTACAATGGTAGAAAATATTAAGCCCTAAACACAAGTCTAAACATCTAATTTAATTCGACAGTTACAAGTAGAATTCAAAATATCACAAACACATTCAGGCTATTTTTTTATCTGTCTTAATTGTAAAGCAAATTACTTATATTTTCAGGTTAATTATACTTTTTCAAACTCCAGGGTGGTGCAAGTGCGCCCCCTTTCACCCCCCTCCCGGCCCCCATGGTTGAACTAAACAGAAATCACAAAATCATAAAGAGACCATGGTCAGTTCTGTTTACCGTTAATGAGGTATAAAAGGTTTCTGAGATAGTGAATAAGCGTACTTTTATGATGTTACGTAATAGAGAAAAAACGTAAGTAATGTTTAAAAAAATATCAGTACAAAAAATGTAAGTACTGTAATCTCCACTCCTCCTCTTCTTAATTATTGAATGTTCCAACATACCGAGACAGAACTAATGTGAAATCGTAAAGCTGCCGTATTCAAATTCTGCGCCTTGTTTTATAGAAACTATGTCAATTTGTACTATTTGATTTATTGTCTTCCGAAGAAATTTTGTACAACAAGCAGTTCGTGCATCATGACCACGATGAGTTTTTAGTCATGAGCATGAGGAAAGCATGAACACATTGTCCCCTTTTAAATATATAAATTCATTTGACAGAAGACCGACGATGTAAGAACATATGAAGCCGGGGTTGAGGATATCGGGATATATCATTCCCCGGGTAATTTTAGCATGAGTTTTAATATTTTTCCATCAAGCCGAATTTAAGTTTATATATGTACGGCCATAGTCGTCGACTCCATGGGGCTTGTGGGGGCTTCAGCCCCCTCAAAAATTTCGTTCCAATCTTTCTACTGTCAAATATTTTTTTTTCTATATTGGTTGAAACTCAAAGAGTGTAGTGCTACTATTTTTCGATAAGACAAAAGCCTGTGGATACGGAGCTTTTTCACAAAGAACTCAAAGAGGCTTTTGTGAGAAGTAATCGTCTCAAATGAATTAGTCAGAAGTAGCAAGAAATATTTCTTGACTTTGCAGATGATTAACAGATAAAATAGCCATAAAAGGGTGACCTTGAGACTGAGGGGGCGACTTTCTTGCAGAGGGTTGTTTTGTTCCTGGAGGGGTCAAGAAACACGCAAACTTGAGGTGGTCGACAGCTTTCGGTTAAGAAGAAGGAGCAATAGCATTGTAGCTGAGGTGCCATGATTGCTTCTGGCAGGGTCTGAATTTTGCGCCCCCTCAACACAATGTTTGGAAAGTGCTCCTCACAAGGGTTACGCCCCTAGCAGTGGTATACAGTAAGCCTCCAAAACCCCCGAACACACACTTGAAAGTTACCCCGTACTGCGGGGGCAGGAGGGCGAAGAGACCCCCACACAAGGAATTATTTTTTTAATGAAATTAAATATTTTGTAATTTTAATTTTACTTTCGTTTTTTTAAAGAAACCGCAGAATATCAGAATTTATCTTAATACTTTACAGAGGATAGACAAAAGAACAGGCATATATTCAGAGTGTGTCACAATTCCCTCCCGAGTTTGGAAAGCTTATTAAAAAATACATTATCAATACAGCAACAAAGTTGACTTTATTGATAAAGAATGTTACAAGCTTTTTTTTCATAAATGTTCAATATGTGAACCTTTCGTGATGTGGCATCTACCAAGTCTAAAGTCAAATTCTTCCCTCCCATACTCGCTTTAACTTGTCGCGATCAATGGTAGCGAATGCGGTTGTGATCCTTTGGCGTAAATGAGGCACAGGGGGCACCAACACATGATCTTTTATATAACACCATAAAAAAATCGCATACTTATGGTCTGGAGAGCGTGGTGGCCATGGATGAAGGCGATTGTCGTCGATAGAGCCTCGACCAATTCAACGACGAGGAAACTGGTTATTTGTGAACAACAAAACTTGTAATGTTTCTTTTCCCCGTAAAGTCAACTTTGAACTTTGATGCTGTATTGGTAATATATTTTAAAAGCCTTCCAAACCCGGAGGGGGGAGATTGTGACACACTCTATATGTATATATTTAGGGCTACAGGAAGCTCGTGATTTGTGAAACAAAACTTGAAGTGTTCTTTTCTTCAGTAAAGATAACTTGCCGTATCGGTAATACATTATTTTTTATAAGCCTTCCAAACCCGGGAGAGAATTGTGACACATCCTGTATTTATAAATCCCTGATTAGATACATCGTTGGAAAAAGCAACTAAAAATGTGTAGGGGTTGTATTTTCCTCACGTTTTCTCCCTTTTTCTCACACAACTTCCTTAGCCTGAAACACTTGTAATAACCAATTCTTCGATAAATCATTCGTAATATATTTAAGCGAACTCTTTTTCGTGATGAAAGTATTATTATCCATAATAAAAATTTTCAACAATTAACCAAATACTGGGCTTGTATAAAAAAGACTCTTTTCAAACTTAAAAAAAATTAACCATAATAAATTTTTGATAAATCTAAGCTGAAAGCGCAAATTTAGAGTTTATTTCGAATCTCGATTTTCGAATCTTTCTGTCTAAACAGAGTTGAATTGACTGAAATGTGGCGGGACCGTTAGAAAATTTTATTAGTTTTTAGGGCTAAGCAAGATGAGTGGATAAAGAAACATCTTGAAGATTATCTGCGGATACTCGGATTCGTTACTTTATAGTTTTGCAATCGTGAAATTTTCTAATGCGAAATAAAAGATAATTGACCCTTTTTTTTAAATATATTGATCCAAAACTATACCAAAGAAAGTGAAAGTTATTTAAAAAAATCATACGCGTTTAACATAGAACCTCTTCCTTTTTTTGAAATTAAGTTAAAAAAATTGATGTGACCCCACCAGTGGCCGAGCACATAGCGCTCTCAACTAGTAAACGGAAGGTGCCTGGTTTAAATTCAGGTCGCATCCGCCTACCTAGCCTTCCGGAGATTCCCGGATTTTCTCCGAAGCTTCGAGTAAATACAGTTTAGGACCCCTTAGAAAAACACCCACGGAGAGCACTCCCCTCGGACTAGATCGCCCGAGTTGATAATCAACGTAATCTAAAAAAAAGCGAACAACACATTATTCCTTTCATGTCTATTAAATTATATACATTTTTATGAGCTCCATTTAAACTTATTTAATTTGAAATTAAGATAGGATACTTTAAACGATTATGCAGATTTTCTGAAATGTAAAAAGAATTTTTTAATATAATGATTATAATGAAAAATGCACATTTTGGAACGTAATTACATAATTCCTGATTCTATGGAAATTATTAAACTATTGAGTAGTATTTTTTAACGCCCCCCCCCACGTCCCAACGAATAATTCGAGCTAACTCATAATTTTTTACAATTCTGCGCCAGGGTACACCGCTGCCTTTCACAACTTCTCCAGATAAACTTCTGGCTATGTTTGCGACAAAAGATAACAGCGCAGAAAGGTTCTTCGATTTCATGACTTACATTTGACTTTATATGTCCAGACCTTTCACCGAAATATCCCATCCAATAACCCACCTCAGACAATCAGAATATCAGAACTTAAGGTATTAAGCCGTATTCATCCTGTTTGAAGCTATTTCTGCCATTTCTAGCCATTTTAAACGTCCTTAGTCATGGGTCCATTCCGCTTGTTCGTGTCTGTAATTCTCCATTTGCATCATTAAATGTTATTTAAATTTATTTTATAATGCGCATGCGCAAAAATGATGGTATAAACGATGGTCTACGTCTTTTTAAAAGCGTAGACATTCTGCGACAGCGAAACAAAACTTCGCAGACGACTGTCTGGATGTCGACAACACAATACGGCACCTTGACTTGATGTTACAATTTATTCCTTTAAGGACACGTTCAAAACGAGGCAAAGTCAAAATTTTGTTTTGTTATTGCAATTAGTTTATTAGTAATTTATTTTTCTCTCAGCTCGAAATAATTTTTAGCCATTTCTATCCATTTTCGCTGTGATTCTAGCCACTTTTAATCCGGCAGAGTTGCAACTAGATATGGACACGAGATATATCGCATCGTCTCGCGTTCCTGTTTAGCATGCGAGACTAGAACGCGAGACGAAATAGAGAAACTTTTTCGAGGCAAGACGCGAGACGAGAAAGGAAATATTTAGCAAGGCGAGACGCTAGACGAGACAGAGAATTGTCTCACACGGTATTTCTCTCGAAAATTTCTCGTCCATAAATTTACGATACGAATTGCTTTTCAATCAGAATAGAAGTGCTGCATTTGAGGCGGTATGCCATCCCCTTCACCGTATTTTTTATTTTAAAAGGAGACGTTTATTTTGTATAATTATTTTGAACATAATGATATATTTATTTTGTGATTTTACAACGGTGTGATGTGCAAACGAAAAGGACTTTGTATAGACCGCCCAAATAGATTTCCGTACAATCTTTTTGTCAGCATTAAAAAATATAAACCTATCTTAACAAATATAAACCTATCCTAAGAAATATAATACATATACGAAGAACCTCACTAATGCAACGACAAACCAGGCAGCAATTTGGTCCCTGGTATTTTATTTTGCATTTTTAACCTAAAAATAACTCTAAATTCTGCAAGTGTATATCTAGCGTGAAGTCAGTTCCATGACTCGCATTAACTTTCGTATAAATCAATAGTATCCAATCTATGGATCGTGTCGTCATTCATGGGTTCTCATAGGAGCACTTTTAAGGGAATTTCTTGCATTTCAAAGAAGAAGGGAATGGTTATCTCAGTCTTTGAAATACTTTAAAACTGAAGTAATACAAGAAAGTTCACTATGTTATAAAGATGCTTATTACACCCAGTGGCGGATATACAGGTTGTGTGACGGCGATCTATAATATACATACCCTTTTTAAACTTATTCGAATGTACCATTTAAACACTAGTACGTTTTAATTGATTTGCATTCGTAGACCGAAATGCATAAGAATTACTTTTGCAATCCTGTGAACAAATTATTAGCACTACACACACCAAAATCTACGCAGGTCATGCGACCGTGACCTATAACATACAAGCTCAATTTGAGCTCAATCGACTGCGCCGTTTACACACTAGTGTTAAGACAATGAGTATGGTCGATAGCCAAAGTGTGAAGGTACCTCGTTCGGACACACTGCGCGGCTGTCGATCAGACTTCGTGTAATCGTAATCGACTGTAATCGATTACATTTTCTTGTGTAATCGTAATATAATCGTAATCTGGCAATTAAATTTTTCATGTAATCGTAATCTAGTCATAATCTAGAAGTTTATTTTTTCGCGTAATCGTAGTCTAATCGTAATCTAGAAATTTCAATTGCCGGATAGTCGTAATCGAAGAGCCTGTAATCGTAGTTGCTTTGATTACGAGACGATTACAAAACGATTACAGTTGCCCAGTTTTAGTTTTTGTTCTGCTTGCTGGGAAAATTTTCACGGGGAGGCACAGGCATGCCCTGAAGGCAGGAAGTTCCCCTGGAGCTCCGACGTTTGGAGGAAGACAGGAGCTCGCTTGTATTATTTTTTTTTACCCCGGGAAAATATTTAGATGACCATTCTTTTTTGTTGTTGTTGTTGTCTGTCGCCTTCTGTTCATCAAAGTCTGGACTGGTGAGAGACAAGAATGGACTTCCCAGAAGAAAGTGAGGGTTGCGCGGGAGGGAATAGCTAAAACTATTTCTTGTGGTGTCAGATCTATCCTTCATTTCTTCATTTTGATTTATGGTCGTGAAAAAGAACATAAATGGCACCTACACAGGAAAAAGTGCAGCATGTTTTTTCAGTTTTAGAAAAGTATAAAAATAAAAATGGAAAAAGATGTGCATTTAAGAACTATGAATGTGTTGTTTGGATTAGTGGACAACAGATAAACTTTGGTTCCTTGTGCTGTTTGGATAAGCAGGTAGGAGCGCATATATTTCCGTTAAAAATTAGTATATCTTTGTGCTATTAATAAGAATGTAATTGCATAAGAATGTAATAATTTTATAATGTATAAAGACCTTTAGAAATATCAATATTTTTTAATGATCGATAAATTTCTGGATAAATGGGTAAAAAGTAGGGAACATAGACAATGATCTACAAAACCCCTTTTCCCCCTTTAATAGAATTAACATTTTGTTTTTTCCTTCAATAGAATTCGATGGTGAGTAAAAATGCGTAAAAATACATAATGAAGTATTAAAAATCAATTTTGTCTTATTTTCGACTTGATTGGCTGCCTTGACTTAGTTCTAAAAGTTTAACGGATAAATAATTTATTTTCATTTATGCCAGTGCTAGTGATTAGTCCCAGAAAACAGTTCATTTTTTTAAAATATGATTCGCAAAGTATTCATACTTCCTTTATTTCACTGATGAGTGTGAAAATTATTTAAAATATTTTGTTTTTATCTAATTTGTACTGTACACATATTATATTAAAACATAGTACGTCTTTCGAACTTGAATTGTTGGCATCTATTTATTATCAGTTTGTAATTAAACTGGAGACTAATTATATATAACTTTTCTATTGTGTATATTATAAGCTTTTATAATTCCTCCGAGAATTCACATTAACCAACATAGGCGTAGGACAGGGGACAACATGCTCCGCTTGTCGTCTACTTTGTTTAAAATACCATCGATTCAAAAGTCTTTTCCTCCCGCGAAACCTATAAAAATTTCGCTATTTCCACTCTTGAATATATTATATACACCCCTCCCCCCCCATCTGCAAATCTTTGACATCTCTACGTCTATATTAACCTATTTTCTATCTCTCATAAAAATGTTAGCTCCTTTATACCACATTCAAAAGTTTAAACAACTTTTGGCACTATACTATTTTCATTAAATTTCAAATGTATGTATGTATGTATGTGTATATTAAATATTCAATATGTAAAAGGAATTCTTGACCAGAGACAAAAATGTATGTCAGTTCTTTAGCATATATAACAGCTAATTGCTTAGAAAGTAAGCATCTTTGAACGGTTAATTATTTATAAAATAGTTTTACAGTAAATTCGTGCCTTTTTTATTGTAATTGGCATTACGTTGGGTTTTACCATTCACACCGCCAATATCACTGTCCAGTTTTGTTTATTACGTCGTACCAGCACCAATACACTATATATGACCCACCACACTTTTAAGATGTATAAGACACACTTTAGACATCTCCATTCTGCTATTCTTAAGTAATTCTTATTAGTAGTATTCTTAAGTCTTTCTGTAATTCTTAAATTATCCTCAATAGATAGTATGCATGTAGTTTTGAGTTAGTAGTTAGTTTTGAATTTTTAAAACGGCGTGTGTATTCTAGAAATTAAAAGTTTGTTTGTTCGGCAGGACTGGTTTTAGATATTTAATGCCCATATACATGTTATGAAAGTATAAAAAAAGAAGTTAAACTGTGCGTGAAGTTTTCTGTGAAATAATAACTGCAATACACGTTCAGCCTCATCTATTCAGATTCAGGTTAACGGTTATTGTGGAGAAAGCAATGCATTTGTCGAGAGCCCCTGTTTTTAGCATTTTACTCAATGCGTTAAAAAAATCTTAAACTTTGGTTTAATATGTTCGCGCACATCGTTGCAAGATCGTAATGACAGAGGTTCCTCCTTCACGGCTGAATAGGAACCACGGCTAACTTTTCATGCGTCTGTCAGTACCTCTTTCGAAACCAGAAAACCAGGACATAGGCAAGGAAGCAACGCCGAGCATAGAAGGGATCAAATATCAATTTTTGTATACTAATTTTTGCTTGATTAGGTTAAACCTGGGTTCATTTCAAAGATGTGTTAAACCACCAAGCCTGTCCCCCCCCCTCCCACACCACACACACACTGCAAATGATATATGTTTAAGTTAAAATCTGAAAATGCCATGTTCAAATAGAGGTTCGTATGCATTAAAAAACTTTTCACAAGTGGGCCTAGGAAATCAACCAGGTTCGTCTAATAGTATAGAAGTTCTTGCTGTATGGCATTCTTGTAATTTAGCTCCCTGAACAGATGGACCCATGATTCTGTTCTTGAATTAAAATTGTAAAATTTAGACATTATAATATCAACGCCAGAAGGTTAAAAAGAAAAGTTTTGTAATCGTAATATAATCGTAATCGGACTCAAATGTAATCAAAATCGAAAGTTTTAATAGATTACATAATCATAATCTAATCGTAATCGGAAATTGGGTTTCATATGATAATCGTAATCTAACCATAATCGGGAATTATACTTTCTCCGGTAATCGTAATCCTGATCTAAAAGTGAAAATTAATCGTAATCGTAATCGATTACACGTCTGTGTAATCGGCACGAAGTCTGCTGTCGATCTAACGGTCTACAGTTTCGGACGGTTTTCTGCAGATGCAATAGCGCACTTTCAAGAATTTCTATCCATAGACCATAATGTAAACGAATTCTTTTTTACAGCTCTTAACAACTTTAACATCTTTCGCATTTGCCAGTTTCTAGCCAAATTTGGAAGATATCACAGAGCTTGGTTTGGTTTTGAAGACGTATTTTTGACACCAAACTTGGCGATCAATTATCAAAAATTGCAAACCTTGTGCGACTTTCAACATTTTTTTCTCCCCTTCCCCTTCGCTTTATCTGGCAATCACATCTGAAAAGTGCCTCGCCGTGACAAGACATGTAGACAAAGACAAATTATGTCGACGCTGAAAAACATGCTTGATTTTAACAGTACTGTAGTTCTAACAACGTGTGAGTGTGAAGATTCGAAGTATGAAGAAACTAGTCCTTGTACCAAACAGTGAATGTCTGTCTTACATACCTTACTGTTAACATTTAAATGGAAAATAGCGTCGTGTAATACTTATATGTACTGACTGAGCATAAATAAAATTATTTTGACTCTCAATTTTCTCACTTTTGTTCATTGAAGCTTTACTCGCGGATCGAGAACTATCACTAGCAAATTATTGCCCTGTTGTGGTTAACGTGAATCATAGTACACATGATTAAGCACGCATGAGGTACTCAAACGTGAGACACTCATATTTCTAATGAACAAGCTATATCATTTTCGAGCACTTCATATTACCAATCCCCCCCCCTTCCGAAAAAAATTGTAACGAGAATGATCGGCTCATGTCGGCAATTATAAAAGAACGATATCACATTTGGTATCAAACACGTAAACCAGTATGTCTCTTAAAATGTATTAATGTTGTCGAAATTCTCTTCAGATTCCCAACCTTTTAACTACCTTGACCAGAAATGTAGAGGGTAATTTATTCGGCGTAAAAATATGCATTAGTGTCGGAAATAAATAAATGTAATTTCTACAAGACATAAAAATCTAAAAGCTCATGGTAACTGATCTAAAAATGTCGGCGTCGAGGGGTATATATATCCCTTGCTACGTCTCTAATTTCGACTTCCTTAATTTCATTTTATTAATAGACCAACAAATTTATTTTTTCATTTACGAAAGAAAAAGAAAACAAGAAACAGTTAAAACACAAAAAAATAATCTTCACCTTTCAAAACGTCCCTGAAACCTCGGCCCATTTAAAACTTTCATTGACACCCTTTAAAATCTCTGCTTAGGCGAATAACCCTCCAAGCGGCTGAGACGTAAATTCCCGTCATCTGTAAGAGTTGTTCAAAGCGGCTGAGACATTATTTTCTGCTCCCTTTTTCTGCTTCGAAAGCGGCTGTGGCATAAAATCCCGTTACTGCTTACCCCCACTCGCCAAAACACCTGTGACACTTTTTTTTATATAGATTAATGGATTGCAAAGGAGGGGAGAGCGCACAATGGCCAAGACACACATCCGATACTTTAATTGTAGCTTTCAACACCCCACAAAATTATTTACAGATGTGGTGACCATACCTTTTCTAACTAAAGAAGAGAGAGGCCGAATGCTTTCGGTATTTTTTCAGATAAGTAATCTTTTGAACCAGAGTCCCTTCTAAGCATGGTTGGGCACGGGAAATAAGTTTGAATATTTCGTATTTTTCAAAGACCTCCAGGATACACTTTCATTTATAATAACTTTAAATTTTTAATTAAAATAACAAATTTTGAGTAAATATTTTACTTCTTTCAAATGTTACTTGAAAAGGAAAAGGTGTTGCCTCGAATACAACAAAACAGTTGGCATATAATAAAAATATTTTATTAGAAGAGACCGATTTAACATATATGGGGTCTTGGGCAAGCATGCTTACGGATGAAGAGGGGCTTTAAAGAAATGTAGTGCATATTATTATTTAAATTAATACAAATTTACATGTCATAAACCACTCCTGTATAAATATTAAATCTGTAATTATCCTATTATATAGTTACGCTGATACGTGACTCACTCGCTAACAAATCCGGTCCGGCCCCTTCCAAACAAAACTTTTACCGTCATTAATCCAAACAGATTAAAAAGTTACTGTGTAAAAATTTAATGAAATTCACACAGTTCGTGCGATCGGCTTGAAAATTTTCATAATTATGTAAAAGAAATATTTAAAAAAGATCTGCGCTAGTTTAAAAATCTGAAAATCCACCCGTTCTCTCATTTTTAAGCAATTTTTTGCTATTTTCAGTTTCATTTTATTGCGCATTTAATCGCGTTAAGATTCCAGTAAAATGAAAATCAAACGTCAATAACGATCAAATTACAAGACAGTCGGAATACGTACTCAACTTCCCTCACTATTTTTAGGAGAGTCCAATGTCACTTAGGTTAAATGTTTATCTTACATTTCATTGTTTACATCAATAATACTTACTATAAGGACGTTTTGGCAACCAACTATGTTTCCGGACTATTATTTTTCCCATTCCAATTTTAATGAACTAACGCATTATGTAGAAGCTGCCTGGTGTTATAAAATAAAGACAACTTCTGCATAATGCGTTAGTTCATTAAAATTGGAATGATAAAAATAATATTCTTGAAACATAGAAGCCAAAACGTCCTTATAGTATTTTTCATGTAAACAATGAAATGTAAGATAAATATTTAAGCAAAGTGACACTGGGCCCTCCTAAAAATAGTGAGGAAAGTTGAGTATGTGTCCAGACTGTATTGCTGTAAACTAGTCCTCAGTTATTGATGTTTCAGTTTGATTTTACTAGAAAAGTAACACGATTAAATGCGCGATCAAATTTATCAGTAAAGCTCTATTCCGTCCTAAAGATTAAAACAAAATTAAAATAACTAGTTGAAAAGAACAGTGAAAGAAGATAAAGATAAAATAAATAGTGAAAGAACTAGTGAATAACAGTGAAAGAAGAAGTAAGATAAAATAAAATTAAATCCCAGTTGGATTCAGTGGTGATGATTCCCTTTCTGTGATCTGTGGGTCTCGGTCCCACCATGGCCCATTGCACAAGGGACTGAAAATGGTAGATTGCTGAAGAGTAAAAGTCTAGGGTTCTGGACTACCGCGCGGCTGTCTCTCTAACGGTCTAGGATTTCGGGCGGTTTCGTTAGATGTCTCGTGAAGACGCGGAAGATCATCTGAAAAAATCCTCCGACCAAGGCATTCCGACTTGGCAAATACCCTGAGTGCAGGCTTGCAATAAATTCACTACATTTCACTCTATGATCTGTGTGGTTTCCCTGCTCACCTAGCATGGGTCTTTGAATAATCTGCCGGTTTAGCGGAGTGTTCAAAGATTCACGCTAAGAAATTACACATGTAAGAGAAGAGAAATCTTCTCAAAAACGTCAATAATGAATGATGAAAGCAACCATCCTAAACCTGGTTTCAGACGATAAGAATTATTTAATCAAAATTTTAAATTTAAGAAGATCCATTTTTCTTACAAAATTTCTCGCATATTGCCTCCTGCCGTTGAAACTTTTCAGGATCCTCCTCTGTCTTAGTTTTACCCTAACTACAACATCTTTCCAGAAAAACTAACTTCCCACATTGAACTGCAAGATTTTTTGTTGTTGTTTTGGTGTTAAGTGGTGTGTGTGTGTGTCAGTTCATTTATGTAAATATGTATACATGCTAGAAAAACTTTTCAACCTGGAAAGAATTAAAGAAATTGTTATGTAAAGAAATACACAGAAATAGACCAATTTGTATAAAGCCAAAATTTTCATCTTAGATTTCGAGGCATTTAAATTTATACCGAATCACATCGAAAGCGTCAGTTTGTCATAGATTTATTATTTTATTATTGCTGCTTTTAATTGAACAATACGAATTTTAATTTCTATTTTTATTCTATATTAGATGATGTACCCGCTCATCACACGGGAATAGAGATTACTTTAATAATTGGTTAAACTAAGCTGCCAAATAGACGAAAAAGTAAAATAAAATTTCCAATTACCTAAATTTAAAAATAAAGATTAATTTTAGTGTAATTGTTTAAAATATGAAGTTCAAATCGAAGCGCTGTTGCAAATCAAAGCCATGATATATAAACACATGGAGAGAGAGGTGGGGATTTTCGTTTGATTATTTTGAGAAATAGCAAAATTATCAAATGTTTAATTTGAATTTCAAGTAATTTATTTTTACATATACGTAACATGTTATAACTAGCTGCTTATCAGTTCTTCACGACGAAGAAAGTAATGATTTTTTTTTTACACATGCATTTTAAATTATTCCAGCTATACGGAAACTGAAAAAATGCAGAAAACTTTTACTCGAACCTAGCGTTATGTATATTAAAATATGCTGTCATAGCTAGCTCAATTGTCACACGATGACCCAAAAGCTATATTATCAGTGTTAACGATCGGGTGACAACCCTTTCTTCTTTCAATACACATAAATTAGAAAAATGTTTTAGTTAATTAAGTAATTTAATTTTTCCTATTCATCCTAAAATAAATTTTTAAGGCGTTGTAATAACCTGGTGTGCAGAAAGTGAAAGGATTCGTTTTCACATCTCGGCTGATCAAAAACCGCTATATGTACATGGCGCAAACGTGAACGATAAATCTGTGGGTCCGCAGCTCCTCTAGCTGGATATAGGCTGGTATACGGACGAGAGTTGCGGATCCGAAAATAACATCCTTTTGGGTGATGCCCTACACTAAAAAAAAATTTTGTGGATTACTAAGAAATCTCTTTGAAACAAAGATGCTATAACTTTTCTTAGTATTGCTGCTAAATAAAGTCATGTAAATCAATTGGCAAACATGGCTTTATTTAGTACTACTAAGAAAAGTTAGTAATACTAAGAAAAGTTATGGCATCATACTAAAAAAATCTGGAGTGCCTCCACTCGATTTTCCGAAGACTTACGATTAGATCATTACCAAGCATTTAAATAAATTTTAATCGATGAATAATTCAAACGTATATACCAAATTGAAACTCAATCGAATGCACCATTTAAACGCTAGCATACTTTCAAGACTTTCTCCCCGTATACTATAATGTCAAAGAAATCTTTGTCGTAGCCCTGTAGAAAAACTATAAGTCCTATATACACCAAAATCAATACCGGTCTTGCGACGGTGGTTTATAACATGTATGTCCAATTTGAGCTCAATCGAATGATCCGTTTAGGAGCTATCGTGTTCACACACACACACACACACACACACACATACATACATCTCGTAAAAACAGCATAAATGAATTCAGAAGACCTCAAAACGTGTCAATACATCAAAGTCTCGAAGTCGAATTTTTTCATGATTACAATACTTTCCTTACATGGTACATGTTCGGAAAGTAACAAGTAATGGAATCATTGTTTCCTAGAGATTTCTTGGTAATCAACTGATTTTTTTTTAAGAGTGTAAATTGTAGGGAAAAAAAGATTCTCGACGATCCCCAAGTCTGGCATAATAGCTATAAATCAGTCCCGTACTGCTAAGCTTTCAGTATTCGGCTATTAAAAAAAAAAAAAAAAAAATCAGATTATTAAGCAGAAAGGCTTAATTTAAAATGCAGACTTTTTCTAAGAAGGAAAGCGTTCCAAATGAGTTAAAGGTTAACTCTAACAAATTATATGTCATAATCTAAATAGGTTTGCAAATTTTTGCGGTTTTAAATCGTTTGAAATAGCTTCTCGAAATTATTAAACTTCTACTTCTTTTAAGAATATTAAAACGAATCAATTGTTTTCGCCTAAATAAAGCATTGATATAAGGATTAATATATATTAAGCATTTCAGTGGTCCAATTCCGAAGGATTTTTTTTTTTTTTTTGGATTACATGTGGGAATGGCGCCAGTTGTACGTCATACATTTAAAATTGACAAAAATTTGTACTCATGTTTTTTTAACCATTACCGTTGACAAATTAACAGCGCTTCGCTTTTGATTACTCCCTCTAACTGCATAAAGATGCGCAAAATGATAGAGAGAAGACGTAGGCAACCTTGAAATTTTGAAAATCCACCCGTTTCCCCCAAAACACTAAAATTCAGAGCCTTATTATCGCATGGGAAAATCGGGACTTTGTAAAGGGCCCCGAATTTCAAATGTTCTGAAATAGTCTTCTTTTATATCAAAATTTCTTGAAAAATAAAAAAAAAATTCATGGATGGGGCTCCCAAAATTCATCAATGTCCGGGGCCCCTATTGGTCATAATCAGACCCTTCTTAAATTTAGCAATTTAAGTAGCTAAAATTATTAAATATAGATAATTTAAATTAAATTAATTTCACTAAATTCAATTCGCCAGTGGGTCCTAATCTTGCGCGCAAAACTTGGTATAAGCGCTGAGCATTCAAATAATACAATATATTCACATAAAAACGATCCAAAAGAATTACTTTCAATAAACTTCTGCCGCAATAATTTATGAAACTTCAAATTTCAGTCAAAATCAAAAATTTTCAGATTTTGGTCTTATAAATCTAAAAGCGCATTCAACTTGCTTCAACTATACATGCATTTTTTCATAAGTTCTAATACATGCCTTTCAAAGGACACCTCTTTTGCCTTAGCAACTTGAAGGTGCAAGCTAGTAAGCCTTGGAACGTGGTAAGACTTGAAATGACAAAAAAAAAGGGAAAATGTGTGTTTTTGTGACCTTCAGTGACTTTGCGTCGATAACCTGCCACAGATTTCTCATATATTTCATGAAGTTCTATCGTCTAACATTATAGATGTGAAATAAATATCATGGCAAGTTGTCCCCCAAAGAGTTTTTGACCACAGCATTTTCTATGTCTGAGAAAAACGCCCACTTTTGTGTGCTGCGCGGACTTTTTTACAGGCCCGTAGCCAAAGGGGTGCCAGGTGGGGCTGAGCCCCACCCCCCCTAGAAAATTTCACATAAAAAAAGTTTAATGCAGATGCTTTGAAAATTTTTTGTATATAAGGTAAAGTTATCAAAGTTTTATATCAAAGTTGTATATATCAAAGTTTTATATATACAAGTTTTTCTTTGTACATAAGTTTTTCTTTGTAATACTCTGTCATTTTTGTTTTGTGTTCTCATCTTCCAAATATGATCCGAAGATGACAACTTTAAATCCATTCTGTTTAAGCCAAGGAACTTTTACTTCTTGGAAGCCGTTTGGACTTTTCAGAATTTATTTAATTATAAACTTATGCTATTATTTAATGAAGAGAAATGTAGATAAAAATGTTATCATTCAAAAAAATATAGGATGCCACCCCACTTAAGTTAGGGTGCCCCCCTGAATAGAAAACTTGGCTACAGGTCTGTTTTTTTAGTGGGCCATAAAAGATGAACAACTTCACTTTGAGACAAAATATTCTGGATTTGCTACATTAATAAGATTAATAACAACTGGGAAGTTTTTGGTAAAAATCTCAGATACCATGAATCCTAGGTGTGCTACTTTCTCAGATTCGTGCTCTTAATTTTTCTTGGAATTTTTTCGCACATGCAGAACATAAATAAAGGTCTTTAAAAACATTTATTATCTAACAAAGATTAATATAGATATTTCATTTAACAAATTTAAATCCTTTAAATGAACTTTAAATTAAACATCGAAGAATTTTTAATTTTTATTTTTCTCGTACGCTTGAGATAATTTAAATGAAAGCTTTATTACCTTACACTCAAGTACATTATAGTCTCTCTCTCTCTTTTTTTTCAACTGTCATATTTTTTTGCATTACAACTTCAAAAATGATCGAGTGAAAACCAAATTTCCTATTTCTCTTTCCTAACAAACTGTATAAACTTTTATGAAAAAGTGCACAGTTCGAAAAATATATAAGAAATAATAATAATTATATGGAACACGTTGCACATTTTATGAAAGACAGCGTCTTATATAAGGTTCAGGTAAATGGGATATATCTGACATTGGACACTTTATTGAAAATATGTACACGGGGTCTTATTGCATGAGCAAATCGGGGCTGTGTCCAGGGCCTCATCTTGAAAGGGGCCCATTAGATATATTATTTTTCGTTCATTTCTATTAAAGCTTTATAAAGAAATTTTTCAGATAAAGAAGTATAGTAAAAAGATAATCACTAATTTTACTATTTTTAGAGCACAAGCGTCACTCTCACTACCTGCTCATTATGAGAGGGGACAAAAAACAAAGTATCTCTTTTTCCAATCTTCATCAGACAAAAATCTGGCTCTGAGTGAGTGTACATGTAAGCCACCGAGAAAAGAACTTTGGTTTCCTACAACGTTGCGTAGATTCCCGAGTATTTAGGGGGGAAAGAGGTGAGGGAGACCAGAGTTGGTCAGATTCACCGGACATGTGCTCCTACAATACAAAGTAATTTATCAGGCGGTAGGTAGGCTGTCACGTCGGCAGTTTGTTAATTACCTTTTTCCCCACGCCTTCAATGCGGCATCGACCTTTCACTGAAGAAGACGGAGCACGCTTGCGAGCGGGAAACCAGTTTTTGGTTCGAACATCTCCAGCCAAATGGTCACGTGAATGTGGGACTCATTCGCCTTTCCGCCCGTACAGTGAACATGGTGATCTCTTGTGTCGCATACAATTGTAATGCTAAAGCCGGCCAAGGATACTCTTTTTTCACGTAAGTATGATTTTAGACGTTAAATTACACCTTATTCAATGTTTTACTCTATTCATTTAAGTGAAAACTTTCTTTGATCATCATAGAAATAGGTCTTAACTATCCGGTCATTGCACGTGGCAATACGCTGACGTTCTTTTAAAGTTGAAAGCTTTTTACTTGATATTGTATAACCTAACGTAAAAGAAACGCATTTTATTGTTTTAAATGTCTAACTTTTATGTCATGTATAGGATTTTAATTGCTTGCATACTTGATGTTCATATATTGACTAAATTAATTTAAGTTAATGTAAACAAAATGTGTCAATGAAGTCTATTTTTATTTTTAGTAAGTTCCCTACTTTTTTGTATGTTTAATAACAATGATTATGAAGATAGTTATAATTAACTTGATCGCAAAATCAGAGATCATTTTATAATTTTAGTAAAATGTATAATTGAAAAATATTTACAAATAAGAATGCACCATGCAACCGCTTCATATAATTTAAAAAATAATTCTAAAAATATAAGGAAAATATTCACGAAATTAATTTTATTTAAAAACCAGTAATTTTGTATTTAATAATGGTGTTTATATTTGTTGTATAGTGGTGAATATATACCCCATCCTCATTCAATAAATTCAATAAAAAACAAAAATTAATTAAATTTCTAAATTACCCATCTGATCCCCGTTATTCTAGTATGGTAATTGATCCTCTAGTTCAGTGTTATCATCCTCTGCATCTGATTCATCGGAAAAGGAGACATCTATTTTTTTGTGAGTGTTTTATTAGTTAAATTTTACTTAATTTTTCTAAAATAATTTTAAAATGAAGGAGTGTAATTCTAAATAAGATATTTAAAATTCCTAGATTTTTCTTAGCATTTTCTATTATTCAGCTTCTTAATTAAACAATAGTTTACATAGTTATCTATTTAATATTAAACAAATATTTTTTAATTCTTAATAAACATGGATCTATATTTTTTCCTTCATTGAAGCATCTTATTTTTTATACACTTATTAGCCTATTGTATTAAATTTTGCGATGAATTGTAATTGTTTTTAATAATATGTATTTTGAGTGCCAAAATTAGGGAATGTAAGAGTAAACATATTTGTTTAAGTGATCTGTATTTTATATTCAAGAATTGTTGGTGTACTTTTTAAGTGGTGGATTAATTAATAAAAATGTTTTTTTTCTTCATTAATTTGTATTTATTTTGGTCCAACATTTGGATAATTTCTTCTTTATCTTTTGAAAATTATTTTTGTCTACCATGTAAATAATTTCCTCATCAATTAGATATTTTAAATTATCGACTACTAAGATATGTAATAATTCTTGGCAAGTTAAAATACAAAAAGTTTGTATTTTTTAATTAGCACTCTTTCCAGTTAGTTAATTTTGGTCTTTACAATAGCGAAAATTAATCATTTATTATTAAAGAAAGACGCAATCGAAATGAATTAAATATTAATATTCTACTCTAATAGGTTGTGTATTAAAGGGAAGTAAGAATTAATTTTAACATGCTCATTCACGATGTTTTGAGCGGTTTCTAGAACTAAAACATAGCTGTATATCAACGCGCCGAGATACGCAATACAACGCGCGCGATTTTCCAAACAACAACAAAGATCAGCTGTTTGTGGGTTGCTCGCCGGAGATGTTCGAACACGGTTTCCGCCCCAATGCTCCGTCTTGTTAGTTCAAGGTCGATGCCATGCGGAAATGGGGGGAAGCAGGTTTTTCTTGTGCATTTTCGAGAGATACAAATCCCATACACTGGAACTTTTTTGAAGTTATCACTAGGCAAACTCCAGAGTCAGACTGACAACCGCGAGATAAGCCAAAACGCTGAGACTTTCCATTTCATCCAAAACAGTTTTTATAATCGTAAAAAGGTGGCATGTTCCAGCTGACTGTGCCCCACAGATGTTTAAATTTTTTATTTAAAAAGTAAGCAGAAATAGAAGAAGAAATCTGTTAAAAGTGCGAAAAGTTATTTTCGATCCCCAATACGTCCCTGGAATAATATAGACCCATTGAAAACTTAATTGACTCCTTTTGGAATCTCAGCTTTAGAAGTTCAAGTAATTTAGCTCATGCACCCACTATTAGAAAAAAAAGGTTTTTCTTCAAGGTCTTGTACACAGGACCGTTGCTAAAGGGGGAGTCTACCCTCTAAAACTCGCAAAGTTCTGTTAAACTTGGCAAAATTAGACTCCTAATTGGCAAACTTGGTAAAAATAAATAAATATATAAAGTAACGAAAACCATAATTCATTTCTGATACGCTTGAAAAAATTACACAAACCCAGTTGGCAAAATTAAAAGTTGGTAATATAGTTGATAAAAAAAATAAATAAGTTGGTAAAAACCGATATTTGACTTGGCAGTTTATCTCCCCTCCGTAATAAAGTCTTAGCAATGGCTTTGTATGTACCCTTTATATTATATACCCTTATATTATTCAATATACCCCTATCATACCGTCTGACTCGCGACTCCTGGACATGGGCGTCAGCACAAAATTTTCCGATGCAGGGGGGAGGGGGGGAGGACAAAGATTGTTTCAACATATGGTTATCGTATTGGAAAAAAACTAAAAAGCAGAGAAAAAACGGCAAATAATAATCTAGGGGGAGGCAAATGATCCCCTTGGCCTATGTTTCCAAAGCCCTTGCTCCTGGACAGCCCCTATGTCCGTGTGTGTGCTACATACAAAACATAAGTCCGGGTGGCTCTTTCGCAACACTTATCTTACACCCTCCACTCAGTCCGAAAAGCCGTTGATTCGGATCAGAAATCTTTTAAGTTATTTGAACCGTTAGATCTTATACCGTATTTAAATATATTGACACCAATATTTTATAATTTGTAACGAAATGTTCCAATATTATTGCATATAGTTATGTAGCTATAACGGTATGAAAATATCGTTCTGTTCCTTTAACGTTATGGTCTCATACCGTATTTAAAACATTATTCAGCGAAATACTATATTCTATAACTAATTGATACTGTATCGTTATTAAATAGTTAGGTGAGTTTAACGTTATAAACTAAGGGTTAGCATGAGTAACCGAATGCATTCTGTTACTTTTTGTTCAGTTTCTGAGTATAACACAAAACGGAATAACGTTATAATAAGTATACCATTGAATAACGTTATTGCAATAACGTATTCATTTGCGTTCTGTAGATTTGTTACGGTACGATAACAAAATACAAAATGTAAAGTAACTAATACATAACGAAAATCAAGCAGTTATTTGTACATATAAAAATTGTATAACGAATTATTTTGTTACAAGGCCGAATAACGTTTCAATTTTGTTACGTTAAGTTACGGATCCCTGGTTTAAAGTTTGGTGAATACGGCCCCTAGAGAGGTAATCCACGACACGGGTCCCTTTAAACGATGTGACGTCACACAGACTGGGTGAGAAGTACTCTCGATTATCCCTGTACCTGTTTTCAGGGGATTTCTGACGTACGACTGGTGTGACAACATTCCCGCGATTCTTCAACAGGTCCCGGCGAGTATTTTCACTTGCGTGCACGTGCTAACATTTTTCGACAGAGCCTCGTGTTTCGCATGTGTTCTTCATTTTTCAGTGTAAATTTTAATGTAATTAGTGTATTTCGCAAGATATAAAAGGGTGTGTGTTTGCCGTGTTCCTATGTTCCGCGGTAATTATTCGGGAACCCTAAAAGTACAATTATTTGGATTTTTCCTAGAAGAAAACTAAAAAAAGTGGCTGAAAGTGATCCTAAGAAAGGATTTTACGCCAGCAGAACACTCTAAGGTATGTTTTGTTTTAATCTTATTATATTTACTTTTGACTGATTAATTGGTATATAAAATGCATATTTATATTGTTTTAAACTTGGTATATTTGCGTGTGTAAATCATATGTGTAGATCGCGTAGAATACAGTTTTCAAACTGTACTCATGGCTTAATTTCTGAGTTTAATTACATCATTCCTACAATGTTTTACAATGATATCTTTGTAAGTGTATGCCTGTACAGTATCGAATTTAATTCAACACAAAATTTTAAGGATTGTTTAGAGCATTGCACCAGTTCCGATTTCCTTTTGTAAAAAAAAAAAAATTGTAAGACTTGTTTAAAACTTGAAAGATCTATTTGACATCAAAACTGCTAATTATGATAATTCAGTTAATGTGTTTATTTTTACAAAGTTAGGAAATGATGTAACTGAACACGCATTAAAAAAAAAAAAAACTCCTTATGAAAATTGAAAAACTTTTATTGAACACAAAACAACTATCTCTAAGAGTTTTGTGCTTGTAACACTATTCATTATTAAGATTTATGTTTGTGTAAATGCATGTGCTGTAGTAAACATTAACATGTGCATAAAGATATTTATAATTTATAATTATTATATACACATTAATATTTATTAATAGGATTATTTTTCGGATGCATAATAGAGCAAGATTATTTTTATTGCTCTATGCTTTTGCTAGTTAAGTCTAATGTATTATGCTGATAAATTATACTGAATGTTTTCTCTTATTTATATAAAATGAACTATATATATTACATTAAACTAAAATAAATACACCAGTTTTTTTTTTTTTTTGCCAGTGTTCTAAAAATCTGATTTTCCTAGTGTTGCTAGTAGTTTTCTTCACTGATGACAAAAACATACCTACTTATATATTATGTGCGTGTGTATATATATATATATATATATAACTAACAAGTAAAACACAAAACATACTACAAATAAGACATATCTCGCATAAAAGTAACAGCTATTATCAAGAATTAGAAACCAGATTTTGAATCCAAATAAAGTGCAAGAATTATTGTGATAGTATAATGGAACGGAAATTATAACCACTGTCACCATCTTCAGGGGCCACAAACAGTGGATTATAATTTACAGTAAACCAAATAGTAGAGTTTCGGTTGTGTGGCATATCAGAAGAGATATTAACTCCACACATCTGGGCCCTACCCTACTATATAAAGGAAAGAAGAAATCAAAAAAATAACAAAAATTAGAAAGATGATTTTACATACCATACCTTGAGCACATGGAAATTTTATTTTGAACAGTTGATATGTGTTGCCAATGCTAAGAATTGTAAAAAGTGAAAAAGGGTGTTGCCACTAAATAAAAGTGTAAAAGTGGAAAGAAGAAAGTTTAGGAGTTGCCAAATACTAATAGGTAATATTATTAAATTTTAAGAATATCCAGGTATATTAATATAATAAATATATATTGAATATATATATATACATTACGCTATATATCTGAGAATATATGTTCTGTGGTAAAGATTAGCATAAGTATGAAAATGTGTATAATTAAAATCTATATTATGTACATAAATCCTTATTTCTGAGATTATTTTAATAGCTTTATCCTTTACTTGTTAAGTTATGCTATTATGTGCTTAATGAAGCTGGATCTTATATACATGGGTCGGTCCAGACTTTTCACAGTCCTGTTTTTGTGAAACTGAAAATTTAACTCAAAATTTTGTGAATTTGAAATTACCATTCAATGAAGATCTTCTTACCAGGGTCCTGTGTTTGTGAATTTGTGAAAATAGTCTCGTTTTCATGTATTATTTTAAAATGTACAATTTTATATAGGATAGCAAACATAGGATATGTAGAAAGTCGAAAATTAGGTATTTGTGAATAATTTTGAAAATTGTTATCCCCCATGATATATTTGAATTGTTTTCCTTGATTTGATAAGTTTGAGGTTCAGCTATAGACTTAAGCCAAATTTATTTATTCATATTTCCTCTCTAATGCATGTTTTTTCAACTACAAAAATTTAAAACTCTGTTTTTCTCCTCTTTATTTTCTTTAATTCATCTTTATATACGAATATTTTAAGCCAAAATTAATCCATTTCAGGCCAAGCATGAAAATTTTATAAAATGTGATATTATTTTTAATATTAAAATATGCTTAAATTACACTCATTAAGATACAAAAAAGTTTCATGCATGAAAAATAATATATAAGAAAAAAATGGTGCATATCTATTTAGTCATCGTTTCATTATCAGTTTTAGGAAATCATCTGAGGAAGGTAGTCAATTTATCTAGCTATGTTTTGACCTTAGGGGCATAAATATTATTTACTGTTATGCCTCAAGGCTAAAATGCAGCTGGTCACTTTTCAAGAAGCTGAAGTTTTTTAACTGTGGAAGCACTTCATTAAAGTTGAAAGGTAAGACTCTAAGCATAAAAAGTTTTTCCTTGCATACATCAATGGCCTACATTTTCGCATATTTAAATTTAAAAAATTTAGTTTTTTTATGACATTTGTTTAATTCAATTTTAAAAACTTGTGACTTTAATCCATTATAAAAACATATTATTAATCTCAAGGGGAATAATTACACACTTTTAAAAAGTCGAATTTGTCAATAACGATTTGAGTTGAAAAGCAGCGTATTTTGAAAATTTCTCAACAGAAAGTGTTTACTTCAGTTAAATTACTAATATTTTATAAATGTCTTCAAAACTCTTGGAAATAGCAAAATAAAATTAGTGAAAAATAGTGTTAATAAAAAATATTTATTGTAATGGGGTATTTATGCACCAATGGCCAAAAATGCAAAAATGGGTTAAGAGGGATATCCAGCACCCCCCACCCCACCCCCTCCGATGTAAATGCAGAATATAAAATATAATATACATGTAACACCCTTAAGTTGCGTTATTAATACATAGTCAATGTTTCATTATCAGTTTTAGGAAATCATCTGAGGAAGTTAGTCAATTTATCAATGTTTTGACCTTTGGGGCATAAATATTACTTACTGTTATGCCTCAAGGCTAAAATTGAGCTGGTCACTTGTCAAGAAGCTGGAGTTTTTCAACTATGGAAGCACTTCATTAAAGTTGAAAGGTAAGAGACTAAGCATAAAAAGTTTTTCCTTGCATACATCTTTATTCTTTTAATAAAATTTTTGTATATATACCTTATATACCGCGTATATCACGCATCAGTAAATTTAATCTATGTCAAGCAATGTATATTATATTTTATATTCTGCATTTACAAAATTAAACGCTTGGAGTTAAAAACATCCAACCCCTTTTAATGAAAGACTGCTTAGAAACTTCCCAGCTAAGTTCCTCTCTGCGGCCGCGGGAGAGAGGAGAAACCCAGTGGAAATGCTTTACCTAGTCGGTGTGACGTCACAAGTTAGCGCCGCGGCTTTCCTCTCTAGGGGGCGTTGATAAGGGAGACATTTCTTTTCACGAAGAAAACGAAAATCTTAGTTCCCCTTCCTCCGTGGAGAAAAAGGAGGTAAAAGAACCATTGTTCGAAATTGACGCGGAAAAATTTGGGGTTGAAAAAGAAAGTTGTGAGACGCTTAGAGAGTGTTGGAATAAAGGAAATCCGGAACGGATAAAGAATTTGGGATTCAGAATCGGAAACTGGTTAGAAATTCGGTGTCAAAAACGGGGATTAATAAACTTCAGATCTGTGTTCCGAAAAGGTATAGAGAACAAATTCCAAAATCGTGTCATGAGGATTTTAGCGCTCACCTTGGAGTTACGAAGACTAAGCACAGATTGTTAAGTCATTTTTTTGGCCGAACTGTTATGTGCAAACAGAGGATATCGTGAGATCCGGCGACCCCTGTCAAAAAGTGGGGAAGAAGGGAGATAAGAAAAAGGCTCCGATGCGGTTGGTTCCGATCATTACCGAGGTGTTTTCAAAAATAAATATTGACGCTGTGGGCCCTTTGCCTATTAGTGCAAATCAAAACAAATTTCTGGTCACTGCGATTTGTATGCCTTGTAAGTACCCAGATGTCGTTGCGGTCAAAGATATCACCTCGGGTAGTGTCATAAATGCTTTGTTGATTATATTTTCGCGAATGGGTATTCCGAAGAAAATTCAGAGTGACTTGGGAAAATCTTTCACAAGCATTTTGACTTCGGAGTTCTTTGAACGTTTTGGGATAAAGGTTTATCATAGTTCTGTCTGCCACCCACAATCGAATCCTGTGGAACGGTTTCATTCTTCCATTAAAAGAGTGCTCAAAGTCTTGTGTTTAGAGAACGGGGGAGACTGGGAGGATCATGTCCCTGCCGCGCTTTTTGCACTCAGAACGGTTACGCACGAAAGCATTGGGTTTAGTCTGGCTGAGCTGGTGCATGGAAAAAATTTAAGAACACCACAAACGTTGGTGTATGAAAATTGGTTGCAGCCGGAAAATTCGGACCCATATGTCGTAGAATATGTCCTTGACGTGGTAAATAGGTTAAAAAAATGGAGAGAACTGGCAGGAGAGATTAGTAAGGAAAATCAAGAAAAAAGGAAAGCTGGGTATGACAAGAACGCAGTGATGAGAACTTTCAAAGTAGGAGACAAAGTTTTAGTGCTAGCCATTTCCAAACCGCACAAAATGGCTGTCAGTTGGTTGGGACCGGGAGTAGTCACAAGTAAAATCTCGGAAACCAATTATTCCGTCGATCTGCCTGAACGAAGAGATAAATCCATGATTTACCATGTAAATCTCATGAAGTTGTATCATAAACGACCGGAGTGTGTAAGTTTAGTGATAGAGGAGGGGGAGGAAGAAATCGAGCAAGAAGCGCAAATCCCCTATCCTATCGCGGATGCTACGCAGTTTGACATGCAGATCATTAAGACGAATAATTTGGAGAATAGACTGACCGAGACTCATATCAAGCAATTGGGGAGGTTACTGCAGGAACATCATAAAGTATTTTCGACAGACCCTGGGACTACTTCTTTAGTCACTATGGACATAGAGTTGACTAGCACTGAGCCTATAAGGTCAAAACCCTATAGGATGTACCCCCGGCAAACTGAGATTTTACGGGAGGAAACTAACCGACTCCTAGACCTTGGAATCATAGAAATTGGGGTTCAGGAAAAGACCCTCGTCCTTGTGTCGATTACCGGCACTTAAACGCCATTACGCGAACACTGAGTATTTCCCTCGAACGAACATTGAAGAAGTAGGAAGAAGTAGTAGAGAAAGAAAGGAAATGCCGACGGATTAGGCAAGCAGGCGGAGTAATCCGGAATTAGGGTTCTCGTGTTGCCCAAAAGCATCGTCTTATTTTGTTTAGAGTATTTCTGAGAGCCATATTTAAAATGTCCAAAAAAATAAGATGTATGTTACATATGTCTTGGACTTCTGAAACTGAGAGTAGGTTTCGACTAGTTATTTTGAAAATGTCTGGGTATGATTTTCATTTATAACAGAATTTTTTTGTTTTGTTTTCTTTGTAAGTTGGGATGGCTTTGTCTCTTGATTTTGTTGTGGGGCTACCCAACTAAACTCTTGCAAAATTTTCCATGTGGTACTTGGAAATTTTTTTTATGGGGGTAGGGCTGTGGCAAAGCAAGCTCTACTGCCCACTAGTGGGGAAAAGCACTTAGCGGCATGCTTTGTGCGAGGCCTGGAATGTTCGAGATGGGTCCAGCTGTCACGCCCCTCAAGCAGGTGCGACCAGGCTGACGTCAGAGCGGCGCACCTGGTACGGAGGAACCCCACGAAAGGACAGATGATTTTTGGACAGCGAAGAGGTTGGTCATCGTCTGAGAAGGAAGCTCGCTCCCGGAGTCGAGCGGGGACTGAAATGCTAAAGGCCAGGGAAAGGCTGTTCCCCACGAAATTCCTTTCTGTAATTAGTAAATGTGTGTACATAGTTTCAACACTGTAAATAGTTTAAATATATTATTTTTCCAAGAAATTATGGACTTTTTTCATTTGTTATAATCACGACTGAGAAGTGTAAGTTTTCCGGACCCACGTGGTTGGGGGAAATAATGGATGTGGCTGAGTGACGACGCCACACAAGCAATAGGCGTTGGAGTTCAGATAGCAATCCATGCAATTTAATATGTATCTTTATCCCCCGCCCCCCCAAAAAAATTCACCCTCAGACAATTTATTTTAAATATTTTTTTCAGGGTGCATGAAAGAATGTACATTATTTATTTAGAATTATCGTAAAAATTTTAAAGCTGTACGCAACTAATTAAACTCTTATTGCAAAATTAAATATTCTTTCTAGTTTAGGAGTGAGATATTTTTTTTTCATTATAGTTTGATGCTTTGACTAGATAGGTTTATCCTTAGATTGACATAAATTTTAGTGCATGCTTTCTATGTATAACACTTTCTGGTGTGGTTTGTGTTGTTAAATCGGCATATAAAATTCATTAGAATAAATGAATAAAAAATATCAAAGAATTGGTTTTTTAATTATTTTTTAAGACATATTTTGTTTAAAAAATCAATTTATACATTGTTTATAGAACCAGTTTTTTTACCAGTGATTGGTTTATTAAAAATAAATAAATAAATAAAACAGGAAGTTTCTTATGTTGAAACTGCCATATGATATGTTTATGTACGATTACTTATTGTTGCTTACCCTTAAAAAGAAAAAACAAACAAACTAGAATCTACTCTTTCATAATCACTAAACTTGGCTACCAGCCTTTTTATTCTTTTGCAGTATTCTAAATTAAGTATGCAGTGGAACTTCAATATCTTGAATAAATGTGCGTTTCCTATTAAACTCACACCCTCTTTTATTTTACTTTGTTATCTTGATTTTTTTCTCTTGTTTCTTCGACTTCATGGAATCAAGGTTCTACTGTTCTTGTGTCCATGGACAGATGATTAAATGGTTACATGTACTTCGTTAAAATAAATCCTTATTCTTTCACCTAAATCTATTTCCACTTTTCTGCGTGGAACTAATATTAGGATTAGAAATTATTCTGAAGATTCTTAGATTTTTCGGTACTTGCGTATTATCCCGTTGGTCATTTCCGATAAACTATTTTTTCGTCAAATGTGCTGGCAAACTATACTATTAATCGTATTCTAAACCATTAATAATTTCATGCATTCAGCATTTAACTTGGCGAAAAATCACTCGTCTTGTTTGACCGCCGGGATAATACGCAAGTACCAATTTTTCTTGATGAATACTGTTTTTATCTGCTGCTTACATTCCAGAACCTAAATCATTTTATGCACCCAAATATCGTCAAACATGATACTTTTTTTTCAATTATTTTTGTAGATAATTTAAGTAATTTAAATCGTCTGACTGACATCTCCAATTTTTTTAATATCTATCACTTGCTTGCAGATAGTCTGGTTACTGTATAACTTATGTGAATACATATTTTCAAGTAACATTGTAATTTACGATAGTGTTGAAAAAAAAATTTCTTGCATACAATCATTATGGAAGAATGTAACTGCAAGAATTTATATACAACTTCTTTTATTATGATTGCTTTGTTTGTTCTTTTTATTTCACATCATTCAACTAATAAATCTGATACGGACACCACATGACTTCCTTGTACCTCTATTAAATCAGAAATATTTTCATTGCACTTCATCTAAACTTATTTCGTTTGAAAGAGACAAAATACTGCAATTCTAAAGTTTACCGCCAAGCTGAGTTTAATTTCAAGATTTGTTTAACTTAATTGGGCAATATTTTGACAAAAGCCAGCAAGCTTGAGATAGCGAGATTTCAGTCACAGGTGAAATACTTATTCATCACAGATTTTTAATGAAACGAACATATCTATAGACCCTTAATGTATTTTAAATCTTTTGGGTGACCCTGTAAATAAATTACTCAGTCGATAGCAATCAAAAGCACAGTTACATGTTACAATAGTTCTTAATACAAAATTTTAACATTCTATGGTTAAAATGGTGGTTTTAGAGGATGGTGGATTCTATGGTGGTTTTAGTCATGCAAAATGCGTAATTATTTTTGGCGTTAAATTGGCGATATTTTGGCAAAACTTGACTAGGTGGATGACAAATAGTGAGATTTTGTGCATGGACCAAACAATGACTGACTACAGACATAATATGTTGAAGATGTCCAGACATTAATGTATTGAAATTCTGGTAGTGCCATATTATTCCGGTAGACACGTAGACATTCCCGCCAAATTATTTTTTCGGAAAATGTGCTGGCAAACTGAACTTAATGTGTAAAAATTAGCTGCTATCTCTTCATATTAAAGCTAAAATTAATTAGTAAAAAAAGAGTATGAACTGACAGAATAGAGCCTTTATCTCCACTTGGCGCTTTTTATTTTCTTTTATAAATATTTTTACAAAAAGATGGCTATTTAATAAGCATTTTAAATAAGCACTGTCAGGATTCATCTACAACAATCATTCAATGGATATCCCGTAGAACATATGGTGGAAAAAAAATCAAGCTCGCTACTAGTACCGTTTTGGGGAGGAGGTGGAGGGAGTTGGATGAAAATATATTTTAAACATAAATTCTATGCATGCATAAGAGGTTAAACGTAGCTTTTTAGAAGAAACTTAGCTTTTTAGCGAAATAAGAGTTGAGATAAACAATGGTATAAAAAAAATGTACGATAATTTTTTTGGCGGAGGGGGGGGGGAGGTTCACCCGATAATCCCCCCCCGTTCGATTCGGTCCTGAAAGAAATATATTATTAAATGCATGATTATAAAAACTAAAAATCGCAAGAATAAAATGTGACATAAATTATTTTTTTAAGCAAGTGAATTGTGACGTTTTACAAAAATTGTCATATGAACTGTTGTTTTTTTTAAGGTATATATGCATAACATAAATGAGGTATGATGAAAAAATGTACAAAACAATTATGTGCTTTGCACGAACTACAAACAGCAAATGGATCAGTAGAACTGCAATTAGGTGACGCGCAAGTTGCTGGCCCTTTTGTACGAAAAGCAAACTGTACTGGATTGTCAAAATGTCCTGGATGCAAGTGAGTGTAGGAATAAGCATACCATGAATATTTCCACATATTTCTATAAGAGTGAACTTAATTGGGGCCTCACCTTGGCACAGTGGTTATGCCACTGAAAATGGTAGACGGCCGAGGTGTGAAGGTCCCGGGTTCGGGTCGCATCGTGCGGCTGCGTATCTAACGGTCTGGAGTTTTGGTAGGTTTTCTCCAGATGTAGCGTGAATACGCGTTAGAACCCCTTAGAATGTCCTCCTACCAAGGCACCACCATCCTAGGCAGACACCCCGCGTGCAGGTTTGCCTTAAAACACAATACACAATACACACAACTTAATTGGTCATTATAGCTTGCAATTGAAAAATGTAATCACGCTTAAATAAATTTATTAGATTTTGTTTCATTAACTAAATGTCAGAAAATTGTCGCATGTAATTTTTCCATAAGCGGAAACCGTATCTATCTAAAGGGTGGGTAAAAGGGGTAGTATTTGGTGGGATATAAACTATACGCACGTTTTTATCTGGAGGAGTAATAGCTTCTATTAATTCTGAATTCTTATGCGTTTCCATGAGTCGAGAAGAAGAAGTGTTTCGTCAGGTATTTCTTTTAAATATACTTCAGAAAACTTGTTATACTTTTATTACATTTAATAGGAATATATTGATTTTCAATTCTTGTATGCACTCACTTTTGACTGCATACAAGAATTGATGAGATAATAAATTTAATCTTATTAAATATATAATTTTTGAATATGCTGATTGAAATTCATTAATAATCATCATCTCTTGCGTAAGTACAACTTTTATATTTTTCAATTTTTTTGTGTAAATTATTTCGTTTTGTCAGTCTTTATTTATATTTAATTTGCCGATCGGTCAGACAATGATCATAGAATTCTTTTATTATGACTATCTGTGGCGCTTAATCAAAGATAAACTTGCCAAAAGTGTAGCAATTCTCTAACTTTGTTTAGAAAGCCATTGGTATTAAAACTTTCAAAATCTCAAGGGGAACTTCGATAATTTTACTCTTAAATTAACTCCCCCCCCCTAAAAAAATTCATGTTACGCTTATGAATGTTACTCATTGTTGAGTGAGTGTACTCTTAGAAAATTGTAATGTTTTTCCCGCGCCAGTGTCTATTGCGGAAAGTGCGTTGAATAGGATTGTTGCAAGTGCAATGAGCATGTAACCCCTTGAATTTGGCGACCATTTTGGAGACTTCGCGACAAAAAGAAAGTTTTGGAAACTGGTGGAATTTCGGCTCTATCTCAGTTAGGAAAGAAGTTTCTACAAAAGACTAGAAAATGACGTCATATCCTATCTGACGTCACATCCGCTGTAAAATCTATAAAGAAGTTACTCTCACTGCCGGGGAGTGTATGATAGACTGCAGAAACTGAGAGTAAAGGCCGCTTTCCACATCGAAAGGGAACCGCTCGCTGCTTGGGCAATTCTCACTTGTAAGCAATAAATTTTTGCCCACCGCAGAGAAAGAGGGAGATACTGCGGTATTAAACCGACAATTCTAATTGGGGACCGTAGATAATATTGCGGTTTCACACTTCCCCCATCTATTGTTCGGTCCAGGCCCCTGTCCAGTTTCCCCCGTGTCGCCCGGCGGTAAGCACGGCCAAATATCCCCATTCAAATACATTGTAACGGCGGCAACCGCTGGGTGTAGGCAATGGCCTTAAGGCGCTTGATATTGCCGTTTGAATCGTGTTATTGTTGTGTTATTTTAAGGATCCGCTTTGAAATGTGTTAAAATTGCTGTATTTATTGGGAGATATAGTGTTTCGTTTGGTCGACTAGTGTGCTATATTCGTTTTTAGGGCTTGTTGAATTATTTTATTCTACACCTATTACCAGATTTTCATAACACTACAAAATATATAAGCAATGAAAACTAACATACAAATGCTTAACAAACAAATACTGCCTCTCTCGCCAAAGTACTCTTAAATATGAAAACAAAATTAGATTAATAAATAAATACTATGGCCAAAAAGAAATAATATCTATTATGGTGTACGACCGATCAGCGTCTAATATATAAATAAAGATAAATAAAACAAATAACTATAATATAAAACAATTAAATAATATAGAAACTGTACTTAAGTTTAAGATGGTGGTTATTCATGAATTTCAATTAATTCCTTTATCATGATATATGATTTTGTCATCAACTGAAAAAGCAGAAAACGTAACAAGCTCTAAAGTAATTAAAAAACTTTGTAAAAAACACACATAAGAAGTAAAAGGAAAAAGGATTTATCCTTTATCCTTTTTCCTTTTTCCTTTTACTTCTTATGTGTGTTTTTTACAAAGTTTTTTAATTACTTTATCGTTTAACACCAGTTTTTTGAGTGTTTTTTCAGTAACAAGCTCTGTTTGAAGAAATGGAGTCTTGTAAGTTGAAGCGACGTTTCCAAAGACAGGCTCTAGGCAACCGTAGGATGGATCCGGTAATAGGGGATTGATTGAAAAACAAGAACATCATGCACTCATTTTCTTTAGAGTATTCATGGATATGATGTGTAAGATATGGTTCGTAAGTTTAAAGTGTATTATCAACTTATTTTCATAAGTATTTTAAAGAAATGTTTTCCAGCACCACATAAATGTTGATTAAATGATTTCTCCTGGTGCAAGTGAAGTAATCAGAAATTAAATTTGTATTTATTTGCATGCTTACTTTTAAATTTAAATTGTATTTCATATTCAAGCACATCATGCACTCGTTTATCACTTAAATATACTTAAAAAATTACGAGTATATTAAAGTACTCATTTTTAAGTATATAATATATATATGGTTGCAGAAAACTGCTTAGATTTCGGTTTCGTCTTTTAAAAGTCTATGTATGTGGAATTTTCTCGTAAACTGTCTACTTATCAGGATGAAACGCTAATTTTATTGATCCTTGATCTTCGACAGACAATCTGCTATACACAGTTCACAGAACTAATAAACAGTAACACCTTTTATAAGAGTCAGCTTAGCACAGAAGCCTTCTCAGGTGCTGTATTTCACATCCAATAAAATTGTTCACCAGGCTAAAATTCAGTAGACATTGTCGAGGAAAACTGACATCTATTCCTTAGCATGAAGTTTTGATGAATTCACAAACAGCTTTCAAAAACAATCTTATCGAAACAAGCGAAAACGTGTCGCATAAAAAACCGCAATACAAAGAGACAGAGCCCTGGGCATCGAAGCTTACGTATTCGAAAAATCTGATGTGGACAACACATGATTTCCTTGCATGTCTATTAAATCCAAAAATAATTTCGGCGCACTTCATTCAAACTTATTTTGTTTGAAAGAGATAAAATACTGCGGGAATACTAAGGTTTAGCGAATTCTAGCCAAATACTTCCATATCTCCAAGCTGAGTTCAATTTGAAAGATTTCCTTCTGACACTTTATTTGGCGATATTTCACCAAAAGGCTACAAGCTTGAGATAGTTTGCGAGATTTTGGGGATAGCCAAGGAGTAATTGACCACAGACTTTCAATGAATTGAATGCATCCATACACTTTAATGTATTTAAAGTCATTTGGCTGACACTGTAAATAAATTACCCAGTCGATTACACTCAAAAAAGATAATGAAAACAGATATTACAATAGTTCTAAATACAAAAGTTCAAAATTCTACGGGTTACAGTTATGCAAAATACGAAATAATTTTTGGCGCCAAATTTTACGATATTTCGGCGAAACTCGCTAAGGTCGACGACATATGACGAGATCTTAAGCATGGACCAAACAATGACTTACTATTGCCAACTTTTGAGATATTTCGCCAAAACTCGCCAAGGTCGAAGACAAATAGCGAAATTTTGGGTATGGACTAAACAATGACAGACTATCGCCAAATTTGGCGTTATTTCGCCAAAACTCGCCAATGACAATAACAAATAGCGATATTTTGGGCATGGACCAAACGACTGACTATCGCCAAATCTGGCGATATTTCGGCAAAACTCGCTAAAGTGGACGACATTCGGCGAGATTTTGGGCATGGACCAAACAATGACTGACAGTAGCTGTAATATATTGAACATGTCCATAGGCGTTAGTGTATTGAAATTCTTTTGGGTGATCTCGTAAATAAACTGTCCAGTAGATTGGAACCAAAAATCGACATGCACAACTAGATGTTACAGCAATCTTATATGTGGAACTTCAACATTCCACGACTAATAGTTTTTGAGATTTGAGAGTTAAATACGTACGTACGTACACCAAAAGTCGCCATGCTTGGCGACTTTTGGCGTAATTCTTGTGGGAGGCACGTGACCGTGGTCAGACCATTATCTAAGGGAGGACGATATTGTCCTTAAAATGGTTGCATGTCCCTAAAATTGCCGTTGACCGTAATGTTTTGGAAATCTTTTGAGTGTTCCTGTAGCATAACTATAAATGATAAAGACTCTTTTTTCGATGGAGAAATTCATTTTGTAACCCTTAACAGCATGTATCACTTCTGAGACGTTTGAATTAGCCTAATACCTCTAAAATATACTTTAATGAATTTCTGCCCATAGATAGTAATGTATTTCGAATCTTTTGGGCGGTCCTGTAGATAATCTATCTAGTCGAATGGAACCGAAAGGGGATGTGCACAACTAGTTGCTACAAGAGTCCTAAATATAAAGTTTCAACTTTCTACGCCTAATAATTATTGAGATATGCGACTTTAATGAATTTCGGCCCATAGAGCGTAATGTATTTGAATCTTTTGATCGGTCCTGTATATAAGCTATCCATTCGATAGAGACCAAAAAGGGAGGTGCACAACTTGATGTTAGAACAATCCTAAATATACAGTTTCAACATTCTACGACCAATAGTTTTTGAGATATGCGAGTTACATACATACGTACGTACAGACGGCATGAAAAAACTGGCCAAAATAGACTCACCGCTGGTCAAAATGAGTTGCAGGCGAGTTTATATGATCGTGCATGCTAGCTTACGATGAGATGCATCGAAAAAACTCTTAAAAGTAAAGTTAGAGGTAGTCAAAATCGATTTTTTCGTCAAACTTTGGCCCCCGAAATTTTTCGGGATCACATTACTTCCTTATACTCCGTATAAGGACATAAAAAACAGTCGAAATAGAACTGAAATCTGAAGCGACTCTGCGGCTTTGTATTTTCCGTTGACATCGCACTCACATGCTAGAGAAATACATCTCCCGAAAGATCCTGATCAATCGCGAACTTTGACTGCGTAATATAAATGCAACTGAATAATACTAGGCTATTACGTTATACTAATGCAGGAAAAAAAGGAGGCTATACATTACGCACCATTAGTGAAATCGCGCGAAACGCCCCAAATATCGCCGAACTTGGCGACTTTTTATAGAAATATTCCCAAATTTGGCACAAAAACGCAGTTTCCAAAACTGAATTCAGCGAAGTGATAGAGGCAATATTTCTTGAGAATTCCAGAAAATCCTACGTCAAGCAATGAGGACACCAAAAACTCTCTATTTTGACTTCTAGTTAACCGATTTTGTTTTTGACTAGGGACCAAGGCCCCCAGACTCGCTACGCTCGCTCTACGTATGAGGCATTCGTCCCCTAATAAGGCTTATTCGTAAAAAAGACATAATTTTAACAAAACCCGAAGATTGGATCAGATATAATGTTACTGAGCTACACATTGCTTGGTTCTTGCATGTTCATTGATACATAAAAATGTAAACTTCACACTACAGTAAACCCCCTCCCCCTCATAACACGGAAGATATTTTGTTATGGGAATCCGTGTTGTACGGGTCCTGACCCAGCAAACACATACCTGCTGGCGGAGTACCTTGCCAGCGCCTTTCTGCCTTTACGTCCAGAACCGGCCCGGCACTGCAAAAAGTAACTGAATCGTACCAAAAGTGGTCGCCCGAGAAGTACCTTGCCAGAAGTCCGGGAAGGCAACGGCACTCTGCTGGCATACTGCATGTGCCGGCCGTTACTCACAATAAAGGCACTGACCCATTAAGTTTATAATGCCCAAAATGAAACGGCCGGGTGCCGGCTATTATTAAAAATAAAGGCAATGGCCTGGTATCTTAACAGTGACTACAATGTAATGGCACGGTACCGGATTAGTGCCTATTTACAGTAATGCTGCCATAAATAAAATACTGAGCCAGTGCGGATTCGGGGTAGGGGACTTATTCATCAACCTCCCACCCCCACCCCGCAATAAATAAATAAAAACATTCCTTAAGGGTAACATTTTGAAAGATAAAAAACAACATAAATGAAAGATAAACAGCAAAATCCGTTGGTCAATCGTTTGCAAATTATGTGCGCCTATCATTAGTGAATTGTGTGCAGTTTTCATAAACTGCAATTTTCTTACAAATTTGTAGTCGCAAAAATTTTTTTTATGAGAGAGGCGGTAACACATTTCAGAACCAACATAAAATCACCTATAAACAGTTTAATTTCAATATTTCAGAGTTAGAGATTTTATAAATGAGTTATAATACTTTATGGTTGATATATATATGTGTGTATGTACTAAACAAAATCTTACAGGAAGTAATAATAAATAAAATTGTACTATGGGAACACATATCTTTAGGGTAACATTTTGCTTTATTGTACATTTTGTTTAGATAAAATTATTTTTTAAATGTTAGCTATTCTGAAAAGAAATTTTCTGTATCTATACCTGTTGTATACTACATGATTCAAATTTTATGGAGGAAAGTACTTTTATACACTAAAATAAGTATCATTAGTAACCTCACCGACTTAAAAAATGTCACCAGTTTAGTAGCCATTTTCTCAATTTTAGTTCCCAAAATAGTAACATTTTAACATTTTTAAAATTTTTTAATGATTTTGTAGTTAAGAAATAAACATGCTTAATTTAGCTTCATTTAAGAAGGATTGAATAAAATGATAAATTTAAAAACTTCATGCGTTATATATATATATCAGAACATATAATACATTTATTTTTATAGCACGATTAAAAAAACAGATTAGAATGTTTGCTGAAAGCTCAATAGCAACTTTAAAAAAAAAGGGAGTTGACAAAAACCAACACCAGATTTTCAAATTAGTCGCCTGGAGTAAGGTACAAGTAGCCAAAACTTGAAAACAGTACGAAAATGACGTTTTTTTGTTCAAAAAGTCGCGTAATCTTTAAATTAGTTGCAAAAGTTAACGGTGTACAAAATGTGTACATTAAAAACAGTGGAAGTAAAAATTTACCTGTAATATTTTCCCGACTGTTCAAAAACTGGAAAATTGTAAATCCACTTGCTGTATATCCTTAACTAACGAGACTTCACTGTCGAAGCAATTATAATTATTATCGCTCCTAACAGAGAAATCTCACTAGTCTAACACTAATAAACCTTCTCGAAAGTTGTAAAATTACGAGCGGAAAACTTCGTATCCTAAAACGCGTATACTTCATTCGTATTTCCAGATGTAAACTGGCCTCCCGCTCAACGGTTCAAGATTTGCGAAACGAAATGAAACATCAAAAGAAAAGAGGGTTACTATATACTTATTTGACACGAAAACTCGCCACTTCCGCTTTAATGAAACTCGCCAATTTAGCTAGCAGCCACCCTCCCCCCCCACACACACTAATATTAACTAGCGTTTTAGAAATATGTTATGTGCATTATACACACACACACACACACACACATATATATAGGCTATCTTGCACATCTCAGATTAAAATAGACAAGCAAGTTTTTATTTTCTTTCTTCAAATGCATATAAAATTCATTTGTACTTCGTATAAATAATCTGAATTAATACAGCCAAATCCACGATGAACAGTTGGATTCTTCATGCCTTATCCGTGGGAAATAAGTTCACTTAGCATTCCTTTGTAGACATATGGAGAGGCCCGTAAAAGGGTTGTGTATAAAACATTTGATTCCAGAGCAATGGAAACCGCATAAGGAAAATAAAATTCCTAAATGAACCCCATTCCGTATTTTTGACTATTACATGAAAATACTGGTTCATTATTGCTTAATAATTGCAGAATAACTGCAGGAGCTCTAATTTGTTTTATTGTAAATTTAAGCATTAATTACCTAATTTATATTAAAAATTAAGTAATATCTTTGTTTATCACTGCTATATTTAATATAATAAAAAAATATCAATAGAAGCAACAGATAGTTAAACGTTACATCGAAATGCTATATCACAGTTGCTAACATGTACGGAATAGAACCACTTTTTGTAAATAGTCATTTTTGTAAATATTTCTTAAAATAACAAATAATTCAAAAATTTTGCAATTTTTTAACATTAAAAATACTCTTTACAAAATGTGGTTTGCTATTTTCCTATTGGTATGCTATATCGACTATACAGCTTTTCAAAGAATTAAAAATAACTTTAAATTAATTTGTACAAATGTAAATTTGAATTATTTTCATTGTTCATACTTTATAATTAAAAAATCATTTAAATTTTGAAATTTCTTATCCTTTGTAATTTTATTGTAAAATTACAAAAGTGTAAGATGTAAGATTTTTGGGCCCTAGAATGTGTGGGCCCTGGGCAGTTGCCCCGTTTGCCCTGCCGGTAATATGGCACTGCATAGTGGGGGTTATAAACTGTCATATACAGAGTGGGGGTTTCACTGTCGATGTAGTAAACATTTTTATAGCATACTGAACTCGCTTGTATTATTTTAGTTTTTAGTACTAAAATATTTGAAGGCACAATATGAACTTCTCCTCTTACACACACCCCCCTCTTCGAAAAAAAAAAAAATCTTAATAGTGACCCTGCCTTTGGGTGCCCGGAACTTATATCCCCTAACACTTCCACACAGTATGAATGTGAAACAATATTATTTAATTAAAATAACGAAATTTTATGCCAACACTACGAAATATATGCAGGAGCATTACTGCCAAATAGTGCTGGCCCGGTACATTTTAAGCAGTACCACGCCGTTAACTTTTCTGTGCATGTCATAGACACATAGCAGTTCGCCGTTACTAGTTATGTACTGGCGCATATGCACTTTTCAGACGCTGTTACTCCAGTGACTTCCAGACGATGGGAATCTACTTTGTTCCCGGTATACGGCACTTTGCCAGCACGACGGGTACCCGGCCGTCATTTTGCGGGCAGTAGTGTGTTTGCTGGGGAGCTATACTTCACCTGGAGTGCGGACTCCGCTTATAATCGCTGGAAAAATTATTTACACTCCTCAGAAACACAATGATATTTAATGTTGCCATTGAAAAGTTATATTAATTAGGAGCGAAAGCGTAATAAATTCAGAACATCTGTTTCAGCTGTATTTTTAATAATGTAAAACCTATTGAACACCTTGCGAATTTGCCACACATGGCGATGTTTCATTATTTGGCGACTTGCGCACATGTAAAGTTAATAAAAGCTACGGAACAGATAGGATAGCTTGCCACCAATGGCGACTTTTCATTATTTGGCGATTTACACATGCTCAGAACCTATAATTACTGTTCATTTAAGGTTACCGGAAAACCGTTATCCATATTTTCATTTACATAATCGTTTGCAGATTGGCGTACTTAGCCCCACGAATCTCGTAGCACCACGAAGCACCGATACCATCTCGTCGCGCTAGCAAATATCCAAAGTGTACTATAACTGCTATAATGGCATAGTTAACGCCGCCAAATTTTTCTACTGGTAGCAAATAATCCAGCTGGACCGAACCGGCTTTAAAATAATCTGCATTTTAATTATTTTTCATTTTCAAGATATTAGCTATTCTGTTTTGGAAAAACGAATAATCGCTAATTCTAAATTCCTGTTGTCTAAGCGAACTTACTATTTGAAAATTGTCAAGTTTGTGTAACACATTTTGAGTTACTTATTTCATATAGTTTTTATTTTGGCGTAAAATGGGCGTAATACTAACTCATGTTTGTAAATTTCACGCGATTCTAGATACTTGGAAACGCTTTGTTGCAAAGCAATGAATGATTTTATGCCAAATCTGGCAACCATTCTGTTTATTTTTTCAGTTTTTTATTAATATCTTTTAAAATAATTCGATTTTCGAAATTCAAGTCAGCTTAGCAGGTTCCTCGGAATTTTTCGAATCTGTGGGCACCTTAGTCGAAACTCAAATCCCCACGGTTTAGGAGGAGATAGGTCAACAAGCTCTGACAGCGCCAGCGGCAGCGGCCTTTACTTTTTTTTTACAATAGAGTGATACAACAAAATGCAAAGTTTAGTTATTTGACGACGAGAAAACGAATTTTAGACTATAATTAACCCTTGAAGGGCGGGTCGCCCTTAAAATTTTTTTATATTTGAAATTGGTGGTTTTATTTTATTCAATGTATTTATGTTTCCACATTGCAATTGTTATTTTTAATACGTTTGCTATTTATATATATCGTTTACAAAAGACTTTAAGTTAAGATGTAAACAAGTCTCACCTTTTTTAATTTGCTTAAAAACATAGAAATTAGTTTTTTTTTAAAATAAATTGGATCATGTGATGTAGATCATACATTTAATATTAATTGTCTTTTGTTTTCTGTTTCTTAAATTTAATCAAAATCAAGCATTTAACGTATATTTCTGTTCTCATTTTTCATTACCTTGGCTTTCAAAATTTATATTTCGTATACATGCAATGACTTTTTATTACGTTTTATCTCCGACCGCCCGGAGCCTTCTGGCTAAAAATAGATTCTTACGTCAGTTTGTAGCATGTAACGGATTCTTGCTCCCCCTTTGTTGGCCCTTTTTTGGGCATATTCTCTTTTGATGTCATTCACCAACCTTCAGAATTATTCTTTCGCGGTTTGATTACTTTAATTAGGGATGGACGCGAGACGAAAATAAGCGTCTCGCGTCTCGCAAAATAGCCTAAAAGCTTTGTCTCGTCTCGCAAAAATCCCTATATCATAATGTTAAAAATGTGTGTCTCGTCTCGCAAAAAAGTCGTCTCGCGTCCATCTCTAACTTTAATTTTATTGGTTTAAATTTATCGCAGCTTTTTAATTGGCGTTAGTTATCTCATCCAAGGATGTGTTTGTGCTAATGCCAAGTTATGTAACGGCATGTTTTTCGAAGTCACTCTACTGGTTTTCGATTGTAATGTAAACACATATATTTAGAACGCCGGGCCACCACCAGACACTACAGTATTGAAAAATGTTTATAAACTGTTTCTTCAATAAATATAGTTTTTCTAAAAGCATTCGAAGCTATGTGATTCTTTGTTTTGCAACTTAGTGCGTCATTAAACGATCTTGTGGTTTTGCAGCCTGAACGGTACTTAGGGATGGACGCTAGACCATGCGAGACGAGAAATGGCTCAAGTCTGGTTCCGTCTCGTTCTTTCATATCGAAGTATCGTCCCATGGTGTCCTCTCGCACCCCGTAGTTTCGTCTCGAACCCGGAAGTCTCATCTCGTGCGAGACCGGTCTCGCATATTTTCTCAGCCAAAATGTCCTTTTACTTCATTGTGCAAAGTAAAAAATGTACACTCGTTTCACATTTATAGTGGTCTGGCATAGTTGGATATTGCCTAATGTTTTCATATTTACTTCCGGGTATAAAGCATCAAAAAGTAATTGCATGCGATGGAATCTCCTTGCAAATTACTTTAAGGTGGTTCTTTTAAGAAATCACTCAACTTTTGAACAGCTTTTTAACCCATTAAACGCCGCTATGAGAATCAGATAGAAATGTTTTAATGTATATACATTTTTTACATACATTGCATGCCTCTATTATAGAACAGTTGGAATTTTTCTTTAAACTCAAAGCATTTAGAAAATATAGCATGTTCCCGTAGTGGGAGCTTTGGCGTCTTATGGGGATAAATGTCTTTCTCCATTTTGGATACTGCAATTTCTTTTTTTACGCAGATGCTCCACGAAACTGTATATACAAAGTAATTATTTTTGTCGTTGATACTATAAATGTACGAAATAACCAGCTGGCGAAGTGCCAAACCTTTCTTTATTGTTGAACGGTAGCAAAATCAAACTGGAAATGCTAACTAGTGGGAGGGCGCCAAAGTAGAGATGGGGAAAGAATGAACACCCTGTTCTTTTGAACCTGTTCTCAAGAAAGAACGGGAACACCCTGTTCAGTGATCACGGCAAAAACATGTTCTCAGTTCATTAAGGTCCGACGCTTCAAAATTTTATGGCAGGCAAGCGTGTTGAAAAGAGAAATTTTGGAAAATGCCTTAAAGGTGAAATTTCTCATTGAAAGGCACGATTAATATTTTTTTGCTAAGAAAAATTTAAATTCTGGGGGGGGGCAGACCCCCCCTCCCCCACATTGGCTACGTATCTGATTTTGGGGACAGAAGTTCACAATTTTAGCTTTATCAAACTCTAATAGTGGAATCTTAGTTATTTTGAGAAATAATGATAACGAAGATGATTATCTGAGGGGGGGGGGGGGAGGATAAAACTTTTAACCTAACCTAACATAATTTTAAAGTGGACCCGGGCAAAGAATAAGAAGCTTTCTTATATGTTCAATACGAAATGCACTCACAGGAAATCAATTCGTCAATTTTTATTATTCCAGCCAAACTACTCAGTTTCAATCAAAGTAAAAAAAAAATAATAATAAAGAAAACGATAGTCTGAAACACAAACAAATCGAAAAAAAATATTTTATCAACGTCAAACAATAATATAAGCATTACACTATCTCCATATAAAACGCGCCTTCGCTTCATACGCTCTTAGCCATCTCTTATTGGCTGAAAACTTGAGCTGAAAAGAACACGTTCTTTGATCACGACTGGAGGAATTCTCCGAGCAGTGAGCGGGAACACCTAGTTCAGCGTTCTTTTCCTGAGCTGGTGTTCTTTTTCGGAACGGGGTAAAAGGCGTTCTCTTGCTGAACAGGTTAAATGAACTGTTCTTCGATGAAAGGTGTTCTTTCATTGATCTGTTCCCTGTTCTTTTGCTTTAATTAAGTTCTGAGCTAGGGTCAAAGTTGTAGACTTGGAGTCAGAAGTAATGCCGTACTTAGACGGGGAGGGGGGTCCTATGAGTTCGGACGCCGCTCCCCCGAAGTTATTACATTATATGTCCATGGTGTATTTATACAGGGACGTAGCCAGAAAATTTTTTCTGTGTGGGGATGGTGAGGGGCATGGGCGCCGACAGCATAGGGCAAGGGGGGGCAATGCCCCTACCCCCCTGGATTTTTGTATGCAGTGTTATCCTTTGCTTTTTTGCTCTTTCAACCATGGTAACTATACGTTGAAGTAGTCTTTGCCCCCCCCTGGGAAATATTCTGCCGGCGCCCATGGTGTGGGGTATGAAATGTAGTGATGTATAAATGAACGAAATGTTTGCGCAATAATAAAAACAAATTAATCTTGCTAAATTAGACAGAAATTGGGTGTGGGGGATATATCCTGAAAATTTTATCCCGATATACCATGCTGCCCGACTCCGAAATTATTTTCTAGGTATGGCCCTGGTCGGAAGCCATTTAATCTGGATTTTCGGAGCCATGTAATTTTATATGCCAAACTCGTATTCATTTTCTTAAATCGTAGTCGAAGCAATCGACATATTTATACACGCGTATTATTTTTAATCTGGAGCCTGATACTTAACAGCTTTTTAAACGGAGTCTTTAATTTTTAAGCTGGAGCATGTACTTTTTAAGCTGAAACTTTACTCTTTTTTTCTTTTTAACCTCTAAGAGTGTATCGACTCTTTCGTGGGCTCCCCTATTGGAAATGTGCAGGTCCATGCCGTATGTTTTTAACCTAAAGGCTACACAATGATTTTTTTTAAACTTGAGATGGATTTATTTAATATTTTGAGTTAAAGTCTAAGATTTAGAGCTAAAAATATTTGTCGTTGGAACCAAAGCCATATCTTTTAAGCTGGAGCCCGAGACATATATTTTTATTTGTAGTCGCAGCCAAACAATGAATGTTTATTATTATTATTATTATTATTCGAGCCGGATCCATAACCTTTTAGAGCTAGACCTGGAACAATAAAAATTTTTTAAGGTAAAGAGGCGGACCGAACGGCGGAAAAGGGTGAATTTTTCATAAAACGATTTCATCATTATTATTTTGTTAAAAACATTTTAAATTGGGGGGGGGAGCAGACTTCCTGATTCACCTCCTCGGGTACAAGGGGTCAGAGCCGTATCCAGAAAAAAATTTATCCAGACAAAAATTTCGGAGGGATACCAAACGAAAGAAAGGTTGAACTTTTCACAAAGACTTCATCTTTATTTGTTTGTTAACAAAAGTTTAAATTTCGGGGGTGTGGTGGACCAGACCCCTGGGTACGGCCTTGAAGGGGGTACTCCCTCTCCAGCGGTCCTACAACCCCCCCTCCCCCCTTTCCCCTCCTCCAAGGGTTACGACTTTGACTATAGGGTGGAAGCTTTCCCGAATGTATTCCAAGTGGGGCTGTTGAAAATTGCATCTTCCGTTCGCTTTATCATGAAATTTATGGTGTGGACTGAGAATAAGACTAGGAAAGGGGAGAGGGGAGGAAATTCATCGCAGATTATCAGCTTCGGCGGTCTGCTGTAGTAGTGCTGAAGCTACTGTAGTAGTGCTGAAGCAGAAAAAACAAAAACAAAACTGGTGTTTCGTTGCAATTGATTTTCTCTTTGTTTAGATTTAGCTATTGCATTAGCATCTTGGAATATTGTTCATCGAATCGTTGAATAAACACTTCTGTGGTTGGATCATTTTTATGTCTTGTAAATAATGATAACAGTTATCTAAATAAATTAATCCAGTCAAAAATGAACAAAAATTTGTAGTTTATATTTTTTAAGTGAATCTAATATTGTTTATCATGCTGTGTATGAAGTATATACAATCATATATCTATATCGTGTATATTGAATCAGCCATTTCTGTACTTAAATTTATATTCAGTTCGAGTAAATTAATGTTTAAAAAATGAAGATTTTGTAATATTGTCTTTTACTAAATACGGATTTTAAATTAATGAAAGCGACACAGATGAAGGATACTAGTTCTTTAGCTCTTCTATAGTGTTTCATTATATTCAATTAAAATACCGACAAGTCTAATCAAACAGTTATGAATATTATGTCATTTTAGGAGCTTTCAGAATCAAATATTGTTTACTAATGTAAGCAATATTGTATTACTCAGGTAAGTAATCGAAAATTAAGCCTGGCCTAAATAATTCTCTCTAGAATTTCAGTTTTTCCATTTATTTTTACACACGTGCTATGAGTAAGGATAACAAAAGTAAATAAAAAGCATCGGAAAAAAATTTGATTTTAAAAAGATGTGCATATTTAACAGTATATTATAGAACGGTAATATAATTAAAATATTTTTACAAAAAATTACTGTTAACATACTTGATTGAAGAAAGCCAGAATGTTGGTTGCAAAGTTTTTTTTAAACATTTTACAGTTGTTGTTGTTGTTGCTAATGCCCTCTGGCAACCCGCGGGGCGGTGCCAGATCCCTCAAATAGGCAGGCGATGGGCGGAAGGGGCTGCTTCCATTTTAATGAGCCCTAGTGGGAGGAACTGCGACTCAGCTTGGGGTCCCCTAATTTTGAACCAATTCCAGAGGAGGGACCCACCCCTGAAATCGGCACCCCCAGAGGTATCGTTTAACAATTTGGAGGAAATTGAAGCCACGACGGATTTTACGTGCACCCGCTCCCATTAGGGCACACGGTCCCACAGCAGTCGACCCGAGAGGAAGTTGACCCTCCCAAGCACTGGCCAATCCGGATGCTGCTTCACTTTTCGTGTTCTTATGGAAACGGAGTTTAGTGCCCAGACCACTGTGGGTTTTACAACTGTTCTAAAGTATAGTACATGTTAAAAAGACGTATATTTTCATTTTTAAATTTAATAAAATAGTCATAATAAAGCTACCATAAATCAAAGAACCTGTTCTCAAAAGAACAGGAAAAAGAACTGTTCTTTTAAAAAGAACGGGAACGGTGAACAACTGTTCTTTGAAAATAACGGTTTTCCCCACCTCTACGCCAAAGCTCCCGTTGTGGGAACAGACAATATAAGCGTTTTCAACATTCCTTTATAGCAGCGGTTCTCAACCTTTTTAATGTCGCGCCCCCAAACAAAGGGTAACTTATGGTGGCGCCCCCCCCCCTCACATTTTTCAGCATACATTCAGTTTTTTTAATCTTTAACAATGAACAATTAGTCGAATTTTCTACAAAATAATGTTATCAGTAAAGTTTGAATGAACATTTTAAGGGAAAATGGATATATTTTTGAATAAAATGAGGATAAGTAAGCTGATTTTTTTTAAAAACATGCATCACTACTTGCTCTTTTGTTTTTCTCGCGACCTCCCTGCAAACGCTCTGCGCCCCCTTGGGGGTCGCGCCCCACAGGCTGAGAAACGCTGCTATATAGGAATCTATTCATGCAGGATTATAAGAATGTTGTTCTTCAAGATTTTGGTTTTAAATATGCATTCTACTTGAAACATTTAAGTGACCATTTATTTATTTATTTATTTTTTTGTTTTATATAAGGCAGTCATAAAGACAAAATTTCACTTTTTAAAAATTAGAAAAAAAAAACAATAAATTAAAATATATTGTTCCGATAAAAATATATAACACACCCTATCGTGTAAATGTTTATATAAAATCTGTATTTCGTAAATTGCGTTAAAATATTTTAAGAAAAAAAAATATATAATAGATGTTCCCTAACGGGAGCTTTGGCGCTTAATGGGTTAAAGAATTGCTGATGCTAGAGACTCAAAAAAATTTGAGAAAGACTCTTCACAGGCGGTATTGAATTCATATAAACGTTCACCCAATAAAAATTTTGAAACATTCTTCCATAAAAAAAAATCGTAAATTTACGATATTTTGCAATATTTCTCTACACGGAAGCGAATCGGCTCATTTTGGGAGGCGATTTTTCTGCTAAAGAATTTTTTATGATTACATTAAGACATATAAGTTTACAGTTAATATAAGTTCATACTACAGTTTATGAAGAATCATATTAATTTTTTCGAGTGTCTAACATATAACAGGTTTGTTTTAAACCTATTAAAACAATTTTTACAACTTATTTCTTCGAAACAAACACCCTTAACATAGACTAGGAGGTAGGGACGGGCCAAAGGGGGTGGGCATGGGAACCTGCCCTCTCCCGAAATTTGGATTTTTGCTAACTGGATGCTGAAAATCAAGTTTTTTTTTTGTGGGAAATTCTACCTTTTCCAGTCCCCCCCCCCCCCCCCCGATGTTGTTTTCTGGTTAGGTGCCTGCTATCTTGGACGGTTGCGAGATATATAATCATTATTTATAATATTATTTTTTAACGGTTTAGTATTTCCCTGAATAAATTTAATATCGCACCCCGAAAAAATTTTGCGGGGCCAAATCCACTCTTTGTTTATATCTACGTATCGTATGTCTCACTGTAGTACAAAATATACAGATGCACTTGAAATGTTTGTATTGTTGGTTATCTTTCATAATATAAGTAATACTGCATCATTTTGCAATAACTACAAATTGGGCGGGGGACCAACCTTTACTTAGCAATTAATAGTGTAAATAGACATAGTTTTTTTTTTTTTTTGGGCCTCATGAGTTTTTATTCTGAGGAAAAAGGACGATGGTAGCAATGGCAGTCATTCATTTGAATTAAAATGGAATAAATAAATGTGTGTGTGACTTGTGTACTTTTTCTCAAAACATTTGTTTGTGATTGCATATAAAGAAACATACTGAATATCTTGCATATACATTCAGACATAATTTATTAGTTTTCAAAACTGCCCAAGAGCTGGATTCGCAGTTATTTTTACTTAAACAAATTTAAAGCAATAAAAAATATATAATTAGAAATTAAATAATCATTAAATAGTACTAATAAAGAGTAACATAAACGTAGCTATTCATTTTTAATAAAGCAAATGCTTTTCTAAAAAAAATAACAGGCGAATGCATTTAAAAATACTAGTTAGAGTACATTGAGTAAAGGCCTAAGAGTTTCGTATGAGAATGAAGGCAGTAGCGCTGACAATTTGGGTGCTCCGAGGCTCAGGCAACCCACAAATATAATTTCATGTGTGCAAAGCAGCCAAAAAGTTTTCAGGAACAGTTTTACATAATTTTGTAGGAACAAATTTATTGAGAATTCAATTGAGAACAAAATTAATTCTTTAATTTAAGTTAAAAAAAGTACGTTACAATGGTAATCAGAAAGTACTGCGCGCACTGTAAAATTTGAAAAAAAGCAAACACAGCAACAATTCTTGACACATTATATTTGTAAGATACTTATCGTCAACTTAAAAGAAAAATACATTGAAAAAGAGGGACTAAAATTTAAAATTTATCAAAAATAGTGCAAAACACATATTTCTAATTAAAACAAAACTAAAATAATAATGAGATATTTTTTTGTTTTTAGTGTGCCTACACTGTAAGTAGATACACTTGGAAAATAAATTTCAGAAGGGTAGCATTTATAGTTTTAAAGTAATCGTGCGTGCAGGTTGAAAATTAGTCGTTCTCAGAAAACACGATTTAAAGTTTCATTTCTACATTCTGCCGGCTACACAATGACCTACAAAAATCTTTATAACTCATGATCTAGTGGGACTTTTTTAATGCGGTTTTTTGCACAGTGTTGATAAATGAATGAATATTCGGAATATGTTAAAATACGAAAATCGATATTTTGAAGGTTTTAAAGGCACTGTGCCCCTTTTCGTTTTAATACCCACGTGTTTATAAAACAAGCTATAACCCACAACCCTCATGATTTCAATTAAGTCTTAGTTTGTTAGGAACGTCATTAAATTATTTTTTATTAATTAATTAATTTTTTATTAATTAATTAATTTTTTTACATAAGAAATGAAATTACCACACATCTGCACTTTTATTCAAAACAAAGAGCCCAGTAGTCAATTGAATGCCCTCACCCCCCTCTTCTACAAATTTGAACCCGATATTTAACTGAATGCTATGAAAATACAAGTGTGTCTATTTGGCATTCAGAGTGCGAAGCATTTTAGTGTAAAAATGAAATACAAAATGCAAGAATGTACCTCTATTTGTGCCCTTTCGGATATCCACTCCTTTCTTACATTTTTTATTTCACTTCCACCCCCACTCATCTTAATAAATAAACCCCTTAAACATTGTACGCTTTTTTTCTGGTGCGTTTTTTTCCTGGTGCGCTTTTTTCCAGTGCACTTTCTCCTGGGTGCGTTTTTTTCTGGTGGGCTTTTTTCCGTGAGCTGGTTTCCGCCCACCTCTGCCAACATGCTCGCATTACCCTTCTTTGGTTGCAAGTCCTTGAAAAGATCAACAACTTTTAAATCAACGCAAAATTTCCAATCATAATCATAATAACAGGTTTTTTCGAAGATCCAGCTGATGTTTCCGCATGCCTCCTTCATATCCAGAGAATGCATTCGGTGATAGATAGTAAATCATTTCCATTGGCCAATGGGACAACTTTCAAACTTTGATGAGCCTGTAAACAGTCTCCATTTATGTGGGTCACATGGTTCAGTTTTATCACCAATTCGATAGAATGAGGCTGGATACTAAACACTTCACACAATTTTTGCCAAAATTCTTGCTATATATTAGGAGTATTTGGACGAAAAAAAATGGGGGAGGGAGCTGGGAGGTTTAATATGTAAAAATAAGAGAAAAAAATGCGGTTAAAAAACTTCAGATTCTTTCTATTCATTTTTGTAAATTTAACTTTGCAAATCCACCCAATCCAAATATCCTACTTGCTACAAATGCTCATGTTCTAGAAATTTTCACCTCTGCAGCCCCTCAAAGGACAAAACAATCGTTTGGTTGGTTAAAACAATCCGTTTTCCTCTTTTAAATCAAATTCATGAATATAAAATTACCAGATGGTGTTGAAATGTGAGAGGGGAGAGGGGGCTGCAGAGGAAACGGTACGTGATATGTAAAAATGGAGGTCATATACAGATTTAGGAGGTCCTTTTACACAAGAATTTGCAGGAATGTTGTCGGGGCCAATTTTGATGCAGCATAATGTCATCAAATATGAAAATACTACAAAAGTTATTTTTTGTTAGAGCTGAAGCAAACCGCATGTATTCGGTACTAAGATACGGATAATCACTCAGACTCGAAGTAACGAATTGTTACTTTTCGGTTGATATCGTTACTACTCGATCCGAAGATGTTTCGGATCGAGCTGCTTCGAACTTCGAATACAGACTGCCAGGCGAGGCGAACTAGAGGGGAAACGGGTTCCAGTAATCGAGTACTAATATCTTCTGTTATTTGTTACTGGGGTTACTGGATATCGGATCGCGGTTTCAAGGGGGAAAATGACTTTCGAGTTTGCATTTCGGATCGACCAGGTTCGAACTTCGAATACAAGACTGCGGGAGGGAGAAAATGAATTTCGGTATTTGAGTAATAGTATGTTCCTTTCCGTTACTAGATACCGGAAGTATTATGGATTCTCGCTGTTGGGAGGGAAAAATCAGTTTCGGTATTTGAGTAGTAGTATGTTCTGGTTGCAATTCGTTTGTGCCGCGCCGAATGGTATCGTTTTGATGAGGTTTGGAAGAATCCGTATGTTTCGTTACAGTTATGGAGATGGAATAGTATCTGCTGCTCTATTGATATGGGTCGTACAATGGGGGGATACGATCCGGTGTATAGTATGTTATTATGCGCAGTTGAACTCTTTTTTTTTGGGGGGGGGGAAGGGGGTGTTCTTATAATTGTAGAGGAGCAATACATATAAGAGAAGCATGTTAGTAAGGGGTGCTAATTTCGGGCTTTCTAACATTTTAGTACTAAATAGTGGTGCAATCAGAATTCTTTCTTTCAGGGTGGTTCCGAAGCAGGATTGCGAACTTAACTTTTTCTTTTTTTTTTTTAGCTAGAATCGAAATGAGTAATAAATAACAAATTATTTAAATACACCTTTTAAAAAAATATTTTTATAAAGTAAACGAATTCACACATTTTTATTATTTAAAATATTATTTGGAACTAAAAAAAATATTTAGCATGGAAACCTAAACACATTTTTTAAGTAATTGCTTAAAAAATATATAAAAAATTGGGAGCGACCAGGGATTTCTATGCCCACTCCTGCGTAAGCCACTGGTATTAAAATATTTCAATAAAGTTCAGTATTTTTCTAAAATGTCGGCGTTTAGGGGGCCATCTGCCCTATTTTATGGTACATTTTATTCCATGAACTCATGGAATACGCATAATCCGGTGCAACCATTCTTTCTGTATGAAAGGAGTGATAATTTTTGTTTAAAGAATGCTCTCATATATGCACCCACAGAAGGGGCTAACCCCTTTCATCCCAAAAGTGCAGAAATAGAACTGGAAATATCTTAAAAATAGATAATTCTCACTGAATTAAACAATTTTAAATTAAAATATGGTAATTTTTAATTTACTTCGAAAAATGATCCAGCAAAAGAAGTTTTTGATATGAAATAAGAACTCACAAATAATAAAGATATTATGCTTGTAGAAACGCAAAGTAGTTGATATCATACTGAGATCCCCTGCCCTGTGAATTTTATATATGTGGCCCAATCCCTGGATCTCAGTATTCGAGAACACGCAACCCAGAAAAAACACGAGTCACAAGCTTTCCTTTACACTTTTTATGATAAGAATGAACAGGTTAAACCAGCGTTCAGAATTAAAAAAAGGGGGGGGGTTGAGAAAAGAAAAGAATGGCATATGTCTTTGGAAGATTTCTATGTGCACTCAGTAATTCGGATAATTTAGCATTGTATAAAACCATAAATGTGTATATAAAAACAATCTGTAAATCAGAGAAAATAAGCTCTAAATACAACTTTGTACAACTTCGCTAAAAAAAATTCTTTTTGGTTAGGTTTTGCTATGGGTTTATGTATGGGCGGCATATACCCATAACAACACTGTCCCAGATGTGTTGTTATGGGGCACTATATAACACCCTATTACCGATTCTATTAGTAGTAACGAAAGTAACGAGTAACGAATACTTAGTAACGAATAGCGAACATCTAAGTAACAAATACATACGGATATTCATTTTGTCGTTACTTTTACAGCACTATTTTTTGTACACTTCATGCTGTAAGCTAATTATTAATCTGCTAATTGCTATGCTGCGTAGTTAAATATGGTCTTGCCGCGTTTAGAAAAATTTTGAAGTACCGATCATAACCCACTATGCCTATTTTAACGGTATACCACGAGACTGGTCTCGTGGTCACGCGCGATACCTGACGCGTGGTATCGTCTCGTCTCGTCACGTGGTCTCGCGTCCATCCCTGGCGGTAATAAATTTACTACTTTAAAATAACCCAAGTAATTATCAGTACATAAATCACAGTGGTTAAAGCCACTGACATTGGGAGATGGCTCAAGTGGAGGAACAGGGTTCTGTCCTCTCGCGGGGCCGTCGGTCTAGCGGTCTGGAGTTTTGGGCGGTTTTCTCCAGATGTAACGTGAATACGCGCTAGATACCCAGAAAAGTCCTCCCCCAAGGCATTTGACCCCCCTTTGTGTTTGTCCTTTCTTTGACGTGGATTTATAAGCGGTTCCTCGTAAACAAGCACACAAATCCGAATACATGTTCCAACAACAACAACAATCAGTACATAAATTGGTGCCGTCCGAGTCACTATAATTTCGACGTTTCTTTTTTTCTGGTGATAGATTAGCAAATAGCAGTGTCTACAGATCCAGTATTTATGTCTGTATGTATCTAGTCAATTTATCCAGCCCTTTCCTTTTTTCGTTGTTTTATCTAGTGGCTACGCAGTCAACTTTACGGGCTCGGCAATGTTATTTGTCGTTGGCGTAACTTTCGTTTTTATGGGACACGGAACTCTGTGGTCTTATCCTTTAATGATTCTGTTTTTTGTGTGCACTGAATGTTTGCGATTTCCGAAGTGTACTGCTTTGCTGTTAACGCCGATGAGCCGGATTGTGGTTTCACGATTATTGTACTATGCACTACGCTTCAACGATTTTTTTTTCTTTTCCAGAGTTGATCGACGCTTGATTACCTGTATTTACGTTTCTACGACGTTCCTGACATTCACATACCAGCTTTCCATATAACTCGGTGTGTTGGAATATGTGGTTCTGGTTCTTTACTGCTGATCAGCCCGCTCGTAAAAGACCTTTCTTTGACATATGCCGAACAGTCCACATGATGCCTTCCGATTTTTTTTTTAATCGCCGCATTTTCTCGTTCGAACCCAGGGAAGACAAATGTGACTCCTCATTCTCTACTCCGCGTGTTGAGTTTTTATGCCGATAAATTGAGTTAATGACTTCTGCTGTTCCGATAAATTTTTCTTTCATCAGATTCTTAAAATAAGACACACACACAAAAAAGAGGATGTAGGTGATTTCCAACGAAGTACACTGGTGTAAGAAATTAAGAGAACTTGCAGACTTGGTCGATTATCTCTAGAACTACTGGACCGATTTTAATGAAATTTGCTATAAACAGTTGCGGAAAAAAAGGCCCACTTGTACTTTTTTCGGCTGTCACTCGTCGTACAGCAAAGTTACAGATACCAATCGTTTACGATTGAAATACACTTTAATTTGCTATGCATAAAAAATGCATAAGGGGCCATCTACATATTAAAATTCGCAACAACTTTTTTTTCCCCGAACAGCAACCCCTAGATTTCATTTCATATTTCAAAAAATTAGCTCATTTTAACCCCGGATACCAATTTTAAATATATTTGAACTGAAAATGGGTGAGTTATGAGCTTCCAAAATCCCCCTCCCTCTATGTTAAAATATTTTTTCATACTTCAATTCATATCTAATATAATATTGATAATAAGAACCTGATTTTTATTCGTACTATTAGAAATAAACGACTCAAACATAAATTAATATTATTATGATTCTTAACAAAATATTAATATGACTTATGAAATTAATATTCAAAAAAATTATGAATAGCGACCTAGCCAATTTTCAATGGAAATAGATGCAGAAAGTAATATTACATGGCTGTGCAAAATTTAAAAATTTTAAGTTCAGTAGTTTAATTTATATTAAATAAAATATGTTATTTTCATGAGTTAAGGGACCATATATAAATTTATTAAGTGACAATATTTTGAAAATTGCTTAAAATAAACGTAAATTAGATTTATTTTGTGCAAAAACACAGTAAAAATAACGGTATTAAAAAATATCAAATTTTGAAGCAAATAAATTAGAAGTTTTTACAGTTTGATGGCGATTCTATAAAGCGTCGGCTGTTGCGTCTGCTACCATAATGCCCGGAATAAAATATTTTCCAGGTATAGAATTAGATGCAGTAGATGTATGTCTTATAATACAACGTCCTATTTCTGAAAAACTAACATCCTCAACATTCCAGGCATGAATTTGACCTTTTTTAATTTTGGAAACATCAAGTCTTTGGACTTCCCCATACTTTATCAAACATATAAAAAAAAAAACATTCAAAATCACGTTTTTCTGTCGAAATTTTCATCTGACTATAAATTAAAATACTGCCAAAAGTCATAAGAATATTGCACATTGCAGACGATAATATTAATTGAAGAAAGTGAAATATCAAACACAGTGATACTATTGGGTCGGCAAAAAAGTAATTGCGTTTTTTACATGAAATTCAAACAAATAAATTTTCAATCATGAAACCATTCTTCAAGTTCGAACGTAGCTGAGTAACATTCATGCTCGTAGTCAGAAGAGTAGAGAGCAGCCTCTCACTCCTGCCAACATTTCATCAGTCTAAGAGAACCATCAAGGGAAATACTCAATTTCAAAATTAGAAAGATTTTCAAAATCGTGAGCAGTCGTTTTGCATTTTCCCTTTAAATCATATGTACGAACCAAGGAAGTTATGAACTCACGGGTCATTTGGACCTCAGAATAAATATTCTATTTTCTACCCTTTATATTCCCAGTACAAAAAACTTTAATAGTGGTGGAAAAAATATTTACCTTGAAAATAATATTTGTTTCTTTTAACTCTCGGGAGCGAAATGAATGAAGGCGGAAAGTTCGGAACCTACAAATAACGTTTTTCAATTTGCAGAAAGTCTCTTAAAAACGCACAAAATTTAATTTGCAATATCTCCAGAAATTATCGTAGAAAATTGGTGAAAATTTATATTTTGGATAATTTGAAGGTTTTTTTTCCGTTTAATAAAGTCAAAGTAGTAAGTTGCCATTGAAAAAAACGAAGCTGATGCAGAATTAAATATGAAGACGGCCCTTTATACAAATTAAATTACTAGAAAATTAAATTATACGTTATTTGCAAACGAATGGTATATATAACTTTGCAGTACGACGAATAATGGTCAAATAAAGAGTAAGTGGGCCTTTTTTCCGCAGCTGTACATACATTGATACAATACAAAACAAATAACCACTCAATAATTGTAATACACACGAATGATTGTGCTTAACACACGTTGGAGTCGGAAGGTATGAAACAGCGGTTGCAGAAAAAAATGGTTTAATAGATGGGTTAATAGGGGGTATGATCCCATCTTACAGATATAACGGTCTCGCAGCGTGATTTCATACTTGAAATAAGACAGTTTATCATTTAATGTGGCAATTGGTCCCACTCGTTCAGCAACGCTGTTTTCATTCCCTGGATCTTTCTAGGAGGGCGGGGCCTCACCATGGCACAGTGGTTATGCCACTGAAAATGGTAGACGGCCGAGGTGTGAAGGTCCCGGGTTCGGGTCTCATCGCGCGGCTGTCGATCTAACGGTCTGGAGTTTTGGTAGGTTTTCTCCAGATGTAACGTGAATACGCGTTAGAACCCCTTAGAAAGTCCTCCCACCAAGGCACCCTCATCCTAGGCAGATACCCCACGTGCAGGTTTGCCTTAAAACACAAAACATAAAACTCGGAGGGAGGGTTGCGAATTGCAATTGCCCTCCCCAGAGCATCCCAGACATGCTCTATAGGTTAAGATCTGGACATCTGGCTGGTCAATCCATCCGGCGAATATCCCCACTCTCAGAGCTCTATGTGGCTTCTCGTTATAGTCCATTAAAATGAACTCAGGGCCAAATGCACCCCTGAAAAGGCGAACACAGGGGTTCAAGACCTCATCCCTATACCTCACACCAGTCACAGTGACTCTTTCAAAAACATGGAGAGGTGTGCGGTCATCCAACATGATGCCTGCCCAGACCATTAAATCTCCTCTGCCATAGTGGTCGATTTCGCGGACATTGGACGGTAGGTAGCGGGTCCCTAGTTCTCTCCATATGAACGTACGGCGAGAATCGGTGTTTAGGCTGAATCGGGACTCATCAGTGAAGAGAACGGTCATCCATTGATCTATAACCCAATCTCTATACTCTCTGCACCACGCTAAACGGATTCTACTGTTCGTAGAAGTGATCAGGACGCAAACACCATGCCTTCTTGATAACAAGCCTCTCTCTCATGTCGTCTTTTGGAAACAGTCACCCTTGATTACACGGGTTCCTGTGGCTGCATACAAGTCACGAGAGAACTGAGAAGCTGTAGCACTCCTGTTACATCCCGCTAAAATGAACAAATAACGATCTTCTCTGGCTGTCGTGGCTCTTTCACGACCTTTTCCAGGGTTTCTCTCAATGGATCCGGTATCCTGGAACTGTTTCCATAAGTTACACACGACGCCGAAAGTTAAAATGAACTCTCTACAGATCTGGATTTGAGATTGGCCTGCTTCTAGCCTCCCCATAATTCGCCATTCCATTACGCAAACGTTGGTGGTTACTGATTTTTACTGTTACAATTTGAAATTAGCCGATTGCTGCAAAATAACACCAAGAAATTCGCCGAGGTGTGATAGTGAACCAAATGCGTCTTACTTATACGTGCTTATAAAGCCTGTGTCTGTACTGGCTGCGCCTACATGCACGTGCACGCTTTCGTATTTGACGTGCAAGACTTGCATTTTTGTCTAGAAGCAGTGGTTTTACATTCAGTTCAGTTCTTTTCATGAAATTGGATAAAGTATGCAAATTCTCTTAATTTATTACACCAGTGTATGTAACCATCTTTGTTTTTATCTTTTAAACAATTATCTTTATTTAAAAGGAGGAAATATTATAATTGAAATTTCTCCAAAATAGAAATAATGATTGTACTGAATGAACACTTAAGATAATTTCAATTGTTTTTAATTTTTAACACTTTGATATTTATAGTGTTGATATTTTTAAAGATTTTTTTTAGAGAATACTTCAGTTGTGCATTTATGTATGCTGTTTTAAAAGATTCAGTGATTATCCATAAATTTTTGAAGATTATTTAATAATCTTCTTTAACGATCATCTACTTTATCAATTTTATATATTTTTTGATAATTAAATTATGAAAGTTAAATACTTTTCAATTATTTATAAAAAATATTAAATAGAATGATGTTGCATGATTTGACATTACAATAATTGGTGTTACTCTGAACTGTGTATTCATTTTTTTTTTTGTGAAATATGGTATCCTAAATTCCGTATCTTAATATATTTACAAATAGACTATTTAATTACCTGATTTTAATAATTATTATCTCCTAAGAACTTTTCTTGCTGCTGGCGTTCATCTCAGAATACTTATGACCAGCAATGACATTTTAATGTGAGAATCCTTTCTGATGGTGCCTGATTTTCTCAGCACTATTTCTCTGCCGGTATTTCCATATTTAGTTTAACTGCATGAGCTTGAATACTTTAAATATTGTTGATTTAAAATAAATACACTTTTTTACTCATTACTTTGCATTAGTTTGTTTTGTGTACAGACCTTTTTATTTGTTTAATTTTTATTCACTTACACATTCCTCATAGTAATTTTTAAATAATGTTCACACTACTGCATTTAGTATTTCTATGTTCATGGTACAGCCTCTATAAGGTACGCAAACATAATTTTGTTTTCCTCACTCCTTTTTGCATTTTGATGACCATGACAAAGCCTCAAAGCGCTAAATTTTTCTTTTTCTTTCCACGCTCTTGTATTAATTGAAAGTCCATGGCAATACCTGTCGACGTAATACCCTTTTCTGCTTTTATTCTTACACACTGCATTTGCATATTTTAAGTGTATCGCACAACATAAATGATGTTCAACGTTCATTCAATTTATTTATTTATTTTTTATCTCATTTATTTTTGCCTCACAGTATAATAGTTTGTTTTGGTAAATTTTTTACACAATTTTTGTAATTGAAGTGTGATTTTCCTTTCGTTACCGTTAACTATATTGTTATTGTCTTAGACACTTTGCGTACATTCAACATAGATATAGGAATCTCTAGATTGAGCATAACGGGAGAAAAATTGTTGCCTTCAAACGGTAGCCATGATAGTGGCATGCACATCAGCAGAATGGCACTAACCTAAATGATAATAAATTATTTTAGGACCACCTGTGTATTTGAAAAATACTTGTATCTAAATATTTTACCTTGATTTTATTTATTTTTTTAAGATAATTCAATGATTGTTCCATTTTACATTGACGGCAGCCATGATAGTGGCATAAATAAGATGCGTTTCTGGCATCATAAAGTACACAATTAAGAGCATTAGATGCTTCATTTAGGTATTCCTAAATCTATGACTCTCAAATGAGTGCTTGAACTTTTCACTGTAAATATCCTGATCAACTGTTTACAGTAGGGTGTTCCAATTTATGTTTGAAATTGAACTTTCTGTTCAACATTTAATTATTACACACGTTTGTTTATGCAGTCGTTTTATTTTCCAGTGTTTGTAAGCAGTAATTTTTACGCACTTTTTCATTGAACATGCTAAAATTTACAATCACAATGATGACTCAATATTTACACATTATTTTGAAAGAAATTGTTTGTTTTCAACATTTAATTCTTTTTAAAAGTACATTTATTTATTCTTGTGTTCTATTGCAATTTTCGATCATTTTAATACAATTTTTAAATTTTTACCATAATCTGTACGATTCACATATTTTTACTTTTTTCTTAATACACGACTATTTTTACTGTGATTTTCCTCTCATTGATATGACTCTGTTCAATACGTGCATTCTTTATTGGAGCATAGTGGTATTTTGATATTTTATTTTTTACTTTCTATCAAATTCACAATATGACTTTTTTTTTTTTGCTGTACTTCAAAAGAATTTCATTGTTGAATTGTCACTGAACTTAATTAAGTCTGTGCTTGCATATTCACACACAGTTTTTCACGTACGCTTCAGATGTTGATTTCTTTATGTTTAGATTGCTTACACATAGTTTTGATTCTCAATTTGTGTTCACACTTGAATTTTTTTTCATTGCACTTTTGTTATGTTTGTTATTATGTTACACACGCAAACATGATCACACTGAAGTACTGTAGTACTGCTCATTTTGAGTTCAATGTTTTTATTTTTTACAATTTGTACACTCACTGAAATTTTTTGATGCTTTATTAATTTTTCTCGAACATTTTTAAAATATTGTACTGCAGTACAATTCAAAATTTTCGAACACGTTGTATTTACCTTGTCACAGTTTTTGTTCATACACACAAGCATACCGTTTTATTTTAAGATTTCTCTCTCTCTCATTAATTTGTGTTTCTCTCTACAGTGTGAAACACTTAAATCTCTTGTGTACCTTTGCTTAAATTGGTACAACATTGTTTTTCAGGTATTCACTGTGTTTAAAAGTATTACATTGATTGAAACATAGTTATTTGAATTGTGTTTGTGCTGAGTTATTTTATTGTTACTTGATATATTTTTTTTAATATTTATGAATTGATCAAGCTGACACTAACCTTATTTAACACACCTTTATTAAGAGAAACTTTTATAGAATGGTTCTGTGTATCAGAAGGATTGTGGTTTTTGTATTTACATTTTTAGTGAATTTTAATTTGTACCTTTTGTGTTTAATTCTTTCAAATTTTGTCATTTCTGCAAAATTTTAATGGTGGGATAATTGAATCTAATGACCACGGCAACACTTCTTTGCTTGAAAAATCATAAAAATGATAAATTTACTCAATATTTTCTAGAATATGAGCACAAATATCTCGGAATTTTTTAAACTACAAATTAAGATTATATTTATAACTTACTTAAATTTCATAACAAGTTTAAACCTATATTTTCAAGGCTTTCAAAATTAACTATTCTTATGTTTTTGTAACTTAATTTTTCCTCCTGCTTTCCCATAATTTTTAGCTTCATAATCAGATGCAGACATTGATGTATGCATTATGTTTTCTTTTAAATTATTAACTGGGGAAACCCGCTTGCTTGGGATGTATGCTTGAGTGCATGATTGCTTCCTAGTTTGGGATGCGGATACTTACTTGGATATATGTTTGTTTTTATGCACTGTCTGGCTGTCTCAACAGGTATCACACGTATATTTGGAATTCATTCAGTATGTCAATATATCATTGTTTCTTGCTTAAAGGGTTTAAAGTTGGACACTTAATAGTGATGATAATTTATGAAGTGGATAATTATAACTTATAAATTAATAAAATAATAATTGATAATAAAATAAAAATTGACTTAGACTAATTTATAATTTGGAAATTAAAATAATAAAGTTAACAATATTTATAAATCCAAAACCATTTTCAAATCTTTGTAAAGTCATGTTATGGTTAATAAAGTTATGAATGGCAGGTTATTGTAAATCTGCATCTGCAAAAGTTTTACTGAATGATACTTCTCATGTATACATTCTAATATTTAAAAGGCTTATAACTGTTCATCGGCGCTATTTTATCATGATCATGTTAGATTTTGATAACTTATTCTAGGGCGAATTTCTAGCAGTACGGTTTTGTCTTGTGCGCACGAGCTTAAAATGATCAATTTTTAAAAAAAGGGTAAGCTGAAATGCCCCTTATGACGATTGATAGCTAAACACTCCTCATTTGTTTTTTTTTTGTCGACATGTATTTTCATTGCTAGCACTTATATATACTTGTCTTGTTATGGCATTTTTTTTTCTGTTAACATATTTTAGTAGCTGGTCATGAGTAAATTTTTCATTGCATAATTTTGTTTGTGTATGTTAGATTTTTTTAATTGTTTAAGCCAGCCCAACAGAGCCTTTAATTTATTTTTATTAAAGACAATAATTTAATTAACTAAAAGAAAAATTCTTCAATTTTTTTCTTTGATGAGCGGGGTACAGATGTAAAGTACATCACGTATTTAATATCAATTGTCATTTGTTTTCTGTTTTTTACATTCAATTTATTTAAAATCGAGCATTTAACTTGTATTCCTGTTCTCATTTTTCATTTCTTTGGTTTTCGAAATTTATACTTCGCATCTTGACGCGTGCAATAGCTTTTTATTATGTTTCTATCTCTGTCCATCTGGAGCCTTCTGGATAGATATAGATTCTATTACGTCAGTGTGCGATTTGTAACGGATTCTTTCGTGCCCTCTGTTGGCGCTTTTTTGGCATGTTTTATTTTGATGCCATGCACCAAATTTCAATATTATTCGTTCGCGGTTTAATAACTTTAATTTTATTGGTTTAAATTTATTGCAGCTCTGTAATTGGCGTTGGTTATCTTGGCCAAGTTTATGCTCTTGCCAATGTCAAGTTATGTGATGCCATCTTTTTCGAATTCAATCCCCCGCTTTTCGATTACCAAGTAAATGCGTATATTTAGCGCGCTGGGCCTCCAACAGAATCTGCAATATTTTAAATTTTATCTTAAGCTGTTTCTTCAATAAATATAGTGTTTTTAAAAGCATTAGAAGTCTATGTGATTCTTTGTCTTGCAAATTAGTGGTTTATTTAACGAACCTGTGGTTTTGCAGCCTGAAAGCTAATCATTTTACGATTTTAAAATAGCCCAAGTAATTGTCATCAGAATCGATCAGCCTAAAATTAGTTTAGTTGCTATAAAATAATTTTAATAGAAACAAGAACTGCTTGAATGTTATTAATACTTTACCCCCTCCCCGACCAACAACCACCACCACCCTCTCTCCCTTTTCTTTTAAGGTAAAATTACAGTTCCACATTTTTACGATTCATTTTGTGTAAGTCTGTTACCCCGAAGTATCTCTTAATGGAGTAAGGATCAACAAGAATAACAAAACAGAAATTTTAACAGCAGCATCAAATGAAGAGCTGGGATTTTTTCGAAAGATAGTAGCAATATAAAATTGTGTTAAACATTTGTAAAAAATTACTTCTTCATGTGAAATATTTTTTGCAAAATATATCTCTATTTAATTTTTTATAAAAAATGGTCGTTACAAAAAATTGTTTGCTAAAGAGAAATCACTAGTTTTGTGACTCTGAAACAATATAAATCTTATAGAATTATTTAATATTTAATCTTGAATCTTACTTATTACATGGATTATTAACCATGGCAGCTGAAATGTTCTGGTCCATGAAGAACAGCAACGAAAGGGCAAATCCCATGCCCATGGCTGCAATTGAAGCTGTCCACGGAAGATTCTCTACAGGAGCGCGAGTCAGGGGCAAATTCACATTATATCGAAACTGTTCAGCTAGAATAATTATAGAAATACAACATTAGCATATAATGCTACACTCAATAAGAAATAAAAGAAAATTAATACACTTGAAAATTATTTTGAGTCGGAACTTACATTTACATTATGCGCATCTAATTATTTCATTTGAATTCTTTACAACATTTTCATAGAATGTAGAGCTACCAAATTGTAATGTTGTTTTCCCGCATTAATGTGGGTTGCGGGAAAGTGAGTTGTAAAGGCATTGTTGCAAGTTATGATGCACATCCCCGAGTATAGCGGCGCTATATCAAGTTCATGAATTTATTCAACCCAAAAAAGTCTAAAACCAGCAACGGGTTGCCAAAAAGATCCTGCCTGGATAAGACCAGACACGATAGAATATGGACAGGAGGAGCCTGTCCATGGAACACTTGCAGCAGACTACGTACCCAAGCAGCACGACTGTTTGGCAAACGATTGGCCAAACATCGATTTGATTGGGATTTGTTCGGTCATATTATAAGAATATCATAATAACATTGGCCCATCATCGCTTCCGATATTAAAATTTTGTCCTCAGAACGCGACATCGTCATCTGTTTGGCACGAGATCGCCTTGCGATGCTAAATTTCCGACATCATAAGCAGATTTCGGAATTTGTTTGGGGCGATATCGACCGGCGATCACTTAAAAACTCGCCACAGATGTTCCAGGGTTTGACATCGGCCCAAATTCGCTTTGAAATTACATAACAGATGGCGCTGCGGAATCTGGGACATTTTACTTCTTTTCAGTGGCAACGAGCGGAAGAGCAGCGATTCGGCCGGTGTTTGTTTACTTACTTCGATTTAGGGTAAGTTATTTCTTTTATTATTTTCTGATCTTTTTGTTGTTGAATGCTTTAATAATCCGGTAAAATCATACAAGCCGGTGCCCACCCCATGTAAACATGGCGACAGTCGCTGGAGCTTGGCGACCGCCAAGCTCCAGCGACTGTCGCCATGTTTACTAGTCATTCTAGGCAACCAGTGGTCCGTTTTTAACTAAAAAAACCCCAGTGGATTCAGCAACCTAGTTGTACAGCTATCTAAACTAGGCAACCAGTGGTCGGTTTTTAACTAAAAAAACCTCAGTGGATTCAGCAACCTAGATGTACAGCTATCTAAACTAGGCAACCAGTGGTCCGTTTTTAACTAAAAAAACCTCAGTGGATTCAGCAACCTAGCTGTACAGCTATCTAAACTAGGCAACCAGTGGCCCGTTTTTAACTAAAAAAACCTCAGTGGATTCAGCAACCTAGCTGTACAGCTATCTAAACTAGGCAACCAGTGGCCCGTTTTTAACTAAAAAAACCTCAGTGGATTCAGCAACCTAGCTGTACAGCTATCTAAACTAGGCAACCAGTGGCCCGTTTTTAACTAAAAAAACCTCAGTGGATTCAGCAACCTAGTTGTACAGCTATGTAAACTACGCAACCAGTGGACCGTTTTTAACTAAAAAAAAACAACAACAGTGAACTAAGCAACCTAGTTGTACAGCTAATGTAAACTGGGCAAACACTGGCCCGTTTTCAACTCAAAAAAACATCGGTGGATTAAACAACCTAGTTGTACACCTCTTATAAAGTCAGTATGATTAGAATAGCACGTAAATAGCACTTACGAAAACATAAACACTTCAAATATCAATTTAAAATTCACATTAAAAACCTTAAACATCGAAAGATTCGTTAAAAAAGAACACTTACCTCTATTTTTTTGGTAAATAACCGCTCAGAAATGTCCCCAACACCCACCGGCTTATAACGTACTATATTTCTAACAAACACCCACAAATTCTTTTCTTATATTAACATAACACATTTCATTCCCTTCCATCAATAACGCAAACAATTTCAAATTCCCAAACCTGACGAAACACGTATTCTTTATGGTTGCCAGTCACAACTACCACCGGCAGTTGGCGGTGCATCGCTCACTCTCGCGTCAGATTGTTCGCCAATGATTTGTAAACAAACCTTTGACATGTAAACAAGGCACCGTATACGGAATATAGTCCAATAATCCTTTTGAAACAACTTAAAAAGTATCATTTGTTAGATCGAATGTAAATATCGGTACAGCTTTATAATGAAGTGAGGTTGATGCTGTGAGTACGCATTGTACCGCCATTTTAAGTAATTCAACGTTATGGTAAATATTTCTATTTTAACATTGTTCGTCCGTCATTAGAGCATTACACGTAACGTAAAATTCTGAGGGGGGAAGTACAGTAGAGTATCTTTAGCGTAAAGGAATTTACTTTCAAAGTTGTACGATGAGGATGCTTCATTAAAGCTGATCTTAGTAATAGTTTTAAATATACAAATGAACCCCTTTCTAGTGTTATGGTAGCGTTTGTGATGTCAGCTAAAAAAAATGCATCCTAAAATCATAAAATATGTTTGTTTATATTTTGGTTTAGTTAGCATGTAACAAGACTGTTTTAGTAGTAAAGTTATTTATTTTCCACCACCATCAACCACTCTTTTCATTTAAAAAAATAAGAGGGTGGTCTATCCATATTCTGTAACTAGCTTTACAAGTTTTAAATAATTGTGTGCAGTGGCGTATACAGGGGGGGGGTTCAACACCCCTCTCTTGTCAAAATTTTTTTGACAAAATGCCCTTATGTTTTGAATTTTTAACTTAAATATTATGCACTTTAACACAAGGTTATGTCTATAACCCCCCGCCCCCCCCTTGAAGACGCCACTGATTGTGTGCTACTTTGATTCCAAACTACTACAATAAATAAAGAAGAGATTGCTTAAACACAATGATTTCCTTACAAAGTGGCTGTTCGGGCAGACGGCTCAATCAGGACACAGGCTATTCCCATTCTTCAGTGCGGGGCCATACCCAGAAAAAAGTTTGGGGGGGGGGACCAAATGGTGAAAAAGGCCGAATTTTTCACAAAAAAACTTCATCATTATTATTTTGTTAACAAAATTTTTAATTTCAGGGGGGGGGGGGGACCAAACTCCCTGGTCCCCCCACCCTGTTTACGGCCTTGCTTCAGTGTATATTTAAATTATTAAAATACTAATAACGTACTAATTATGCATTTAAAATTGTATGTTTAATTAGTGATCTAAAAACATGAAAACAAATTTAGGTATTACGTATTATCGTGGTTGTCTGCCAAGACGAGCGATTTTTTTTTTTTTTGCCAAGAGAAATGCCGGGCATATGAAATTATTAATGGTTTTGAATACAATTGGCAACTCATTTGACGGAAAAATAGTTTGGCGGGAATGACTGCCGGGATAATACATAAGTACCCAAATTTAATCCAAAACATCAATTTTTAAACGTTTATATTATTGCCTTTATCTTGTGTAGAAATATTTCATTCTTGTTTTTAATTTTTACTTTCCGAACATGTTCCATATAAGGAGAGTATTGTAATCATTAAAAAATTCGACTTTTAGATTTATATTTATTTACTCATTTTGAGGTCCTCTGAATTCATTTGTGCAATTTTTAAGAGATATTTTTTATGCATGGCTATGTGTGGGGTGTGTTAGAGATAAGTTCGGGCTCATTTTTTAAAGCCCAAGCCCGAGACTTTTAATTCTAGCCCACCTGAGTCCTAATGATATGTTTTAAGTCGTAGCCCGAGCCAAATATTTCAGCTAATATATAAATAAAAGTCAATTACTTCATTGATAGAATATCATAAATTTTGCTGTTTGTGAAAATCAAACTAAATTGTTGTACAAATTAATTTTTTTTAGAAGTATGTTTTTCCTCTCATGAATCACTCTTTAAAAATCTGTTTACAAGCTGTATCTTCAATATAGGAAAAATTTCTGGCAAGCCCGTGTCCGAAGACAATCTTGCGTTACAGAGCGAGAGCCTGGGTGAGGTTCGGACTTGGGCTGAGCCTGTCTGATCTCCAGCAGGGCTCGAAAATTATATTGCCCAACATGCCCGGGGCATGTAAAAATTAAAATCGGGCATGCATTTTTTTTCCCTTACATGCCTGACCCGGCATGTAAAAATAACCTAATGAGTAACAGGCAAAATTAACACATTCAACTACTTATAGAAATAATGCTCTGTGCATCTTCCTGATAGACAGTATCAAGGGCGGTTCTAGAGTTGCAGTGTGGGAGGGGTAATGATATTTAATACTTTTATATTAACTCAGTGCCACAGAGAATTGGTGACTACCGGGGGGGGGGTGCACATTGGAAAGGGGACCTCTTTGACTGCAGAACACGTTTCATATATGCGGATAAAATGAATAAATCATTAAATGTGAAATAAACGTTTTATTAATCATATAATTAATGAAGTATGTAAATACCGAAAATAAAAACATTTTAGTTTGCATCTTTGACCTCATTGATTAAAATTATTGTTCTCCCCCCACTACAGATGAGACGGGCTCCGGCTCTGTAATTTGCGATTGTGAATTTCCTATGCAGAATTATTTTTCACTTCCGTTTTCAAAATCCTGGGAGGGGTAATTACCCCCAGGTGTTCTGCAGGAGTGCTTTTAAGATTTTCCAATCTGTATACTGCCTGCTCAAGATGAACTTTAGTTTGACGAAGCTAACAGTTTGATCTCTGGAAAAACAGAGAGAGTTGTTTGAAAATCATTAAGTAGTCACACAAAAAGTGAATGGTTATTAAAAGTCTAAAATCTTTAAGCTTTTTAAGCAGACCTTTAGCTGAATTGCCATCTGCATTCTTTGATTTTTCAGAGACAAACATCTGACATTTCTGATGACATTTTTGACATCTTTTTTTCATTACTGTATTTGTCAGAGTCTGTTATGTCCAATTTAGATAGCAACATCAGTAACTCTTTGAAATCACTAAATGGTCAGTTGTTCTTTAGTAAGTAGTATGATGTATTGAATAATGGGTAAAATCATACAAGATTGTGCACACCCATGTAAACACAGTGAGAGTCGCTGGAGCTTGACGGTTGCCAAGCCCCAGCGACTGTCACCAACCATCTGGCATGATCAGCAGTGTTTTAACATGCACATATATTCTACTAACAAAAACATTAAAACAAAACACACCATCCATATTTAATCAAAAAAAAGTCTGCAAATTCAGTAACAGGCAATTTGAAATGAGCAAACAGTGGACCGTTTTTAACTAAAAAAACTACAGTGGATTAAGCAACCTAGTTGTACAGCTAATGTAAACTGGGCAAACACTGCCCCTTTTTCTACTCAAAAAAACATCAGTGGATTGAACAACCTAGTTGTACACCTCATAAGAAGTCAGTATGATTAGAATAGCACTTACGAAAGCATAAAAACATCAAATATCAATTTAAAATTCACATTAAAAACCTTAAACATTGCAAGGTTTCGTTAAGAAAAAGCACTTACCTTTATTTTTTTTAATTAACCGCTCAGAAATGTCCCTAATACACACAGGCTTATAACGTAAAACCAGCACGCTTTCATTTATTTAGTTTTATATTGACACTACATTTCTAACAAATACACACACCGGCTGATAATGTAAAACCAACATGCTTTCTTTTAGCTTTATATTCACACCCTATTTCTAACAAACACACACACACACATTCTTTTCATACAATAACATAACATATTTTATTCCTTTCCATCCATAACATGAAACAATTTCAAATTCCCAAACTGACAAGACGATTCTCGTTTCTTTATGGTTGCCAGTCAGAACTACCACCAGCAGGTTACTTCACTCACGCTGTGCATCGCCCACGACTGCGCCAGAACAATCACCAAGCAATTGAAACATGTAAACAATCAATCATCCATATGTAAACAGCACCGGATACGGAATATAGCCCGGAAGTGATCAAATGTTTTTTTTATTCATAGCTTTTAGGCATTTAGCTATCGGCATGTCACATGGCTTTTCTTTTCAATTTTTTGCTTCCTCACAACGAAGATGGCAATCAGAAACACTATGTTTTTATTAAGTTTCCAATTTAAAATTGGACAAATAGCCTTGTACTACTCTTCAGGTAGTGTCACTTAATTTGGGAAATAAGTTGCAAACCTTGCATAATGCTGTTCCATCTTCATATTCTAACGAATCAAAATCTTACAAACAAGACAGTTGAAATTTCCTTTTTCCTAAATTTTTATGCCTAGTTTCAGTTTTATTTTTGTTTGTGCTCATTTTAAAATTTTTATGCACCTCCATCCTATTTTGTCTTTGTTGTATTCCCGAAGCTTCTGCCTTTTCATGATCAAGTTTATCTGAAATAAAAAATCCCTCTATTTTCTTTTGCTTACACAGCAGTGAATTCTGTTTGATACTTCTCTTCATTTTAATTTTCTTGATTATAAGAGTTTAGAGAAAAATTATAACTAAAGCCGCTTGCTTAATTGAAAAAAAAAAAAAAAAAACATAATGCTCGCAACACAGTGAACTGCACATGTTTATAAGCTAATCTCCGTTAACCATGCTGTCAACTAAAAATGTGAGTGGAAGTAGAAGTATTTCTGAAGAAATTACAACCTCTGCAAATCGCCATGCAGCGAAACACCCAAAAGAACTAGATGAAAATGCAAGTGAACAAATTAGCGATGAACGCACCAGTTAAGGAATTTGAACACAATTATTAAAACTACATTAATTGGCAACCCAAAATAAATGAATAAGTAATGGAATGCTGTACTTACATGTTGTTCCAAATTGCCATTTAATTCAAAATTATGGTTACCACATAAATAGAAAAAAAATGGCTGTGATAATTGCATATGTTTAATTATCGTCACCTTGGCGAGAGTTCAGGGGTTAATGTAGAAATCAACCCAAGAAAGACAAACATGGCACAATCATGGATTATGATGCCCATTCCAAAGAGTATTTAAAACGGTGATGTTCAGTTGGAATATGCTTGGCGGAAATTTTAAAACAGTTTTAGTCGGCGATTTTTAGACGAATTTCGATTCGAAAGATGTGTTTTATGGAATATGGGAGAAAAATACGGCACTATCGTGAATAATGATACATTTTCCAACTTAATGGAATAAGGAACAAAAATAGGGACGACGCATAAATAACATATGATGCGCTTTTAATATATAGCACTTTAATGTGTATTTAAAATCTGAAAGTGTTTCAGATTTTCCTTCTTTTTTTCTTTTTTGTTTTAACCAGAATTTTGCTGAACTGACTTATCTCCAAATCTATTTTTATGCAGGTTAAGATGAAGTCTTCTATAATAATTAGTTTCACACTTGTACATATGTTTTTGCATTTGCTTTCATTATTTTTCCATGGTGCTTAATTTTTGTTTTAATTGTTTTTATGGGTGAAGCTCAGCCTGTTATGGTTTGGTAGATGTTGTGAAAGATGATTGCCACCCCTCCCCCCACCACCCTTCTGATAAAAATGGAACGAAAAAATTAAGAAGGTAAGTGCTTTTGTTTATCAAGTCATGTACAAATCTTGTAGTTGACGTGAGATTATGTCTAAGTAACAAGTGATTTTACCATTGGAGCAACACATAAGAGAACTTCAGAGGAGAAGTAGGCTGTAGAGTTTTTTGTTCTGGGAAAACACAAAAAAGAAAATTTTAAAGCAAATAGATTTTATTATGGAATAATCAGGGGGTTTCACTGTACTATACTAGTGCTAATTTAGAACTTATAACTTTTTTTTTAAGATAAAAAAATCCTTAATCATTTTAATTCAAATGATTGACACAAAAAGCCCCCATTTGAAAAAAAGAAAAAAAAATTTCCCCTCGCGCTGGGCAAAATTATAACAACCCTGCCTCCTATCCACTACCAAAGCCCTATAAGGATGCCCCTGGCATCCTAAGCCCTACCAAAATTCAGTCACTGAAATTAAAATATAGGCAAAATCTTATGCATGTATATTAATAAATCTAGTATCCCCGATTTGCATTGTGCTTAAATTTTACTTGATAACTTAAATTTTACTTGATAACTTAATCACCCTACATCATTTCTTCAAAGTAAGTCAAGCTTATTGATGGTTGAAGTTTTATTCATCATAACATGCATGGTGTTCAAATACCGTATTTACGCATGTATAATGCGCACCCTATACTTAACAAGAAAAAATCGCAAAATTTTGTTATCTCGTATATAGCGCGCACCATAAATTTGACATTCAAAAGACTTTGTAGATTCGTAACCTAAGCACACCATTCAAAATTGCTCGTCCAGCTCTCCAAATACCTGAACAACCAGCATTTCCTTTCTCCTTTTGTCAGTTTTGGACAGGGCGTTACGCTTATCAGTTAGCTCAAAGAAAAAGATAAAGAGGAATGATCCTGGCTTTTCTTCCCCCATTCAAAAATTAACCAACCCAACCCAGTCTCCATGGGTTATGGAACAAATCACAGCGGTTGGTGGGTCACGTGTTGGTTGCAAAATGACGTCACACAAATATCGTCCATTCCTTCATTATTTGTGAGAGTCTTTTGACAACGTGGGAGTAAGATGGAAAAGCGAACTAGTTATATACTGCAGCATTTAAGTTGAAAGTAGTTCAGTATGCTAAAGAAAGTGGTAACCATGCTTCAAGTCAGAAATTCGGTGTTGGCCGAAATATGGAAGAAAAACTGAAGAAATCACCATCTAAAAAACGTGCTTTTGGGAGGAAGTCATGTAAATATCCGCAAGTGGAGCAGCAGCTTTTGAATTATGTAATGGATTTGCGGTGTTCGGATACTCAGTCTCGGTGGAAATGTTGATGTTCGAGACCTGTAAAATAGCTAAGAAAATGAATATTCCAAGAGAAGACATCAAGGGGAGCTATGGCTGAGTGCAACGCTTTATGATCTGTAACAGTCTCTCTATCAGGAGAAGAATGATGCTGTCACAACAGCTGCCGGAAGAATACGAAGAACAGCATACCAAATTCTTCCAATACATTATAAGGCTGCGAAAACAAAAGGGATATCAGATGTCACAAATTGGTAATGCAGATCGGACTCCAGAAGCCACAACTGTTCATCCTGTTGGAGAAAGAAGCATTCAAATGCGCACGAAAGGAGCAGACAAGCAATGATGCACCATTATGCTGTCCATTACGGCTGACACCGTATGTGATTTTTAAAAGAAAAACTATCCCTAAGGAATCTTTTCCAGTCGGGATAATTGTAAGAGTCCAGGAAAAAGGGGTGGATGACAGAGGAACTCATGAAAGACTGTATTAAAGTTGTGTGGGAACGTTGGGCCGTTGCTTTACGTCGGCCATCGATGCTGATTCTGGACAGCTTCCGTGGACACAGGACCTGTGAAGTAAAAGTGCAAATTCATCACTCAAGTGATTTAGTCATGATACCTGGTGAGATGACAAAAGTGCTGCAGTCCTTAGATGCTGTCATCTACCAACCATTTAAGGTTGTATTTCGGCATGCCTACAATCAGTGGATGACAACAACAGATCACAAATTCCCTCCAAACGGGAGAATGAAGCGTGCTTCTCTCGCAACCGTATGTGAATGTATATTTGAAGCTTGGAATTCCATCTCAGCCGATAAGAAAGAGCTTCAAAGTGACTGGAATTCCCAATCGGATGAATGGACTGAACACGATATGATATACGAGGACATTGACTGTGCCAGTGATGACGAGGACTGTGACGAGAGCAGCGGTAGCACCAATAAGGATTGCTAATTATATTAATGTAATGTTTCTAGCACTGTTGTATGAAAGAAGTGTTAGGAGAGAAAAATATATGTAGCAAAAAATGACTTCTATTAAGTAAGATTTTTCCAGTTTTATTTTCTTCTTTGAGTACTTTTCTTGATTCAAACCTATATCATGTGATTATATGCAGCAGTGAAAAATTATTCCAAATATGACGCGCACCTAGAGTTTTTCCCTCAATTTTGGAGAAAAAAAAAGTGCGTGTTATACACGAGTAAATACGGTAACAAGAAAAATATAATTTTATTATACAAAGGTAAACTGTTTGTTTAACATAAGCTTAGGTTTCTCGCGTGTTAATAAGAAATTTGTTTTCCAAGTTTTCTTCACTAAACACAACATGGATCAATTGTCATTACTATCAAATAGATAAAACTGATAGAGCATTTAATTTTAAATAATTTTTATAAAAAAAATTAACTTCCTTAAATACTTATTATTTTTGTTAAGAAATTAAAGAATTTATTTTTGTTATTTTATGAACTACTTGTGTGCACTTGGTGTTAATGGATTATTTCATGTAATTTGATTAATGTTCTAAAATTACTAGTTTTTTGTGGGTGGGGGGGGGAACTAAGTTATGTCTGATTGCCGGCTGGAGTTTTTGCAATTTGACTGAAATTATATACCTCCTTTTGACTGAAACCTTTTAAGATACTACTGTATCTGAAAGTACTTAATTTTTATTCTTGTTTATCTTAAATGTGACATTTCTGAAATTCTAATGTTTTATAAATTCTAAATTGTACATTGTTTTTTTTTTTTCTTCCCAGTTTCTGGTTATCAACTTTAATCCAGAGAACGACGAACAAGTAGTTGATGGAAAGAGGGAAAACAACATTTACATATATATTTATTTATTTCATGAAATACTGATTTATTTTGTATGTAATAAAGAATGTTAATAAACTTATTTATTTTTTATTATTTTTTACCTTGAATATCATTAAAATCTGTGTCATTAATCTTTTTTATTGAGAAAACTATGAATGGGGTTTTAAAGCATGTTTTGTGATTAACAACAGTTCATAAAAATTTAATGATAAATGCTTTTGAAGAAGATGGTAAGTATAAATTTTTGATTGGAGGGTACTTTATAATCAAGTCTTTAGCCACTACAAATGCCTGAACTACTGGCCATTTAATAATGGGGGCACCAGTTTAAGTGTAAAAATTTTGGAGGGGGGGTGCGCTGTAACGATGGTGATATATTTTTCATAGGTTTAATAAGCAATCGTTCGACAAAATGAAAACCTACTGCAGGAGAAGCTGCCATTTTAAAGGTTCCAAGAAAAAAAGTACAATAAAACTTTATAATATGAAGTAACTGATCAACTCTTAACTTTGTATAAGTTAACCTGGGTCAAATGCAAATATGTCTGTTCAGAGTATAAAAACAGTACTTAGTGCATGAAAAAGAAAGGAACCCTCTACTTGGAGAATAATTATTTAATTAAATCTTTTTTCATATGGTACTGACTCAGGGGCGTAGCCTAGGGGGGGTCATAACCCCCCCCATGAGGAACTTTTTGCCATACAAAATGTATATTCTTCACTCCCTTATCGCACACATGTATGCATATATGTGAGTTGCAGTAGTCTTAACCCCCCCCTCCCCATTAAAAATTTCTGGCTACGCCCCTGTACTGACTCCACCTTTTTTACCTAATTTAAGTTACATACATTTTTATTTTTTAGACTTGATCAGCTTAAAATTAATGTGAGTGTAGGAAGAGTTTTATATAGGAGCTGTTTTCAAACCTACTATGTAACAGTATGCAGAAAGGGGAATGAATATCAGTGGTGCCATTTTCTATACATTTTTGTGTTTATGCCCACATGTAATACAAGTAATTAATAAAAGTAACATTTTTAATGTTTGTTTTAAAGTATGAGGATGTTACTTCATTATACACAGGTATAGCCATAATTTATTGTTTTTTGGAGGGGGGGGGGATTAATATTGCATTTTCAAAGAATAATTTAACTAATAGCAAATCTTAAGGTTGTTTCTAATTTAGCAAAATCTTATGGTAATATAGCAAATTACATTATTGAAATCGTAAACCAAAGTTATTTAGTAAATAAAAAAGGCGAATTGATGCGATTTGAAAATTGCTTAAGTCAGGATACTACTGTATATACACACACATTTATATATTTTATTTCTTTCTTTCTTGAGTGTGTTTTAAACTGGGTATTTATATATATATATATATATATATATATACAAAATCAAAATATCAAAATAGGAAATTTGGCCTTGCACTCAAATACTTTTTTTAAGTGAGTGTAAATATCCGAGAGCTCATACTAAGTAAAGTGAAAATATGAAAGGGGGGGGCATAAATACATATCCTGATATTTTAACTGCCCCCTCCCCTTCTGGCAGTGCCACTTTTTATTAAAGGTGACACTATGTACATATATATAAAGTACTATTTGTAAGATTGAAAAAAAAAATACCTGGGATAATAAAATTACCTTTAGAGCGAATAATTTATATATGTAAAATGTAAACTGGGGTATAAAGGCTGGAATTGCTTGGGTTAACATTTGGCGATTGGTCGGCCGTCGATAATAATCGTTTGGCGACTGGTCGATCGTCGATTAAAACGTTTGGCAACTGATCGACGGTCGATAATAACTCTTTGGCGATTGGTCGATCGACGATGAAAGCCATTGGTATCTGTTTGGCGACTGTTCGACTGGCGATGAAAGTCATTGGTATCTGTTTGGCGACTGTTCGACCGACGATGAAAGTCATTGGTATCTGTTTGGCGACTGTTCGACCGACGATCAAATCCCTTTGGCGCCAGAAGATTGGCCAATCTTCACCCGATGAGACATCCCCAATCAATCGCCCATATCGTCGGCGATGTTGGCCCCATGTCAACTTCCTCGGTGAGCGATGTTTGGCCAAAGTTTGGCCACTGATGAATTGCTGCTTGGGTAGTGTTTAGAACCCTCAGAGAAAGTCTTAGTACAAAGATGCCCACTGAGAAAGCGGATAAAAGTTGTCTGATCCCTATGACAGCAAGCGAGAAACAAAGAACTCCTCGGACGACAACTCTGATACCAGTGGTGTAATCGCGGAATAGCCAAGTTGTTTGATTTCTGTTTTTAGCAACTGAAAAGAGTTCTAAGTGAGTAAGCGGAGCAGAAGGCACAGAGGGATCAACAGCGCCCGCTTTGGCTAAGGAGTCCGCAATCTCTTTACCCTCGATGCCCACATACGAGGATATCCACAGTAGGTAGATCGGTTGAGAATGGGAGAGGTTATTAAGATTTTTGAGAATGTTTGCACTCACGGAGTCCCTCACGCAGCACCAGTTGGCCAGGTGTTAATAGAGCTGTTGCTGTCTGAAAGGATCCAGATTTCATTTTGGTAAGGTACAGACTTGAGCAGCTCTAAACCCTCATTTAAAAATATTTAACATTGGATTAACTTTATATGAAGATATATAACTGCACTGTACAAAACTTTTAATGGAGTTTAATAAAATTTGAATAAATTTGAGTGGCGAATGGAGACAGTTGCTACAATGTATACGAATCATTTTGAGTGTTCCTGTAAATTATGCTACATGCATGAATTTTAGGCTGTGTTACTCAGGAATAGTGTAGCTTACAGTGAAAAGATCTTTAGAATCGGTTCAGTAGTTACAGAGATGTCCATATAGCGTCATGTGCTGGAATTCTTTTGAGTGTCCCTGTAAAAGAACTAGTTATGCTGCATGCTGAAAGGTAGCTTATAATACTCAGTAATAGTGTAGCTTTGTATCGGTGAAAAAAAATTTCGAATCGGTTCGCTAGTTGCAGAGATCCCCATTCAGCGTAATGTAATTCTTATGAGTGCCCCTGTAAAATAACTATTTGTGATATATGGAGGATATATTTGAGATATATTAAGAATAAGTTAATTTTCAATATTGCTACTGTCGATTAAACTTCTAAAAGTAACGCCGAAATGCCCCCATGCGTGCCAGTAGAATGTCCCAAATAGGGAGGTACTTTTTGGGATTTTTCTTGGAAACAGTTGTACCTTCAAGAAATGTTTTTTCGTAATATAAAACTACTATGTTGACACTACATCTCCATGTGAATAGTTCTCCTGTGGGAAGTCGGCTTCAGCTGTACCAATGCTTCGAAATTGCGTAAATTAGCGCTAAAGACCACGTTTGGGGCCCCGTTCCAGGGGGCCCTGGGGGCCTTCAAAAATTTTAGCATTGGATTCATTTTATATGAATATATATAACTGCACTGTGCAAAAAGTTTTTCTGTATCACGTCAGAGCCAAGATTTAAAGCATTCTTAAAACTGTATTTTTTATGAAATTGGGGGTATTTTGGGGGCCCTAATTTGGGGATCTGACAATTTTCGAATGAATTTCAATTTGAGATGTTAATATACATGGTATATTATAGGATAAAATGAAAAAATTCTCTGAAGCACCTCTGAGCCAGTCACAGTCGAGACAATAAAGTGGCAAAAATGGCCCTAAATTAATTCGACGCTGCATCTCTGGGGTACTTTGACCCCCCATAACTCCAAAACTAAAAGAGGTAAATCAAAAATATTTCAGATTTTTTCTTTCCTTGGGTAAGGCAACACAATAAAAGAAAATCATTAAATTCTGAGATGGTGATGGGAACTTTTTTCTATTGACCTGACAGATTTGCTTTTGCAACGGCTCTTAACTAGACAAGCGCTTCTTCTAAGCCCAGGGACTGCAAATCAGCCTCGTAAAGCACAATGTCATTGGGGCAACAGATAAGTAAGCCAGTGATAGCTGCGTAAAGCTGGAGACGTTCAAGTTTCTGCAGTTTTGAATTCGAAGCGCAACAAAAATTGGAAATGCAAACTCCAGAATAGGCCGAATCAGCGAAATATAGGTGTTTCTGATAGTAGAAGCATCAGCACCCAGTAATGACCTGAGATATATTTTAGAATGTTCAGACGTCTCCTAGCTCTCAACACTTGATGATCGATATGTTGGTTACACAAAATCGCTGTATCCAGAACAAAACCGAGATATTTACGGGTGCTTATCGACAGAGAAAAGTTGATGGTTCAAACATGTCAGGCTGAAATCTGTATAATTTTCTATTAATAGTAAACTTACTAGAGTTAAAATTCAATTTATGGCTCTCAACAATTTTCCATAATTTCTCAAGGGCAAGATTAATGTCACGCTCCGAAATTTTCAAATCAGTGCCAGAGCTCCAAATCACAATGTCAACTTCAAAAAGCCTTGGTTAGGCAGTCTCTGAAAATACGAATGTCTGAAAATGTTTGCTCGCCGGGGTTTTTCTGGTTCCTTTTCGTGTGAAACTACAATGTGTGAAATTTTAAGTCTGTAGGTCAACGTTTGAGTTTGCATGTAAGGGCATAAATATTGAATTTTTAAAGAAAATTCGTCATTTTCGGGTTTACTGATTTTTTTTTCAACATTTCCCCTGCATATGAATTAAGCTTTTATGAGTTATTAAGTCAAGAAGTACGAATTTGCATATAAATTAGATTAATATAAATTGTAATCACAGCAGAAATTACTTATTCAAGAATGAAAATGGAAATATCAAGTCCCTTCACATTGAACAATTTTCTCGTACTGATTATAAATATATATTGATATAATAATATAATTCACACTGAGAATATAAGAACATTGTTATGTACTTTGGCATAGTAACAAAACACTATCTGAAAACCCCCCACAAAATATGCATTTTACGAATATGCCTCAATTTTAAACTGAATAAAAATTCAAATAATCTATTGTAAAGTAAAATGAAATTCCTATCAGTGCCGTAACTTGGGTTTACGAGGCCCAGGGACGAGAGTGAATATGGGGGCCCTTTTAATCTAATATTTGATAAAAACGAAAATTGGTTAGCACGTACATACATTTGTATGTACGCAAAGACAGAATTAAACACTTTGAGATAATAACACATATGACATAATATAAGTATTTACACCAAAAAAAAAAAATAAATCGGACCTCTATTTTAAATATTTTCTATTTTTGAAAAATTCACTTTAAGAACACAATTTACAACAGGCAGCATACAGAACTGAATAGAAGTCAGTGGCTATAAGATACAGCAAGATAGGCGTGTGTCGTGTGTGACACTTGAAAAAGGTTGCACATTTCTATTGCTAGATTGAGGCAATAACTCTTCTGTACCCATCCTTGCTTCCCGTACGGGTACTTGAGAATTGAGTAATAGAAAAGCTCATCTTAATTTAATGAATTTAAAAAAACTAGTTAAGTACATGAAATTTATCAACAAGGTTTTAAAGTTCTTAGTGATGTTAAAAATTTTTAAACTAAAATCAATTTCGTAAATAGGTATCGCAAGGCTAGAATATAATTTTGCGATTATAGACCGGTTGCCTTTTATCAAGATTACACTACTGAATTTTTCATTAATTTACTCAGCTAAGAAAAGAGGAAAACACAAAAGAAATAAAACATTTGCCTTTAAAATTTGTAATCGGATAATAGCAATATTTATATGTTGCAAATTTCATTCATATTAAAATTCTATATCTACCAATAATAATATATCCAGAGTAAAAAGTTTACTAAACTATCAACCTTGTAGCATTCTAATCTTCCATGACATTGCATGTAAAAGTAAATATACATTTTATTTTCATACTTATTATATTAAAAAATAATTATTAAGTATTAAAATATTTATAAGTTATCAATATCAATTTTATTACGTAATTAATATTATTATTATAAGTTGTAGTCGTATCGAAGAGAAAACAATAATTAAACTCTAACAGCTTTTGCTTTTCGGGTTGTAAAATATTAAAAAAAGCCTAGTTTATTTTTTATTAATATTATAAGCCTAGTTTATTTTTTAATTAATATTATAAGCCTAGAATATTTTTTAATAAATAAGTTTAGTATTAAATTTTCATATTTGACCACAATGTGTATTTGTTTATTCGAAACTGTAAAATTCAATAAATTATAACAATACACAAACACATTACTATTACTTAAAATAAAAGTATGAGTTAGGAAGATTCAGAAATAATTTTTAAATAATTTTAAACGAATATTAATTTCATAAATAGATTTCTCAAGGCTACGCTTGGATAAATTTTTTAATAAATAAGCTTTGTGTTCAAGTATGAAAATTTTCATACTATATATATTTGTTTATTCGAAACTAATAATTCGAAAAATAAAGTGCGAGATAGAAAAATGTAGAAATATTGAAAAATTAAGACATGATTTATTGATACAATTAATTATATATTTGCTCTAGTACCCTTAGTCGAGAGCATTGACTTAGTCTAGACTAAGTCGAGTACCCTTTTCTAGAAAAGGGTGGAAGAAAACTACAACTCCATATCTGTACTATGCGTAGTGGCGTACACAAATAGTGTGTGGGGGATTCAACTTCCCCCGACCTTTGTGTCCATGCATTTTTAACATAAAGTCCGAACACTTTAAACATAACATTACTTTCATACTCCCTTCTCTTACAGGAAGTCAGTGTACACCACTGATTATGCATCTGCCCATTCTTTGTAAGTGCATAAAATGTTTGTAAGTAATAATTACAAAAAAAAAAAGAAAAAACAGGCCTTTTGCTTGAAATTACCTAAGTGATATGATAATTTTAAGATATAAGAGGGTGCCCCCAAAAGGGATGTTTCCTTCAAGGTGGCTTTTTGAGGCCCAGATCATGTTTTTCTAGAATACAAACAAAGGGAACACAGGGTCATTAGTTAAGAACTTTGACTCTAAAAATACTGGCATATAAATTTAACTGTTACAAATCAGCTGTACATATTGTAATACAGCGGATCTGTGGGTGAGCTGTTAGCTGTTTTCTAAGCAGTAAGCAGCTTATTTGTTTTCTGATTAAACAGTGCTAGGTGATCCGTTTAAAATATTACATGCGCAAATCTGAAAAGTTATAGTAAACAAAATAACAAAAAAAAAAGAGGTTGGGAAAATAGCTGTATGGATTTTGAGGCCCCTGCGTGTGGGGGCCCCGGGCATTCGCCCCGCCATGCCTCCCTATTTTTACGGCACTGCTCCTCTCCTCTCCTCTCCTCTCCTCTTAAGATTATCGGCATCTTCTCATTTCATCATCTTAAGATCATCGGCATCTTCTCATTTCATCATCTTAAGATCATCGGCATCTCCTCTCCTCTCCTCTCCTTTTCTCTCCTCTTCTCTTCTCTTCTCTCCTCTTCTCTCATCGGCATCTCCTCTCCTCTCCTCTCCTTTTCTCTCCTCTTCTCTTCTCTTCTCTCCTCTTCTCTCATCGGCATCTCCTCTCCTCTCCTCTCCTCTTCTCTTCTCTCCTCTTCTCTCATCGGCATCTCCTCTCTCTCCTCTCCTCTCCTCTTCTCTTCTCCTCTCTTCTCTTCTAAGATTATCGGCATCTTCTCATTTCATCTTCTTAAGATCATCGGCATCTCCTCTCCTCTCCTCTCTTCTCTCCTCTTCTCTCCTCTCCTTTTCTCTCCTTTTCTCTTCTCTTCTCTTCTCTTCCCTTCTCTTCTCTTCTCTTAAGATTATCGGCATCTTCTCATTTCATCATCTTAAGATCATCGGCATCTCCTCTCCTCTCCTCTTCTCTCCTCTTCTCTTCTCTTCTCTTCTCTTCTCTTCTCTCCTCTTCTCTTCTCTTTTCTCCTCTTCTCTTTTCTCCTCTTCTCTCATCGGCCTCTCCTCTCCTCTTCTCTCCTCTTCTCTCCTCTCCTCTTCTCTTCTCTTCTCTTCTCTTCTCTTCTCTCCTCTTCTCTCCTCTTCTCTCCTCTCCTCTTCTCTCCTCTCCTCTCCTCTCCTCTCTTCTCTTCTCCTCTCCTCTCCTCCCCTCTTAAGATTATCGGCATCTTCTCATTTCATCATCTTAAGATCATCGGCATCTCCTCTCCTCTCCTCTCCTCTCCTCTTCTCTCCTCTTCTCTTCTCTGCTCTTCTCTTCTCTTCTCTTAAGATTATCGGCATCTTCTCATTTCATCATCTTAAGATCATCGGCCTCTCCTCTCCTCTCCAGTGCCTTAACTTGGGTTTATGAGGCCCAGGTGCGAGAGTGAATATGGGGGCCCTTTTAATCTTATATTTGATGAAAACGAAAATTGGTTAGCACGTACATACATTTGTATGTACGCAAAGACAGAATTAAACACTTTGAGATAATAACACATATGACATAATATAAGTATTTATACTAAAAAAAAAAAAAAAAAAAAATCGGACCTCTATTTTAAATATTTTCTATTTTTGAAAAATCCACTTTAAGAACACAATTTACAACAGGCAGCATACAGAACTGAATAGAAGTCAGTGGCTATAAGATATAGCAAGATAGGCGTGTGTCATGTGTGACACTTGAAAAAGGTTGCACATTTCTATTGCTAGATTGAGGCAATAACTCTTCTGTACCCATCCTTGCTTCCCGTACGGCTACTTGAGAATTGAGTAATAGAAAAGCTCATCTTAATTTAATGAATTTAAAAAATCTAGTTAAGTACATGAAATTTATCAACAAGGTTTTAAAGTTCTTAGTGATGTTAAAAATTTTTAAACTAAAATCAATTTCGTAAATATTTATCGCAAGGCTAGAATATAATTTTGCGATTATAGACCGGTTGCCTTTTATCAAGATTACACTACTGAATTTTTCATTAATTTACTCAGCTAAGAAAAGAGGAAAACACAAAAGAAATAAAACATTTGCCTTTAAAAAATTGTAATCGGATAATAGCAATATTTATATGTTGCAAATTTCATTCATATTAAAATTCTATATCTACGAATAATAATACATTCAGAGTAAAAAGTTTACTAAACTATCAACCTTGTAGCATTCTAATCTTCCATGACATTGCATGTAAAAGTAAATATACATTTTATTTTCATACTTATTATATTAAAAAATAATTATTAAGTATTAAAATATTTATAAGTTATCAATATCAATTTTATTACGTAATTAATATTATTATTATAAGTTGTAGTCGTATCGAAGAGAAAACAATAATTAAACTCTAACAGCTTTTGCTTTTCGGGTTGTAAAATATTAAAAAAAGCCTAGTTTATTTTTTAATTAATATTATAAGCCTAGAATATTTTTTAATAAATAAGTTTAGTATTAAATTTTCATATTTGACCACAATGTATATTTGTTTATTCGAAACTGTAAAATTCAATAAATTATAACAGTAAACAAACACATTACTATTACTTAAAATAAAAGTATGAGCTAGAAAGATTCAGAAATAATTTTTAAATAATTTTAAACGAATATCAATTTCATAAATAGATTTCTCAAGGCTACGCTTGGATAAATTTTTTAATAAATAAGCTTTGTGTTCAAGTATGAAAATTTTAATACTATATATATTTGTTTATTGGAAACTAATAATTCGAAAAATAAAGTGCGAGATAGAAAAATGTAGAAATATTGAAAAATTAAGACATGATTTATTGATACAATTAATTATATATTTGCTCTAGTACCATTAGTCGAGAGCATTGACTTAGTCTAAACTAAGTGAGTACCCTTTTCTAGAAAAGGGTGGAAGAAAACTACAACTCCATATCTGTACTATGCGTAGTGGCGTACACAAATAGTGTGTGGGGGATTCAACTTCCCCCGACCTTTGTGTCCATGCATTTTTAACATAAAGTCCGAACACTTTAAACATAACATTACTTTCATACTCCCTTCTCTTACACGAAGTCAGTGTACACCACTGATTATGCATCTGCACATTCTTTGTAAGTGCATAAAATGTTTGTAAGTAATAATACAGCGGATCAGCGGGCTGTAATACAGCGGATCTGTGGGTGAGCTGTTAGCTGTTTTCTAAGCAGTAAGCAGCTTATTTGTTTTCTGATTAAACAGTGCGAGGTGATACGTTTAAAATATTAGATGCGCAAATCTGAAAAGTTATAATAAACAAAACAACAACAAAAAAAAAAGAGGTTGGGAAAATAGCTGTATGGATTTTGAGGCCCCTGCGTGTGGGGGCCCCGGGCATTCGCCCCGCCATGCCTCCCTATTTTTACGGCACTGATTCCTATATAAGCACTTAAAATCTTACAAATGTTTTAAACAGGATGTAGTGAAGTTTGCTGCTGATTTCCTAGATTTTGCAACCGACTGTAGCAAACACGGCCTGTGTTTTTCATCTTTCCCATTTTTCTGAGAAAAATCCTGCATCAGCTTGACTCCATGTTCAGCTACATCGTTGGCGACTTTTAAGTTTTTTACAAATAATTTTATTTCATTATAGTCCGCATCTTCTTCCCATGTCAATGAACATTTTTCAGCCAGGATCCATTCTGCTTAAATATTTCAAAAAATAGCCATGAACTGGGCCCTACTAGCTGAAATAATTTTTTTTCGTAAATTTAAATTTGAGAATACAGGCAAGCCCTTTGGTAACGTTATCAATTCATTCTTGAATTTTAACAATGAAGAGGCGATTTTTTTTCTTCCCGGTTTCATAAATCTTTTTTGAAAAGAGAGAAAATGGTATTGTCTCCTCTTACAAATACCACTAGTGTCGATTTAAGGCTTCCAGAGCAGCCTGAGTAACCTCAGGATCGATAGCTCTGTAGCTGTTCAAACTATGCCAAAGCATAATGTCATTCACAGGAGCATTACAGCTTTTGGAGCATTCAACCAGCATTTAATATAAATAAGAGAATTAAAAAGGCATATCTTACGCAGTTTTTCGACTTTTTTTGGATCATAACCCAATTGCTTATTAAATGCGAACGTTTTCGCTCCATAAATTACTGTTGACATCCATCTTGCTTTATCGAAAGCTCCAGGCTTCTTCCAGTGAATTCCTCGAGGTAGAACATCACCTAATATTGTGCAAGACTTCCAGCAAATTCCTTATAGTCTCCTCGAAGAAAGTGCTCCTTCTTTTTGCTGAAAACAAGTTTTAAGAATGTGATGGCTTCCTCTTTTAAAGATTTTAGCTTCCTGTCACTAGCTTCAATCTTTTTGAAATTATCTACATTGTTTGAAACAGTTTCCCATTGAGACTGAAGCTCTTTAAAATCTAAATTATCTGGACTCATAGATTGTCCGGAAACAGACTTCCACACTGCAGACTCAATTAACTCTACCACTTGGTGTCGACAAGCGAGGAAAAATAATTTACTTTCCAAAAGTGTTTCTAGCCTTACACATGTTCCATTTATCCACCACTATTTGATGCAGTTGTGTCAAAGGGCAGGCCAATTATACTTTCTGATTCACCCCATTCTTGAGTCAATTGAAAAACTCTTTCTGCTTGTACTTAAGAAGTTTCGTCAGGTAAATTTGGCACCTCTAACATCTTTCCCTCCATATACTCGGAGTACGTGTCCTTGAACTGAAAGTAGGGGCTAAAAGTTATAATTATTTGACGGATTAAAGAAGAAGTCTCCTAAGTGGGGTAAGCGTACAAAAGAAAAGTATTGAAGTACGCAGAAAATTGTAGGAGGTATGCACACAACACAAAGCACTCACACACACACGCAGTGTATATATATATATATATATATATATATATAGCTAGGGGGTACATTTTATGATTATTTTCATAAAATAATCATAAAAAGTACGTGGTCGAAAACGTTTGGAGGCTGATTTAAATGCATAGTAGGATCGCTTGTTTTTCTTCCATTTCCACATAAATTAACTCTTTTTTGTTGTGATTGCACTTGATATACACTATATTTTAATATATAGATATTTTTTTAAATATAAAGAGTAAAAAATGTATTTCCTTAAGTTGAAGGAACATATTTATAAACCTTTTTAATATTACGAAATTTACGCTTTACGTATTTTTTAAAAATCTTTAAGGCCTTACATGCAAACTCTAACGTTGACCTAGAGACGTGAATTTTACACATTTTAATTTCTCCCCAGAAGGAACCAGAAAAAACCCGGGGTGCAAACATTTTCAGACATTCGTATTTTCCAAGACACCCTACCCTTGGTGTTCAAGTAATCCGATCGGAATTTATTGCTTTCCTTTACTGTTCCAGAAATTATAGAATCAGTTATTGGAGGTAGAGTGATATCAGTCCTGGCTATTATTTGCTGAACAGGTAAAACGGCTTTATTCTTAATATCGAACGCAGCTTTTTCTTCCGAGTCTGAACGAAGGTCATAGTCCAAGTTAAATTTATGGGATTTTAGAAAATCCAGTCCGAGAATGAAACAGTCCGCAATATTGGCGACTTATACCACATAGTCGTATCTGGCATTTCCAAATGTGATTTCTACTCTTGCTTTTTCGCCCACTTCGATCTTGTCACCTGTCACAGTCTGGAGGGTTAGCGAGGGCGGAGTCCAGATAGTCTTCAAATTTAATTTCTTGGCCAGATCTTTCCTTATGATGATTACATTCGATTCAATATCAATCACTATGTGGCACAGAGAGCCATTTACGTATCCTAGTACGAAGAGACGATTACTGCTGCCATTCACTGAGAAAATCTGCGAGACTTTCAAATGAGGCTTTTGAATATCCCTCAGCCTCCTTTCCTCACCGTCGTCTCTCTGGTGCATTGATAACTGCGATCTTTACGACGACAGTTGTTTTGTGCGTCACAGTATTTTCATAAATGCCCCTTCCCGCTGCACCTCTAACATTTCACTTTTCTTATCTCTGAATGTACTTGTCGTTCCACCAGATATTCGAGCCTCCTTAATTTACTCACTAATTTCTCCATTTCTCATCAGTAGGCTTCTGGACGAAACAGCTCTGACAGTATGCCGCTCTTTTGTCACGGCCAATTGAGCTGTCTCCAACTTTAAAACGAATACGAGATCGGACTTGAGATCTTTATTATCCGCCAAGATCAAAGCTTTCTGAATTTAAGAGTCCCGGACGACTTCAATAAAATGTTGCACTGCAACTTCTTCGCGAACATTATCAGGATACCTGCCGTAGGCTAGATGACACAGTCTATGTAGGTCTGAAGCCAGCTCTTGAAGGGTCTCGCCAGATCTCTGCATCCTTGACTTAAGTTGTATTCTACTATATTCTTTCTGGCACTTCTCTCCGAACTTCAGCTCCAAGGCACTGGCAAGGGCGCGAAAATCGATGGTTTGTAGTACGTTAATTGCGTGTCCGCTAAGAGAAGCGGCCAGTTGGTTCGCTTTCTCGAAATCGTCCCAGCCATTCGCTTTGGCGAGAATTGAAAATTGGGTCTTGTATGCTTCCCAGGGAGTCTTTCCGTCATAAGGCGTTAGTTTCACTGCTGGGCAGCGTGACGACAACCTCGTGTTTTCAGGTATTTTTCCCAGCTTTACTAAACTGTACAGTTTTTGTTCTAACTTGTTCTCGATCATTTCCTCAATTCTTTCCCCATATTTCCCTTGACTTTCTTCTAGGAGCGACATTCTCTTCCCCATTTCCTCTTGGCCTTGCTTAATTTCTTCTAAATTTTCTTGGGTTTTCTCTATCTTCTCCTCCAATTTTTCTTGATTTTTCTCTATTTTCTCCAACCCGTTTTTCATCTCCTCTTGTCCGGCTTCAATTTTCTTCTCGAAATGGGCTTATCCGGATTTCATCTGTTCCATTCCGGTTTCTAATTTCTTCTCTAAATCGGCTTGTCCGGATTTTATCTCCTTTATCATATCCATGAGCTTTTGTTAAAATTGTTCTTCCATTTTTCTGGTCCACACCATTCACTGTTCACTGGAAAATTAAAATCTTTCTTTAGAACTTCACTCCTGACACCGAATGTTGCAGAATACTCTGCTTGTTTCCTAGGTTCGTCGTTCTACATTCCAGTTGGTGTAGAAAGTTCTAATGAAGAGTTCACTTGTCAGGATGGAACACAATTTTATTGCTTCTAGAACTTATTTGAACAATCTTCTGTACAAAATTCCCAGGCACTAACGGCCAGTAGCTCGTTTATAACAGTCCACTCAGTACCGAAGCTCTCACGAATGGCTGTAATTCTCACACAAAATAAAACACCTCCACAGGCAAAATTCAGTGGAAATATGCAAAGGAAATCGTACACAATCCTTTAAGACACAGCAATGAAGAATTTAGACACAGCACTTAAAAATCAGCTTCGAAAAGGAAGCAGAAACACCGCTTCTATAGCGTCAAAACACAGTCTTACGCATTTGCAGAACGACATCTGCTTCGCTCTCAGGCTACAGCAATACTGACTTACTCGGGGGAGCCCGTTTCCTTTTTATAGATTTCGCAGAGGCTACTAGAAATTTCCCGAACACCTTAAAGCGCGAATTTTTATTACGTCATAGGAATACAGCTGAATCCTTAGGCTATTATGTTAATTTAATGTTGAAAAAGCAACTTTACAAGCTCCATAGGGAAAATCGCTCCAAATGACCAAAATGTCGACAAGCTCTGCGACTTTTGGCGAAATATCGCTAAATTTGGTGCCAAAAATAAGTCCCCAAAAGTGAGGTTACCGAAAGTCTAGGACCAATATTTCTCGAATGAGGGACCAATATTTCTCGGAAATGAGGGAGTGGTAGGAATTCCCTTCGGGACCGAATTTTTGGGTGGCTTATGAGAAAACATTTAAAGAAATACTTTCTGGAATATATAAAATTATGAAATGCATATTTAGAGTTTTATTTCTTTTAACCAATATGTGCTCAAATGAAATATACTGGGCCAGCATTACATAAGACTAAAGGTAGTATGAAACGACGGATACAGAAAGGGAATCCCTGCCGTCGTGTTTTTAAGCGACTGGAAAAAATAAATCTACTATTTGTAATGCAAATCCACACAACACAAAATTTGTTGTTTTTAATCTCCGAAATTTTGCTGTCTTTCATTTGCATAATATAACAATCAAACATTTTTGTTACATTAGAAAACTTTAGTGTCATATTATTCTTCTAAAACGTGGCACTCTCAAAATATCTTTTCTGTCATTGAGCTTACATAACACCATGTAATATTTCTGCAATGTAACTAATACTTTTTGTTATACTCGCTAACATTAGAAAGGTTACTGAAGAATTCTCTGTTTGAACGCTTTATTTGTTTCAGTGTTATGTAATTTTAAAAAATCTTTTTATTGAGTTTTTTGAAAAGATATCTATTTTGCTACTTTTGCTTCGATTAGTTTTATCTTTAACTCTTAGTAAAATATGCTAATGTGCTATTGCTAGTAACCCCGTAGCTATATCTAATATTAACACTATTTAATTCACTAAATCACTGTGTGTGCAAGTTGCATACCAACACCCAATCAAAAATGAGGGGAGAGGGGATCTTCATACATACTCGATTTAATATTTAATTGTTATTTAATATTTAATGAAATGGAGAATAGTCACATGATCCTGATATTTTTTCACTTTTTTACGAATGAGACAGTCATTGAAGCTTTAATAATAAAACATACTTGCTCATCCAGACAATCAAGCCGTTCGCAGATGTAGAGCATGCGCTTTTCACATTTTCTACCTTGTACTTATGCGAGCCAAAGTACTTCCAACTTTAAAGGCTTTTGAAGCTCCCCTCTTTCTTATGGGCTTTTTAGACCACTCAGTTCTACTGGAGCGAGGCAATACCCCCTCCGAACCTGAAACTTCTTCCTGAGATTTCGGTTCATGAGTCCAACATCTCTGCGTTGAACTGCATTTTAAAATTATATAAATACTTGTAGTGTAATTCGAAATACTGTTAAAAAGGGTTTTTTTTTTTTTACACTCAGAAATTCAAGTCGTTTTTTAAAAAGTTTTAAGAGAAGCATATCCAACTGATATTTTCTTAAATATAGTGAATTTTATCCAAATATATATTTCACTAGCTGGAGTACCCGTCGTTGACGGGTTAATATATCTTGCAGCCGTTTAAAAAGTTTGAACTTAGGTACGCATCCTAGGAGAGAAAATAATAATAAAACGACAACTTTTGTGTAGTTTCTACCAATCGTTTGAGCCGTTTTGGAGTGATGCACAAGCAATTTACATAAATCTCAAAATCTACACAAAATTTTGAAAAATATCCAAGTTTATAGTTAAAGTTGAATGATCAACTACTATATTACTGAATTTCATTTTATTTATTTTAGTCATCATTACGTGATGTGAGAAAAATTAATTATATTTTGGATAAATTTTCACAAAATCTGAAAATTACAGAAAACATCGACGCCTACATACCGTGTTTACTCGTGTAATAGTCGCCCTCTCATAATAGTCGCACCCCCGTTTTGAAGCAGAAAAAATCGTCAAAATTTTTTTTCCGCAATAAAGTTGCAGTCACGTATTCGACTTTCATTTATTCTATAAAAGCATTCCTCTTATTTGTGTACAATTGGAAAAACAAAGATTATACGGCAGATAAACTGGAAACATCCCTAATAGCACAGATGGTCACAAAAGAGTCGCTGTCACGTCACAGAGGGTCACAATTGTCACAGGACTGTCACATACTACTCACATTGTGACTTGTGAGTGATGTGACTCTACTGTGTTGTCACTGTGAAGTTTATTTGTGACCAGTCACCAGGTGACGTCTCCGTGAAGTCACCATGTGACTAGTATGTGATCGGTCGCTAAGTGACTCCACTGTGAAGTCACCATGTGACTAGTATGAGATCGGTTGCTCAGTGACTCCACTGTGAAGTCACTGTGTGACTATTTTGTGACTACTGATTTTTTTGGACTTCAAAATGACGTCACACAGCCGCTTTTCACTCATTTTTCTAATATTTTGTGGCAATTTCTTTCGTGAAACATTTAATAAATAAATCCGAAAATAGTAATTCAATAAAACCTCGCAGTTATGTAGTAATGGAATTTAGTTTAATTTATTAATTTTTAAATTATTTCGTTTAAACAAGACAATATTATTTATAAAAAAATATTATTCTTAAAAATATTAGAGTTGAGAGTTCTAATCACAATGGTGAAAACTAAGTATCTGTGAGTAAAATTAACAATTTCTTTCATATCCCCATGGCATATATGTTTCGATAGCGTAATGTAAGGTTTAAATTTCGGATGGGGGGGGGGACTATCCGGTATTTTCAACCTTATTGTTACTAGAGTAAATACAAATGTCTCAAAATTGCTGTTTTTTAATAGTTGCTTTAAGTTTTCAGATCCCCCTCCCCTTTTAAATACGTCTCTGGTATGTTTGAAAGTTCCACTACGAAAAATTTGAGGTAAAACTTTGGGCAGGCGCGCACACAGGATTTTTGGCTGGGGGGGGGGGTCGAACTTTTACAGTTTGGGGGGGGGATCCAACTTTTACAGTTTGGGGGGGATCCAACTTTTACAGTTTCGGGGGGTCCAACTTTTACAGTTTGGGGGAGGGATCCAACTTTTACAGTTTGGGGGGGGGGGTTCCAACTTTTACAGTTGGGGGGGGGTTCCAACTTTTACAGTTTGGGGGGGTCACACTTTTACGGTTTGGAGGGGTCCAACTTTTAGGGATGTTCCAGATTGACAAAAATCAGTGATGAAAGAACTCGTTTTCATTAGATGGAATTCATCAAAACTCGTCCCATCCAGTTCCCTAAGAATACGCTACACAGTACAATAGGAAGCAAAATAATAGATGTACAGTTTTGAGAACAAGATGGTGTTTTATGTTCACTTTCAGTTCGTTTTTGAAAAGTTGAGGAAAACGACAAAAAAATTTCTTTTTTTATTTATTAGAACTGAAACTATTGCTACCTTTTTTTGGAATCATTTTATTTACTATAGATATAGGGTAAAAACCAATCGAAAAAAAAAATCAAAGCCGATGGGGGGGGGGGGGGTCCAGACCCCTGGACCCCCCCCCTTGTGTGCGCCACTGACTTTGGGTCTAAGTCAAAAATACTTTATTTATTTTATCTAATGCATGTTTTTTCAATTAATTTTATTTATTTTTATATGAAATCCCTTTTAGGCAAAATATAGCAAAAATATAAATCTTATCCCTCATATATATCAAACCCCACATGTCGCACATTACAAATTTATTTCATAACCGAATAAAAAATTTCAATAAATCATTATTTTTTTCGGATGAATACTTAAATAAAACAGCACATTATCTCCTGAAAATAATTTATGTGGAAAAAGAAAGATTTCCAAGATTTTTAATTTATATTTATTAATTATGATATTTTTATATTATTTATAAAATACTCACAGAATATAAAATTTATTGATAAAATAAATATATATATATTTATATATAAAACTTATTTATAAAATACTAACAGAAAAATTTTAAATTTCCAAAAGAAGCCGCCAGAACTAGCTTTTGCAGCAATTAGTTCACTTTTAAAGGATCCCGAGCAAGGTAATTGCAGCGCTGCGGTAAGATGCGGGGCTACTTGCCGTTAGCTCCACGGTTTGATTCTGGACCTCAACTTTTTCTTGACTGAGAGTTTGGTGCTGCCATCTGGTGTACATTTTCGGTAACTCTTTCTCCCCGAATTTTTTCGCTGTCGCAAAATTGTCCCATCGTGACTTCTCTGAACGGTAACAATGCGACTACACAGCGAGAGGACATAGCGACTCTGGCGTGACTTTGCTGCGGAGTCGCGGCGACTGTTTGTAACTCTATTGTGATAGTATTGTGTGGTCGCATTTCAGTCACAGGGGACTGTTGTGCTATTAGGGATTTGATAAGTTAGTTATTTTATTATAACACCAGTAATGTTTTAGCATTAGAGAGTACAAAATTATGCAGTAGATTTCCCCGCATACTAGTCGCACGTGGACTTTCACCCTGAAAAATTGACAAAAAAACGTGCGACTATTACTTGAATAAACACAGTAGTTTGATCACCTCTTATTAGTCCTAGTTTCATTTTATTCTCTTTAAATGTTATTACGTGATATGCGACCAAAAATTTAAGCATGCTGAATAAATTTTCGCAAAATATCATAATCTGATTAGAAATTTTTAAAAAATTGACATTCTCTGTTTAAATTGAGTAATTATCTATCAGAGTATCAATCTTCATAGTATTCGTCTCAGTTATTGTTAAGCAATGCCAGAACAAAAATTTAAACATTTTGAATAAATTTTTACAAAATCTAATAAAAATTTTTCTAAAAATTGACAACTTTGTTTTAAGTTAAGTAACTACCTATCAGTGTACGAATTTTATTTTTTTTCGCTTTATTCGCTTCGACGTGATGCACGAAAAAGAAAAATTACTGTTTTTGAACAAAATCTCAAAATCTGATCAAAGTTTTTCAAACATTCGAAACCTATATTTGAAGTTGGATGATCACTTTTTTTTATTATGGCAACGCTAGGCTAGAGCGATCTGCCAATGAGGGGTGCCTTGGCAGGAGGCCTTTGTAAGGGGTTCTAACGCGTATTCACGTTACATCTGAAGAAAACCTAACAAAACCCCAGACCGTTAGATCGACATACTCGCGATGGGACCCGAACCAAGACCTTCACACTTCGGCCGTCTACCATTTTCAGGGGCATAACCACTGTATCATGGTGAGACTGATTGACCACCTATCACCGCATCAAATTTTTTTTCATCCGCTATAGTCGTTTTTACGTGATGTGCGAACAAAAAAAATTTCACGGGCAGAACGACAGACAGACATTTTTTTTTTTTTTAAGGTGGATTCGCGTTTACAGACGCGCTTGAAACGCATAGAAATAGCAAAATTTTTGTATTTCAAGTAATGCACAGACAAAACTCTTATACATATGCATACATACATATTATAATTTCCTAACCTCAGTAACAGTCACGAATTTTCTAACTGGCGGGCCATGATTTTTCATTTTAAATTTTGAAATATCGTTACTTTCAAACATTGCAAAAGCGTAATGGTAAAGTTTCCCTTCTCTTTCCAGTATTGTTTCTCAACAACTATCATTTAACATCCTCTACACAAAGCGTAAAAGTCAAGCTAGGAAGGAACGATGGGTACAGAAGAGAAGATCCACCATTATTGCAGGGTTGAAGGTCACCAAGGTCAGGCAAAAATAGTATCATTAGTTATCTCACTGACATATAAAAGGTCGCCAGTTTAGTAGCCATTTTAATTGTAGTTGCCAAAGTAGTAGCATTGATAGTACATGATTTTGTAGTTAAAAAATAGATATACGTCATTTAGCTTCATTTAAGAATGAATGAATGAAATGATAAATTAAAAAACATAGTTATATAACAAAGCACTTTTTAATTTTTTTAATGTAACTAAAAAACTGATTAGAATGCTTGATAAACGACCAGGCGCAACTTTGAAAAGAAAGGGAAATTGAGAAAAATAGAAATCTGACTTGTAAATTAGACGTCTGGAGTAAGGTATAAGCAGCCAAACACTCGAAAACAGTATGAAAATGAAGTTTTAAAGTCGTCCAAGTCAGCTTATCTTTAAATTAGTAGAAAAAGTCGCCTTTGCAGTCTCCGGTGGACACCCTGTTACTGGGTGATTCTAAAAAGATGGGTCACCAAGCGTTAACTATAATCCATTTTTCAAATTTTGGAATTTTACTCTAATTTTACATTGTAGTATATAAGCTTAGAATAGAGTATACAAACATAGAAAGATAGCAAGTATTCTGGAAAATTACTAATTAAAACATTTCATTATTAGAGCGGCGTAGTATCATCTTAGGGTGATGCCAAGTTCTCAGCAAAATGTCATGTCAAGTTATTCCAATCCTAATGTCACTCCTTTTCCTTCTAAGGAAAATTTAGACTGTTAGAGAGAACTTCTGGTGCTGGGATAGATGCTTCTCGTGATTTTTTTCCCCCCAACCAGCTTTTTCTGATCACCAAAATTTGAATATCAATTCTCAACCTATTAAGATTTGTAGAAATAATGAGGCCCAAACTGATGCTACTTCTCAAGATGAATCTTTAATTATTGCCCTTGTACCTGATAACTATTATAAATTGCCAATTTTTTTAAAACAACTGAATGAGATTCAGTTGCTTATGTTTATTGACAGTGGTTCCTCAATATGTATTTTGCCTGAAAGTGTCTTTAATAATGTAAAACATGCCATTAATTACAAATTATTATCTCGCTCTGTTAAAATTAATACTATAATCTCTGTGGTAGCCTTTTCTAGCTGTATTGACATTTCATTTAAGATAAACAAAAAACATTTTCATCATCATTTTTCATTACAAAAGTAAGTTATGTCGTCTTCCAATTTTCAGGGCATATTGAGTTTTGATTTTATTCAAAAATTTAATTTGCAATTACACCCACAACTTAGATCGCTTACATTGGAGACTTACATATACCATTACTATAATCTCAGGATTCTAGTCATCAACTTACCACAACTACTACTGTTGATAATTGCACCTAGAAATTTCATTCACCTAAGATAATAGAAAACACATGTAGTAATGATGTTTCTTTTCCTGTTTCTCTTGATTAAAAAAATTTTGAATCCAGGTGACCATCAGTATTTGAAATGTACTATAAATAACTGTCCATATAACGAATTCTTATTTGAACCAAGTATACAATCTCTTGATATAGAAATTTATGACTCTTTGCATACCATTCTTGATTATAATACACCACAATTTTATATTTATATTAAGAACACTTTAGATCAAAATTTCATTTAAATAAATCTATGAGCTTTGGCGAAATTTCTCCTATTGATGTTGCTCAGTTAAACATGCACACCAATAGGCCAGAAGACCATGAACTCAATGTTATTACTCCTTCTGAGAGGAGGGGAGGGTAATGCATCGAAGAAAAACAGAACTTAATGAAAATGACTTTAACTTGACTCATTTACCTGAAAATGATCTACGGAGAGTGAAAAATTTCTTGATGAAACATTTTTCTGCCTTCTCTAAGTCCTTAAAGACTTTAGACGGCACTGATAAGGTTATATCTCATATTTCTTTCATAAATAAATTTCCTATACGAACTTTACCTTTTCCCATTCCCCAATCCTTGCAGGATGAGGCATTAAAGCAATTTAATGAATTAATTAGAAACAAATATTATTGAAAGAGCTCCCACAGATGTGGGAGTCCAATGCTCCTTGTACAGAAAAAGGATCCTGATGATACATCTAAACCAAAAGTCAGACTTGCCCTTGATCAATGACTTTTAAATGCTATTCTAATACCTTCAGCATACCCTTTTCCAAATTTCCACTATAATTTCTAATTTGTCCAGTTATAATTTTTTTACTGTTTTAGATTTATGTAGCGCATATTGGCAAATTGATTTGCCACCTGAATACAGAGATATTATTGCTTTTACAACCCCCTGGGGTACTTTTCGAAGCAATCGATTTGCTTTTGGTTTAAAACCCGCTGCCAGCACATTTCAGACTCTAATCGACTTCATGCATCACAAGTCTCAGGAATTATGGCCTATCAAGACGATATTGTCATAGGTACTAACTCATTTGAAGAAACCATTCAAAACCTTGACATTTTACTCAAAACTCTCATAAACAACAATATTACTCTTTCTACAACCAAGTGCCAATTCCATCTCAAAGAAATAAATTATTTAGGTTTTCACATTTCTGATCATAAGATCTCCCCAATTTCTTGAAACATAGTCAAAATTACAGGTTTTCCTCTTCCTAAATCTAAACGACAACTCAAACGTTTCTTAGGAGTTAGTAGTTTCTATCGACATCTGATTCCCGCTCATGCAGAACTAACACAGACTCTAGTTCAGTTAACCTGTCCGAGTGAAAAAATTCAATAGCTTGACATTCACTGAGAAGCATTAAATAAACTACAAAATATCTTATTTACTAAACTATTTGTTCGTTTGCCTGACTGGACTAAACCTTTTATATCAAATACAGATGGAAGTCATCACGCCATATCTGGAGTTATTCTCCAAGAGTTTAATAGACAATTATACACCCTATTTCATTTTTTAGTAAATCCCTATCTAAATCAGAAAAAAAAGTTATCCTACAATAAAAATTGAATTAAAGGCCTTAAATGACTCTGTTTTAGCTTTCAAGCATTATAATCGTAAATTTATTGTTATGTCTGATAGTAAACCCCTGAAACATTATCAAAAAACAAACTCTGCTAGTGACCTTACAACCAAATGGCGACGTGAACTAATAGTCTAAGAGCCAGCGACCGCCAGACCTTCGTCATAGTATAAAAGCTGAAACTTTCTCTGCGCATACCCCCCAATAGAGGTAGGAACAATCGGCCTGTATAAAGTTTGGATGATCGTGGATTTGGCAGGTAACAGGTGGCAAAGGTGTATAAAATTGCAGAATATTTTCGTCATTTCGAAAAGCTTAATTTTTTTATATGTTCTTCTTCGCAGTACTAGAAATCACTTTATCCCTTGCAAGACACTTTTCCATCGTGACAAACACCCGCCAGACAATCTCAAAGTGATGGAAAACGTAATTTTATTTTCGTCATTTCATAAAGCGTGATTTTTTTATCTTCTTCGGCGCAGTACTAGAAGTCACTTTATCCGATTCCAGACACTTTTCCATCGTGGCAAACCCCCGCCAGACAACCTCAAAGTCATGGAGTCTGATTTATCGTATAATTTCTTTATACAGAATTATTTATGAGTTAAAAAAAATCAAAAATTATTCACTATAATATCCATCTTAATACCTTAATCAGAAATCTGATATGGACACCACATGACTTTCTTGTACGTCTGTTATATTATAAATACTTTCGGTGCATTTCATCTAAACTTATTTTGTTTGAAAGACATAAAATACTGCAGTAATAATAAGGTTTAGCGATTTCGAGCCAAATATTTCCGATATCTCCAAGCTGGATTCAATTTGAAAGATTTCTTTTTGACACTTCATTGGTTGATACTTCACCAAAAGCCGAAGACTTGAGATAGTTAGCGAGATTCTGGTCACAGCCGAATTGGTGATTCATCACGATGAATCACTATTTCGGCTATGACTAGAGACGTCACTATCATTATAATGAATTTAAAGTGTCCATAGACCTTAATGTATTTAATGTCTTAGGTAACCCTGTAAAATTATTACTCGGTTGATTGCAATCAAAAAAGAGATGCGCAATGCGCAGTTAGCTGTTATAATAGTTCTAAATACAAAATTTCAACATTCTACGGTAAACAGTTTTAGAGTTCTGCAAAATACGTAGTTATTTTTGGCGTTAAATTTGGCGATATTTCTGCAAAACACGTTAAGATCGATGGTATCTCACAATATCAGCAACAATAAGAAATGTTATTTTCTGCGCCCTCATAATAAACTGTTATATTATGCTAAAGCAACTTCCTCATTGCAAATTCATCCTGTTTCATTAAGATTTTTGGACAAACAATGAAATGACGGAAATAGAATTACGTTTTCCATGACTTTGAGATTGTCTGGCGGGGGTTTGACACGATGCAAAAGTGTCTGGCAAGGGATAAAGTGATTTCTAATACTGCGAAGAAGAACATATAAAAAAGTCACGCTTTATGAAATGACGAAAATAGAATTAGGTTTTCCATGACTTTGAGGTTGTCTGGCGGGGGTTTGCCACGATGGAAATGTGTCTGGCAAGGTATAAAGTGATTTCTAGTATTGCGTAGAAGAACCTATAAAAAAATTAAGCTTTATGAAATGACGAAAATTTTCTGCAATTTTATACACCTTTGCCACCTGTTACCTGCCAAAGCCACGATCATCCAAACTTTATAGTGGCCGATTGTTCCTCCCTCTATTGGGGAATATGCGCAGAGAAAGTTTCAGCTTTTATACTATGCGGCCGCGGGCTCTTGCTCTATGAGTTAATACACCTTTAAATTTACTCATATACCAGGTAAACAAAACCTTTTGGCTGATTATTTTTCACGATTTGAAGAAACGCCACAGCACCATGACATAAACTGTCAACCAAGTATTCTAAATATGAACAATGATGTACTTCAGTCATTAATGATGCAAAAGCCAGATAATTTTGAACAAATTAATTATTTAAATGTTTCACACTCTTTGCCACAGGACCCTCTTCTAGAAATTTTTTGCAACACTCCCCTTTCTCAACAGAATCACAAAACCATTTTAAAAATTATAAATGAATTAAAATCTCACAATATCAGCAACAATAAGAAATGTTATTTTCTGCGCCCTCATAATAAACTGTCATATTATGCTAAAGCAACTTCCTCATTGGAAATTCATCCTGTTATTGTTGTTCCTGACTCTCTAAAGTAAAAATTTTGGCTATTGCCCATTTATCACATTTTGGAATTGCTAAAACCTACGAAATTCTTCGACAAATGTTCTTTTTGTTAGGTTTGTATGCCGATACAGTTAATTTTATCAACTCATGTACTAAATGCATTACATTAAAATCTCATGCGACGCCACCCATACCCTTGCAAAATAATTACATACCTGAAAATCCTAATGAGATAATTTCTATGGACATTCTTGAACCTCTAAATAATGGAAAACATATTCTCGCAATAATTTATCATTTTAATCGTTTTCTACAACTCTATACCTTAAACTCAATTAGCACTACTACTGTTGCTAACTGCTTATTTTCATGCATTTCTACTTTTGGAAGACCTGCCATTATACTTACTGACTTAGGTACTAAATTCACTAGTTCCGTTTTAGAAACCTTTAATAAACTTTTTGGAATTAAATTGAGACATACTACCTCTGGACAACCACAGGCCAATTCAATTAGTATGAGAATTAACACCTCAATTAAATTCACTATAAATTATCTCATTTAAGAGAGTTATAACTTTGATCATGCTATGATCTTTCATGAAAACATGTATAATGCTTCTACACATCCTTCTACTCAGTTTTCTCCTAATCAAATACAATTTGGCCGAGAGTTACCCAAGATTTTTGACACATATGACCCACAGTTATAGTTTCATCATTTAGATAGAGCTCACTATCTGCCTCAAGTAATGTCCACCCTTAAGCGGATTCATGCTAACACATATTCTAATTTAAAGTCTGCGCAATATGAACAAAATTTAAAGAAAAATAAAAATGCTAAGCTTAAATTTCTTTTTCCTGGTGATATTGTTTATTTAAAGTCTATAGATAAATATAATAAACATCTTACTGGACCTTATAAAGTTATACAAAAATATTCTCCTGTTATTTACTCAATTTAATTATTAGATAACCCTGACATTTCTGTTCGCAAAATGCATATCGTTAGGTTAAAACTTGACCCTCCTCGAAGATTTTACTTAATGACTCGCCTGTAACTGATAATCACTATCATATTCCTACCTCTCACTCTTATAATTTTAGACCACGTAAGAATTAATTTAACTTTTTTTCTTCTGTGCACTTTCAATGCGAACAGCCTGATCACATGTTTTTAATAAACCTGTACCTTCTTTTTTTTTCAAATTGCTATAATACATTTAAATTTTTTCTTGCGAAATTTCAATAATTCAATTATTGTGACATGGTTGTGTGCAATATTGCACATCGAACTATGAGAATGTTATAGAAACTTGTCACGAACGAAAAGAGTAGCAAATGCGAAAAACATCGCTCTACAGTATAAAAGGAGAATATGCGGACCTACAGTAGTTGAGATGTTCCTCAATTTCAGTCAAAACGAGAACAAGTGCTCTTTGTTGATGCCATAGGAGCATTCTGCTTATCGACCGTTATACGTAGCAGTTAGAAGTCTCAAATTTTTCGCTGAATTCTTGTTATGTCGATGACTGTTTTGTCCTCCTAAATTCGAATGAATTCGATGTTGCTAATGGCCAGTTTACTAAATTATATCAATTCGAGTATTAAATTTACAGTGGTGGAAACTGATTTATGAAATCATAGTTTTTTCAAAATAACTTTTTTTTTATTCATTGAAATTGTTTCATATTTCATATGTTATGTATGCTATGCATAGCCAATAATTTAAGCTATAAGAAATCATGCACATTAATAGATAAAAACATATATTAAACATTTTGAATTTGATATATGGAAATTGATTTATGAAATCTATAAATGAAATATAACTAATATTTTGTAAAAACACCTTTCTTCATCAGAGTTTCTTCAATTATATCCTTCATGGTTAAAATAAGATTGCGAATAGATTTCTGATCAATTAACCTCCACTTCTGACTTATTGAAGCTCTCGGTTCTGTAACCAATGCATAACGTTGTCCATTTCCATAAATCATTCGAATAAGTTCTTCCCAAGCATTTTCCATGTGGTTAGGATCGAGACTATTAGGAGCATAATCTATCTAATAGAGCAATATTGTCTTCTTTAAACGAGATGTTCACATTATTTGGAGCATGAATACGTGCCTTATCCTGCATAAAGATGAAACTGAAGCCATCATTTTTCCATGCAAATGATAAAAGGTAATTTTCTAAGTTTAAGCTGTACTCGAATGAGTTTTGACGACCTCCTAAAAAAACAATTTCACTTCTTCCGTTATAAAAAATTGCTGGCCAAACCGAGAAAGCTTCACTACCAACATTTCCATTGAACATAGATTACGGTTCTCTCCTCAGATCCCTCCAATAGTATTTAAAAATCCATCGGGACCATTTAAATTACATTTTACATTACAAATATTACATTCTTACATTTCTGTCACATTTCCATATATTTATCAGAATATTGCAAACGGAATTTCTTGTGACGATATGTCAATTTTAGGGCAGCTTTCACTTTGACCATCTCAAGTGCTGTGAAGAGCTTAAGATTTGTCTAGCTTTTCTGAAGTGACGGGAATGCATAAATCAGTACAAATCTGCTTTGACCTATATCCATTTTGCGACGCACTTTGAAGAATACTTGTTCTATCCCTTTCAGTCAAGCATTGGTTGCTGTAGTTTTTGCTGTAATTTACAGGGTCTCTCTTACAATTATATACTACACCAACTGATCTTTTAAGTAATTTACTAATTTCAGGAACTCATTTACTACGTTTTAGATAAGCGTCGATTTTGCCTCTTTCTGTCTCAGACTACACTGGTCGTTTACCTAACGTGACAAATGAGACTTAAAAACTGCTTTCTTTCGACTGAATAACGTTTTGTACAACTTCTGTGCACTGCACACAGGCTTCATCTTTTGAGGTCGAACGCGTCCTTAAAAACTAATGAGCAAAAACAGCTACATTTTCATAAATCAGTTTCCATGTTTTTCAGGTGGAAAAACAAACAAAAAACTTTCATTTCTTGATTGTGAATTTATGTGAAAATTTCTGCGCCGAAATATCAAAATAATAAAAAATATGCACCATATAAAATTTTAACAAATTTGAATGGCCAATTCAATAGTTTTTCTAAAAATATTGTAATTTCTGTAATTAATTTCCGTCACTGTATAGTTAACACCGTTAGATAACAATTGCCTTGATTTTCTAGTGTTTTAAATTCTCGTTTATAGTTACAGGAAATAAGAAGAATTTTCTTCCCTTTATTTATCATGTTCAATGTTATTTCTATCCTCCCCATGTACGTTCTGCGTACTCAGCTGTCTTTAGTTTGCTGCCGTTATCGTTTTCGTTTCTCTGGCTTCTAGAATTTTTTCTACCCTCGAATAACTCTTTTCTGAACTGAGCTAAAACAATGTTGTGGAGAGATTGCAGTTTTTTTTAATTAATTGACTCGACACACAAAAAGCTAATCAAACCTATCTACTCTTCAATTTCTTTCGAATCTCACTACATTAATTAGGTTATTTTACCATTGTTTCCTAGTGTTAATCATAAAATTGATAACATTTAAACAAGTTTTACTTCAGCGTCATCTTTTCTCTCTTAACTAAACAGCGTAAAATAAGTTTTTCTAATCTTACAGTCCATGAAAAATTTTAATACTTGGGGGTATTTATGTTATTTCGTCTAATTGCGGTTTGTCGCCAGAATAAACTTGCTCGAAAATTTTTGTCGGAACTGATATTCGTCGGGCTTCGCAACTAGCTTAGCTAGCCCATATGATACGCCACTGGTAGGACTTCTTCATTACTGTTGTATTACTATAATTATTTTGCTAAAAAAGTATATACTATATTTTCTCTAATTGCAAATGACACGATTAATTCTATCGTTTTCAAATTACTGCTATTTAATAATGAACATCCCGTAGAGCAGAACCTTCTTAAAGTTTATTTCCCCAACAGTCAGCAGTAAAGTTATCGTACAGTTTCGAACTTTTGAAGGTGAGTATATTGTATCATATGCAAAAGTAACTTAAGTTTTATTGTAGATAAAAATAAAAACAGCATTCTGTATTTTCTTACTTGCAACATCCCTGAAAACGAATGATCCTAGGAAGCTCATCGAGATAACTGCTACAGGCAAGGCGTAGTCGGCCAGAATCTCACGCTTACTGGCCTGCAGGTACGGCCTAAGATGATGATAACATTTTTTTAATACTGAATCAAAAATGATATATATATATATATATATTATTTTATAAAATGCATACAAATTAAACTACCAAGAATAAAATATAGAGAATCGAAAGTTTGGAATGAATTTCCTAAAATACTTTTTAAATACACATTTAAAATAAATTAATAGTACTAAATAAAGATCTGTTGCCATAGGCTTGGTGAAAAAAATTATTTACCATAGAGAAGATTGAGGCAAGTGAACGGCTAAGAAGCAAAACTCAGCTTTTCCACTTACAAAGTTAGTTCTTATTTCTTAGAAAAATGCAAAATCTTAACAAACATGATATATTGATATTTGTTTCCATAAAACCTTTTAATTTAATTATGGAATTGAATTTTAAATATGGAAAATGTGAGTTTAGCAAAAGTAGAGAATGTGAATTTTGCATCTACACCCTTCAAGTCTATGTTTGTGAATTTTTCTGCTTATTCAGATGAGAGTAACTTTGAAAACACGCTGAACGGAAGCTGAGATCAATTTCAATAAAATACAGGGTGATTATAATTAAAGTTACGATTTCGGAAACCTAAAATTTTAAAACTACTGGTCAGAATGGCGTGATATTTAAGCAGAACAATCGTGAGGCAATGGAATTTTGTACGGCGAAGGAAAAAAAATACTTCCAATATGTGCTGATAGATGGATCTTATTCCGCATCACACAGTGACCTTTTCAGACTGAAGAGGTAATGGCTGCAGCTGGAACGGATTCTCGGTTGCTCATATCCTGCAATTTCGCGTACTTACAGAACCGTGCAAATGGAAGTGGGCTTCGTCAGACCACGGAATGTTCCATGGCTGTAAGTGTACAGTCATCGTTCTGATAAAAATAGCTTCAAGAGCAGAGCGCGATCCTTCATATTCAGAGTCATGATGAAACATTTGGGCAAGGAGCTGGTGTTCTGCGTTTTTATGGCAGCTATGTCTGCGGTTCGCATGTCTCATATTAGTAATTTGCATATCTCCAGACAATATGAACCTTGAAAGTGCCATCTATCGGCACATATTGGAACTATTTTTTTCCTTCGCCATACAAAATTCTATTGCCTTACGATTGTTTTGCTAAAATATCACGTCATTTTGACCAGTAGTTTTAGATTTTTGAAATCGTAACTTTAATTAGAATCAGCCTGTATAATTTTTTGTTTTAGTGCAAGTACGAAGAGGGCAAATATTGCACAGATATTTATATGAATAGCGGATAAAATCGTGCACAGTTGCAGATCCAGGGGAGGGGTGTTGTGTTGAGCCTGCAAAAAGAATGTTGTTTTGTTTGTGTTGAAATGTTATGCATTTTACTTCATTGTAGGTTCACTTAATGGATAATCACCACGAATGTAAAAACATGGCGGAGATCGTAAGTACTGGAACAAATGTCACAATTGTATTGAAAAGAATACCTATAACTTGAACAAAAAGCAAGAGTTTGGAATGTAAAATTATAGCGAGATTAGAAAAATCAAGAAAGTGACTGTTTATACTTTTGATTTAGAAACACTTAACCAGGAATTGTCATTCAATGAGGAATGGAACATGCTCTCAGACTCACAGAAAAAAAAATATAAAACAACTACCATTCATGAAACTAATCAAGCCTTGAAGCAGTTCAGCAGCAAGCAATGTATTGAAGATTTAACTGCAAAACTAGGTAGCTCCAACTATTCAATATTGAAGAAAACTAAAAAAGTTTGAGGAGTCAACACAAACTAACAAGACAACCAACTTCATCTCTCGAGTAATACAAGAGCTAATGATTCTTTTGGTACAAAATGAGACTTTTTTTTTAAGTGAAAACTTTTTCAGGCGCGTTGGTCACTTTTGGGATGGAGAAAAAACAATGAATTCGCGTGACCATCACCCTTCGGCGTGACCGTCACGCTCAGATACATATGAAGTAAAAGTGGATTGTGACGTCATAACTACGTCATCTCCTGCCTGCTGAGACTTCTTCCTCCTTTCTTTAAATTTTAGTGCTGCCGCCATCAGTTATCATACGTAAGAAATTCACGTTACTTTTAACTGGCTCCTTCTAGCTTTCACGACAGGTATCGCACCGTAGACCCAAGGCCGGTAGGCCAGCGTAGGTAGGTAGACCACGTGGGTTTGACTCGGCATGAAATGACTAAAAACTGAGGTGATTGTTGTTTCAATTTCGGAATAGGAACTTTTAGGTCTCTAAATACTAAATAAAATTAGACTTTGCCTGTACACTGCTTGGTGTTAAAACTTTTTGCAATTTCTATCCGTTTTAAGCATTTGGGATCCCGGTACGGCCGCAAACAAAAAAAAAGTTTGTCTGTAGTTCTGTCAGTGACGCTTTTTTTATTCGCCCATCACGTAAAACTGACGGAAGCTAATGAAATAAAATTTCTGACTGACTGTTTTTTTTTTTTTTTTTTACGGCAAGGTAGTATGTTAATTTTAAACTGTCGTACGCTGGAGCTACCTCCTTTTTGCATCAAACCCTTCAATTGCCATATTAAAGGTAAACGCGTTAAAGCTCTCGTCATAGTGTTTGTCGAGAAGTTAACCTTTTTCGAGAAAATCTAGACATAATCTATCACCTTGTGATCTTCTGGGCACTTTCTCGCAATCAGGTAATCGATTCCGAAAGCCTCGGCCACTGTCCTTCAAATTAAGAGTAGTGAAAACTTTGCTGCTCCTCCCAGAAGCAAAAATAGGGAAGATTATAAGACTGTCATGATATCGTTGAACTTCCACACTACTCTAAATGACGGAATGGACATAATTGCTTTAATGAAATGATGAATAAACCGATACAAGAATACAATCACCTTCAAAAGAATGCCTCTGGTAAATATTGCTTGCATTATAACATTGATCTTCTTTTAGAAATTACCTGTAATTCAATTGAAATTTATTTATTTATTTATTTTGTGATAACATCTGATATTGGTTTTTCTGGCAGCTTAGTTTATCATGATAAAAATCTATATAAAAAATCTTTTTTAGAAAGAAAAATGCATATTTTAATTCTCCAATGTATAGATTTAAAATATGCGAAAAAAAAATTGCACAATTTTTGAAGCGATTTCGGTTCACAAATTGAGCAGTCAGAGATGCAATTAAGAGTTATAATGACAAATTGATCTCATCTGTTCATGTATGTAGTCGTAAATAAATCCTATTTCACTGGTGGAAAGAAAATACATTTTTGAGGAGGATTTTAATGGATAGAAATTTATAAATATAATTGAAGAAGTATTTACCTTCATAAAAGGATAAAGAAAATCGTGAGGCTTCTAAAGATTGCATGTAATCCATTAATTGCCTCTCTGACTGCTCAATTTGTGGACCGAAATCGCTTCAAAAATTTTGCAATTTTTTTTTCGCATATTTTAAATCTATACATTGGAGAATTGAAATATGCATTTTTCTTTCTAAAAAAGATTTTTTATATAGATTTTTATCATGAGAAACTAAGCTGCCAGAAAAACCAATATCAGATGTTATCACAAAATAAATAAATAAATAAATTTCAATTGAATTACAGTTAATTTCTATTTATTACATAATATAAAAAGTAAAATGTATAAAACTTAAGAAAATATAATGCACTGAGAAAAAATACCTTAGAAATGTAGTTTAGTATGAAAGAGTTCGGAACAGGGTTCAAGGCAAAGTCCAACGTCACAGTCTTTGCACCAGATTCGTGTTTTTTGTGATTTTTTTTTCTGTTTGCATCTTTTCTTGAACAGCAAACACCACACTGTCTTCGAGGCTCTCTTTTTATGGGGTTAGGTGGTACATGGCTTGCAAAATGAAAAGTTGTCAATCTGAAAGGGTTAGGAGTAGAACTCCGTCTTCCAGGACAACCGCTGTTATCTCCATCAGAATACTTTTGGATACTTTCTTCAACCATTTGTAAACGAAATTACCAAAACTGTATATTTTGTGTTGGGTTTTGCTTTTTGTAAAGTACATAAGCATTCTACAACGATTGATCTAAAAACTGCCTGAAATTTTTTATATAATATTTCCCTTGTCGTTTTCGGAGCGTAGGGTAGCAGGACATTTCTTGATCGCATAAATCTACACCACCCATTGCATTATTATGGTCACAAACTACAACTGGTTTCATAACAGTCTTGATATATTTGCATGTAACCAAATAAGAGCTTGCATCATGTATAGTACTCATAAGGCAGACACTCTTCTTGTCCTGACACTTTAGGGCCATAACTTTACCTCTTTGATAAGCAACAATTTTACCCATTGGCACTTTCTCATTTGAAAAATTGGCAGGAAGGTCTTTTCTGGTTTTATTCACTGTCCCATAAGCGTCCGTCTTTTCTCTAAGATGTCTGCAAGCTGTGGAGACATATAAAAATTATTAAGAGTGACACAATAACCTTTTTCCAGGAATCGATCCATAAACAGGGTGCGAATTGAACATTTTCTCCAGGGGGGGGGGAACATTTGAAAGAAAACATTCTTCTGGGGGGACATTTTAAAAGAAATAAAAAGGAGGGAAGGCACAAAATGCTCCCCTGACATAATATATATTAAGTATTACATGACATATGCAGTCGTCAACATGTCTGGGAAGGGACTTAAACAAAAGTCGACTCCCGATTTTCTGTGCACATATATTCCTGACTATGTCGATTCTACGTCTACCCTCAAATTCGGCTCGCGGCGGAAAAACGCTTGTTCGTTCATTTCATCAAGTGGCATCAGGCATGTATATATCGATTTCAAAGGAATGTTTGTAACTTGCTCCTTTGTCTAGTAAATAAAAGAATTTCTATTTTCAATACTTAAAATCGTTAGGTACTGTTGAATTTGTAAGGACAGAGACTAATTTTAACATTTCTCCAGCAGGGGATGAATTGTATCCCCGGCAGGGATCAATTAATATTTCTTTAGCCAGGGATTATTACATTCTTCAGCCAGGAACAAAATCCCCGGCACCCCCCCCGTCAATTCGCACCCTGTCCATAAAGTGTGATATAATTTTGGTGGAAACTGGATAGGGGCTGTATTTCGGATTATACACTATTCCATAACCTGTGTATATGAGAAAATCTGAAATGTATCCATTTTCTGCTTCACAAAGAACTTCTCGTCAAATCTTGCTCTTTCTTGGGAATTAACATTTTCCAGTTCAGCTTGCCTTCGAACCTCATCAAACTTTCATCTAAAGTAAGATTTTCCCTGGTATATAGACTTCGTGAAATTTGCGTTGAAGATCTTCCATTAGTTCATAAATTTTATTCAGTTTCGGCCATGGGTGTAGGTCTTTATCAAATTCCTCATTATTGGTAAAATGAAAAAACTTCATGAGCAATAAAAACATATTTCTTCCAATTACTTTTTCAAAATTTGGTGTGGATAATATTTGACGCTTAGACCAATGATGCTCTTGTTCTGGTTTCTTTATGACTCCTTAAAGAAACAAAACTGCCACATATAGTCTCAGTTCTTCAACATGCGTTTCTGTCCATTTTTTTCCAGCATGATCTCTCTTTACAAACTGCTTAATCTATATATTGTTCAGCATATCTATTTGTTTCTTAGACTGTCAATCGTAATGGAAAAAACACTCAAAATACTAGTGTTAAACGATAAATGAAATAAGAAACTTTGTGAAAAAACACACATAATATGTTACTTGTTACTTGAATATACGATCGTTTGGACCAAAATTTCTTTCGGTCTTCATCAGTCAAAGACTTTCTTCACACAGAACTGAGGGAACTCAGCTCTGTTCCCTCAGTTCTGTGTGACAAAGGGCTTTTACTGATGAAGACCAAAAGAATTTTTGGTCCAAACGATCCTATATTTAAGTTACAAGTAACATCTTATGTGTGTTTTTTACACAAAGTTTTTTATTTCATTTATCAATCGTGATATTTGATCATCAAAAAAAGTTCAAAATAATTCAGTATACTTGCATTGTTAGCTACATTCACAGTAATTTCTGGATTTCTACGGAAGGGTACTGGAGGAATATTCTTCATATCAATTTTGCACCCCTGCCTTATAGTCCGGGAGCAAACTCGCGGTTTTAATGACCAATAGTAAAAAAGCTGAAATCTCGTCCATAGTTCATTCAGTTATACATATAATCGAAGTGAACGTCAGTTGGCGCATTTGCGGTGTGTGTAGCCGCCGCGCCACCCAAAGATGTAAGATATTTTTTTAAAAATAATTATAATAAAAACGTTGATACTTTGTACATGTGTTTATCATGTAGCATACAAATGAAAAAAAATAGTCAGCTGACTTTATAGCGGTGGATGATACGCCAGCTGCCGACGATGATCTGCATTCGGCTGTATAGCGGTGAATTATACGTCAACACAAAAAGAGCACCCGTTAAGTAAGACAATAATAAAAATGTTGAAATTTGGTGAAGTGATAGTTAACGTCATCAGTTTTATGAAAAAATCGGCCTCTGAGTTTTCAGTTTAAAAGTGATCAGTTGGCGATTGAAAGTTGCAGTGTATTGCTACATGCACAGGAAGGAGCCTGGTGTATTTCACTCTATCAGCTGATCATTTTTACAGCGCGGAAAATTAAGCAGACAGCTTTCGGAAGCGTGCTTTCAATCGCTAGCCAGCGATCAGTAACCTGCATCTGAATAGGAAGCTGTGGAAGCAGCAAATCCGAAGCTACTCCAATTATGCAAAACTTGGACACTACTGCGCAAGCCGCTATAAAAGGCACAGCAAGCTGGAGCTTAAAGCAGTTCAATCTTTCCATGAGTGGTAGTGTTAACAAGCAGTTGTCCCCGCCGGGATCTATTGTGGCCGTCACCGATTCCTCCGATTCCTGCGTCTCCGATGTCGTGGATCCTTCGTCATTCTTGTGGATAATGATTATCTGCCCTCCTCAACTTCCAGCTCGATACTGCAGATCCGTCATTTTCGTTGTGGATTCGGAGTGCCTGCTTCTTCCTGCATCCAGCCTCACGCCATCGATCCGGTGCTACTCTCCGCTTTGCCTACCACACCTGCTATACTACTTATGCTACCCAGCAAACACAGCCCTATCGGATAAGTTTTGGGCCGACACTGGCATGCCGGCGCAGAATGTGCCGGGGCGACATCGCTCACGCGGTACCGAAAACGACAAAATTGCGTCCGCCTGGGCGTGTGTCGGGCCGAAAGGATGGGGTGGTTCTGGTTCGGTGTCGGCAAAAACGATAACGGCGTCGGCCCAGCCCTGTGCCACTTTTGAACCAAAACTATTACGTTTTTGGTGTGGTATCGGCAACGACAAAATATCGAAAACCGGCCAGCACCTTATAGATTCCCAAAATACCCTAATTAGCTCCGTAGTTAGTTCTCTAAAGTATTAATCAACAAATTAAAGAAATAATAATTATTATTATATAAATGACTTTACACCACTAGGACTAAATTTATTAAAAATACCTAATTAGCAAATTATTTTGTTTTTAAGAAAATATTGGATGAATTTAAGAAGGAAAGCTCTTTTTAAAATTAACCGTATTATTTTTTTTATGCATCAACCAATGGTTTACTTTTTTTAAACGTGTTACTATATGTTTATCAGACCATATACATTTTTTAAACAACATATTAGGCTCAACTAGACAATGTTCCTTTTTCTCTTCCAAAAATTTTTTAGAAGCCAAGAAAATTTATAATTTTCTAGAACCAAAGATTATAAATAAACATTCATGCAATGCTAAAAAAAGAGAGAAAAAAAATATTAAAGTTATACAACATGCTTTTTTAAAAAATGTTTTAATTTATTTTTTTGTTAAGTTATGTCATAATACAAAATAAAGTTGACTTTTGATTTTATATATTATTTTAAAGAAGAATGTAAACAACATACGTTAAAAGAAATTAAAATATTGGCTGATTCTACAAATAAACGGTTAATTTCATAAAAACGTTTTCTCTTCAAAATAATTAAACATTTTCATATACAAACAAATTATTTTGTTTATACTTAATAACTAAGTATTTTGTATATTTCAAAATTAGCCCCAGTGATGTAAAGTAATTTATATAATAATAATAATTATTTTTAATAGGTTGATTAGTGCTAAACTATATATGAAACTAATAAGTATTAATAAAACCATGTTTATTATTAGAAGATACTTACTTTAAGTAAATATTTTATATATTACTGAATTTTCATAGGATTATCCTTTAGTAGAAGAAAGGAACTTTCTATAACAGAATATACTTATTTTTTTCTGTTGTTTTGAGTAATATGAAATTAAGTACTTAAGTAAATAGACACATTTTTCAATGCAGTATATAAGTTATTTATTAAAAATACCGTCCTGCTTGTTTATTAATAGTTTCCAAGTTTGCTTATTTGAATTATAAATTTCATTTTCGCATTATTTAGAAATAATTAGCAGTTTTGAACTACATCTTATTTTAGTAGTCCCTGAGATAACATAAAAAAATCTAGTTAAGAAAAAATACAAATTCTTAACCCTCCAAGCGGCTGAGACGTAAAATCCCGTTATCTGTAAGAGTTGTTCAAAGCGGCTGAGACATAATTTTCTGCTCCTTTTTTTCTGCTTCGAAAGCGGCTGTGACATAAAATCCCGTTACTGCTTACCCCCACTCGCCAAAACACCTGTGACACTTAGATTAATGGATTGCAAAGGAGGGGAGAGCGCACAATGGCCAAAACACGCCTACGATACTTTAATTGTAGCTTTCAACACCCCACAAAATTATTTACAGATGTGGTGACCATACCTTTTCTAACTAAAGAAGAGAGAGGCCGAATTCTTTCGGTATTTTTTCAGATAAGTAATCTTTTGAGCCGGTGTCCCTTCTAAGCATGGTTGGGCATGGGAAATAAGTTTGAATATTTCGTATTTTTCAAAGACCTCCAGGATACTTTTTCATTTATAATAATTTTAAATGTTTAATTAAAATAACAAATTTTGAGTAAATATTTTAATTCTTTCAAATGTTACCTGAAAAGGAAAAGGTGTTGCCTCGAATACAACAAAACAGTTGGCATATAAAAAAAAAAAAATATTTTATTAGAAGAGACCGATTTAACATATATGGGGTCTTGGGCACACATGCTTACGGATGAAGAGGGGCTTTAAAGAAATGTAGTGCATATTATTATTTAAATTAATACAAATTTACATGTCATAAAACACTACTGTATAAATATTAACTCTGTAACTATCCTATTATATAGTTACGCTGATCCGTGACTCACTCGCTAACAAATCCGGTCCGGCCACTTCCAAACAAAGCTTTTACCATCATTAATCCAAACAGATTAAAAAGTTACTGTGTAAAAATTTAATGAAATTCACACAGTTCGTGCGATCGGCTTGAAAATTTTCATGATTATGTAAAAAATATATAAAAACGATCTGCGCTATTTTAAAAATCTGAAAATCCACCTGTTCTCTCATTTTTAAGCGATTTTTTGCTATTTTCAGCTTCATTTAATTGCGCATTTAATCGCGTTAAGTTTCCAGTAAAATGAAAATCAAACGTCAATAACAGAGGACTAAATTACAAGACAGTCGGGACACGTACTCAACTTCCCTCACTATTTTTAGGAGAGTCCAATGTCACTTAGGTTAAATGTTTATCTTACATTTCATTGTTTACATCAATAATACTTACTATAAGGACGTTTTGGCAACCAACTATGTTTCCGGACTATTATTTTTCCCATTCCAATTTTAATGAACTAACGCATTATGTAGAAGCTGCCTGGTGTTATAAAATAAAGTAAAGACAACTTCTACGTAATGCGTTAGTTCATTAAAATTGGAATGATGAAAATAATATTCTTGAAACATAGTTAAAAGCCAAAACGTCCTTATAGTATTTTTCATGTAAACATTGAAATGTAAGGTAAATATTTAAGCAAAGTGACACTGGGCCCTCCTAAAAATAGTGAGGAAAGTTGAGTATGTGTCCAGACTGTATTGCTGTAAACTAGTCCTCAGTTATTGATGTTTCAGTTTGATTTTACTAGAAAAGTAACACGATTAAATGCGCGATCAAATTTATCAGTAAAGCTGTATTCCGTCCTAAAGATTAAAACAAAATTAAAATAACTAGTTGCAAAGAACAGTAGTCTAAGATAAAATAAAATTAAATCCCAGTTGGATTCAGTGGTGATGATTCCCTTTCTGTGATCTGTGGGTCTCGGTCCCACCATCGCCCATTGCACAAGGGACTGAAAATAGTAGATGGTTGAAGAGTAAAAGTCGAGGGTTCTGGACTATCGCGGGGCAGTCGATCTAACGGTCTAGGGTTTCGGGCGGTTTCGTTAGATGTCTCGTGAAGACGCGGAAGAACACCTGAAAAAATCCTCCGACCAAGGCATTCCGACTTGGCAAATACCCTGAGTGCAGGCTTGCAATAAATGCACTACATTACACTCTATGATCTGTGTGGTTTCCCTGCTCACCTAGCATGGGTCTTTGAATAATCTGCCGGTTTAGCGGAGTGTTCAAAGATCCACGCTAAGAAATTACACATGTAATAGAAGAGGAATCTTCTCAAAAACGTCTTTTCAATAATGAATGATGAGAGCAACCATCCTAAACCTGGTTTCAGACGATAAGAATTATTTAATCAAAATTTTAAATTTAAGAAGATCCATTTTTCTTACAAAATTTCTCGTATATTGCCTCCTGCCGTTGAAACTTTTCAGGATCCTCCACTGTCTTAGTTTTACCCTAACTACAACATCTTTCCAGAAAAACTAACTTCCCACATTGAACTGCAAGATTTTTTGTTGTTGTTTTGGTGTTATGTGGTGTGTGTGTGTGTCAGTTCATTTATGTAAATATGTATACATGCTAGAAAAACTTTTCAACCTGTAAAGAATTAAAGAAATTGTTACGTAAAGAAATACACAGAAATAGAAAAATTTGTATATAGCCAAAATTTTCATCTTAGATTTCGAGGCATTTAAATTTATACCGAATCACATCGAAAGCGTCAGTTTGTCATCGATTTATTATTTTATTATTGCTGCTTTTAATTGAACAATACGAATTTTAATTTCTATTTTTATTCTATATTAGCTGATGTACCCGCTCATCACACGGGAATAGAGATTACTTTAACAATTGGTTAAACTAAGCTACCAAATAGACGAAAAAGTAAATAAATAAAATTTCCAATTAGCTAAATTTAAAAATAAAGATTAATTTTAGTGTAATTGTTTAAAATATGAAGTTCAAATCGAAGGGCTGTTGCAAATCAAAGCCATGATATATAAATACATGGAGAGAGAGGTGGGGATTTTCGTTTGATTATTTTGAGAAATCGCAAAATTATTAAATGTTTAATTTGAATTTCAAGTAATTTATTTTTACATATACATAACATGTTATAACTAGCTGCGTATCAGTTCTTCACGACGAAGAAAGTAATGATTTTTTTTTACACATGCATTTTAAATTATTCCAGCTATACGGAAACTGAAAAAATGCAAAAAACTTTTACTCGAACCTAGCGTTATGGATATTAAAATATGATGTCATAGCTAGCTCAATTGTCATACGATGACCCAAAAGCTATTGGCAGTGTTAACGATCGGGTGACAACCCTTTCTTCTTTCAATACACATAAATTAGAAAAATGTTTTAGTTAATTAAGTAATTTAATTTTTCCTGTTCATCCTAAAATAAATTTTTAAGGAGTTGTAATAACCTGGTGTGCAGAAAGTGAAAGGATTCGTTTTCACTGATCAAAAACCGCTATATGTACGTGACGCAAACGTGAACGATAAATCTGTGGGTCCGCAGCTCCTCTAGCTGTATATAGGCTTGTATACGGACGAAAGTTGCGGATCCGAAAATAACATCCTTTTGGGTGATGCCCTACACTAAAAAAAAAATTTTGTGGATTACTAAGAAATCTCTTTGAAACAAAGATGCTATAACTTTTCTTAGTATTGCTGCTAAATAAAGTAATGTAAATCAATTGGCAAACATGGCTTTATTTAGTAGTAATACTAAGAAAAGTTATGGCATCATACTAAAAAAATCTGGAGTGCCTCCACTCGACTTTCCGAAGACTTACGATTAGATCATTACCAAGTATTTAAATAAATTTTAATCGATGAATAATTCAAACATATATACCAAATTGAAACTCAATCGAATGCACCATTTAAACGCTAGCATACTTTCAAGACTTTCTCCCCATATACTATAATGTCAAAGAAATCTTTGTCGTAGCCCTGTAGAAAAACTATAAGTCCTATATACACCAAAATCAATACCGGTCTTGCGACGGTGGTTTATAACATGTATGTCCAATTTGAGCTCAATCGAATGATCCGTTTAGGAGCTATCGTGTTCACTCACACACACACACACACACACACACACACACACACACATACATCTCGTAAAAACAGCATAAATGAATACAGAAGACCTCAAGACGTGTAAATACATCAAAGTCTCGAAGTCGAATTTTTTCATGATTACAATACTTTCCAAGTAATGGAATCATTGTTTCCTAGAGATTTCTTGGTAATCAACTGATTTTTTTTTTTTTAAAGAGTGTAAATTGTAGGGAAAAAAGATTCTCGACGATCCCCAAGTCTGGCATAATAGCTATAAATCAGTCCCGTACTGCTAAGCTGTCAGTATTCGGCTATTAAAAAAAAAAAATCAAATTATTAAGCAGAAAGGCTTAATTTAAAATGCAGACTTTTTCTAAGAAGGAAAGCGTTCCAAATGAGTTAAAAGGTTAACTCTAACAAATTATATGTCATAATCTAAATAGGTTTGCAAATTTTTGCGATTTTAAATCGTATGAAATAGCTTCTCGAAATTATTAAACTTCTACTTCTTTTAAGAATATTAAAACTAATAAATTGTTTTCGCCTAAATAAAGCATTGATATAAGGATTAATATATATTAAGCATTTCAGTGGTCCAATTCCGAAGGATTTTTTTTTTTTTTTTTTGGATTACATGTGGGAATGGCGCCAGTTGTACGTCATACATTTAAAATTGACAAAAATTTGTACTCATGTTTTTTTAACCATTACCGTTGACAAATTAACAGCGCTTCGCTTTTGATTACTCCCTCTAACTGCATAAAGATGCGCAAAATGATAGAGAGAAGACGTAGGCGACCTTAAAATTTTGAAAATCCACCCGTTTCCCCAAAAATACTAAAATTCAGAGCCTTATTATCGCATGGGAAAATCGGGACTTTGTAAAGGGCCCCCAATTTCAAATGTTCTGAAATAGTCTTCTTTTATATCAAAATTTTTTGAAAAAAAAAAAAAATTCATGGATGGGGCCCCCAAAATTCATCAATGTCCGGGGCCCCTGTTAGTCATAATCAGCCCTGCTTAAATTTAGCAATTTAAGTCGCTAAAATTATTAAATATAGATAATTTAAATTGAATTTAATTCATTTAATTCAATTTAAGTCAATGCGCCAGTGGGTCCTAATCTTGCGCGCAAAACTTGGTATAAGCGCTGAGCATTCAAATAATACAATATATTCACATAAAAACGATCCAAAAGAATTACTTTCAATAAACTTCTGCCGCAAGAATTTATGAAACTTCAAATTTCAGTCAAAATCGAAAATTTTCAGATTTTGGTCTTATAAATCTAAAAGCGCATTCAACTTGCGTCAACTATACATGCATTTTTTTATAAGTTCTAATACATATCTTTCAAAGGACACCTCTTTTGCCTTAGAAACTTGAAGGTGCAAGCTATGGTTAAGCCTTAAAAATGACAAAAAAAAGAAGAAAAAAAAAAAGTGTGTTTTTGTGACCTTCAGTGACTTTGCGTCGATAACCTGCCACAGATTTCTCATATATTTCATGAAGTTCTATCGTCTAACATGATAGATGTGAATTAAATATCATGGCAAGTTGCCCCCCAAAGAGTTTTTGACCACAGCATTTTCTATGTCTGAGAAAAACGCCCACTTTTGTGTGCTGCACAGACTTTTTTACAGGCCCGTAGTCAAAGGGGTGCCAGGTGGGGCTGAGCCCCACTCCCCCTAGAAAATTTCACATAAAAAAATTTAATGCAGATGCTTTGAAAAATTTTTGTATATAAGGTAAAGTTATCAAAGTTTTATATATCAAAGTTTTATATATACAAAGTTTTTGTTTGTAATACTCTGTCATTTTTGTTTTGTGTTCTCATCTTCCAAATATGATCCAAAGATGACAACTTTAAATCCATTCTGTTTAAGCCAAGGAACTTTTACTGCTTGGAAGCCGTTTGGACTTTTCAGAATTTATTTAATTATAAACTTATGCTATTATTTAATGAAGAGAAATATAGATAAAAATGTTATCATTAAAAAAAATATAGGATGCCACCCCACTTACGTTAGGGTGCCCCCCCCCCTGAAAAAAAGAGGGTGCCCCCCTGAATAGAAAATTTGGCTACGGGTCTGCTTTTTTAGTGGGCCATAAAAGATGAACAACTTCACTTTGAGACAAAATATTCTGGATTTGCTACATTAATAAGATTAATAACAACTGGGAATTTTTTGGTAAAAATCTCAGATGGCATGAATCCTAGGTGTGTTACTTTCTCAGATTCGTGCTCTTAATTTTTCTTGGAATTTTTTCGCATATGCAGAACATAAATAAAGGTCTTTGAAAACGTTTATTATCTAACAAAGATTAATATAGATATTTCATTTAACAAATTTACTAAGCAAGTCCTTTAAATGGAACATCGAAGAATTTTTAATTTTTATTTTTCTCGTACGCTTGAGATAATTTAAATGAAAGCTTTATTACCCTACACTCGAGTACATTATACTCTCTCTCTCTCTCTCTCTCTTTTTTTTTTTTAACTGTCATATTTTTTTGCATTACAACTTCAAAAATGATCAAGTGAAAGCCAAATTTCCTATTTCTCTTTCCTAACTAACTGTATAAATTTTTATGAAAAAATGCACAGTTCGAAAAAATTATAAGAAATAATAATAATTATATGGAACACTTTGCACATTTTATGAAGGACAGCGTCTTATATAAGGTTCAGGTGAATGGGATATATCTGACATTGGACACTTTATTGAAAATATGTACACGGGGTCTTATAGCATGAGCAAATCGGGGCTGTGTCCAGGTCCTCATCTTGAAAGGGGCCCATTAGATTTATTATTTTTCGTTCATTTCTATTAAAACTTTATAAAGAGATTTTTCAGATAAAGAAGTATAGTAAAAAGGTAATCTCTAATTTTACTATTTTTAGAGCACAAGCGTCACTCTCACTACCTGCTCATTATGAGAGGGGGCAAAAAACAAAATATCTCTTTTTCCAATCTTCATGAGAAAAAAATCTGGCTCTGGGTGAGTGTACATGTAAGCCACCGAGAAAAGAACTTTGGTTTCCTACAACGTTGCGTAGATTCCCGAGTATTTAGGGGGGAAAGAGGTGAGGGAGACCAGTTGGTCAGATTCACCGGACATGTGCTCCTACAATACAAAGTAATTTATCAGGCGGTAGGTAGGCTGTCACGTCGGCAGTTTGTTAATTACTTTGTTCCCCACGCCTTCCATGCGGAAATGGGGGGAAGCAGGTTTTTCTTGTGCATTTTCGAGAGATACAGATCCCATACACTGGAACTTTTTTGAAGTTATCACTAGGCAAACTCCAGGCCGCTCGGAGGGTTAATATATACTTGAAAATCAACTTACCCCTTTTTAACTGTCGTGAGAACTTAGCAAAATGAAAACCAAAAAGCACTAACCACATTTAGACAACTTTAAAATTTTTGTCTAGTTGAGGTTAATACCAGTTAGTCTTTAGAAAAAAATCACAGTTTATCCAGAGAAAACTACAGCAAAGTCCGATCTAACTGACGTAAGAACTTAGCCTATTTAAAACTAAAAAGCACTAACCACATTCAGACTATTTTAAAATTTTTGTCTAGCTGCAGTCAGTGCCATTTAGTCTAGGAAAAAAAAATCGCAATTTATCCAGAGAAAAATGCAGCAATCTCCCATCTTCATTGCTCTGAGAAAACTCAAAATCCACGTTACTGAAAAGTTTACGTTGCGAGATGATTTCTGTTACAGCCTTGGAATGGAATGGACAAGCAAACGAAAAAAAAAAAACAAACCACCAACTTCCGCTCTTCGATTGACCATGAATAGGGACCCAAATAATAGGGAAAGGTCCATTTCGTCTTCCTGCGTAATACTGTGGTTCCTACAAGGGGTGGAAAGCTCTTAGGAATGCACTCGTCCCCCCTCACCCCCCCCACTGCGCCTGTGCTACATGTTATGTGTACGCGGACACGGGGTAGTTGGAAAAGAAAGTCCGAGGGATTTTAGCTTTTAAATTATTCACTTTAAATTAGATCGCGTGGAAAAAAACAAAACAAATTAGTGTTATTCTACTGCAAAATAGTTTATACTTCAATATCTGCAATGAATTAATCAATTAATTTTTAGAAAGATAAAGTACTATAATCAGCAAAAAATGGTTATTTTTATTCATTTTTAAGGAGATAAGAGCATTAAATTTTATTTAATTTGTAACAGCATTTTACAATGCTGTAGCAAAACATGATTTTGGCGTAATTTTTACTATTATTTTATTTGAACAGAAACATGACAAACAAGTTGTTCAAATAAATGCTATTAAATTAATTATTCATAGTGATAATTTTAAAATGAAACTATTATTATTTTTTTCAATTTATAATTATTCAGTATAGTGAATTAAAACTTTTATTTATTTATTTAATTTTATTATTATTATTTTTTTTAACAACAGCAGCTAATGTATTATAAAAAAAATTCCTTAACTATAAATTATACTGATATTTTTTATTTTTATGGAAATACTAATGAAAAGGTATTTTTTCTACTATTTTAATCCAATTTAATTTCAGAAAGTTTTGTTGTTTTGTGTTTTTTGTAAGGCAAAAACACAGGAGTTAAGCCTTAGGGCGTCGGTGCCCTGAGCGGAAGAAGGCTTCTAGCGTTTGTTCCAATATATAAAACAATTAATAAGCAATAAAATTGGGGTTGAACAGTAATTATAATAATTATTTGTTCCCTAATTTTATAAAAATCAACCATATTTCCTTCATTTTATAAATATTAGATAATGTTTTGAATTTATATAAAATTTATAAAATATCCCCAATTTTTGTTCCAGAATTGGGGATACAACGGTGATTTGTCCTCAATTCTATGTTCAAAAATCTGGTTAATTTATATAACTCATATTCACATTACATCTGGAGAAAATCACCCAACATCCAAACTGTAAATTGACAGATGCGCGGTAGACCTGAACCCTGGACCTTCACACTTGAACCAGCGGCGGATCCAGAAAAAAAAATTCTGGAGGGTGCACAAGACAATTTTTGTTACATTTTCTTATAGAATGACTTGAATTTACAAAACAAGTCAATGCTCTATAGTGTAAACTTCATTCGTCTGGGGGGGGGGGGGCTCTGGATCCGCCAATGACTTCAACCATATTCGGTGTCTTATCCACTCGGCCATGGTGGGCTCCTTTTGTGAACTTTTAAAATGCAGCGTTTAATGTTCTGCATTGTATGTATTTTATTTTTAATTAATTAATAAATTAATTTTATTATTATTTTTAAATTGGAAGTACTTAACAACTATCACTTTATATAAAATGAAATTTATAGTCATATAATTATTTCAGAGTTGTGAATAACTAGACAGAAACTGCCCCAATTGAGGGGTGGGGGTGGGCGCTTAGAAACCCCTTCAATACTAAGTCATAAAAAACTGGTTAACTTATCTAACGCATATTCACAATACATCTGGAGAAAATCACCAACATCTAAACTGTAGATTGACAGATGCGCGGTAGACCAGAACGCTGGACAGGACCTCAGGTAAATTAACCAGATAGAATGATTGCCCCCTTTCCCTCCTTTTTTTCGCATGTGAAGGAGGCACTTGAATCCAACGGACTCAAAACATTGTAAATAGTAAGTATTGAAATCATAAATTAAAAAGAATTATTATAAAAATATATATGTGCTGCTTGTGCTGGCTTTATACCGTTCAGTTTAGAAATTACACTTCTGGACCGATATCGGTTTTGACGTTTGGTGCAGTACATCGCCAAAATCACATGTTAACCCTAAAAGGCTAGCCGCTATCGGACCGTTGCATGCCCGAAATCAACTTTTATTTGCCTACGCCAAATCGTTTTGCCAGCACAGAACCGACACCGTCCCAATTACCATTATGCCAATGCCGACATCGAAACGGTACTGCCGATGACGGCCCATCCCTAACCCGATACGGCTGTGTTTGCTGGGTTACCTATTATGACTTATTGTTTTACACTGAAGAGCCAAAAAACTGGTACACCTGCCTAATATCGTGTAGGGCCCCCACGAGCACACAGAAGTGCCGCATCACGACGTGGCATGGATTCTATTAATGTCTGAAGTAGTGCTGGAGGTAACTGACACCTTTAATCCTGCAGGGCTGTCCATAAATCAGTAGGAGTAAGAGGGGGTGGAGATCTGTTCTGAACAATACGTTGCAAGGCATCCCAGATGTGTAGAATAATGTTCATGTCTGGGGATTTTGGTGGCCAGCGGAAGTGTCTAACTTCAGAAAAGTGCTCCTGGAGCCACTCTGTAGCAATTCTGGACGTGTGGGGTGTCGCATTGTCCTTCTGAAATTCCCCAAGTCCGTAGGAATGCACAATGGACATGAATGGGTGCAGGTGATCAGACAGGAAGCTTACGTACCTGTCATCTGTCAGGGTCGTATATAGACGTATGAGGGAACTCATATCACGCCAACTGCACACGCCCCATACCAACACAGAGCCTCCACCAGCCTGAACAGTCCCCTTTTGACATGTAGGGTCCATGAATTCATGAGATTGTCTCCATACCCGTACGTGTCCATCAGCTCGATTCAATTGGAACCGAGACTCATCAGGCCAGGCAACATGTTTCCAATCATCAACAGTCCAATGTCGGTGTTGACGGGCGAAGGCGAGGCGTAAAGCTTGGTGTCGTGCAGTCAGCAAGGATACGCGAGTGTGCCTTCGGCTCCGAAAGCCCATATCGATGATGTTTCGCTGAATGGTTCGCACAGTGACACTTGTTGATGGCCCAGCATTAAATCTGCAGCAATTTGCGGAAGGGTTGCACGTCTGTCACGCTTAATGATTCTCGTCTGTCGTCGTTGGTTCCGTTCTTGCATGATCTTTTTCCGGCCGCTGCGATATCGTAGATTTGATGTTTTACCGGATTCCCGATATTCATGGTACACTCGTGAAATGGTCGTACCCGAAAATCCAAATTTCATTACTACCTCGGAGATGTTATGTCCCATCTCTCGTGCGCAGACTACAACACCACGTTCAAATTCGCTTAAATCTTGATAACCTGCCATTGTAGCAGCAGTCACCGATCTAACAACTGTGCCAGACAATCGTTGTTTTATATAGGCGTTGCCGACCGCAGCGCCGTACTCTGATTACTTCTATATCTCTTTATTTGCATACGGATACCTGTACCAGTTTTTTTGGCTCTTCAGTGTATTTCGTTACGTTATTTGTTCAGTTGTAGTTCGACGTTCACTAATTGTTACTGCTTAATAAAGCTGGATTTCGACAGAATAAGTTTCATCATTTAAAACAAAGATACCTTCTGGAGTCAAAAAGGGGGTTTACTACAAATTCCCTTTATCAGTGACCTTAGAGAACTTTGAACGTATTCCTTCCAGTTTGAATTGTGACTTTCACGCGGTAAGCATTGCAAAGCCGATTTTCACGTAAATTTCCGTGCAAGCATATTTTTTACAGTGCAGCTGCTCGAAGCTTTGCTAACCAAGTTCAGCTGCTGTCTCGGCGGATGTCCCTAGGATCTGTTAGTTTTTATTACCGATCCTTTTCCTCTTTTGAATTTTTTGCTTGGCTGTTGATTTGACTAAAAATGCATTCCGGTGACGAATCTTCAGTTGAGGGGATAAAATAGCCTTTCATGCCTCACCTTTTTGAGAAAAAGATCCAGGATTGTGGTTTCTACAAGTTGAATCCCAGTTTGCCATTTCGGGTACAACAGCGGACATAACAAAGTTTCATGCAATAGTCTCTGCCTTGGACGCTAGTGTTTTGGGATGCGTTAGGGATATCGTCGCAATTTCAGTTTGACTGCTGCTAATGGTCGCGTGATTCCTACTTATGGTGTCCAACAACTGGCTTTCGATTTAGGCTTTCGCCGGCTTTTTGCGTTTGTCGTGGCCGGCGTGTCACATGACGTCTTAGGAACTGATTTCTTGACCAAATATGGACTAATCATTGACTTAAAATATCGTGTCCTAAAGGATAGTGACACTGCTCTGCAGGTACAAGGAACCGTTCCGCATCGTCGAAAAGCATTTGCGACCCCTGTAGCAATAAGTTCCCCCTTTCATGCATTATTGTTGAGGTACCCAGAGTTGTTTAAAACCTCGAGCCCTCCCGTCTTGCGAAAGGATGGGGTATTTCATTACATTGAGACACGTGGACAACCCATACATTCAAAAGTACGGCGATTACGCCCGGAAAAATTGAAGGTTTTGAAAGAGGAATTGATGCCCTCCTTAAAGCTGATATCGTAGCTCCCTCTAAAAGTCAAAGGAGTAGTCCCGTGCACTTTGTGCCTAAGAAAAATTGCACACAGCGCATTTGTGATGATTACCGCGCTTGAATGCTATTACATTACCTGATAGATACCCTGTCCCACACATATATGACTTTTCTCATCTTTTACAAGGAAACACAATATTTCAAAGATCGATTTGATCAAAGCCTATCATCAGATTCCATTTAATCCAGATGATATTCCTAAGACAGCTGTCATAACTCCATTAGGCCTCTTTGAATACAAATTTATGTGTTTTTGGTCAGCGGAATGCTGCGCAAACTTTCCGACGCCACATAGACAACATTATTCGTGGATTGGACATCTGTTATGCTTATCTTGATGACATTTTGATTGCGTCCACTGATGAAAACGCACGCAGGCAGGATTTATCTCGTTTGTTTGAGCGGCTTAGTGACCACCAGATTAGAATCAACGTCGATAAGTGTATTTTGTTGTTGTTGTGTACATGTAAATCGTATTTGTGTGCTTGGCTAGAACCCGCTTATAAATCCTCGTGAAAAGGACAACACAAGGGGGGGGCTGCGTAGGGGTCTTTCTGAGGGGTCCAAACCTATATTTACGTAAAGTTTCAGAGAAAACCACGGAAAACTCCGAACGGTTAGGTCTATGGACGCGCAATGGGACCCGAACCTGGGACTTTCACGCTTCGCCCGTCTACCATTTCCAGTGCCATAACCACTGTGCCATGTTGAGGTTAAGTGTATTTTAGGTCAATACGAGTTGGACTACCTAGGATTCAAAATTTCAGAAAATGGCTTAAAACCGCTGGCAGAAACGGTTAAAGCTATTGCTGATTTTCCAAAACCCGAAACAATGGCACAACTACGCCGTTTCTTGGTCATGTTTAATTTCTATCATAGGTTCATAAATCATGCAACTTCCATTCAAGCACCTTTGTCAGACTTAATTCTCAGTAAAAAACAGAAGGATAAAAGTCCTATCGTTTGGAACGAGACAACGATACAAGCGTTCACTGCCTGTAAAGAGTTGCTCACACAGGCGACGTTGTTAGCTATTTGCGACCCTGATTCGGAGTTATCTTTGAGTTGCGATGCATCGGACATCGGGATTGGTGCCGTTCTGCAACAAAGTACTAAAGAAGGTATTCAATCACTTCCCTTTTTTCTAGGAAATTAAATGATGCCGAAAAAAGGTATAGTACATATGACAGAGAGCTTTTAGCAGTCTACTTTGCCATTCGTCACTTCCGACACATGGTAGAGGGTAGGCCATTCACAATTCTTACAGATAACAAACCACTCACATTTGTGTTCCTGCAATGTTGGGATCGAGCTTCGCCCAGGCAGCAAAGACATCTTGAATATATCAGCCAGTTTACACTTGATATCAAACAAGTCAAAAGAGAAGGAAATATGGTCGAAGATACGTTGTCTAGAAATGCCTCTATCAGCACCACTGGTATTGATTTTAAAGCCATTGCCCTAGGTCAGAAAGATGACGAGGAATTGAAACAATTGTCGAACACCTCTACGGGATTAGAGTTGAAACCATTTCCACTCGAGGAAGGCTGTAAACTTCTGGATACCGCAATTCTGGATCCTAAAACTACGGATACTGCAGATCCGTAGTTTTCGTTGTGGATTCGGGGTGCCTACTTCTTCTTGCATCGAGCCAAGCCTCACGTTATCGATCCTCTGCTACTCTCCGCTTTGCCTACCACACCTGGGGGACTAATCTCGCACAGTCGGTTAGCCGAACGTTCGGTCGTGTGACGTCACACGGAACTCATCAGAGGAGCATCAACCAATCAAATTTTTCTACAGGGTTTCGGTGAAGTCTATTTGACATCACACAACGGAACCTTCGGTAAACCGACTGTACGAGATTCAGGCCCCTGCTGTACTACGTATGTTACGTGCAATGACTTATTGTTTTATGTCGCTACAATTTTTGTTCAGTTGCAGTTCGACATTCATTAATTGTTACTGCTTAATAAAGCTGGATTTCGACAGAATAAGTTTCATCATTTAAAATTTAATTATCTTCTGATATGGAGTAAAAATGGGGGTTACTACAAATTCCCGTTATCACTCAGTAACAAATAAAACCGACGCACCAAGAAGGAATTGTCCGATTGCGATGAAAATAAATGCGATGGTAGGTGTGAAGAACATACTTCAAAAAACGAACTATCAAAATTTCCGAACAACTAATGATTTATTGTAGAGTTTGACCATTACAAAAGGAGAAAGTTAATAAGGCGTTTGTCCGCCTATGACAAGGAAACCTCCCCGAAGCTCACTCACCAAATGGAACGAATTTAACACAATCACATGTACACACTAAAAGTAACCTACTGTGTGAAAATTATCTGCTATCTCCTTATAGAATTTGAGAAATTAAAGGTTAAAAATTAGTTAAAATCGCGCCAATTGTAACCCTTTAGTATTTGGCGACAGAGCTAACGTGTCGATAAGTTAAAATGCGCACGGGAGTACGTACTCGGAGTATTTATAAACCAGTGTTTGCTATACCGTGTTATATTTCAAAGTACTGGACTTTTAAACAGCTTAATCTTGTTTTCTATTAGTTAAACTGAAGTTCTCTAACCTTTTTATTTTAATTTTAAAAGTCACACCAGAAAGTAATTTCCTTTTATTTATGTTAACACACTGCAAGCTGCAAATTCAGTTTACGCATAAGAGAGGCATTTATTTTAATTCTAAAAATTCTATTCTTTTTATCCACGTAATGATATTATGGAGCAAACAATAAATATATTTAACGTTGTTTTTATGCTTTACGAGGAATTTTCTTCGAAAAATATTACATTGTCTCCATACACAGACGAAGAAATAAGTCTGAAAAATCGATTTGTTGAAAGTTTGCAAAATTATCAGAAAGCAAATGCAACAGATTTAGTAGCAAATGAGCAATGCTTATTACTCGATACCTCTGAAGTTCCTATATTTTCTAGTTTAGAGGACGAAAGTATTGACTCTACGCTCGGTGAGGATATCATGCAGAATAAGCAATTTATTTCTTAGAAAGATAAGGAGGCTGCTGTAAAATACTGGCGGGATACAAGAGTGGCAAAATCCGCAGTTTGCAGAGTGTTTAAAACTATTTTAAATTTGTTACAAATAAAAGACAGTTGTATCTGTGGGAAAAGCAAGTTCAGAAGAATGACGATAATAAATATAAACTAAATGAAATTAAAAAAATATACGTTTCAACATTTCCAAAACGCACGAAAATTACAGAATGAACATGATTGTGATTTACAAACTTGGGCTTCAGAAAAAGCATTGGAATTAGGATGAAATTCCGCACATCTAAAGTATGGTTGAACAGATTTTAAAAGAGTATCAGATTGTGAGGAGGAAAGTTACAATATTTGTCTTGCAGAAAAGCTCTCGGCCAAAGGAAATCATTGAAAAATCAACACGGGCGTTCGTAAATGATGTAAATGTTTTTCTAAAAGATTCATTGTTAAAAGACCATCAAATTTTTAATGCTCACCAGTTAGGTTTTAATTTAGTAATTCATTCCAGACGAATCCTAGAACAAGTCTAAGCAAGTTGTGGGTGAGATTCAATCACAAAATGCAAGGACACATTCCTACACAATTATGCCGATTATAATTAAAAGCGGTAGATTGTTATCGCCATTACTTATAGTACATTCCGAAAAAACTGGGAATTCGGTATAAATGTCAAGAATAAAATGTTTCAATCAAGTAACATTTATACCACGGCTTCTAAATCTGGAAAGATGGGTAAAAATGAATTCGCCGAATGGTTTTCTGAAGTATATTTAAAAGAAACACCTGACGAAACACTTCTTCTTCTCGACTCATGGGAACGCATAAGAATTCAGAAATAATAGAAGCAATTACCCCTCCAGATAAAAACGTTCGTATACTTTATATGCCATCAAATACAACTCCTTTTACCCAACCTTTAGATAGATACGGTTTCCGCGTATGGAAAAAAATTATATGCAACAGTTTTGTGACATTGTGTTAATGAAACAATTTCAAATAAATTTGTTTAATCGTGATAACATTTTTAAATTGCAAGCTATAATACATAACCAATTAAGTTCGCCCCGTTATATAAATATGTGGAAATATTCATGGTATGCTTGTTCCTACACTCACTTGCATCCAGGACATTTTGATTATCCAGTACAGTTTGCTTTTCGTACAAAAGGGCCAGCAACTTGCGCGTCACCTAATTGTTCTACTGATCCATTTGCGGTTTGTAGTTGGTGCAAAGTACATATTTGTGTTGTACATTTTTTCATCATCCTTCATTTAGGTTACGCATATATACCTGAAAACAACAATTCATATGACAATTTTTGTAAAACGTCACAACTCTACTTGATTTAAAAAAATAATTCATGTCACATTTGATTCTTGCGATTTTTACTTTCCGAATATGTACTATGTAAGGAAAGTATTGTAATCATGAAAAAATTCGAATTCGAGATTTTGGTGTATTTAGACGTTTTGGGGTCTTCTGAATTCATTTATGCTATTTTTACGAGATGTATGTATGTATGTGTGTATGTGTGTGTGTGTGTGTGTGTGTATGTGTGTTTGTGTGTATGTGAGTGAACACGATAGCTCCTGAACGGGGCATGTGATTGAGCTCATGCTCTATATATGTTATAAACCACCGTCGCAAGACCGGTATTGATTTTGGTGTGTATAGGACTTATAGTTTTTCTACAGGGCTACGACAAAGATTTCTTTTACATTATGGCCTATAGGGAGAAATTCTTGAAAATGCGCTAGCGTTTAAACGGTACTTCCGATTGAGCTCAAAAAGTGTATATATGTTATAAACCACCGTCGCAAGACCTGTATTGATTTTGGTGTGTATAGGTCTTATAGTTTTTCTACAGGGCTATGACAAAGATTTCTTTTACATTATGGCCTATGGGGGGAAATTCTAGAAAGTGCGCTAGCGTTTAAACGGTCCATTCGATTGAGCTCAAATTGGGTATACATGTTATAAACCACCATCGCAAGACCGGTATTGATTTTGGTGTGTATAGGACTTATAGTTTTTCTACAGGGCTACGACAAAGATTTCTTTTACATTATGGCCTATGAGGAGAAATTCTTGAAAGTGCGCAAGCGTTTAAACGGTACATTCCATTGAGCTTAAATTTGGTATATATATTTGAATTATTCATCGATTAAAATTTATTTAAATGCTTGGTAATGATCTTAATCGTAAGTGTTCGGAATGTCGAGTGGAGTCACTCCAGATTTTTAGTTTTTATAATCATGCATTTAATAATACATTTCTTTCAGGGCCGAATCAAACGGGGAGGAGGGATTGTAGTATGAACCTCCTCCCCTCCCAAAAGAATTAATGTACATTTTTTTAAAATCTTTTTTTAATACCATTGTTTATCTCAACTCTTATTTCGCTAAAAAGCTACGCCTAACCTCTTATGCATGCATAGAATTTATGTTTAAAAAATATTTTTATCCAACTCCCTCCATCTCCTCCCCAAAACGGAACTAGTTAAGAGCTTGTTTTTTTCCAACATATGTTTTGCGGGATATCAAGTGAATGATTGTTGTACATGAATCCCGCCAGTGCTTATTTAAAATACTTATGAAATAACCATCTTTTTTGTAAAAATATTTATAAAAGAAAATAGAAAGCGTCGAGTGGCGATAAATGCTCTATTCTGTCAGCTCATACTCATTTTTTATTAATTAATTTTTGGTTTAATTTGAGGAGATAGCAGCTAATTTTTACACATTAGGTTTATTTTAGTGTGTACTTATGACCAGGCGCATAGCCAGGAAAATTTTTCGGGGGGGGATATGAACCTATATGTGTATAAATAGACGGAATTTCATCACTAATCCAAACATTTCGGGGGGGGGGATATATCCCGATATCCCCCCCCCTGGCTACGCCCCTGCTTATGACTGCATGAAATTCGTTACATTTGGTGAGCGAGCTTCGGGGAGGTTTCCTTGTGAGTTCGATGCAAGCTGTCACCGGCGTGGCATAGACTGATATAGTTCCCGGACGGTGTCCTGCAGAATTTTTTGCCAAATTGTATCCAACTGGTGGACTAAATCGGCAACATTTTGAGATGGTTGCAATCGCCTTTCCATAACGTACCAAATGGGACGTTAACGTCCCTATGGGAGAGAGATCAGGCGACATAGCTGGCGAAGGAAGTACAGGGAAAACTTGAAGACAATTCATAGCAACATGAGTCTTGTGCGGCCGTGCGTTATCGTGTTGAAAAGTAAGTCCAGGGTGTCGCAAAAGGAACGGTAATGCAACAGGACGTAGGATGTCGTCAACGTGCAGCTGTGCTGTCAATGTGCCAGAACTGACTATAAAAGGAGCCCGGCTACCGAAAGAGATGGCACCGCAGACCATAACATCTTGTTGTGGGCCCGTGTGGCGTGCGATAGTCAGGGTAGGATCCCCCTCTCCCTGTAAATTCGGCTCTCACAATCGTATGTGGAGGCTCATGTTGGATACCTGTGTGTGGTTGTTGATATCTACGAATCCGGTACTGTGACAGCTGCTCTGACAATCGCTTTATCCTCCCATTCTGTTGTAACCCACGGTCGACGGATACCATTTTCACGCTGATATCTACCGTTGTTGACGCACTCTTGCCAACATCGTCTAATAGCCGCATCACTTCGACACAGATGTCGAGTGATTCTTCGTTAAACCAGAAAAAAACCTCTTTCAGTCCGATCGCACGACCTCTTTCAAACTCCGATGTCTGCTCGTAAGGTGCACGAATCCTTCGGCGAGGCATTTTTACAGCCGACGTAAGATATCGCAGTCGAAATGCAACAGAAATTTTAACCATCGGATCGAGAATATCTCCTTATATGCACCTGTTGAATGTGCAGTTCCGATGTGCTAGCACTTCCACTAGTTATTCATTGGACTTCGGATTTTAATCATTTGCATGTTCGGTCCGAATGTCTTTGCGTACGAAATTTCATTACAATCGGGCGATTCCTTCTTGGGGCATCGATTTTTTTTGTTATAGAGTGTATTTCGTGAAAATGAAAATTTTGTACCTCAAGTTATGTGTAATTTATTATTTTCTCAGCTGCTTAACACGAGTTACCTGAAAGAAGTTGTCCGCTGAATTTTTCGCTTTGTAAAAGTGATCAGCTGACGCAGTGAAATACATCAGGCTCCTTCCTGTGCGTGTGGCAATACGCTGTAACTTTCAATCATCAGCTGAGCACTTTTCCGCTTCGTAAAACTCAGCGGACGGTTTTTTCTTATAAAACTGATAAAGTTAACTATCACTTCACCAAAATTCAGCTTTTTTATTATTGTTTTACTTAATGGGTACTCTTTAAATGTTGACGTATAATCTACTTCTATAGAGCCGAATGCAGATCATCGTCGGCAGCTGACGTATAATCAATCGCTATAAAGTCAGCTGACTATATTTTTTCATTTGTATATAACGTGATAAACACATGCACAAACCCATACAGCACATAAGCTTAAATCAAGCTTAACATTTTTTAAAATTTGACGTATTAATGCAAGCTTGACAGTTCAATTCATTTTAAGCTTGCAGAAAGCTTGGAGAAATCATTTGAACTGTCAAGCTTGAATACAACTTGATTCTTGCTTGAAAGGGAAAGCGTGCGGTGATGGCGCCATCTGTTGCTATAAGCGAGAAGGAGAATTGACATTAATTTGAAGAAATTGATTTGTCTAGCGTTCTCAAATTTGCTCATATTAAATAAAGAAAAGTTCGTAAAAGTTGTGTTTTATTTTATTATCGCAAAAAACCTGGACATTAGAACGCGCAAGGGGAAGGAATGAATGGGATAAGCCCTTCTGAAGTGCAACACGAGGGGAGTTTTAGTTTTATTTACATCTAATTAACATTAGTAATTCCATTAACTAATTAATTAGCCCTAAAAGTAAATTTTAATATAGTTAACACAATTTAGTTAGTTAATATACTTCACTTTATGGGTGGTAGAATGAGGCCGCCACAAAATAATTAATCAGTCATAAATGTACTTGACCATAGAATTAAAAAAAAGATTCTATATTTCCAAATATGGAAATTCTTCAAAATAAAATACAATTATACTACGAAATTGATTTCAAAATCAGTCGTTTGTCTCGATTTTGGCCAGCAGTATTGCTCAACATGAAGTGTTGCGATATTGAAAGTTTTAAAACATGTCCTGCTTTTAAGTTTATGTTATGCTTATTTCCCTATGAGTAGAGTCTATAAATCACACATAACATTATTTAAATTTTGATTCATCCCATGGAAAAATAAAAGAAACTTATCAGCATCGCCCATATACTGATCGATCTGGCACATTTGTATGAATTAATTTAAACTTATTTTTAATTCTTCGAAATGCCCTATATCGATTTAGCATACCAATATGTAGGAAAATAATTAACCACTTTTGTAAAGAGAATTTTTAGCGTTAAAAAATTGCAAAATTTTTCAATTATTTGTTGTTTTAAGAAATATTTACAAAAATGACTAAAGTGTTTGTTTTCCATACATGTTAGCAACTGTGATATAGCATTTCGAAGTAACGTTTAACTATTTGTTTCTTTGATTTCAGATTACTTAACACAAAATTTGTGTTAAGTAAGTAAACCCATTCTATATTTCAAATATGGAAATTCTTCCAAATAAAATACAATTATACTACGAAATTGATTTCAAAATCAGTCGTTTGTCTCGATTTTGGCCAGTAATGCTCAACATGAGTGTCGCGATACTGAAAGTTTTAAAACGTGTGCTGCCGTTAAGTTTATATTATGTTTATTTTCCTATTAGTAGAGTCTCTAAATCACATATAACATTATTTTAATTTTGATGCATCCCATGGAAAAATAAAAGAAACAGATCAACACATCGGCCACAATTTGATCTCGCCAGAAAACGACGTGATAACCCTAACAGTCACTTCAAACTTTAGTCATATCAGCCCATCTCAGGTTGGCCGAGTGGTTAGGACGCTGGCTCCCAACCCATATATACCGTGTTTGATTCCAGCCGCGGACGCTTGATGGTAGCAGATTACGATAACTTGAAATTTCAGCGTAGCGAGGAAAATGCTTGAAAATATGTGGGGCGAGTTCACCGACCGGCGCCCCGTGTATTTAGGAAAATTTTTTAAGCTTGAAATTAAGCTTGCTGTGTCAAGCTTAATGCAAGCTGGGCAAGTGTACACTAGAACACTGGATTCAAGCTTGCATTAAGCTTACACGCTTGAAATTTTCAAGCTTAATTCAAGTTTATTGACTTGATAAATCAAGCTTGCTGCAAATTTGGTGCAAGTTTGCTGTGCTGTCTGGGAAGTATTATCTTTTTATTATAATTGAATTTTTAAAATGATTTACATGTTTGGGTGGCCGGGGCGGTTACACCCACCGCTACTCTATCAGCTGACATCTTTTTTGACGCTGACGAATTTCTTTACTTACAATATTAAATGAAGCAAATTACAAAATCTCAGCTTTTTTTCGATGACCCCATAATGACATCTGTCTCCCGGACTATAATGTTTTGCAAGTTTATTAAAACATGACCAGATTCATCGCCATCTGAGGAGCAGTCCGAAAAATCTATATCACGATCACTATCAAACCTAAAATCACTTTCAGAATCTGATAAATCATCCGGAATATGTACTCTGCCAATCGCTGAACGTTTTCTAGCAGCCATTTCTGTTTAGAAAAAGGCGGTTTAAGTTAGAAGTGTAAATACCAAGTACCTTCAAATGCTGCAATTTAGTGGACGACTAATGACATGTGTTGTTCAAAACCTATATTAAAAGTCTAGCACTTTATCTAATTTCGCTGTATAAACGGTGAAAACGGCAGATGCACTCCTCAGTAAATGAAGAAAAAACCTGCTAGCGAAAATTGCACAATGAGCAAATTTTGCTACATTTCGTTGCTCGTGGAAATTGCAGGATGAGCAGCCAGAGGGTTAACTGCCGAAGTATCGCGCGACAGATAATAACTTTCGGAATATTTTAAATACTCGTTACCAGAACCCTTCCACACAGTCAATCCCAGGCTTAGCAAAAGAAAAATGAAGGGTGTAGTTGCAAAATTCACATACGACATACCACAACTACTGGGAATCATCAATATGAAGTCACGAACCTTGTTTAACGCAACAGTTAGTAATAATCACATTAATAATTAGTTAATAATCATTAAAATTTTAAGTATTTTTCATAAGTAATGTTAATCTTAGATTTGCTGTTCTATTCCTAGGTAGAAGTCTGCAAACCTGAGAAGCTTTCCACGGCTCCCAAGACAGAGCAAGTATAAAAAAGCTTATAAAAAATATTTTAAAAATCAGATCATGCTCTTTAACAGAAATACTCCTAACGTGCATTTGGAAGATCAACAGATATTCAAGGTTCAAAGTTTTCTTCCTGTAATCGACTGTCTAATGTCAAACTTAACGAAACTTCTTCAAGCTTTTGGAGTAATTTTCGTGCGAGTGGGATTTTTCGATAGGATTCACGGCATGTAAGAGGAAGAAATAACACAACCTTGCAAAAATTTGGCAACGCTGACTTAAACCACTTAGGACAGCGGTGTATGGTGAATCATTGAAGATATTTATGCTTCAGTGATAGTTTATAGATGAGAAAATTATTTAAAATGGGTATAAAACAACTCTGGAAAGAGTTAATCTGGCCACTTTGATTTTGACGGGAAGATACAGCCATTTTGTTTTCTGATCATCTGCATGAAATTTGAAGGAAGTAAGTATGTTATTACACTGGAAATTTGTCAAGTAAGTAGGAGTTATTTGCTATATTTATATAATCTACTTTCCATTTGCATTGCCCACATCTCCAATAGATAAAGAATTAAGCCTGTTAACACCTTTTTGTGGCACCCTGTATATGCATTGTTCTTGGACCATTTAAAAGATAAAACTATGGTGCTTGCTTCGCCTGGTTGTTAAATGACCCTGGAAAGCGCATCACTATACATGAAATTGCAGAACTTGTTGGCAAGACATATCCCCTTGCATTCTCTACGAGTAATATCTTGGCAGGTTTTTCATCAACAGGAGTTTTTCCTTATGATAAAAATATCTACTACGAAGTGGATTTTACTGCCGATATTCAAAAGGTAAATGCCGCAGTTGAAGATCAATCTCATATTTCTTTTCTATGATGTTGTATTTAAAAAGTTATTTTAATGATTTAGAATTTTGAGATGAAAAATACTACATTGGTTCGTATGGGGCACACTGGGTCACTTGAAATGGGGTACAGTGGGGCAATGATATACTCTGCCCCCGTTTATACAAGGTGTCCCAAAAAGGTGGTAACGGGCTTTAATTCTTTATCTATTAGAGATAAGTGGGCTATGTAAATTGAAAAAATGTTCAAAATAAGGTCGGAAAAAGAATACGCTAGAAAAAAACTTTTCCCATTAATTTTCAAAAAGTTACTCTTTTTAAATTTTGTATACAGCCCCTGTACAAAGCAATTCCCAATTACTAAAATGTGCCCCCATGCAAAAATGAGGTAACATACAAAATTGGAAAATTATATCTTAAAAAGTGTCAAAGATAAGAAGACAAATATATCGCTGACTTAAACCACTTTTCGATAGCTCTCGAAGGGACAAAAATCACATCGAATGATCACATTTCAGGGGTCGTACAGAAATTACGAAAGAAAATCTTTTTTACACTCAACAACTTTTGCAGCACTTTTGCGATAAATGTTTACATTCAAAATCATATATAGCCCCCGACCATCTTTCTTTAAAGTTACCTCTGAGACGCTGTATGATGAAAGGGTGAAATTTGGTACATCTCCTCGTTGGTGTATGGGGCACATTTTAGTAATTTGGAATTTTTTTGTACGGGAGTCGTGTACCAATTTAAAAAGTGTAACTTTCTGTAAATGAGCGGGAAGAATGTTTTCTTAAGGGTCTTATTTCCGACCTTGTTTTGAACATTTTTTCCATTTGCATTGCCCACATCTCCAATAGATAAAGAATTAAGCCTGTTAACACCTTTTTGTGGCACCCTGTATATGCATTGTTCTTGGACCATTTAAAAGATAATACTATGGTGCTTGCTTCGCCTGGTTGTTAAATGACCCTGGAAAGCGCATCACTATACATGAAATTGCAGGACTTGTTGGCAAGTCATATCCCCTTGCATTCTCTACGAGTAATATCTTGGCAGGTTTTTCATCAACAGGAGTTTTTCCGTTAAAATTTTTTATTTGGGAATACCTTATTCCCCCGTAAACGATATATATTTCGGTTACACATAAACACATAACCATCATCAGTCGTTTCTGGATCTCACACTAATGGCGGCTTCCTCTTCTATCTCTTCTCTCTTCTTCCGGAATTTTCGATGAATGACGTCATCCCATGATCGGTCGATTGTATCAAGCGCATCGTTGATGCTGCCATCTGTCGTCACTATTTCCAAGCTCTCACGAATGTAGGCATATATACTATTTTTAAAGTTGGCTATTTTTTTAATATTTTTAAAATCATTACCATCAAACTTTGGCTTCGCTATGTCGACGATATCTTCGCTATCCTTACCACCCACAATAATGAAGAAAATAATTTGATCAATCAACTTAATGCCATAGACCCGAACATTAAATTTATCTACGAAAAAGAAATCAATAATAGCCTCAATTACTTAGATGTGAACATAACAAGAAACAATAGTCTCATTGAGACCACCATTTTTCGAAAACCTACTTGTAATACTAATATAGTAAATTTTAAATCTAAAACCCCTTTCAACTATAAAATTGCAGCTATTCGTTCCTATATCGACCGCGCTTTCAAAGTTTGTTCTAACGCCGACCTCCTTCAAAAAGAAATTGCTTTCATTAGGAAACAATGTCAAGACGCCAACTACCCTCGAGAAATTTTTGATAAAGTTTTCAAAGCAAGGCAACGTAAATTAAATATTATAGACAACCGTCAAAAAGATAAACCACGTTTTACTACCGCTATCCCCTTTAGCCGAGGGATAGCCAATAAACTTTCTAATATCGCCAGTAAAAAGAACTTTCGTATTCCAATTAAACCTAATAAAACAATTTTTCAGCGCATTAGATCGGAAAAAGACCCAATCAACCCCATCGAAACCGCAGGGATCTATAAAATTAATTTTTTGTCAAACGATACTAATAAAGAAAATTGCTACATCGGCGTTACAAAGAGGAAAATTAAAGAGCGAAAAAACGAACATTTTCAAGACATTAACCTCCAGAAACAAAGTACCGATCTGGCCCATTTTGCTTTGGAAGAGCCCATTACCATTGATTTTAAAAATATTTAAAAAATAGCCAACTTTAAAAATAGTATATATGCCTACATTCGTGAGAGCTTGGAAATAGTGACGACAGATGGCAGCATCAACGATGCGCTTCATACAATCGACCGATCATGGGATGACGTCATTCATCGAAAATTCCGGAAGAAGAGAGAAGAGATAGAAGAGGAAGCCGCCATTAGTGTGAGATCCAGAAACGACTGATGATGGTTATGTGTTTATGTGTAACCGAAATATATATCGTTTACGGGGGAATAAGGTATTCCCAAATAAAAAATTTTAACTGATTAATCCGCCGTATTAAATAATGTTTTATAAGATTTTATTAGGAGTTTTTCCTTATGATAAAAATATCTACTACGAAGTGGATTTTACTGCCGATATTCAAAAGGTAAATGCCGCAGTTGAAGATCAATCTCATATTTCCCAAGAAGATATTTCTATGGCTCTATTAGTTAGGCCTAATATACCCACAGGCCTCCCAGGAAAATCGTGCAATTCGAGGCTCATCGCATGCAGTTGATAGTTTGTTGGATGTAGATGATTCGCTGGAAATTATTCATGCCGAAAATGTTGTTAATAAGTCTTCTGCGCCGAACACAGAATCTTCAGTTTCTCAAGAAAGCTATGTAAGACAAAAAATGACACCAAAAATTGAAAAGTTTATTCCTAAAGCTGATCCAAAAAAGAAAAACTAAGAGAAATTCTAAAAATTCAAAAATTCTTACACATACACCAGTAACAAACAGAACGAGTGAACATGACACGACTGAAAAGTTGAAAAACAGAAAAATACCTAATAATATCAACCAGGGGAGAGAAAAAAAAAAGATTGCAAGCAATTACAAGACAGCAACTGAAGAGGAGGAAGTATGGAAAGAATTTTCTATTGAATCTGACTTGGAGGATTTGGAATTTGAAGATGTAACGGATATTAAAGTTGACGTTGCAGATTTCATATTAGTCAAGGTCTATTGCAAGGAAAAATGCAGTTTTAAACACTATGTGTTGAAGTCAGACAGAAATGAAAATGAATTTGAAGTGCACTACATGAAAAGAATCCAGCCAGGTTATGAATTTATATTTGATGAGGCAGACATGTATACAGCAGGCAGAAAGATATGTATTGCGAGAAAGTTGCGTCAACCAAAAGTATTTCAAGGATCTAAGAGAACAATGACAAAGCTGACTTTTCCTGTAGATTTTCAGATATATCATGTCCCTTAGTTATTGTAAAAAAACCCAGTTTTTGATTTAATGTCTTAAAAATAACTATTAAAATAATATTCTTTGAACTTAAGAGGACTCAAATTAAAGTGATAGCAACTAACTATAACGTTTTTCTGTAATTTTATTAACAAATTTAGTGTGTATATTTTAGAATCAGAAAATTAACTTTTAACTTATATATTAAAGTAGCTCAAAGATTATAACTTATACTAAATATTGTCAGGCGGTAAAATAAGTTTAAATTACTCAATATTGAGGGGAATTTTTTTAATTTTGTTTCTTTTTAGTTGACTCAGTATACCCCATTTGTTGACTCACTGTACCCCTTTCAAGAAGTAGTACTGAAGAAAAATGTTTTTCTTATTGTACAGAAACAGTTTTTTAGAATTGAACTAAAATTAATTAGGATAGACAATATATTAGAAAATATAGTACATAAGGTTGATATTCTGTTTTTTTAAATATTTTTAGAACTATATTTAAAAATCTAAAAATTGACCCACTGTACACCCTTCTCCCCTACATGATATTTCAATATTATAAATATACAATATTATGAATATTGCAATACTCAAAAATTAATTTAGAAAAAGAATTTGGAGATTGTGGATTTTAGTTGACTACATTTTTAAGGAAGAAAAAATCTGAAACCATCTTCGGAATAATATTTCTACACTTTTTACAATGTAATTAGTAAATGATGAATGGAGATAACGTTTCAGATCGCATACTCTGGGCACAGCCGTTTAAACAAGTGTTGAGACCCCGGCACAATAATTCAGGAGGCCCCGGTTGCTTCTTTTGGTGGGGGATAGTGGAGGGGGAGCGGGGAACACATGCCTTTTTGCTGGAAACATTTCAGTCGTTATTTAGAATTGAACCAAAAGTTATGCCGTATAACTAGCTGTTTCACCCAGCATATGTATGTTTTACGCTATAGCAGGGGGGCAATGAGGCCAGGGCGCACTAGGGCGGAGCCCCGGTACTCTTTTTAAGGCAAAGCAGCTCCCTGGCTAATAAAAAGGTACTTAAAAAATGTCCGGAATTTCAGATTGTAGTACCGCGAATTTAATTTTTACTTCATTGCGTTAAAAAATTCTAATAAAATATGTGTTATCTTCAATGTTTATTTAACTTAAAAGTCCTCAACTTTAACAATGGAATGCAATAACTTATGTCAAAACATGGTTACTTCGACTGAGAAATGCTAAAGATAGCCAGCCTCATCAAGTAAATCACAAGTGTTCCACAAGTCATAATGAAGGAAAAGCGAAACTGGTTGTTTCATTAAATTGATTCTTCCTACTGAGATTTAGAAGAAACTTGCTACAATTCGCCAGTCCCGATTTTATTTTTGTGTAAAGTTTTTATAATGCCCTACAATGTTTAATATAATTTTTATAATTATACCCTGTCCAACACCTTGCTTTCAATGCTCATAATGCTTAAATAGTTCTCTCCTCTGTCATTGTGTTCCTTCTATCGTCTTTGATTAACTTTAATTTCTTGAAATTTTGCTGCCTACTTGTGTTAGCATTGCCAGAAAAATCCACAAGGTGATTTCATCGGTAAGAAATCTTATATTGGTATGCATATGTGATAATACAAAAGTGAGATGTTGAAAGTCGTTCTCTTATTATCATAACTGCTGTCCTCTTCAGAATTATGCACGACATACTCCATTTTCTCCCGCTTTCTGCGGAATTTCAGTTGGCTCATATGGATACATTTCTCGTACGGTTTTAACCCCTCCCTTCATATTTAGTAGGAATAAAAATAGTAGAGATTTGAAAGCATATTTTGTGTGAGATGGATGCTGTCAAATGTAATTATTTAGCAACATGTAGGGTAAGTTGGGGTAGTTAAGACCAATGGAAATTTTTAGAAATGTTTAAATGATAGTTCCCTCGAAACATTTGGCATGAAACTTTCAATGTATTTCTTAGGATAAATATATCATAATCGGATTTAAAATATTCTTAAGGCAGTAACAGTTGCAAAACCAACAGCCTATCAAAATTTTCACTAAATGTATTGTAGATTCAATGTTCATATTTGACCCAAAGGGAAAATTCTCAGGCAACCCAATTTATATTAAAAAGTATGTTTGTAATGCATTTAAGGCTTTCTGACATGTTTTTGCTTGTTCTAGTACACCTAAACATGTTTAAAATTAATTATGAAAATTATCCCACTGTTTTTAAAAAGTAAGCAATTATCACCATGTGTTGAAACATGATAGAGAAAGTCATTCTGTTCAAGAACACATTATTATATTTATTTGTAATATTCAATTGAGAGAAATGATGAAAGGGAAATTCTGTTAAAATTTTTTTAAACTTCTACTACTGAAAAATTATTGCCTAATCTTGTCAGCAGAACCAGGAAATACGTATCAAAACATAAAGAAAAATACCCTAACAAGAATCTTTCTATACTACGTAGTTTACTCTATTCAAAAAGGATTCATTTTTTTTAATCGCTCAGTACCCAGGACCTGTTTTCTTTAAAGATTTAAGGTTTTTATGATAATTCACTTTTACGTTCCTGTGTTAAATTTATTATTGTTTTCATTATTTTCTAATGTTATTTAAAAGACATAAAGTTCAGCATGAGACCCTAAATAGTTTATCTTATGAGACCTTGGAGGGGGATTCAAATATTTATGAAGTCAGAACAACCCTTCCCTGACAAAAGTTTGCTATAAAGTAAATCGGACACATAAAGCAAAACAATTCATAAAATAGACAATGTAATTTTATATATTAATTGGCTATTTTTACTTTCCGAACATGTGCCATTTAAGAAAAGTATTGTAATCATGAAAAAATTTGACTTCGATATTTTGGTGTATTTACACGTTTTGAGGTCTTCTGAATTCATTTATGCTATTTTTAAGAGATGTATGTATGTATGTATGTGTGTGTATGTGTATGTGTGTATGTGCTTGTGTGTATGTGAGTGAACACGATAGCTCCTAAACGGGGCATTCGATGGAGCTCAAATTGTGTATATATGATATAAACCACCGTCGCAAGACCGGTATTGATTTTGGTGTGTATAGTAGGATGGTGCGAAAAACATTTTTTTTTTTTTTTTTGAAACGTCACCATGTGCAATAGTTGCGATTTCGATAATAAATTAAATCCTGAAATTTGGATGAAATTGTTTAACATCTTAGGCCTCCTCAAGATCCACGAATTTTGGAAATTATAAGAAAAAATGGTTTAAAATCAACTGCTCTTTTCATTAAAAAAATAATAAAAATATGAAATGTCACCAGGTTATTTATTTTCACTTTTGAGTATATAAACATTTCTAAAAATCTAGCCGATGTAAAATTAATTCTTAGGCCTCCTCAAATTCCTTGAAGTTGAGCGTTTTTCACTGAAAATGGTACGCAAAGATATGTAAATAGAGAAGATAGTAGTCTTACATTCTCATGTAAGTAGTAGGTTTTTCCACTCGGAAAGCAGACTTTTTTTCAAAACATGGCATTAGCTTCCTATCGAATGTTTTTGCTCATATGAATCCATCTCTTGCATGGAGGCCACACACATGAAGAGCAGATTGTCACAATCCTAATCATCCTCTCAACTGCTTGGGAATGGCAGGGTATTTTTAGAAATTTATTGCAAGAGCTTGGATGTTCATCCGATTTCAGTAATTCCTGTAACACACTACTTACCCATTTCTTTGTGATGGGAGGCTCAGTCACAACACATTCTTGCCAATGGATAAGGGCAATGTAGTCATTGCTTTCGAAATTCACCTTTGGAATCTGAAACCTTCTAATGCTCGTTGTTTGTTCCGAAGATTTTCTGGCCTTTATGATACGCTGAATGGCAAGCTGATGGACAGATATTCTGTCGTCGAATAACATTGCAGCGAGTACATTTTCAGCGTGAACAAAATACGCGTTGTTTTGAACAACGTTTTTTATTATACCCTTTAAATTATCTGCGAGATACTGAAATCGAGATATAAAATATTGCAAATATATAAAATATATAAAATATTGCAATATATAAAATATTACATACTGTTGTTCTGGCAACAGTGCCTGAAAGGCACTGTTGCCCTTGGTTCTGAACCATGTTGGTGTGTATACTTTCATTACGAATGTGGCTAATACAATAAGTTATGGTGTTGGATAAGATGTTCCAAAATACAAACGCAAAATGCGATTTGCGAACGATAGCCAGCGAGAATGGGAAAGTTTTCCAGGGTCTCTATTTGCTAGATCTTGGGGGCAATAACCAGAGGAAACAGCCGTACAAATTTCCCATAAAAAACGTTGATCTGTGCTAAGATCTCCAAAGTCAATATCGGACTCAAACGAAAATTCAATTTCCTGGAACTTAATAATAGGATGGTTAGTGCACGTCTTCAGGGACTTACCAATCAATCCACTGAATGCGCTTGGTCTCGATGTTTTCCCGTCGACTGCTTCTGTAAGGTGGCATTAAGGCAGTTTGTTAAAATTAAATTGACATATTTGTCCAATGCACAGGAGAATTGAGCTTTTCTTCAAGGCGTCTAATAACACCTGCATTTACACCGGTATTAGTCACTTCCCCATCACTTCCAATAAAGGCTAATTCTGATAAATCAAAATCTTTCTCATTTAGTAAGCTGAAGATACCATCGAAAATGTCCTTTGAACTCTTGCTCTTCGGTGTAAAATGTCCCAAATAGACAGAACTGGGTTCTTCAACTAGTGTAATATGCTCCTTCCATACTTTTTTCTTATGCCACTTGCTATCATCCATTTTCGTAATTGTAAGAGTTTCATCCCTTCTTCCGTCAAAAAAGAAAGCTATGATCTTGTGACCAGACAGTGGCGGATTAATGCAAGTTTGTCGTGGGGGCAGAAGATTGACATATACTTCCGTTATATGGAAGTAAAATTAGGATCTTTTACATTAATTTCTTTTTTTTTTTCGAACCCCTTTAATCATTAATAATTTAAAGAAGAATGCAAGATGAAAATCAGGACGTTTACAAAAAGAGTGTGAGAGGATGAGATTTGTTAATATCTAGCTCATGCTGGTAATGAAGTGGATGTAGACGAGTTTGTTTGTCCAATTTATCAGGCTATTTTTAGAGTAAAAATGGCAAACTTTAAGGGATTTGGGAGGCCTAAGAATTAATTTTACATCTGCTAGCTTTTTACAAATGTTTATATACTCAAAAGTGCAAATACATAACCTGGTGACATTTCATAATTTTTTTTTTCATTAGTGAAAAGAGCAGTTCATTTTAAAGCATTTTTCCCTATGATTTCCAAAATTCGTGGATCTCGAGGAGGCCTAAGATATTAAACAATTTCATCCGAATTTCAGGGTTTAATTTTACTATCAAAATCGCAACTATTGCACATGGTGACGTTTCGAATTTCAAAAAAAAAATTGTTTTTCGCACCACCCTAGTATAGGACTTATAATTTTTCTACAGGGCTACGACAAGGATTTCTTTTACATTATGGCGTATGGAGGGAAATTACTAAAAGTGCGCTAGCGTTTAAACGGCGCATTCGATTGAGCTTCAGTTTGGTATATATGTTTGAATTATTCATCGATTAAAACTTATTTAAATGCTCGGTAATGATCTTAAAAAGTCGAGTGGAGTCACTCCAGATATTTTATAATTAAAATTATCATAAAACATGTGTCACCGGGGAAAAGAGTTAGCTCTAGCACACAGCGTTTTACTCAACAATTTTCAGATGCTTTAGTTCTCTACAATATTTTTGCTATCAGTGCCTATTATAGAAAACATGAGACGTTTTCTATGATATCAGTGTCTAATATAAAAATATGTATATTTTCGAAGTTTTGATGTATATGCTTATTTTTATAAGCACAATTTCTTATGACTTTCCGAACATATTCCATGTAAGGAAAGTATTGTAATCATGAAAAAATTCGTCTTCGAGATTTTGGTGTATTTAAACGTTCTGAGGTCTTCAGAATTCATTTATGCTATATTTACGAGATGTATATATGTATGTATGTGTGTGTGTGTGTGTGTGTGTGTGTGTGTGTGTGTGTGTGTGTGTGTGTGTGTGTGTGTGTGTGTGAGTGAGTGAATACGATAGCTCCTAAACGGGGCATTCGATTGAGATCAAATTGGGTATATATATTATAAACCACCGTCGCAAGACCGGTATTGATTTTGGTGTGTATAGGACTAATAGTTTTTGTACAGGGCTACGAGAAAGATTTCTTTTACATTACGGCCTATGGAGGGAAATTCTTGAAAGTGCGCCAGCGTTTAAACGGTGCCATCGATTGAGCTTTAATTTGGTATATGTGTTTGAATTATTATCGATTGAAATTTATTTAATGGTATGCTTGCTAATGATCTTAATTGTAATTGTTCGGAAAGTCGAGTGGAGTCACTCCAGGTTTTTACTTTCCGAACATGTACCATGTAAGGAAAGTATTGTAATCATGAAAAAATTCGACTTCGAGATTTTGGTGTATTTACACGTTTTGAGGTCTTCTGAATTCATTTATGCTGTTTTTACGAGATGTATGTATGTGTGTATGTGTGTCTGTATGTGCGTTTGTGTGAACAAGATATCTACTAGTAGATGTGTTTTGAGAGTTCATTGACAATCCGCAGCCCCGCAGCCGCAGCCGCCCATGTTATTTCAATGGAGGTTTTTTTCCTGTGGAGGCCATTTTTCCCCTGCGCACGGTTTTCAGGTCCCTGCGGAGAGATATTGCATCATCAAAGAATAAACATTGGGGAGATGAAGCTAAGATAAGGTTTTGGCGAACTTTGTAGGTATTTCGCAATCGTTAGAGGGGAGATTTTTTTTTTTTTTTTTTTTTTTCAGAAGTGATCGGTAAGGGAACTTAGAAAAAAATTCGCGGTGTTCGGTAGATAAGATAGTAAAGGCGATGACCATTCTTTTAGATTTTTTCAGATAACTAGAAAGAGTTAAAATTTGGTTATTAAAAGATAAATGCGTTTTTAGATTTTTTTTTTTAATCCTTAAAGTAAAATGTTGTTTAAAATTTGAAAAATATTTTAGCGTAAACGAAATCTACTGTTACCCCTAAAAGTTAACTTCACGGCACACCCGTTGATTTAACACATATGCTAAAGATATATTCTTCTATAAGTGTAAAAACATTAAGTCTCACCCACCAACCGGTATCATCTTAGCATGTAAACCTTTTACAGGATTGTGGAAATAATTATGTTAAATGCTAGGATTAGGAGACTTTGCGAATTTTTAGACATAAAATGGTATTGGCTATATCTTTAAAGCAAGTATTAGTATTCATGAACTTTTAAAATCCTATAGTATTGAGGATAAAAATTAAAGTTAGGTTTTATTTAGTTGAATGATATGTTTTATGCAAACGTTTTACAGAATAGTAAAGATAATTGTGTTTAATGTTAGGATAAGGAGACTGCGAATTTTTTAGTGATAATATGGTATTGGCTATATCATTGAACCTTTTAATCTATTGATAGAATTTAAATTCCTACAGTATTTAAAATAAAATGTGGTTTTACACTAACAGATTGAAAATCGAAGTTATATGGTTATGCGTTTAGAACATTCGGACACAATAAGTTACAAACGCGTAAATACAATTGCAATTTTAGATCTAACTACCAGGCTGTAAAAGAAATAAAGTTATCGGAAAATAAGAAGGTCTTACTTACTTGAAAGCCCACCTTGCTGAATTTTCTACTGCGTTTCTTGAATAACGCTAGCAGATCAGGAAAACAGAGTAAAAATTTTAAATATTTTACTTCTGATTCCCAAATCAGCTGGCTGTTTCATACACTTCTTTTGGCATCATCCAGATTAAAGTACGTTTTTTACTAACGTATGATGAAAATAGACATACTATTGTTAAACTAAATACATAATACCAATAAAATAACACATCTTGAAATATTTAATGGTTTAAGTGTATTTTTTTCTTGTAACAAAGGATAAATTTTAGGGATTAAGAGGGCATTTTAAACTTTTACCTACATAACAATTGTATGATATTACAGTTAAAAAGTAATAATAAATTAAAAAGTAATAAAAGTAATTCAATAATAGTAATGTTTATATTTTAGGTACCAAAGTAGCATTTATCCAGATACGTATGCGTTTTGCGGTATAAGACCACACTTTAAGTACAATAGAGTAGTATGTTTCACAAAATAAAATGTATATCCACAAAACGTACATTATCTTAACCCACTAGAACCTTAATGTTTCGAATAACATATAGTGAAATCCAGTCTTAACAAATATTGGATTCTATTGATAGACCACATTTTACACGAAAATAGAATATCTAAGTAAAATAAAAGTCAGTTTTACATGAAAAAGTTAACAAGCGTTATGAAAACTTGTACGTGTGTGCGTGTGTGCATGTATGTATCTATGTATGTATGCATGTGTGTATTCTAAAGCGATACATTTCTTAAACTAGATCACGCATATCAGTAAAATGTTAAAACAGGAAATTCATTCTTGTAAAGTATGAAAGTTCCTAATTTTAGAAAATCAAGTTACATAAAACTTTAGTGATATACATTTAACTTTGAAAAAAATATTATTTTCATGCAAATAGTGTTATCGGATCTTCTTGCTATATATTTTTAGGTTTTATAAGGTATGTGCGCAACGATTATACCACAAACGTACTTTTACTAACTAATGAGTAACTTTTTTCTAAATCATGTATTAACAAAGTACATATCATATTAAAAGTAACAAAAAATTTTTAAGGGTTTTACAAAACTTTTACAAAAAAAGGAAAAAAAAATAAAAAAAACATTGTGTTTTTTCCCCTTTATAACTTAATGTTTTTGAAACCCCAAATCCCGGTTAAAACAAAAAGAAAATTGGGAAAAAAAAACCATCTTTTTCCCGGGGGAAAGGGGATTCTTTATATTTAACAAAAAAACATAAAAAAAAATTTCTAAAAATACGTATTAAAATAAAAGATATGCATTTGGTATACTAAAAAAATAAATGAAAACAAAAAATAAAACATACACTTTACTTGAATCCATTTGCAAAAATTAAACAATCCTCACTTGCATTTTTCGTTAAATGTATAACCTTTACAAAACTACTTAAAAATTGGTATAAAGCGAACGAAAAATACACGTTTTTCTAAACGGGACCCCAGGACAAAACGTTACAAAATGGGACTTATTTTCATTGTAAAAAATTGGGGTTCTTACCTGGACGGAGAAAAAAAACCGGTTTTGTGTTAAACCTTGAAAAAATCAAACCTCTAGTTAAGAGATGACGTGTTACGCCTTCTTGATTGGGTTGTAGAATGTTATGATGGCACTATCTACATGGTTGGGGGGAATGTTTTAAAGGTTAGAGGGCGCTTGGGATAAATTCAACCTGAAAATCTCCTTTTGAACCCAATCCGGGAAAGTGTTCTTGTATTCTTTTTGTTTGATAAAAGCTATCAGGGAAAACTTTGGACGGCATGTTCTAAAAAAACAATTTTACCGCTGTGGTTAAACTGCTGTTAAGTTATTGGTTGCGGTTTATAGTTTTTTAAAAATAAAATGGCCTTTTGGACTGAATTGGGAATCGAAAATAAACTTTTTAAACATTGGAAATTGTTGACCCACTCCTGGAGTTTTATTACCTCAAAAGTGGGATGCTGAAAGTGGTTTTAACTGCAAAAGCAATTATTGCCAATTTTTGTCTTTTGATGTTAAAAACCTTTGAAATGGTTGAAAAATAAAAGGACACTACTTTTGGCACGGAAAAGTAAATTGCTTCGCAGGATGAGGGAGGATTTTACATATAGTTTTCTCTGGAAGCGACAGTCTCTGTTTTTTCCTTCTTTGGCTTACCCCCATTTTGCAAAAAATAACTACATGATTTGATCTACAGAAACCCAAACAAATTATGAAAAATTTAATTTTGTTACAAAAGTTGAACTTTTAATCCTTCTGGCGGGCTACCTTTTCAAAATTGGAAAGACGGTAAACTACGAAAGATTTTTTTTTCTTGGACCTATTCAAAAATCCAGGGGTTGTATGGCATTTCTAAAGTTTTCGGGAATCTAAACGAACTTGTATTTTTAAAAAACCAGGGCGGGGAAAAAAACAGTGAAATCCACTATCATTAAAAAATTAAGGGAAAAAAATGAGTTCATGCGTAAGGGATATATCCCCCAACCAACAAAAAACTTTTTAAAAACGATGGGTATTTCCTTTCTGGAAAAACCTTATGTGGCAGGGGACCCCGGCAACATTAACCTAAACGTATGGCCAAAAATTTACATTATGAGGGCCTTCCTCTAAAAGGACTAATGTTGACGATTTTGGGCAAGGGGGATCCACCTTTACCATAGGTCGGGGTATATATGCTTCTGTAATGTCTAGTGGCATTTAGAAAAGACCTTAATCTACATTTCGCTGCCACGGATGAAAAAAACTGACTTGAAAGATTCATATAAGTGGAACAAAATTTATCCAAAAACGCGCCCAATTAGGGGGGGTCTATATTTACCATAAAACCCAGTTTCTGGAGTGATAATGCACCTTTCTACAGGGATAGGGGCACTTTGCGGAAAAAAACTTTTGGATTTTTAATCTGTGTTATTAACCTATAGCTCTTTTTATTTGTAATTTAATTCCTAAAAAAAAAACTATCTTGGTAATTTATGACGTGACGGAATAATTGCATCTTACAAACAAATTTACAAAAAAAGGAGGAATTCATTTTACGTTAAAAAAAAAAACCTTATATTTTTAATCAACTCTAAGGTTGATCAAGTGAAAAAAATACTTTGTGGGATATGAGAAGTGACAATATCAGAAACACGCATTCTAAAAAAAACGCAATTTTGAGGCAAACATTTCACATCTAATATTAAAAATATTAAAAGCCGGCAAAAAAGTTGCTGGCCATTGAAAAAACCGGGCATTTGTTGAATATGAAGTGGCTAAAGATCTATTTAATGGATATAGTATGTAATGGAAAATTTCTTTAAAAAGCGTAAAAAATATTTAAATGCAAAAAAGGATGTATTGAAGGACCATTCCCTTTTCGGGGGAAAAGAATTTGCTTGTTTAAATACTACGGATTTGCTGAAAAATAGTATTCTTTTCTGTAACTAAAACAAGTGTGGTTTTACGCTTGAAATACCTTATATAGGCAAAGGAGGAAAAATTATGCGAGGAAAAAATGCACCCATGGCACTTATGTTGGGGATAAACTTTTTTTACAAAACATTTTTCGGTAAGAAAGAAAAACTATGGGGAGGGGAGTATCTTCAAAAAAGTTTGCTATTTTCCAAATTCGATTTTTCAATAAAAACCCACTTGATATATTATATATGAAAAATAAACACCCCATGTGCTATTTTCATGATGTATAAACTGTTTGTTGCATGTAAACAATTAATTTTGAACCATTGTTTATGTAGAAGTGGTAAGTTTTTCTACTGCAATAAAAGGTTTTACTGGGGACTTATCCATGCTTAGTTATAGTTTTACTCATGGGGAAAAAAAGGTTATTATTTTTTCTTAATGTGTAAATTAGGTTTGTGTTAATTTAATTATAAAATTGCTGTAAAATAAAAAAAACCTGTTTATTATAGGGAAAAATCATTGTGTTTTTTGCTTTATGAGTAGCCATGATTACTTGCAAAAATAAATTACTCTGGAAAGGTTTACTAAACAAAAAGTATGATAAAAGTTTTAGATTACTTAGAGGGAAATGTTTTTTAAGTTTCTTCGTTTTTTATACTTATCTTTTTTAAATTATTGATTTTTACTATAAGGTAAGAAAAGTTTACATAATTTTTAACAAATTTGGTACTATTAATAAATTATCAAAATTTGGCTATATAGGGGAAAAATAAAAGGGTTCTTCCGATAAAAATAAAAAAAACTTCTACACCTTAAATGGTACGTTAGTAAAACTGCGTTGCATGGAGAAAATTCACAAACATTTACTATATTTTTGAATACCATGTTTACGTATTGTAAAAAAAGGTTGATTTTTTTTTTTCTGCAAAGACAAACTAGTGTAAATAAATCAGGAGTATTTAATGTACACATTTATATATGTTTACAACAGTTAAATATAAAATTTTTATTAGGGGATATCTACTTGTTCAATAAATGTTTATGGCTTAACTGATTTTTTTTCTTTGCAAAACGTTAAAAAAAACTGAGATAAAAAGAAAAATTTAAATTTTTTAAATAAAGAATATTTTAAAAGTGGTTCTTAAAATGTAAAAGATCTTTACTTACATTTTTAACTTGAAGTAAGAAGAATATTTTTTAAATCAGACAAACTGACGTTTTTAAGTTTTAAAAGTTCCAGGGGTGTTATTAACTTTTAAGGTTGATATTTTTTGTAAAAAATTTTTTTCTGAAATGTAATGAACTGGAATATTTTTTTTGTGAAATATCAAAACTTAAAAAGTGCCAGTGTTACCCATAATTTTTACTGAATTTTAGATGGATTAATACTTACAAATTATTTAAAATTAAATTATGTTTTTTCTTTTTTAACAAACCTAATGGTTTCAAAAATTGGTACACTTTTGAATATGTAATTGTTTTTATGTGTTTCTTCATAAGTTAACAAAAAAAAAATTATTTTCTAGAATAAAATTCAGTGATTTCGAACTTTGTAAAAATTTTTTTCATAGAAACGTATTGCGTTTAAAAAATTTTTGATGTTAAAAACAAAAAACTTAAATTTTTTTTGTTCTGAAGGTATCCATTAAATTTTACCATAGATATTATTTAAAAAGTTCGCCTTCTTTAAAATATTAAACTGTTCAAAATTGCATTGGCCAATTTATGGCTATACGAAAAAAGTAGGGACCTTGCCAATATTTTTTTCAGAATTATCAAAAAAAACGATTTTTTTACAATAATTAAAACTTAGTAAGGGGGAACTGGGGCATTAGCTAAAAGTTGTAAATTTTTTCTTTTTTAAGGAAGTTTTGTGCACATTGGTATATTTTATGTTTTGGTAAGTCGGTTGAATATGTCTTGGGGAAAATGAAAAAAGCTTAAAACAGATTTTCGGGCTTGTAAAAAAATTTTCATAGGACGTGTTTTGGGACTTTTGGTATTTTTTCGAATTGGTTAAGGTTAACTTCCATTACTTTTTATTTCTAAAAAAGTAATACCTTATGTGTAATTGTTCTATTTTGGACAAAACAATGGGATTATTCAAAATTAGTGCATTTTTTTCAGTCACTCTTCAAGATTAAAGATAACTTAAAGGAATTTTTTCTCCCAAAATAGGCAAACAAGTAAAACTGCTAAACAATGTTCTTGCAAAAATATTTTTTAAAATAGGTTTTAAAAAAAAAAAATTATTTAAAAAGTTTGTAACTACTAAAAAAACAGAAACAATAAGCCCAAAAATTTAAGTAGAAACTATGGATTTTGTTTTGTTTTTTAAAAAAATGCTTTTAAAAAATATTAACTAATCAAAATTAGTTACAAAAAAATTTCAATGTCTATACAAAATAAAGGGGGGACCTTATATTACAAAACCAAACTAAATAAAACGAATTAAAAAAACATTGCAAAAAAATAAGTTATAATCTAAAAACCAACAAAAAAAATTTAAAAAAACTTAAGGGGGGACTGCATACTACAGGGCATAATTGTTATGCAATATTAAAAAAAAAAAAAAAAAACTACTTGTAGAACAAAAGCAACATAACTTTTTTATTTTTTTTTAAACATTTTAATTTTTCTGTTATATGTTTTCTTAACGGCAAGTTTAAATTTTTACTTTTTTTCTTAATTTTTTAAAATTAGTTAATATTTTTGTTTTGTTAATTTTTTTTGTGTTTAAGATATAAAAACTTTTTACAAGTTTTTTAATTCGGTTTATTTTAGTGTTTGGTAAAAATTAAGGGTCCTTCCTTTTGTATAGGGGAACATGAATTGAACTTACTTTTTGATTTAGTTTAAAAGATTTTAAAAAAAAAAAAAAAAAACATGTTTTTAGGGTAATGTGTAAAAAAACCCACAAAAAATTCATGAGGTGTCTACTTAAATTTGTTATATATTTGTTTTAGTAGGTTACAAAAACTTTAATATTTATTTTCTAAGACCGAATATTTAAAAATATTTGGCAAGAAAAACATGTTTAAGGCAAAGTTACTTGTTTTGCTATTAGAAAACATATTTCAAAACAATACTTACCATAAAACATAAAAAAATATTTTTACAATGGTGGCAAAAACTTCTAATAAAAAGAAAAATTTAACTACTATTAAGGCTATTTTTGCAGTTTACTAAGTATTTTTTGGTAAAAAATCCATTTTTGATACACATTTTATTTTGCCATTGTAAATTGAGTTTGCCCACATTATAGGGAAAAACACAAAGTTTTTTTTCCCTATAATTTAAAAACAGATTTATTTTAACAAAACAATGTATATTAAAATTACACAAAACTATTTACACAATTAAGAAAATAAAAAAACTTTTTCCCATGAGTAATCTATAAAACTAAGCATGGGTTAAGGTTCGGTAAAAAAAAAACTTATTGCAGTAGAAGCAAGCATAAAATCTTTTTTTTCTACATAATTCACAATGGGGTTTTTAATATATTTTTTTTACAAAAAAATCCGCAATACTAGGTTTTTACACCCAATAAACATCACAATAATTACACATGTTTTGGCCATCCTTGGGAATTAGCAAAATTTCTGAAAAAAACAAAAAACCGGGATGAAAAAAATGGAATTAAATATAGCCCATTTTTTTGAAAGGAATACTTATATTAGTCTTCAAAAAGAAAATGTTTGAAAAAAAATTTCTTCCGTTCATTTAATGACAAGTACATTTTTTTTCTCGCATAATTCTTTCTTCTTGTGGCAATATATCGGACCTTATTCGGGGGGACCATAAACCAATGCTTTAAAAAACTTATAAAGAACCCTCTCTTCATTCTAACCCATGTGTTTCTATTCGAACAACATGTGTACCTTTGTGGAAAGGGTGGTCCCTGACCCCGTGGTTATGGTATTTAAAAATTTTTTCTGGTTTACTTTTTTATCCATTAATTGGTTTTTTTAGGGGCTCATTTTCTAATTACAATGGGGTTCACGGTCAACATTTTTTTTGCGACTTTAATTTTTAAATTAAAAATTGAGGTTTAGGGGTCGTCGTATATAGCGTTTTTAGAATTTTGCATTTCCAAATAATTTTCATTTTTCTCATTTTCCACAAAGTTTTTTTTCCCTGGAATCCCACTTAAAAAGTATCAAAGGGAAATTGGATTTAAAAAAAAACGTAAATGGAATCGCGGTTTTGTAAAATTTTGTTGTAAAGATCACTTTTTTTCCATCATTCCATTAAATACAGATAATTAATTATTACAAATAAAATAGCTATGTGTTATAAACACTGGTTAAATATCCAAAAGGTTGTTACAATAAATTCGTATCCATGTAGAAGGGTGCATTAGTCACTCCGGAACTGGTTGGTATATAGTCTAATTGCGCGTTTTGGATAAATTGTTCATATGGAATCTTCAAGGTCAGTTTTTTTCAACGTTCCAGCGAAAATGTAGATAAGTCTTTCTAAATGCCATGTATCATTTACAGAAGCATATACGCTATGGTAAAGGTGATCCCTCCAATCGTCAACTTTAGTCTTTTAGAGGAAGGCTCATAAATGTATATTTTGGCAAACGTTAGGTTAATGTGCGGGTCTGCCCATAAGGTTCAGAAGGAATAACCATGGCGTTAAAAGTTTTGTTGGTTGGGGGGATATATCTTACACATTGAACCATGTTCTAATTTAATGATAGTGGTTTTCACTGTTCGCTGGTTTCAAAATACAAAGTTTCGTTTAGATCCAAAACTTAGAATGCATACACCTGATGATAAGGTCCAGAGAAAAATCTTCGTAGTTACCGTCTTCAATTGAAGGTTGCCCGTCAGAGGATAAGTTCACTTGTACCAAATTAAATTCATAATTTGTTGGTTTCTGTAGATCATCATGTAGTTTTTGCAAAATGGCTAGCCAAGTGGAAACAGAGACTGTCGCTCCAGAGAAACTATAATGTATCCCATCATCTGCGAAAGCAATTACTTTCCGTGACAAAGTACTGTCCTTTTCACCAATTTTCAAAGGTTTTACATCAAAAGGTAATTGCAATAATTCTTGCAGTAACACATCAGCATCACTTTGAGTATAAAACTCAGGAGTGTATTCAATGTTAAAGTTATTTTCGATCAATTCAGTCAAAGCCATTTTTTAAAACTATAACGCAACACAACTTATCAGCAGGTAACCACAGCGTAAAATGTTTTAGAACATGTGTTCAAAGTTCCCTGATAGCTTATCAAACATAGATACAAGACTACTTTCTGATTGGTTCAAAGAGATTATGTGATTATCCAAGCGCCCTCTACCTTAAAACATGCCCAACCATGTAGATATTGCATCATACATTCTACAACCAATCAGAAGCGTACACGTCATCTCTTATCGAGAGGTGATTTCAAGGTTACACAAACCGGTTTTCTCGTCAGGTAAGACCATTTTTACATGAAATAAGTCATTTGTACGTTGTCTGGGGTCGTTAGAAAACGTGTTTTTCGTTCGCTTGTATTAATGTTAAGTTGTTTAAAGGTTTATACATTACGAAAATGCAGTGAGGATGTATTTTTGCAATGATTCAAGTAAGTATGTTTTTGTTTCATTATTTTTTAGTATACGCATGCATATCTTATTTAATACGTATGTTAGAAATTTTTTACTGTTTTGGTAAATATATGAATCCCATGTCTGGGTAAATGATGATTTTCCAATTGCGTTTAGTTTAGCCGTATAAGTTTTATATACATTAAGTTATAGTGTAGTACACATATCGTGTTAGTTATTCCTTTTAGTATTTTGTTTAGTAAAACTTGTAACATTTTTATTACTTTTAATATGTTATGTACTTTGTTAATACATGATTTAGAAAAAAGTTACTCATTAGTTAGTAAAAGTAAGTTTGTGGTATAATCGTTGCGCACATACCTTATAAAACCTAAAAATATATAGCAACAAGATCCGATAACACTATTTGCATCAAAATAATATTTTTTTCATAGTTAAATGTATATTACTAACGTTTCATTTAACTTCATTTTCTAAAATCAGGAACTTTCATACTTTACAAGAATGAATTTCCTGTTTTAACATTTTACTGATATGCGTGATCTAGTTTTAGAAATGTATCGCTTTAGTATACACACATGCATACATACATAGATACATACATGCACACACGCACACACGCACACATGTACAAGTTTTCATAACTCTTGTTAACTTTTTTATGTAAAACTGACTTTTATTTTACTTAGATATTCTATTTTCGTGTAAAATGTGGTCTATCAATAGAATCCAATATTTGTTAAAACTGGATTTCACTATATGTTATTCGAAACATTAAGGTTCTAGTGGGTTAAGATAATGTACGTTTTGTGGATATACATTTTATTTTGTGAAACATACTACTCTATTGTACTTAAAGTGTGGTCTTATACCCCAAAACGCATACGTATCTGGGTAAATGCTACTTTGGTACCTAAAATATAAACATTCCTATTATTGAATTACTTTTATTACTTTTTAATTTATTATTACTTTTTAACTGTAATATCATACAATTGTTATGTAGGTAAAAGTTTAAAATGCCCTCTTAATCCCTAAAATTTATCCTTTGTTACAAGAAAAAAATACACTTAAACCATTAAATATTTCAAGATGCGTTATTTTATTGGTATTATGTATTTAGTTTAACAATAGTATGTCTATTTTCATCATACGTTAGTAAAAAACGTACTTTAATCTGGATGATGCCAAAAGAAGTGTATGAAACAGCCAGCTGATTTGGGAATCAGAAGTAAAATATTTTAAATTTTTACTCTGTTTTCCTGATCTGCTGGCGTTGTTGAAGAAACGCAGTAGAAAATTCAGCAAGGTGGGCTTTCAAGTAAGAAAGACCTTCTTATTTTCCGATAACTTTATTTCTTTTACAGCCTGGTAGTTAGATCTAAAACTGCAATTGTATTTACGCGTTTGTAACTTATTGTATCCTAATGTTCTAAACGCATAACCATATAACTTCGATTTCCAATCTGTTAGTATAAAACCACATTTTATTTTAAATACTGTAGGATTTTAAAAATCTATCAATAGCTTATAAGGTTCAATGATATAGAAAATACCATATTATCACTAAAAAATTCGCAAAGTCTCCTTATCCTAACTTTAAACACAATTATCTTTACTATTCTGTAAAACGTTTGCATAAAACATATCATTCAACTAAATAAAACCTAACTTTAGTTTTTATCCTCAATACTATAGGATTTTAAAAGTTCATGAATACTAATACTTGCTTTAAAAGATAATAGCCAATACCATTTTATGTCTAAAAATTCGCAAAGTCTCCTAATCCTAGCATTTAACATAATTATTTCCACAATCCTGTAAAAGGTTTACATGCTAAGATGATACCGGTTGGTGGGTGAGACTTAATGTTTTTACACTTATAGAAGAATATATCTTTAGCATATCTGTTAAGTCAACGGGTGTGCCGTGAAGTTAACTTTTAGGGGTAACAGTAGATTTCGTTTACGCTAAAATACTTTTCAAATTTTAAACAGCATTTTACTTTAAGGATTAAAAAAAAAATCTAAAAACGCATTTATCTTTTAATAACCAAATTTTAACTCTTTCTAGTTATCTGAAAAAATCTAAAAGAATGGTCATCGCCTTTACTATCTTATCTACCGAACACCGCGAATTTTTTTCTAAGTTCCCTTACCGATCACTTCTGAAAAAAAAAAAAAAAAAATCTCCCCTCTAACGATTGCGAAATACCTACAAAGTTCGCCAAAACCTTATCTTAGCTTCATCTCCCCAATGTTTATTCTTTGATGATGCAATATCTCTCCGCAGGGACCTGAAAACCGTGCGCAGGGGAAAAATGGCCTCCACAGGAAAAAAACCTCCATTGAAATAACATGGGCGGCTGCGGCTGCGGGGCTGCGGAGTGTCACTTAACTCTCAAAACACATCTACTGCTACTAAACGGGGCTTTCGATTGAGCTCAAATCGGGTATATATATTATAAAGCACCGTCGCAAGACCGGTATTGATTTTGGTGTGTATAGGACTTACAGTTCTTCTACAGGGCTACGACAAGGGCAAATATTTCTTTTACATTATGGCCTATGGGAGGAAGTTCTTGAAAGTGCGCTTGCGTTAAGCGGCGCGTTCGATTGAGCTTCATTTTTGGTATATATGTTTGAATTATTCATCGATTAAAATTTATTTAAATACTTGGTAATGATCTTAATCGTAAGTGTTCGGAAAGTTGACTGGAGTCATTCCAGATTTTTTTCTTTAAATAATGTTGTAATATGCAACTATCAAGAGAAAATAGAGTGGTCGTAATTATCCTGCTAATGGTCTCAATTACCTCTAAGTTTGAAATTCTGTGGTTTTATTGGGGTAATTATGACCACTCCTTTAAGTACTCAAAAAATCCTACGGAAATCAAATTGTCTTTAGGTGTTCTCACAGTATGTCAAAGTTGACTCGTGCTTAAATAAAAACTATATTTTTCCAATTATCAATAGTCAAAAGTTTGAAAATTTGAAGAATGCACAAAGCGGTCAAAATTATCGCTCATGACTTTAGTGCTTGACAACAATGTTTTATTTTAATTAACTTTTAACAGGATTAAACGTAATCAACAGGTGATCAAACAAGCTTTCATAGTTCATTCACCAGCAACGTTTTCTTCAAGGTCATTAAAAGTATTTAAATATTAAAATTTAAAATTAATTTTGAAGGTGTACACATTATCACTGCTGAATATTACAGAAAGGACGGAGAACAAATACAGCTTGGTCTAAAAGAAACTTCCCTTATATATGAGTCCCTATTGGCCGAACCGTTCAACCAATCGAAATGAAAGTTTAGATGTAGTTATTTGAATGTATCGTGTCCAGATTGTGATGATTTAAAACAATAAGCCTTTCACAGTTACGGTTATAGGGACAAAATTTCGAAATTATCAAATGGCAACACCCTTTTTTTTCGTGCGCAAATTGATCAGAGCATGGAAAAACCTAAATTGACGTTGGAACGAGACACGTATGACGTAAATTGGCTGCGTAAAACATTTGCAAAGAAGAGCATCGTAAAGAACCAATCACAATAAAAGGGAAGGTGTAATTGATGCACTTTGCATAATTCACTGGGCTAGGCAGTAGAAGAACCAATCACAGAACACTCTTGCAAAGCACTGCTTGTGGTATAAGCAGTGTGTAAAAAATTGTTTCTTCATGTTCATGCGAATCCGTCGCGTTTCGTGCGAAGAAGATGACACTTTCAGGGAAACAACGAGGTGAATTGATTAGGAAAAAATTCGCTAAGTCGACACGCTGTTGGTTGTCTCCAGGTGCTAACGCCTGGACGAGCTGGAATCGATAAGGACACGTCCCCAAAACAGAGCGTAGAATTAGGAGAACTGTAGTTTTCGGTACATCCAGATTGCGGGAAATACTTCTTGCTGTATGCAATGGACCTGTAATTGCATTATGAACTTCCGCAACAACTTCAACAGGAACACGGCGTCGTCCGGATCGCGGTCTATCGCATTGGGAGTTTATCGTCGAAATCATAAGCTAAAACGAGGCCCATGTTCCGTAAAAATTGCATGTAATTTGGTAAAGAAATTTGAAGAAATAGGATGCACATGTGATAGACCGCGATCCGGACGACGCCGTGTTCCTGTTGAAGTTGTTGCGGAAGTTCATAATGCAATTACAGGTCCATTGCATACAGCCAGAAGTATTTCCCGCAATCTGGATGTACCGAAAACTACAGTTCTCCTAATTCTGCGCTCTGTTTTGGGGATGTGTCCTTATCGATTCCAACCCGTCCAGGCGTTGGCACCTGGAGACAACCAACAGCGTGTCGACTTAGCGAATTTTTTCCTAATCAGATCTGATGACGATAGCAGGTGGCCGCTGCGGATATTATGAATGAATGAGGCACATTTCACCCTGACAGGGAACTTTAACTCCAAGAACTGCGTTCATTGGGCAGAAGAAAATACTCACAGTGTGGCACCAGTGCCTTTATACAACAGACACGTGACTATGTGGTGCGGCGTCGCAGGGACATTCACTCTGGGTCCTTACTTCTTCGAAGAAGTCACATCCAGTGGTTTGCAAACGTGCTCCGTCCAGGTGCTCGGTATAAAGCAATGTTGGAGAATTGGGTAATTCCAGAATTGCAACAGCGAAATGACATTGTATGGATGCAAGATGGTGCTCCTCCACACATTGCCAGAAGTGTTCGACAAGTGCTGCAACAGCACTTTGGGGATAGAGTCATCGCGCGTACCTTTGCAGTTTCGTGGCCACCTCGTTCCCCAGACTTCACTCCGATGGATTTCTGGTTCTGGGGTTATCTGAAATCAAAAGTGTACGCATCAAATCCCCCCGAATTCGTCAGACTTGAAAGATGCCATAAAACGGGAAGTTCTACAAATTCCTCCTGCCATGATATGTTTGACATCCCGCTTGCAATGCGTTATCGTCTGCGAAGATGGCTACGTTGAAAACTTCTTATTCTTAAGTCTTTGCCCCTCTCCTCTCTTTTGTTATCATTGTTTTTTTAGGATGCTCTTCTTTGAAAATGCTTTACGCCTCCAATTTACGTGATACGTGTCTCGTTGCAACGCCATTTAAGGTTTTTCCATGCTCTGATCAATTTGCGCACGGAAAAGTGGGTGTTGCACTTCGAAAATTTCGAAATTTTGTCACTGTAACCGCAACTGTGAGAGATTTATGGTTTTAAATCATCGCAATCTGGACTCCATACATTCAAATAACTATCTAAACTTTCATTTCGATTGGTTGAACGGTTCGGCCACTACGGACTCATATATAGGAGAAGTTTCTTTTAGACCACCCTGTATATTTATATATTTTCTGCTTTTATTACCATTTAAAAGACAAAATGTTAGGGGAGGGAGCGCGCCCCCCAATAAGTTGCGGTACCCATGATTGAAGTTATATTTTAAATTATAGATAAAATGATTCATAATATTATACAATGTTTACATTTGAGTTTTAGAAAGATTTTTTATAGACCTTAGCTCGAAAATTATCATCTTCAGGTTGATACAATTTTTTCTTCTTTTATAAAACTATTTTGTATTAAATATACAGACTCTAGCCATATTAATGCGACCATCAGCAGATGTATAATTTTTACTTTCCGAGCATGTGCCATGTAAGGAAAGTAGGGCAATCATGAAAAAATTCGACTATGAGATTTTGACGTATTTTAAACGTTTTGATGTTTCTTAATACATTTATTCTATTTTTATAGCGATGTATGAATATATGTAAATTCGAATGTATGTGTGTATATGTGGGTGAACACGATAGCTTCTAAGTGGTTCATTCGACTGAGCTCAAATTTGGTATATACACTATCAACCAATAAGTAAATAGACACCTGTGTTAAAAGAGATAAACACAATTTATTTGTACTCAGAGTTTGTAGAGCCTCCACCTGAAGCATTTACAGCCTTAAACTACCGCGGCATGCTTTCCAGAAGTGTTGGGATGATGGACAGTGTTACTTGCTTCAACTCGGATTGGAGAAGACATAAATTCTTTCCCCGATTTTGAACGGTTACTGCACCTCTAAATACGGCGATCCAACTCGTCCCAGAGGTTTTCTGTTGGATTAAAGTCTGGACTCTGGATAAGGCCAGTTCAGTAGGTTCACCCCTTTGTCTTCATACCAATCGCTGGTGGACCTCGCAGCATGAAAAGTGGCGTTGTCATACTGGATGATCCAGTTCGTAAAATTGCCACACCGTAGGAAGCACATTGTTGTCTAGAATTGTGGAGTAGCAGTCGGAGTTGAGCTTATCATGAATTGGGTTCAAGTGTCCCAGTCCATACCACGAGAAACATCCCCAGACCATAATTCTACCGCTGCCAAACTTTAATCCAACTTTAAGCACAATGCATTCTGGCAAAAGACGTATTCCAGGCTTACGCCAAAACCCAGATTCTGCCATCTGACTGGTAGAGATTGAACCTTGATTCATCATTCCAGAGAACCTGTTTCCATTCATCTATGGTTCAGTATTGTTGCGGAATTACTCTGCTACTCCTGGGATTCGTCGTTCTAAAGTCCTGTTGGTGTAAAAGTTCAAGTAAAAAGTCACTTGTTGGAACACAAACTTTATTGCTTCTAGAATTTCGTAGAACAATCAGCTGTACACAATTCACAAGCACAATCTAGCAGTAGCGTGCTTTTAACAATCCGCTTGGATCAGAAGCTCTCACAAATGCTGTATTTCTCACACAAAATAAGTCACTTTCACAGGCAAAAATTCCGTGGAAATATTCAAGGGATATAGTACACAATCCCTTAAGACACAGCAATGAAGAATTTACACACAGGACTTTAAAAACAGCTTCACAAAGCAAGCTAAAACACAGCTTCTATAGCACTATCAATTCACACAAAACACGCGTACTGAGAGCTCTTCACACATTGAGCGTTCAACTCGCACTCACTTTCGGGGCGACGCGCGCTTCTATAAATAGCCGACGCAGGAGGTACAAGAGGTTTCCAGAAAAGTCAATTTCTCGAGGGTTCTACATAAAGCGTGAATTTTGATTACGTCATAGAAGAGAAATGTTATGTTATTATGCGTTTTTAATGCAGGAAAAACAACTTCCAGGCCCCATTGGGAAAATCGCGCCAAATGACCAAAAAGTCGCCAAGCTTGGCGACTTTTGGCGAAATATCGCCAAATTTGGCGCCAAAAACAAGTCCCCAAATGCGAAGAGATCTAAGCTCTAGGACTAATATTTCTCGAGATTTCTAGAATCTGCATTGAAAAACAATGGCAAACCGAAACCTCCATATCTCCGGTTCTAATTGGCCGATTTTGATGCAACAAAAAGCAAAATTTATCTATTTGAAGCGTAGAATACGAATTTTAAACCATTTTAAGCCACAGAGCAGCGGGTTGCTCCGAAAATTCGTAACAGTATCGAAGTACCTTGCACAACCTCAACCGAGCAGCGATGTTGGATTTTGTAATAAAAGACTTGTGGGTCGCTGCACGACCATAGAAACAAAGCAAATGCGCTTCCTTGCGGATGGTATTTATCTGAACAACAATACCGGATGACTGTTGGAACGCCTAGAGTATGTAGGCCCTCGGATTAGCGTGGTTTTCCCAAATTTTTTTGATTAGTACTCGTCTGTATATGTCATAGTTTCGTGGGTAGGTCGGGTCGAAGCACATTCTGAAAATCACCACTCACCTTCCAATTCTTAATCACAAAAGCCACTGTCGATTTTGAAATGTTTCACTCACTAGATGTGTCTTTAAGCATCGGCCATCTCTATGGTAGCCGACAATTACGCCCTTCTCGAAGTCAGACAGATCTGAATTTCGTGGCATCTTGCATGCGACTAATGCCAATGCTGTTTCCTGCATGATATTTAAACTCTTAATAGTCACATTATTTTCAAGAAAACGGTCATAAAAGTGCCTATTTTTTATTCCAGAAAATTGTACAAAAATAAGTGCATGTACAATATGTGTATCCATTTTAAGGATTTGGATATTTTTTTAGAGCGAAAGAAGGAAAGAAACATAAAATGTTAAATTTCTAGAAAATGCCAACATTCAGGGTTGTTGTAACTGAATGTGCGTTTTCTAGTAAGCAGGGAATCATTAAAAATTTATGTTTTAAACACTAAAGCAGGATTTTATTAAACTTACTTCGTAAAATAAATAAATATTTGTGAAGTTTTCTTTGAACATAAGTAAAAAAAAAATGAGCTAAGATTGCACAGTGCGTATCACAAATACACTTATTTGAGTACTGCAACCATCTATTTAAAAATAAACTATCTCCGAATTTAGTTAAAAATAGTCTGGTATTGTAAAATGAGATATAAAATAATCCGTGCATAAGAATTGAAATGCCGTTATCTTTATGGTAAATAACGTTTGAACACTATTGCCGGGCAATATCACGGGCGCGAGGAATAGAGGGAGAAAGCTTAGCCCCTGATTTTGACGGGAGCGACGCTTTAGGTTAAGTACAGAAGGCGTGACGAAGATCAATGCCGCAGTATTCTCATTTGTATGGGTGTCCAAATACTTATTGGTAGATAGTGTATATATAGTATGTATATTAGAGGCTTTTTATGGTATAGTATGCATATTAGAGAGAAATTCTTGAAAGTGCGCTAGCGTCTACATGGTGCATTAGATTGAGTGCAAATTCGATATGTATACTATAGGTAACGGTCATATGACCTGAATACATTTTATATTTTGGTGTGTTTAGACCTGATTTTTTGTTCACACGCGTTTTAAAAAGAGTTCTACATTACGTCCTAAGCAGAATTAATTTATCTGGAGTTCCCAAACAATTTTGATTAATTCAAATCAGGCAGCTGATCATTAGCTCAACATTATTTTTATTCGATCTTTTCGTTCACGCACTGAAGATGATAAATAATACTTATCAAAACAGATCTGAGGCTATTGCAGTTGGATTAGTGCAAATGAAAAGTTGTTTATTAGTTTGTCTCCCAAAATAATATATAATCTCGAAATACGTTCAGAAATAATAAATTAATAGAAAGTAAAACAAATTTCATCACGAAGGTACATTAGAAATGAGCGCTGAAAAGGGTACATACGTTTTATTGAAGTTATACAGGGAAACGGCAAGCCATACGGTGCCGAACATAAGGAGCAGGAAAAGTAGACTATTCTCTCGCTTGCAGGGGGTTGGTAGCGACACTTCCCCTTGCGATTCGTTGATGCTAGAGTTACTGAGCCAAAAAGGGAATTCAACTGTCGGATTACCTTCCTCCACACAGGCGGCAGAGAAATAGTTGTTGTTGAAATCTGTAAAGTAGATACATAGCTGGGGTTACAAACTTTTAAAAATTGGCGTTTTATTTACACAAATCTTATTTAACAACTTTGAAAGATCCGAAAATACACAATGTTATAACAAAAACTTGTGTTAAAAAGTAAAATTAATAAAGTCTTTGTAACATAACACACATAAAGAGGCACTTATCAAAAGGTGATCATTCAGGTGGCACAGCAGGCCCTTTCTTAGCAGTTCTAAGAAAGTTCAACCATCCACACGAGCAGAAAGGACAGAACTTCTATCCTTTTCTATTCTTCTGAGCTCTATTATTACTTTCCTAACATGTACCGTGTAAGGAAAGTATCGTAAACATGAAAAAATTCTACTTCGAGATTTTAGTTTATTTACATGTTTTGAGATCTTCTGAATTCATTTATCCTATTTTTACGAGATGTGTGTGTGTGTGTGTGTGTGTGTGTGTGAGTGAACACGATAGCTCCTAAACGGGGCATTCGATTGACCTCAAATTGGGTATATATATATAATAAACCACCATCGTAAGACCGGTATTGATTTTGATGTGTATAGGACTTATAATTTTTTTACAGGGCAACGACAAAGATTTCTTTTACATTATGACCTATGGGGGGAAATTCTTGAAAGTACACTAGCATTTATTACTGGCTTGCATGGCAAAGCTGGCAGGGCGTTCCCGTAACCATCTAAGAATTTCATGAATTTTTTTTCTTGTGTTGCCTTACCCAAGGAAAGAACAAATCTGAAATATTTTTCGTTTACCTCTTTCAGTTTGGGAGTTATGGGGGTCAAAGTACCCCAGATGAGTGACGTAGAAATAATTTAGGACCATTTTCGCCATTTTATTATCTCGACTGTGACTGACTCAGAGGTGCTTCAGAGAATTCTTTCCTTTTATTCTATAAAATACCTTGGATTAACATCTCAAATTGAAAATTCATTCGAAAATAGCCAGAGCCCCCAAATAAGGGCCTCCGCAAATACCCCCATTTTCATAAAAAACACAGTTTTAAGAATGCTTTAAATCTTGGCTCTGACGTGATACAGAAAACTTTTTGCGCAGAGCAGTAATACATCTTCATATAAAGTGAATCCAATGTTAAGAATTTTTGAAGGCCCCACGTTACGGGGCCCCAAACATGATCTTTAGCGCTAATTTATGTAATTTCGAAGCATTGGTACAGCTGAAGCCGACTTCCCACAGGAGAACCATAGGCATGGAGATGCAGTATCAACATAGTAGTTTCATATTATGGAAAAACATTTTTTGTAGGCACAACTGTGCCCAAGAAAAATCCCAAAAAGTACCTCCCTATTTGGGACATTCTACTGGCACGCATGGGGCATTTCGGCGTTACTTTTAGATGTTTAATCGACTGTATCAATATTGAAAATTAACTTATTCTTCATATATCACAAATATATCCTCCATATATCACAAATAGTTCTTTTACAGGGGCACTCATAAGAATTACATTCCGCTGTATGGGGATCTCTGCAACTACTGAACCGATTCGAACATTTTTTTCACTGATAGAAAGCTACACTATTCATGAGTAATATAGGCTACCTTACAGCATGCAGCATAACTAGTTCTTTTACAGGGACACTCAAAATAATTCTAGCACATGACGCTATATGGTCATCTCTGTAACTACTGAACCGATTCTAAAGATGTTTTCACTGACATCTACACTATTCCTGAGTACCATAGGCTAAAAATCATGCATGCAGCATAATTTACAGGAACACTCAAAATAATTCGTAACCATTGTTATAACTGTCTCCGTTCGCCAAATGCCAAAAAAAAAGCTATCTCATTAATTAACTTTACATATACCATGTTTAATACTTCATTTGAAATAAACAAAAAGTAAATAATATTGTGAATGAAAGACATTGTCGAAGTTCTACATCATTTATTACTGGCTTGCATACTATTTTACAACAAAATTCCCAAGGACAAATTCTCTGCTTATGTACTTAGTTTTATTATAGAGTCAGTTGAATTGTTTATTGTGAGATGCTTTGATACTTTTTATATTAGCAATCGTAAATGGAGTAACAGAAGCAAATTCATTTGGGCAGAAAAATATCCTGTCTGTAGTGACAGTTTATGCGCCATTTCGTCGTGGCCATTTAATGAATGAGAGTCAGGTATTGTATGCAAATATTTCATTGTAGCAGTCCCATCTACTTCTGATAAAACGATGAGCCTTCCACTGTAAAATAACTTTTCCTATTCCACTACCTAGTAAGAGTTTAGCTCAATATTAGCAACTTACTACTTATTTTCACTAGTCTACAAAGAAAATTATATTTAAAAACAGAAATAATGTAAAATGCTTTTTAAGGCGTCTTCTCACTTTGAAAATTATAAAAAATCGAATTTTTTTTCTTTTTTAAATTTTGAAAGTACATATCATCAAAAATGTTATATCAAAATTTCATAAAGATCGGAGGAAATACCCAAAATAACAACGAGTGTTTCAACAGCTGTGTCTGGGCAATGGCACCGAAACACGTTTTCACGGGAAGAAAAACCGTAGAAATTGCTTGTCAAACAGCAGCATGCATTTATAACGAAGGGCTACAACCTGTTTTAAAAATTTTGGAGGTGATGGATGTCAAACTTGGCCCTATCGCCGCTCAATACGCCGAGAAACGCGACCGTGATCGCGTACGCGTAGGGAACCGCCGCAGCTCTAACGCTTCAAAATAGACTAGGTCGAGACGAAGGGAAGCTATTTTGGACGAGCACAACTTCTACGAAGAATCTGAAGGTCCATTGTATGGAGCAGGCATCGCTGACTAACCCGAGGTAAGGTTTTTTCATGATTTTTCTGCAAACAAAACTTTAAACGCGTTTATCTCAAAACAAGGTTTTTCAGTGCCTTGTTGATGAAATTTCGGAAACTATCCGGCCGATTGTCATGAAATTTGAATGACATATTCTTCATAGTTATGGCTATAGCGCATATCATGAGATTTTTGAAATTTTGATTTGAAGTATTTTTTTTTTTACAAAAAACTGCAAAAAACCGCGTTTTTTTTTACTTTTCTGAAAAACGTGCGCCATTTTGTTATTTTTGCGAATATCAAAAATCTGATGATATGCGCTATAGCCACTGACATACTGAATCTAAAACTGTTTTATTTTTTTGTTTCAGATGACCTGTCTCGGAGATACCATCAACAAGCCACGAACATTACATTTCTACACGGGTTTTTCGATGCTACTGTTTTATTATAATTAGTAATTGATTAATGAATTCGGACTGGGCATTAAATCATTTATTTATAAGCAGGCAGATTCGTCCTTCAACATTTTACTCTGCTTACGGGCCGTGCCTAAAATCGAGATATTTGAATGGGTTGGGATCCGGCAACTTACACTAAGAAAGTGTAAGTACCCCTACATCCAAGTACGTATAAAAGGGACATAGAACTATAAAATTCTTCTTGTGGCGACTAAGTTTTATGAGTCTTGAAATAAAAGGATACGATTTTTATTCAGGAAAATTTAGTGGCGGACAACAAAAGTTCCCCTCCCCACACACACCAAAAAAAAAAGGAAGTTTAATAAAATAGTCTTTAAATAAAAATTGATTTCCTTACATAAGTGACCTGTGTAAACCTACGAGTATATAAATAAATGTGTTTGTGTGTGCGTGTCTCTGCCTGTCTCCCAATCGTTTAGAGCCTAGATGGGTAATCCCAGACCTACCAAATTTTGTATGCTGGTTCCCCAGGACAGGTTCTAATAACACTCCTCGAAGTGATTTTTTTCGAAATAGATTTTTTTTAATTTTATGTTTTATGCGATTTTTGGCATTTTTTCCCACGTAATACGTTATAACGGTGGTAATTACATTCTCAGTGAAATAACATTTGAATCGTCAGATAGAGGAGAAAATTTTCTTTTAAAAACAGCTGTTTGATGTATCGTAATTTGTAGATTTAAAAAAAATCAAAGAAATATCACTTTTGAAGTAAATTTTCGTAAAATAATTTTTAAACTATTGCATCTGTAATTATATTCGTCGTGAGTTTTTGATATTTTGTCAAATGATGAAACTTTTATTCCGCCCTCTTTTACAGCGAAAACGTTGGAAAAATATAAGAGAATTTCTTAGCTATTTTAAAAGATTGAAGAAGGATTGTGAATTCAATAGCTGCTGATAAATATTTCGCTATTAATCCTCTTATATTTATTTTGACAAAATAAATTACTTGGTACAGTAGTACTTTGATTTTAGATTTCATTTATGATTAGATTTCATTCTTTCATTCTTTTTAGATTTCATTTATGATGGTGTAATGAACAATCCTACCAACTTTGAGCTGGGTGTGAATTTTTGTAACCTCGGATTTCTAAATTGACCGGACTAGTTTACAAGACAGGGTGTTATAAATACACAAAATAGTCACTATTGGTCTCTGCAAAACCCGCATATCATTCGCCCGTACAGACATTAAGTGTGTTGGTCGATAAATGTTTGGTGCGGCATATACAAAAAGATCCTAATTGGGCCATTTTTTTTCGATGGTGCTTAAACATCCGAAAATATGCTCAGACTTTAAGGGCTCAGTGACTGACGTCTTAGACGAGTGTGTTTCACAACAAGATCTCTGACAAATGTGGTTTCATCATGATGGTGCTCCAGCACATAAATCATTAAAACCTCTGTTCTACTGGAAACATTTGGAAATAATATAATTAGGTACGGAAGTCCTGTTGAGTAGCCTCCAAATCACCAGACTTGAACCCCTTAGATTACTTTCTCTGGGATTTCTTGAAAAATAATGTATATGATAAAGAATCAACAAGTCCAACACACGAGGGGAGGAGCACACCCCCTCCCTTCATTTCAGTACTGAGTTGAGATTCGAGTCTTTTCATTCAACTCACTGACTTTTCCCTGCACCTATATTCAGCAATCAACTCTCAACTCATTAACCAACTCCAACAAATCTAGATACTGATTGATTACTGGACAGCGGGAGCGACCAGTTTAACCTTGCCGCTTTTCGGAAGTTCCTATTTCTTTAATTTCGATTTCTGAAAGAGTACGTACTCCGAATCTGAAGCTATATAGCAGAGATGGACAACCTTTGGAAAGTTGCGGGCCAAGCTTTACGTCGTTAGCGAACTGGCAGGCCGCATAATTGAGATTTATATATGGGATTTTGAATGTTTTATATAGGATTTTGATATGTTCTGCCTGCCGGATGAAATGCCGGGGGGGAGGCACATATGGCCGGAGCGCTGGAGGTTGCCCTTATATCCTAGACGGATTAGCATGCTATACTTTAATATGCTTTTTTAATCGCTTCATCGTGAAGATTACTATCGCTCTTCTGTCTGAAATATGTAGAACTTCTCAATTGTATCTGTTACGGTAAAACGCGAAAGTCTGGTAAATCCTTGGTTTTACCGGTAAAACCTAGCTTTTACCAAAGTGGCTAGGTAAAACTTCGAAGTGCGCTTTAATGTGATTGAATTTAGGGCTTTTATCAAGCCTTTGCGGTGAAACCTAGACGTTGCCAACGTTTCCGGTAAAAGCCCGAAACGAAGGATTTTTTATGATTGAGAGGATTTTACATTTGCAGATATATTGTATACAGTGTGTTCCGTTGTACCCAAGTGACCAGTTTACCTTATGCAAGGAACTTTTTAAAAATCTTGTAAGTTAGTTTAGAAGAAATAAGCGAACGTGAAGTAGTAAATAAAACTTTCTTCAGCTGGAGGACAAGGACTTAGAAATACCAATTGTTCAAAGGGGTTTACGATGATGTTTTTGTAGAAATCAGCTGATCTGCTTCGTAATTCAAAATGCCATAACAGTCAATCTTTTTGTAACAAGTAGTAAGAAGCATTAAAGTAGTAGTGTTAAAGAAAAACATACTTCATGTTTCTTATTTTTTAAATTCTATCCTTTTTTTCTTAGCTATCAATTTATTATGTTTTTTTTTACCTATTGCCAAAATTAGTTTTTGTTATTAAATACTGCATTTTTCAATTTTTGTTTCTTGTTACTTTCGAAAAATAATTATAAGACAGTTCCACCGACATATTCTTAAATCATGCCGCCCAGATGGTGCAGTTGGCTTTAGTAATATTCTATCACGCCTTAGGTTTGGCCTAGCCCAGACAGCACGCTTAAATCAAGCTTGACATGTCTTTGAATTTGACGTATTAATACAAGCTTGACAGTTCAATTCAATTTAAGCTTGCAGCAAGCTTGCAGAAGCCAAGTTGAATTGTCAAGCTGGAATACAGCTTGATTTTCCCTTTCGAAAGCGTGCGTTGATGGCGCCATCTGTGAAAGAGAATGGACATTAATTGTCTAGCGTTTCTCAAATTTGCTGATATTAAATAAGAAAAGTTCGTAAAAGTTGTGTTAGCCCTAAAAATAAAGCCCTAATAATTAGCCCTAAAAATAAATTTTAATATAATTAACACAATTTCGTTAGTTAATATACTTCACTTTATGGGTGGTAGAATGAGGCGCAATCCGGCCTCCACAAAATAATTAATCAGTCATACATGTACTTGACCATAGAACTTTAAAAAAAATTCTATATTTCCAAATATGGAAATTCTTCAAAATAAAATACAATTATACTACGAAATTGATTTCAAAATCAGTCGTTTGTCTCGATTTTGGCCAGCAGTATTGCTCAACATGAAGTGTTGCGATATTGAAAGTTTTAAAACATGTCCTGCTTTTAAGTTTATGTTATGCTTATTTCCCTATGAGTAGAGTCTATAAATCACACATAACATTATTTAAATTTTGATTCATCCCATGGAAAAATAAAAGAAACTTATCAGCATCGCCCATATACTGATCGATCTGGCCAGAAAACGGCGTGACAACAGTCACTTCAAACTTTAGTCATAACTGCCCGAGGCTTGTTGGCGGAACGGTTAGCGCGCGGGCCTCCCAGCTCATAGTTTCCGAGATCGAATCTATCCACGGACGTTTGATGGAAACAGATTAAAATAACTTAAAATTTAAGCATAGAGGGGGAAAAAGCGTGGAAAAATAAAGTATGAGTGTCGAAATCGCCGACGGGCCCCCCGTGCATTTAGGAAAAATTATTAAGCTTGAAATTAAGCTTGCTATGTCAAGCTTGATTCAAGCTTGCTATGTGAAGCTTAATGCAAGCTGGGCAAGTGTAAACTAGAACACTTGATTCAAGCTTGCATTAAGCTTACACGCTTGAAATTTTCAAGCTTAATTCAAGTTTATTGACTTGATAAATCAAGCTTGCTGCAAGTTTGATGAAAGTTTGCTGTGCTGTCTGGGAGGTTCCCGGCTTGGGATTGGGTGTTAAATTATCCGTCCCTTCATAGTGGCAATCTCTGCCCCCCTAATAAAATGGCCAATAGTTCGGGCCTTATTAGTGGCAAAAGCTTGTACCCAGTGCCCTCCTATTGGAAAAAAAATCTTATATTATACCTCATACTCATCCCATTTACAATTTATATTATCAATTAAGGTATGAGTCTACACTCGGGGAACATTTTTTTTTACAGTAAAATTTTAATGAAAAATCCATGTTTTTTAATTAAAGGTTATAAAACTAAAATTTTAAATGCAGTTTTAATAAAATTCAATGTAAACTTTAAAATATTGGCCAATTTTAGTGATCTTTTGGTAAAAAATTACATTTACGTTGCACTTTCTCTAAACAGTTCTAATAATTAATTTTTAATAATAAATATCTCGTACATAACTAACATATTTTTATGACTTAAGAACCAAAGGATTTACTAAAGTTCTAATAGTTATGAAAATATTTCATTTTTTTGCGAGAAAACTCGGCTTTTTTTCTAAAATAAGCATTCTTCAAAGAAAAAAATTGTCATAATATAAATAAATAGAAATCATCTGCTTCATAACACAGCTATTTATCATCATAATACCCTGGCAAAATTTCAAATAAATACCTTAAAAACGTTATGAGATGTCATATTTATCGAAAGAAAATTTACAACAACAACAAAAAAAAACCACTTTTTCAGGGTATACGTTTAAGATTTTAATACCGCAGAAAATAATATCCTTCTGGTTCATTATTTATTGTATAACGTAGCTTCTAGTTATCGTAGAAAAAAAAAGTAAAACGGTTTTGTAATTCTAATCGTGTGACCTATAAAATAAGTAAATAAACAAACGTTAAAAATTTTCGCAAAGCAAGGATTTTTTGAGTAGTCTCAAACCTTAAAAAATTATAGTGCGTTTTAACTTTTTGAGACACACTGTATACAGTATATGAGCGAGTGGAAAATCCTATCATAAGTAATCCCTCGTTTCGGGCTTTTACCGGAAAGCGCTGGTAACTCTTAGGTCTTAGGGCTTGGCAAAAGCCCGAAATGGAATGAATCATCTTAAAGCTGACTTGGACTTCTACAAAGCCACTTTGGTGAAAGCTAGGTTTTACTGACAAAACTAAGGATTTACCAGATTTCGGTCTTTTGCCGTAACATCCAGAAAGATCATTTCGTTATAAAGTATATAAGTAACTGTATTACACTTTAATTCATGAATTTCGCTGTGATTTTTTGTTTCAATTTTTTGCATTCTGATAAATCTATTTTTTGAAGGAGGGGCGAGAATTCACTGATTTAAAATATAAATATGTGTCTAAAAATGCTAAATTAAATAGATTGTATTTTACATGTAGGTGAAATTCGATGATATTAGAGAAAAGATTATCATTATTTCTTTTTAAACATTTTCAGGCGTTTTGAATTTTCCAGTTGAACATTTTGAATTGATGAGTTTATACCCTCTTCTTCCAAAATTTCTTTTGAGAATCATTTTGCTAGCAGAACTTTATAAAGTATTGGAATACATATAAACTTCAAAGATAATTTTTTTTGTATCATAAGGCCTACTGTAGGGTTATCACAACCAGGTCCTGGGAGCCAATATTCGAGGAGGGGTACGTTTTAGCTGTGAACTTAAGATAAATATTGATATGTTAAATACAAAATCAATCAAAATTTATCTGTATAGATTTTTGCTGATATTGAAACTTGGGAGTTTGTTTTTTCAGGGCGGTATTTTAGGTCGAATTAGTGGAAGATATATATGTATATATATATATATATATATACATAATCAAGTGTTAAATACCCATAAAAGATCCAAGGCATAGTCATTGAAAAATATATAACTGAATTTAAGTAAGACAAAATTCAAGATAAACAAACTGAAAGAAATATATCATGTCAGACGTCATCAGAGGGAGATTTATTTTTTGTGGTATGGTTTATTTTTAAATTTTTAAAGTATTCCATTGTATGTATATATATATACACAATGGAATGCTATATATATATATATATATATATATATATATATATATGTGTAATGTATAAAAAGGTAATTTGGGTTTTACTAGTTTGGGTATTGTTCAAGCGGGTACTTTCACTGTAAGTTTTACTTTCCTGTCATACTTGCCACGCGCGCTCTGGAGCTATGTTTTATTTATTTTGTTATTTGTCAGACATCAGGCCGTCGATTCTGAGTTCTTTAGATGTACACGTGTCCTCACGCCCTCGTAGCCCCGGATGCCGGTCATGTTGGTAAATGTGTGTGGTTCGATCAGAGATAAGAGAGAGGAGGAGTTGTGTCTTCGCAGACCACGTGGTGTGGTAAGCGTAAATACTCCCGCACATCGAAAATGGGGGGACTTCTGCTCTTCACCGACCAGCCGATGGCCTACTCCTTGAGTCCGCTCTCCACCGGCCAACTTCGTCGAGCCCTGCTCTGGGAGATTTCAACACCGACTGCAGATATTTGGACTTCTCATTCCCTGCTTTGATGAAACTACTTTCGCCTGACCTCCCATCGAATCCTCTTATGAAGCCGATCGAAAAATTTGCGCTCCCGAGTTTCCATAGCGACTAACGACGCTGATGCCGACACGTAAATTAAAGAAGTGCCTGCCCTCCGTTATCTGATATCATCTTTCTGTACCGTGTTTACCATCCAGAAATCTGTGCCGCCTTATTTATTTTTTTTTCTTTGCACGCCCGCTGCTATTCTGAAAATCCGATGGAAATCGACGAAATTTCACTGCCTTCATAGGGCCTCCCCTTACGAGAAGTGTGTGCAACTGGTGAATTATTTCCCCCTTTTCTCCGTGCCGAATATTTTTGTTTTTGCGGTTGACCGAAACTCCTCCTGCCTGCATTGAACTTGTGAGAGAAGATATTTTTTTGTGTGTGTGTTTTGTTTATTGTTGAAGAATGACGATTTCAACTTGTGGATATTGATTAAGTGAAGTAAGCAAATTATATTTTCAGAGTTGAAGTGAACATTACAGTATTATATTTAAATGATTATCAGTTGTGTGTGTTATTTTAATAGTGCTATTTTAATGTTGAAAAAAAAGAAAGAAAAAAAATTGTATTGATATATCTGCGCTTGTTTTAATTAATATAGTATTTTCATTAAGGTAAGTTTACAATTGAATTGTGTTATTAAATATTTTATTTCAATTGAAGTTTTATACGGGTCTTACCATTATTAAATTAATGCTTAATTACTACTACATTACCTATATTTCCTGAAGATTTGAAATTTGAATTTTTGTTATTTGCATACTATGACGTAGTTTAGATTCATTTGATTATTTACCTGAAATGACTTACCGATTGGGACTCTCAACTTGACACAAATTCTAATTTACTTGAGATTATGTCATTTTATTCACTGAAAAGTCACTTGAAAATTTATGACAAATTCATGCACCCGGGTACGATAATTTAAATGAAAACAACAAATACTTATTGTGTCAATGTAGATAAAAAAATTTCTTGCCTTATATTAGGTTTGCTTAAATGTAGAAGTTTTATTTTGAATATTTACTGTGTCAGATTTTTGTGTGCCAAAATGATCGTATATTATTTCCTTTATTGAATAATGATGCCAACCATTTTTTTTTTCATGTAATATAATTTAAATTTGCCTAGACGGTTAACTAGTAATAAAACCTCTGAGGAGAGTATTCGCCCTCAGATTGTTAAGAAATACTAGTAATAACCAAATAAGAAAGTACAAGACATTGCTAGAAATAAAAAAATGTCAGGTCACATAAATGCAGTACCTCATGCAGGTTATCATTTATTGTATTACCTTGCCAAATTCTTCTAGCAAACGTTCCTGCTAATACTGCTGTTTAACAGCTATGGTCTTCGAAATTTTCTACACACTACGCACATTTTTACATTTTTTTTTTACATTGCCTTTACATTAAATAAATTTACTCCATTTTGCCAACTGCATTTTGCCAACTATTTTGCCAAGTTATTTTCATTCCATTCACTTTATGCCATGCAAGCCAAAGCCATAAGTATTTGCCAAAGAAAAGGAATGTCAGCCATGTTTATTCCGTTTTGTTTAATTATATTACTATATTGTTGTACAGTATTATTGTATGCCACCTAGGTTGTAAATATTACTTGTGATAATTTGAAAAAAAATTGTGCGTACTCATTGTTTTATTTTTATTGTCGTACTATTGCATCATTATGTTTTGTCAAATTTTAGAAACTGCATCCTGCCCCTCAAGTGTTGTACAACATAACTCCAGAATTCTAGTCACAAAATTTAAGGTGTCTAAACTTGAAAATTAGATTAGTTCGCAGTTTTAAGATTAGGTTGCAAGGACGTCTGACTCGCAAGTGAGAGACTGGCCACCTCAATCATATTGCTCGTCAGACTTCTTTTGCCGGGGGGGGGGATATTGTAATGTATAAAAAGGTAATTTGGGTTTTACTAGTTTGGGTATTGTTCAAGCGGGTACTTTCACTGTAAGTTTTACTTTCCTGTCATACTTGCCACGCGCGCTCTGGAGCTATGTTTTATTTATTTTGTTATTTGTCAGACATCAGGCCGTCGATTCTGAGTTCTTTAGATGTACACGTGTCCTCACGCCCTCGTAGCCCCGGATGCCGGTCATGTTGGTAAATGTGTGTGGTTCGATCAGAGATAAGAGAGAGGAGGAGTTGTGTCTTCGCAGACCACGTGGTGTGGTAAGCGTAAATACTCCCGCACATCGAAAATCGGGGGACTTCTGCCACTGGAACTGCTTCATGAGTCCACGCTGATTCTTGTACCCGTCTCCCCTCCCATCTTCTCATTCTAAATTGTAACTTAAATGTAATGTTCAATAAACCATATTACCTGCCTTAACTCTGAAACTTTACTTGAAATATCTGACGTCTCATATATATATATATATATATTAGGGTGGTTTCAATTTTTTTTTTTAATTTTGAACTCTCACCCCCCACTTTGGTGACATTATGTGAGTTAATGTGCCTGTTGAAATATTAGATCATTTAAAGGTTATTTAGAGGTAGCTCAAAGACTTTGAAGTTTGCCAATTTTAGTGTCAAACTTTGTATACAGTAATCAATACAGTAAATAAATATCAGTAAATCAAAGGTAATAACTAATAGATTTTTAATGAATAGTAGTTTAGTTTTATTATATTTAATCATGAAACATTACCTATAAAAATACAACCAAGATAATGTCAAGTAATGTTGTCCATCTGTAAAACTAAAAAACTGAACAAATTAAAATGCACATTAGGATGGATTAGAAATTCATTGCTTTGGGTTTAGGAAGTACTGGTATTAGCAGTCTGCATGGTAGCACCCAACTTCATCAGTGTAGTCTTTTCAGAGGTTTTGAATTGCTTCCTTTGGGTGACAACCACTTGCAAAAGATATTGTTTCTGCTCATCACTTTTGGTTAATTTGTCACTGAACTGAGTAATAAGAGCGACACCTCTTTCAGCACAGTCATTAACCACTTTAGTACTTTTCACTATATCTCTGGATTTCTTGTAAGAATCTAATCCCATCCATTCTGAGGGATCTACTTCTAAGAATGAAGTATCAAGTTGCATTGAATTGAAGAGCGTCAGAGACTTCACTGTCACACAATCTTCTAAAGATTTTAGGTGAATGTAATTTGTTTTGTCATCAAGTCGTTTTAATTGCTTTTGTGTCATTTCTTTTTTTAAACCTTGAACCATGCTCACTCTTGTTTCTGCAGACACATTGTTAGAAAGCAAACTGAGCCCAAATAGTTCTTCTCCTAGGTACCAAAAATGCCGTTTTATTGCGGTTGTTGCCTTGCTTGCAATGTTTTTGTTGAATTATGCATATTTGTGAAGTTTTACCAAAAACTGCAGATCATGAACAGGAGCTTCTGTTGCAATAGTAGCAATAAACCAGTGCTTCATAGATCAAAAAGATCAATACTAATTCAAGAAATTCTCTGTAGTCATCGTGGGGTGCTTCTCATTTCGTAAAGTTGTAAAGGCAAATTCTATAGCATTTTTCCTTAGCTCTAGAAGTTCAGCAGCAACCGTTCTTCGACCAATCTTGTTAGTTTTATATGTTTCAAACTTTTGTTGATCAATGAAGTTCCAATATTCTTTAAACCTTTTAAAAAGAAGAACATTTGGTCCAGATGATGGCCCAAAAAACAGAGTGAAAACATCTGCAAGAATAATTTCATGAATATAATGTCGGACATGCAAAGTACAGCAGGTTTCTTCCTGTATGTTTTTCAATGAGAGTGCAAGCTCCAGAATTTATGCCAGTGTTTGATGTAGTATCAAAACATAATCCCTTGACTTGCTTAATTAATTTCCATTCTTCTAAGGTTTTCACTGTAACTGCTGCTATTGCTTCACCTGTTCCATTTGGGATTTTAGGGACTCCAAGTAACTTTTCTAATCCACTTCCTGTAACTAAGATTAAAAGCCTATCTATTTTCTCTGTGCCACTGCAAGAAACCCCTGGAAGTAATTTCCCATCCCAGTGTACCACAAAACTTATCAGGATTTGATGCACTAAAATCATCTTTAACATTTTCCGCCACTTCCTTTTGGTAAGATATTCTTGCTTTCCTTACACTGCTTCTTGAAATATTGTAGTGATCAACTTTAAGGCCTAAACTGTTTACAGTTGCTGCAATAACATTATTTTGAGTTGGAGTAGAAGATATTATTTGGAGTTGGAGTAAAAATTATTTAGAGTTCGAGAAGTTGTTATTTGAGTTCCAGACAAGGACTAATCCTTGTCAGAACCTTAAATTATACTAAACTTGTTGTCACTAAAATAAATATCTATTTTATAAACATATATTATTGCTATAAAAATTGAAATGCAAATTCTTATACAGAAAACATGTTGTTTTCCATATACACTAAAGGATAAAACTTTAAAGCCTTTGAGCTACCTCTAAATAACCTTTAAATGATCTAATATTTTAACAGGGGCAATAACTCGCATAATGTCACCAAACTAGAGGGTGAGAGTTTAACTTTTCAAAAAAAAAATTCTCCATAGGCAGCAAAACCACCCTAATATATATATATAGCAAAGAGAAGCAGTATTTTGCATTGTGCGGTTCGGTAAAGCTTTTAAAGGGTCGCATCATGGCTGAATGGATAAGGCACTGAACATGGTAGATGGCTGGTGTGGCTATTATGTAGCTCAGTGACAACTCCCAACTCTCATTTGACCCAGACTGGAATCACTTAAAAATCTTTTCAAATCCTGAAGGGAAAAAAATGGTTTTTAAAAATTTCATTCCCAGATTAATTCTATACCTTCCCCAAACTTCTGATTCGAATCATTGATGGTGAATGTATTGAAACAGCAAATCAGGGATAAGATTCGAATTAGTCATTCGACTCATCGAAGCATTGGCCATCTCTTCTAACGACAGATCACAATCAAATTTGTTATATTTTGATGAATATCAAGTTTGTATAGCTGAACAAAACAATAAGAGGAAACATATCGTAATGTAGGAAAGCGAAGTCATGCAAGTAACATAGAATTTGCTTTAACTTCTCATGATTATCAAAATGTGTAACTGTTAAGAAGTGTTTCGATTCTCTCGAATAGCAGAGAACATGTTTCTAATGATAGGCATTCCCATTTATGCTCATAGGCGTAGCGCCGGGGAAAAACGGGAGGCACGTACCTCCTAACTTTGTCTAAAATCCTTTGATTTTCAACAGCTAATTGGGAATTCAAAAACTTTCTTTTTCTGCAATTAAACTCAATAAGTGCGCCGACAAATCTGTAAAGTGCCCCCAAAATTTTCGGTCACGCTACGCCTATGTTTATAGTACACAGTTTTCCTTTTGCACAGGTAAATGTGAGAAATCATTTAACACCATTTTGGACTGTAAAACGCACATGTATTGTAAACATGGTGAATGGGATCGAACAGAAATTACTAACCTCATTGCAGATTTTCAGTGCAATGTTCCTTTTTGTACATCAAGCTTTAGTAATGTTATGTTAAAACTCCTGAAACAACATATTATGGAGAGTAAGTGGTCTCTTAGATTTGAAAGTAAGCATAGTTATTTTAAAGAATGTATTATACAAGCTAAAAGTGTAAAGAATATTTTACACACAATGGCCGAACGGCATCACTATTTACAACCAAGTGCATTTCAGATCTAGTCGATATTTTCACCATAAGGTACAAAGAGAACAAACATCTTCATTTTATAAAGATTTTCACAGCAAACAAATATGTAGTGCAATATCGGAATGCAAGCGTAATCGTTTGGATAGTATATATGAATCTAAAAGCATTATAATTCAGGCATCTTGAACTTTTAATATCAATGATGTGATTGCTTTTATTGATGAATCATATTTTTTACAATACGATCAAATAAATATTTTTCTTCACACATAAAATCCATTTTTATGTTGAATTTAAATTTATCCTTCTTGAATTGAAATCTGTTCTTTTGATTCTTATCTTAGAATTTACGTTCTGTACGTTCGTAATGAAAATGAAACTAACGCATTTCAATGCGTACAACATACTGAAATGAAATTTCTCAATAAGGTGCATAATTTGAAATGAGAGAAATTATTTTGTAATAGGAATAAATACTCCGTGCTATACATAAAAGTTCTAAAATTCTTAAAGTCCTACAAGGTGTTAAATTTTGTCATTAACCCGTAACCTTTCCGGATGGCTGACGAATACCTGCGAGAATTACCCTCTAGGACGGGAGATTTTCACCGCTAAACCTAATCTACATTAAAGTCTTCAAGATCACATTCAATTCCATATTAATTTTTCTTCTACAGGATAAGACATAAGAAAAGCATTCCATGCTATATTCTGCTTATTCTCATGAGTATTTTCAACATTAGAAGTGAAAGAGCTTGTATAAAAATTAGTACTCTGCCTGAAAAATGTATTCCCTTTGATAAACTAGGGTAGTGTAATATTTACCCTAATTTAAGTTTTATTTAAAAAAAGTAATGATAATTTAAATTCGAAAGGAAGATTTATTTTCAGTTAAAAAGTGGAAAATTTTAAAATTATTTTAAAAGTTCTTTTGTGTGTGATTAAAGTACGGATAGACTTTGAAAACCGGTACTATTAAATTAAAAAGAAACATTTGTGAAGGCTAGTGGTATCCGGATTAGTAACCTTTAGAAATCGTTTTAGGATCGTTTTATTGAAAAGGCAAAACGTTCCACTTAAAAGCGCTGATACGCGTTGGCCGTCTTCTGCGGCAAAATAAATCTCGTCATGTAGGGTAGGTACACCAGTAATTGACACTTTACCCGATAATTTATTATAATAAGCTTTTATTTCAGAACTTTTTTCAACTGGAGCTATTTAGTACCCATTTAGACATTTGTCTTCAATTTTATGGGATTTCCTTTTACCCCTTGAGGGCTCTAGGTATCAGAAATTGAGATTTTAAATTGAGTGCTAAACAAAAGTCTGATTCTCAATAGCTGGATTAATCCTGAAATTGAGATTAGTTCATTATCAACCTGTTTCTATTTGAAGAGCCTTTCTTTTAGAAATCAATATAAACTGAATTGTATTAGATAATAGTACATAAAGTTGTAGAGATATGTTTTAATAAATAAAAAAAATATTTATTTAAAATGGAGCGTCAATTATTGGGTAAGAAAAAATGGATTTCACCAGTAATTGACACTTATGTTTTAAATGATTTCAGATTAGATAGTAAGTAAGTGCTGAGTGAAATTCTCAATAGACAAAATATTTTATAATCAAACTTAACGTTTTATTTTAGTGGAAAAGCTTATTTTATGTCAAGAGTTCATTCCTCTCCTATAACTAAATTTTGTTTGATTCACTACAGATATTTCAATCTTATGACTCCAGAAATCATTTGGCTTGCAAAAATTTCAAAAAATCTAAAACGGCAAATAAACATAAAAAAATTGAAGATATTTTTAAAAATTAAATAGCTAGCTAATATATTAACTGCGGACGCCTTACAGTGATTCCATTTTTTTAAAATGCAATTTTGCAAAGTTTTAAAATTTATTCGAATTCAAAAAATAAAATAAAATAAAATAAGGCATTTATTGTTTTAGTCGTTACTGATCAACATGTTACTGAATTTCATTTTATTCTCTGTTTAAAAGCTGTTTTTGAGGGATAAGAGACAACAAACATTTACTCGATTTTTACAAAATCTCGAAATATTTGAAACAAATTTGGCATCTATAGTTCACACATTAACTTGCCACATAATATAATTTCGAATATCATTCCATCCCATTACAGCTTTTCGGGAATGGAACAAAAATTTTCTTTATTTTCGCAACATTTCAAAATCTAAAAAAAAATTTAAATACTTTGACACCTATAGTTTTAGTGACCCCTATGATTATGCTAAACTTTATTTCATTCTCTTCGAAGGCTTATACACTCATGTCCATAAATTAAGGATAATTCAGAATCACACAGAAATTGATCTCTAAAATAAAAATTTCACCTGTGGAATGATCACACACATCTTGAAGAAGAATATGCAAATTACAGGAAACCACCAGATTTCGTGGATGGTACGTCACAATGACGAGAGTGTAAGAGAGGGGTATATAAGGAATGGTGGCAAAGAAGTAAAATTGTTCACAAGCGCTGTGAAAGCCTTTCAGTGCAAAAACCGCATAGTTATGGCACAAAAGAGGCATTTGGATGACGTTTTACATGGCAGAATTATCGGACGACTGGAATGTGGACGTACCAAGCTGGAAGTATCCGAGGAACTTGGAATCGCCCAGAGTGTCATCTCCAGGCTTTGGCAACGATTCCAAGATGGTGGTAATATGAGTAGACGTTACAGCACAGGTCGCCCCCCAGTTACAACGCCGAATGAGGACCGCTATTTGGCAGTTACTGCCAAAATAAACAGACGGAGTACAGCATCAGACCTGTCTCGTCAGCTCTCTTCAGCTACCGGTACGACAGTTTCAAGGCAGACCGTGTACAGACGCTTAGGGCACATTGGTCTATATGCTCGTAGGCCTGTCAGATGTGTTCCACTTACCGCAACTCACTGTCGCCTGCGATTAACCAGGAGTAGAGAGCATGGATTGTGGGCACCGCAACAGTGGTGTTGTGTGATGTTTTCCGACGAGTCCAGGTTTAATTTGGAGTCTGATTCTCGCCGGACATTCATCTGGAGAGCGCCAGGTACCCGTTACCACCAAGAGAACACCATTGAAAGACACCGTTACGGTGGTGCAGGATGGCTCGTTTGGGGAGGAATTATTCTTGGTTCCAGAACTGACCTGCATGTTCAGAGTGTAACGATGACAGGCCACATCTATCGGGATGTCATTCTGGAACAACATGTACGTTTGTTTCGGGGCGCCATGGGTGCTGAATTTGTGTTTATGGATGACAACGCCCGTCCTCACCGTGCAAACATTGTAGACGAATGCCTTCAATCGGAGGATATCACCCGTATGCATTGGCCAGCATACTCACCGGACTTGAATCCAATAGAGCATGTGTGGGATATGCTTGGCCGACGAATTGCAGCCCGTCAACCCCCTCCCACCTGTCTACCGGAACTTCGGAGTGCATTGCTTGATGAGTGGTGTAATATTCCCCAAGATCAGATTGATCATTTGATACTCAGCATGCCTAGGCGTTGTCAGGCCTGTATTGCATCGTCCGGGAGACATACTCCGTATTAACCATCCTACTAACCATGTTATACTGTTTTTTGTAAATAGGTTCTGTTTTGAAATTTGGTCAAGGGAGTAAAACTTGCAATTTTTATTAATTATGTCAAACATATAGCATCTTTTTTGCTCTTTACTTTTTGTTTAATAAATAGACTTTACAAATAAGTCAAATTTGTTTTGCTTCTTTCTCTTTCTTTGCCTGAAGTTCATTATCCTTAATTTATGGACATGAGTGTATATGACAGACAATCATATATTTATGCATTTTAAATAAATTTTCTCAAAATCTTAAAAACTAATCCAAATTAACAAAAAATTGGATGGCTATGGTTTAAGCTGCATGTTTATCTATTATGTCACCAAATTTCACTTCGTTCGCTTTAGTTGTTATTACGTGATGTGCGAACAAATATTTACACAGTTTGAAACAAATTTTTCGAAATCTGAAAAAATATATATTTTTTCTTTTTTTAAATTTGACGTTATTGTTTAAGTAAAGTGATCGCCTATTATGTCACCAAATTGAAATTCATTCGCCTTAGTTATTGTTACGTGATGCCTGAATAAAAATTTACGGTTTGAAACAACTTTCTGAAATCTCAAATTCTGATGAATTTTTTTTTAATTCCACGTTCTTCTACTCATTTTTTAGGTGTTAATTACTGGAGCAGGAAGTGTCTATCCCTGGAGCCAAAATTTTCTTGGTGTCAATTACTGAGGTCGAGACCATAAAACATAGAAAAAATATAATTTCCAATACTCTGCAATAAACTATACCTTACATGAATTTTCAAAGTTCATCTAAGGTTTGAAAAAAAATGTTTCTTGATAGTTTTAGTAATTTGCAATCACTAGTTAATGCTAATTATTGCTCTTAAAGTGCCAATTACTGCTGTGCCCTTACACTACACGCTTTCGCCGTCCTTTGCGGTAAATTTTCAGTGAACGCGTATACACGGCTTACGTCCAGAAATTGTTAAAAGCCTTTAAAATCGCTTAAATATTCACTTTTTTAACACGCTTTTATTAGCTTCACCTGTATGTATGTTTGTATGTTTGTAACCGACTCCTTTGAACTCGATTTTGACCCACTTTAAACGGTCAGATTTAATTTAAACTTTGTAGATATATCAAGGATCGATGACAATACAATAATTTGATAAGTTTATCCCAGTATCCTGATTTTAACATGCTTTTTATTTATTAGCTTCACCTATATGTATGTTTGTGCGTTTGTAACCGACTCGTTTGAACTCAAATTTGGCACACTTTAAACGGTCAGATTTAATTTAAACTTTGTGCATTTATGAAGAACCGGTGAAAATACAATAATTTTATAAGTTTATCTCATTATCCTGATCACGATCACCAGGATTAAATAGTTCCTCATTTCTAATCCTGATTGAAAGTAGAACACTTTCAAAGATTACAAGCTTAAGAAAACTTTTTTTTACTGCGACCGTGATCGTATAGTGGTTAGTACGTTGCGTTGTGGCCGCAATAACCCAGGTTCGAATCCTGGGCACGGCAATATTTTTATTTTTACAAAATATCATGATCCATCACATTATGGAAGAGTTGAGTACAAGAACATGTTAAGGCCTCTTTTTAACACGCTTTTATTTGTTGATTAGAGACCTGTTCTTCCTTTTTAGTGAGGAAGGTAGCATTTAACTGCAGGTTGATTAATACTTTGGTACACAGCAGGGGCGTAGCAAGAGATGGGCTCAGGGGGCTGCTCCTCCCCGAAATGGGACACTTTACTTAGCTTAAAATTTGATATTTAGCTTACAATTGAACTTTAGCTTTAAATTTGATACCCAGTCCACCCCGAAATAAAATCCTGGCTACGCCACTGGTGCACAGTGAAAATAAATTATCTCACAGTTTGTACTTTCCAACTTAGTGTTCCTTAGTGTCTTATGAGAGATATCGAAAATTAAAAATAAATTTTAAATACATACAGTTTAAAAAAAAAAACTAAAAAACACGCTTTTATTTCAAAATCGAACTAAAAAGTGAAAAATAAATCTATAGTTTAAAAAACCAAAAAACACGCTTTAGTGATAAATTGAACTAACTAAAAAGCGAAAAATAATTCTTAATATAGAAATAAATTAATTAACGAAAAATAGTATTATTGTGAAAAAAGCGTGGGGTGCTCCATATATCAGTTCTTGAGAATATTCGATCGGTACGATTAGTACAAAAATGCAAGTACAAAAATACAGTAGAAAGCGCTCCACGCTTTTTTCACAATAATACTATTTTTCGTTCATTAATTCATATCTATATTAAGAATTATTTTTCGCTTTTTAGTTAGTTCGATTTATCCCTAAAGCTTGTTTTTTGTTTTTGTTTTTTTATACAAATAAGTAATACAAATAAGTAATACAAATTAGTAATATTTTTGTAAACTTTAAATAAAATATTTTTGGTTACGAAATGCATTTTATACGCGTGAAAAGATAAAGAATCAAAAATTAAATAAATAAGTACAAAGAATGCTTCTTCTTTTTTCAAGTTTTAATGTTACACATAAATGCACAAGAAAATACAAATTCTGGATGTTTTAGGCATTTTAAATATGATAATTTATTCCAAAAATAAGCAGATGAATATAACGTTGCGGAGCTCCATTTCATGTATTTTTAAATTTTTTTTAATTCTTTCTTGGGTTGTATGCCTGCATTTAGAGCTGATGCGATATTATCTCTTTTATTTAGATGCAATTCTTAAACAAAGTCTAAAATGCATAACTTTACTTAGGACGTTGTTTTTGCAAAGTGTTAACAATGGTTCCGTTAAATGTACAAATTATTCGTTATGATTGCACGGAGTTTCATGCAGAGAAAATTTCGTTAAGGCACACATTTTTGTAACTGAACAAAACTGAACGGGCATTTCGCCCCCCCCCCCACACACACAAAAATGATTTCGATGAAAATGTTTTAGATCGTTTATACCTCGCTTGTACCTCATTGGTATTTTGATATTAACCGTTCCCTGTGTGTGTGTGTGTGTGTGGGGAGGTGAAACGCAATACATTTTCAAAAATAAACTGTTTCATTCGTATGTACCTCGTTTGTTTCAGCAAAATATTCGTTTGTACCTCGTAAAACTTTCTCCTATCACCACGTTGACAGCTTTGTGAGGACTCCTTCGGCCGTCGTGTTCAAGATAACAAACGAACTTGGTGCGTTCTTCAGTAGAAACTGTTTGCGAACTTTGATCCGAATGAATTCGATTCTCCGGCTGAGCTGAAGAGAAGATATCAGGTTGTAACGAAAGTTTTCCGCCATATCTGCCTGAAAAACTAACTTCTAACTCCTTAGATAACTGTTTTTGAACTTTCGGTACCAAACCTGCACAGTGTCACATGATACAACAATAGTACTTAAAGCTGTACTCATAATTCGTTGATATTATGTAGCTTACTTTTTGCAACACAACTGGAAGTAAATGATGGTTCTAATCCTCTAGAGTGATAGTTCCATTTGAAACACCTTATACTTAATGATAACTATATTTTTTACAGATTTCACAACACAGTGTTATAAAGTAAACCTCTTTCTTTCAAATGCCAAAAATCGTTCGACAAAATATGAGCAAATACGCCAACGAGAACTGCGTGCTGACGATGTTTGCGGTGGCGGGAAACTTTCGTTACAACCTAATACTTTCTAGAAAAGTGTGAGTTGGGCACCAGGAGTGGGCGGTGCGTCGAGCACGTGAAGAGGAACCAGCCCTTGCATGGGTTATTTTAATCGCTAAGTGAAACACGCCGCCCGGTTAAGGAGTTTGTGTGGAATTTTTACCTGTTTTGTTTAATAAAGTGGCAGTGTGAAATCTATGTAATTATTGTAAATAGGTGAAATAAAAGTATGTTAATCCAGAATGACTGGTTAGCTGGTGGCCGTATAATGAAGACTTTACAGCTATTTATAACTGGTGTCAGAAGCGGAATGTATCCACGGGGAAAGTTGAATTTAAGTTTTGCTTGATTATTATTGCTTTTTCACGGAAGTTCGTAAATTAATCACCGAGTTTGTGTCAAGAAGTGGAGACAGTTAGGGGGTTTTCATCCTGGCAGGACTTGTGATTTGTAAGTTTGTGTCAAGAAGTGGAGACAGTTAGGGGGTTTTCATCCTGGCAGGACTTGTGATTTGTAAGTTTGTGTCTACAAGTGGAGACAGTTCAACGTTTTCATCCTGGCAGATTTGAGTGATATATGCTATCGTATTCACGTAGAATTCCAGTGCAATGTGAGAGTTCCATCCCAGGAAAAGTAAGGAGTGAGTTGTATTTTATGATGCATTTTGGTAAAGGTTGACTTACGCACAGGTGCACTCATAAGCAATGGTGTTATATGCATATATACTTTATTGTATAGAATAATTTTGTAAAGTGAGGATTTTTTATAGATATAATATGAGATAAGAAGAATGGCCTATCTTGCAAAAAGCGTAAAACTGATCTGGTAACTTTGGCTTTTGAATTGGGGGTAGATGCCGAGCAGACTGATAGGGTTAAAGACATTATAACGAAAATTACGACGTCCGTGAATTAGAAAGAAGAGTACGTCAAAAATCTGACTGAGCAAATTGAGGATGAGCAGAGAGAAAAAAGGGAAGCGGGAAAAACTAAGGGTTCCGTGCTCGTAAGGGTGCTCGTAGCGTACATATCGTGCTCGTAACGTACATCTTCCGCGCCACCTGTTTTCACCAAAGTAATAATTGAAAAGAAGAAATAAAAAGGCAAATCCGGCTAAATATAGATCTACTTTAGTAGCGGCCATTTTAGTCCAGAAAATCGTAGATTTCATTACTACTATTTATTTTCAATTGTAAATTTTGTTTTTATTTAAAGAACTGTTTTACGGCCGATTACCAATTATAATGAAGTGTTTAAAATAAAAAATTGTATCTAGCGGTGTATATTTCAGAATTTATTTTAGCATGTTCGAATACTGGATAGAGCCGGGGCCTTCGCGATCGCAGTAACTACTGCGATCGCGAAGGCCCCGATAGAGCTTCAAATATTAAAAACAGTGCTGGCTATAAAACATTAAAGTAAAATAAAAGGTATCTCAGACACCCCCTCCTTCCCCCCCAAAAAAAAAGAAAAGAAAAAGAAAGGTGTTCTTGCAATATGAATGAGGAGAGGGAAAGGCTTAGGGGAAAACATTGGTTAGCTCAAAATTCATTATATATATATTTTTTCGCATAACCCATAAGACAATTCAGCATTATTAGATTCATGAAAGTCTCAGACGGTACATTACAAAAATTTTAAATACTTGTTAATATCGGTGCAGTGGCGGACTATTTCAAGTACCACAAGGAAGGGATGATATATGATATTAATTATTAATAAAAATAAGAAATACATTTAATCATTTTATAATAATTTGTTTAACAAATGCTATTAACAGAGTAACAACTGAATAATTAATAAATCAATAATTAACAGTATCATAGGTGCATCCCCCGAGGGGGTTATGGGGGCTAAAGCCCCCCAAAGGGACCCGAAGATTTAGATCTGAACCTCCCTAACCCCCCCCCTCCCCCGAAGATTTAGATATGAAAAGCTTCGAACATTGTTACAAAAGAATTAAAATATTTTATGTTTTGAAAACTGTCTTAAAATACTTTTAAAAAGGAAGTTGTTTTTTCAATATTTGCAGTTAGTGTGACACATGTACTACAATAATTTTTTACAATAGTGTTTAATACAATAATTTTTTGGTTAGTGTCAATGAAAATATCAGATAATTGTTTATGACTTTATAACATGGTACGTTGATAGTGGGCTTGTGTTTACGGACAATTGATACAAAAAATTTTGACGCTATAAGGGAGTTATAACTATAATCAAAGTCTCTATAACCGAATTCAAAATAGTGTTTTTCAATAAAGTATTTGCAGCTCTAGCCCCCCTTAAACCAAAATCCTGGGTGCGCCACTGAACAGTATTAATAATTAATGAACATTAGTATGACAGAGCATTTTACCAGAGTTGGGTCGTTCCTTCATTACAGCTGATTTTAAATCTTAAACCCATGTTTGTTGTGTTCGCTGCCATTATTGAAAATAAGCAAACCAAGGAAAACGTAGCCCTTATCTGACCAGTGTTGCTTCCCAGAATAAATCCCACTCCTGGGAAAAAAACTGGTCACAGAAGGAGATCTTTGTCCGTTGTGTATTTTCAATGATAACAGCAAACAGGATAAACAGACTCAAAAGCGTGTTAAAAGACTTAGGCCCTTATTCAGATAGATTTAGTAGCTACTAACCCTATTGTTTAGTTACTAAATTTAGTAAAGTGGATTCAGATAGAATTTGGAGGCGGAGATACTAAACACGTGACCAAAACAAGCTGCTAAAACCACGTGACCAAAACAAGCTGCTAAAACCACGTGACCAAACAAGCTGCTAAATCACCGACTAAATAAACGCACGCCTGGAACAAGCACTCTGATTGGTCTACTAGCTTCCCTGTTAACTTATCCCACTTATTCCTACATTTTCCCTGACTTCCCTTGGTGTTGGTCACGTGATTTAGTACTAAATGTATCTGAATCCCGATTTACGAACATTTAGTATCTCCGCCCACTTACTAACTTAGTAACTGAACAATAGGTTTAGTAGCTACTAAATCTATCTGCATAGTAGCCTTAGCAACTCCACAGATTTTTAAGTTAAGTTTACTCAAGGAATGGGAACGCAACAAGACGGAGGCACTTATACAGATAGAAAAATTGATAGTTTAAATAGCAATATATTTTTAAATGATGCTTTTTTATCATTTTAAGAGGTATCTAGTATAATACATTATGTACACAGATTAGAGACCAGCACGGGCCGGCCCGCGGGCCGGGTACGGGTACGGGAATAATAAATCTGTTGTCAATGGGCCGGGCCAGTCTCGTGTCTAGTTTTTGTTTCCCTACCCTTCCTGCAACCAGCGAAAAAAAGAAAAAGTATTTTTAGAAATTGGCATCTGTAGGTAATAAATTATGGAATCGTAGGGCTATTACTATGTTTACTTTAAAAGACTGATGTGGGAAATTATTCAAATTTTGTTGCACTTAGAAAAAGATGTCATAACCGTCTGTTATCCTTTTTTATACCATTAGTGGCGCCTATGATGGCGCCAGACGAGCTGATACAGATATGTTCAGATTCCAGGTCGACCGGAGATTTCCACATTATTCTACTTTATGAATTAACATCTAATTAAAAATATTCCACTTTTCAGAATATATATGCATATAAATGGTGGTTATTTTAATATTAGTATTGATATAATGTAGTAGTTAACATTAATAAATTTACTTAATATAAAATGCCTGAAAAATATTTATTTATTGATCTATTTGCTCGTCTTCATATTTTTTAAAATTTCTTTAATTTTCGAATTTTTGTTCCTCAATTATGGGCCCGTACGGGCCGGGCCGGGCCGTGATGTTTGTTTCAAATGTGTTATGGGCCCGGGCCGGGCCTACAAATTCAAGAATCGTCGGGCTCGGACTCAATTTTCAGGCCCGTGCAGGTCTCTAACACATATTGCTTACACACCTTTAACCCTTACAGGACCATAAGATGTCCAAGACTAAATATGCCAATACAACACAATATTTGGTAAAGTAAAATAAATAGTTAGTTATGGTATTCTACGAAACAATTTCGTTTACTTGTGAAGCACAAGTGGACATTGCACATAACACATTTATTATGTGTCCTATTTTCTAAAGTTTGAGAGTTCTTTTTTTTATTCGTTCAGAAACACATTTGCCGCCTTGGACATGCGTTTTATTTTGACATTCAGTAAAAAAAATATCGATTCAATAATAATTGAACAATCGATAACGATTTTTGTAGAAGGGAAAATATTTCCCTTGAGCGTGAAAGGGTTAAACAAGAGAACAACAACGTTAAACAATCAATATGTCCAAAATCCTCATTGCTTTCAACAGGATGACCAGCAACTCAATTTTCTTGCTAAAGAAGGTGGTCCCCCCCACATATATTATTGTTTTCTAAACTACGATTTTGTGGACTAAAATGGCCGCTACTAAAGTAGGTCTAACATTTAGTCGGATTTGCTGTGGTGAAAACAAAAAAAAGTGGCGGTGGAGGTGTACGCTACGAGCACCATATGTACGCACAAGCACCCTTAAAGGGGTGTACGCTATGAGCACGTACGCTACGAGCACGACACCAAACTGAGGGCGGAGTGCGAACATGAGCTAGAACGTCTGCAATTGACAAATGTAGAGACGAGTGGTCTGACCACTTCGCGTGACGAGCTGAGCAGAGTTACGCGGGAATTAAAAAACTTGATGCAAAAGTTTGATCCGAACACCTTAGACATTTCATTATATTTAGTTATGTTTAAGCATCTGGCTAAAAAGGCTAATGTAGACAAAGCTGATTATGGCTCTCACCTTATACCGCTTTTGTCCATAGAAATCTCGGAAATTATTATTAGACAACCCGAGGAAAGGGCTGAGGACTATGAGCATATAAAGAGGATATTGCTGGAGCGCTTTAAATTAAAACCTGAAACCTTCAGGATTTGATTTACCCAACACCAAAGACGTGTGGCTTTATGGAAAGATCTAGTATTCGAGCTCGGAACTTTTTTGTACGGTTGGTTAGATGGAGGGGGGCTGGGCACGTTTGAAAAGTCAAGAGCTGATGACTGCTGATCAGATAAAAAAGCGTGTCTCGCCAGAAGTGAGGGAACACTTCATTGATAACTGAGACCTGATCAGTCCGTCGGAGTTAGCAAATAAATGAAATCAATATGAATCAGTTAGAAAAAGTTCGCGGTCATTTTCGGCATTTCGGGTCATTTCAAGGGGTTCTGATCGGCAAGAAATGGATAAAGAGAATTTTTTGTCATCAAGAAAGGCATCCCCTGAAAAGCATAAAAATCGGGCGGTCGGAAACACCCCTCCCTGGAGAAGCCCTGAGTTTAGACGTAAGAATTCGAAAAATGTAGGATTTGAGAGTAGAAAGAGGTTTAGATGTTTTTTCTGTGGCTCGCCAAACCATTTAAAAATAAGTTGCCCCAAACTAAAGGAAAAGCGTGCTTTTGAGCAAGTAAATGTGGGGAGTTTAGTGAGACTTTATTTGAGCTCTATATGAGCGAGGCAAAAATTAACGGAAAATGAATGCGAGTGTTGCGAGACGCGGGAACAAACATGGATCTAATATCCTTGAACCATATCAGTCCTAGTGATTTGTTAGGTGAAACGATGTGGGTAAAACAACCGTTAGATAAAAACTTTACTTATTTACCTCTTGCAAAAATTGAAATGGAAAGTGCGAAATTTGGAAATGTAACTAAGGCAGCTGTGATTGATTCTTCCCTTGATCAGGGTTTTTATCTGTTATCAAATAAAACTGTAAAATTGATTGAAGATCAAAAAAGAAACCCATTTCTAGTGAACGCAGTTGTTACTCGTAGTCAAAAGCGAGAAGAAGTACTTCGGAATCCTGAAAATCTTGAACGTACCCAAAAGGAAAACCTAGAGCAGCCCTGTATGACGGGCAGTTTCGAATTGGAGAAAGGAGAAAAAATGGAATTGTGGAAGGGGGAGATTCTACTATTCAAACCTTTTTATCAGTGGACTCATAAAATTTCGCTCGCGAACAAAAGGATTGCCCCACCCTTAAGCCATGTCTTTCAAGCGTGCAGGAGAACACATGAAGGATGCAGCACAGAAAGGACTGTACTTTATGCTCCAGATTATAGTAAAGAATTCATAATCCAGACAGATGTGTCGGACAGCGTAATGGGAATTATAATGGCCCAGAGGGATCCTCAAAAAGAACACCCGATATTGAATTTAAGTAAAAAGTTCTCAGATTCTGAACGTAAATATAGCACCATTGAACGAGAATGTGCTAGCATAATTTATGCTATAAAAAATTGAGGCACTATTTAGATAGACAAAGTTTTACAATTGAAACTGATCACAACCCATTGGTCTGGCTTAGGTCAAACGCTGGGGCGAATCGGCGCTTAATGAGATGGTCTCTTGCCATACAACCATTCAATTACACGATTGTGCATAGGAAGGGCTCCGCCAACAAAAATGCTGACGGCCGTAGTCGGGTAAGCTAAATGAATTTTGTAAAAATTGATAATAGGATTTTAACTTTTGCACAGAATGTTGAAATTGAGTCAAAATTGTATGTAGACATGCTAGTAATTTTTTTATTTTCTTTAAATTGTTACAATATCAGGTTTATAGAATTTAAAATATATTTTGTGTAGTTATGTGTTAGATTAGTTTTCTTTTAATTTAAGAATAGTAGGAAATTTGCCTCTAGCTTATGGCAAGATCAAGTGATCTACATGGAAAGTAGAAACTAAATTTTTCCTCTAATACATCGGAAAAGTTTTCTAATGGGGGAGGAGTTGTTAAACTTCTTCCTATCACCACGTTGACAGCCTTGTGAGGACTCCTTCGGCCGTCGTGTTCAAGATAAGAAACGAACTTGGTGCGTTCTTCAGTGGAAACTGTTTGCAAACTACGATCTGAATGAATTCGATTCTCCGACTCAGCGCCGCCCAGGCGGTGTAGTGGCTAGCGCGCCCTACTACCATCCTTTGGGCCCGGGTTCGACTCCCGGCTTTGGGCGTGGATGTAAAATTGTCAATTGTACTTTGATATCAATAAATATGATTGTGTACTTATGAACAACTGAGATGACAGCCATAAAAGTGCTATAGATCTCGAAAAAACTGTGTCACTCAAACTCAAAACTCAAACTCCGACTCAGCTGAAGAGAAGATACTTTCTAGAAAAGTGTGATTTGGACACGAGGAGTAGGCGGTGCGTCGAGCACGTGAAGAGAGACCAGACCTTTCATGGATTATTTTAATCACTAAGTGAAACACTCCGGTTTTAAGGAGTTTGTGTGGTATTTTAACCAATTTTGTTTAATAAAGTGTGAGTGAGAAATCTATGTAATTTTTGTAAATAGCTGAAGTAAACGTACGTTAACCCAGAATGACTGGTTAGCTGGTGGTCGTATCCTGAAGACTTTAAAACCTCATTAGTAATTTGAACAAAATAGTGTTCTTGTGTGGGAAGGAAGCATTTTGCCGCCCCACCTACCATCAGCAAATGGTCAATTTTTAATAGGGAGCTAATAGTTTGTACCTCCCTTGTATAAGCAAATATTTCACTTGTATCTATCTCACTTGTTAATTGAAAAAAAAGTAAATAAAAATCTCAAAATAAGTCTTTATTGGGAGTTGAGCTGCCGAAACAAGTAGCACACTCCGCCCTTCCCCCATCGTGCTTACGAATAACTAGTGTTAATAATTAGTACATCGTTTTAGTGGCGTACGCAAGGGATGATTGTTGAGTGTCCCCTCCCCCCTCCTTTCTCTTTACGAAAAACTTTCAACACGAAGTCCATATCGTCGTTGTCAAACCAATGTCTCCTACATGCCCTTTTTGAAGATTTCTACATTTTGATTATTATGACTATTTTACTAACCAAATTTTCTTAGGAAAATACTGCTATCTGACTCTTAAGTATAATTAACCCATTTATGCCTAGCGTCCCTTTTTTGGGACGGCAATATCGCTATCATTCGAAAACGTTATTTATTTTTCCTAGCCTTTATTCGCGAGTATTGAACCTCAATTCCAAAAAATATTTTAATATGGCGAAGTAGGATGTTGACATTTCAATTTTTATACATAACGATTTTAAATGAAATCATCCCTTGTTCAAAAAGTTGACATCAGAAATTTATCAACTACTGCTGGTGTTAGCAAAAATCGAAGAAAGTCGCAAAAATATCCAGGCACGAATGGGTTAAATGAACTGTGGTAGCTAAAAAAATATGCTATCAGCCAGAATATTGCCAAATAATAACGGCTAAAAAAAACTGATAATAATTTTTTTTGGACAGTGCAGATTTTTGTTTGGCAATATATTTTTCACTTTTTGCAAAAATATTATGCCTTTTAGCAAAGATTATGCCTACCCCCCCCCTCCCCGTTGAGGGAAGTCCGCGTACGCTTCTGTCCCAGTTTAGCACTTCTTTCTATCAGGAAAATTTTTGTTTGTGCCTCTTTTCTGCGTTTTGAGCTAACAGATGCTTTTCGTTTTCGTGTTGAAAGGGAGGGGTGTGGTTATGAATCGCTATTGCAAATTAAAATAATATCTATGAATAAGAGAACTTATATAATTTTTTAACTCCCGAAAACAAACATTGGTTTATTCAGACTCTTAAAAAAATTCCGTTTAACGAAGTTAACCGCACCTGATTGAACCGTACTTTGGCCAATATGAATCTGCATTATCGCATTAACTTTCCTTCTATTATAGATATTTATTTGTATAGTTACGCATGTTTAACCCCTTAATTTTTATCGTGGAACAGTGAACTGTTATATTTCAGGGACAGGTCACGTTGAAGAAATCCAACTATGTAAAAAATAATGACGCACCCTCCAGTCAATAAGAAACGAATTTTTTAAAACATATTCAAATGAATGAATATTAAAATATATAATATACATCCCAAGTCTTAACACAGGTTAATATTATAGTTTAGATAATTTTACATTAATTCTAAACCTAGCTTATTTTACAGCTTTTGTTCTGAAAAACTTCAGTTCATTTTTGAAAGTGGTACTGCCAGTGTCTTTGTCCATGTGCAAGTCACTCGGAACATCTGCTTTTGTTCTTATTTTCTCAAATTTAAACAAACTAAGACCTGTAGAAAACTTTCACTGTTTTGCAGTTTTGAGCTCTTCGATACTTGTTGTTGGTATATGCCATAAAACTCTTGCATATTATCCTCTAAATCTTCAATCATACCCTCTTAGTTTTAGATAGTTATTTAAAAAAGTACTTTATGTAACTACTCATATAAGATGCCAAAGAAAAAACGACTACCTGTTGAGGTAATAATGGAAGCGATGTGTAATGCACAATCTGAAGTTATTACAGAAGTTAGAGGTATACAGCACCCTCCAGTGAAGTATGGATTGGAATATCTCAACTCTTAGAAGGAAAATATTGCCCGAAATCTATTTACATTCTTGTAAAAACTAATAAACAGGGACTCGAATAAGAACTTGGCTTATTAAAGAATGAAGATAACATGAAAGTTTTGAGCGAAAGTGAAATTTCAGTAGAAAATTTTTCTACAGTTTCTTCTGAGGATGAAAAAAATCAGCTCGGCTTCTGATGGGTACGAACATACTTGTGTAAAATTCACAATAACTTTAACACCCAACGAATGGGCTAGAAAACGAACCAAAAGGAGACGAAAAAATACTTTTATATTAGATGAAAAAGTACTCTGGTGATTTCAAGGTAATTATTCAATGTGATTATATTAAGAGCAGAATTATTCTGGTGATTTCTTTAAGAGCAAAACAGTCTCCAAACGGCGACACACCGGTCATGTAAAAAATAAATATCTTATGGCTATACGTAGGACCTCACATATTCTGAATTTAGAAAATTACTTTTAAGAGGAGAATGAATTTTGGTGATTGAGAGCCAAGCGATTTGCCCTCTTTAAACGTTTTAAGTCTTGAAATGCAGAACGATAGCAGAGGAGAAATCGTATAAAGATCCGATTTCAGTTATTTACGACATGAAGTACAAAAATGCATTTCGTAATGCTATAAGAGCAATTGGATTAGATTCTTTCTATCTATTTCATTGGTTTCCAACCCAGATATACCTTTACAGGGCGTATTGTAAGAAAAATACATAAGAAATTTGCATCTATGCAACAAGAAGTTTTGTTAAGAAGTTGAAAAGACCGCTCCGAGAAAAATCCCATGCTGCATTTTTGTATGTAATTATTGCAAAAGATCCTGAAGGTTTGTAATTATTGCAAAAGATCCTGAGCCAAAAATGCAGTACTCTGTGGGTAATATTAATAACAGAGCATCGTGACACTAACATGATTTCCTTGTAGTCATCAGAATGGAGGAAAGATGCTTGTGAATTACCAAAGGAAATCATGGGAATTACGAAAGGAAATCATGGATCATTCTATGGAACTTTTATCAGCAGTTGCGAAAGCGTTTACCGATACTTATAATATTTATGTAACATGCATAGATGCATGTATAGTACTGTTTAAAATCAATTACTTGAATGTTTTACCCTCAAGCTTCCTTAGAATAGATGTTGCACATATAGTGAAGTTAATATCATCATGGAATATGTTCTTAAAACCATTAGTAAACGGAGTCGAGTATTTTACCTCTGTGTCCTAGGACAAATTTTAATGTCTAGCAATATTAATGACATCAGAGAGCTACTTGAAGATTTATTTGTAGTAGCACTAAGTGAAATTGAAGATAGTGATGTGAACTCAGGCGAAACAACGCACTGTTAACTGTCTAAAGAAAAACTGAAGCAAAGACATGCTATGGGCAAGGTTGGGCAAATGCCCATCCTTGTGGCAGAAAATCACGCAAAATTATAAGTAAGTGTAGAAAATCTTAAATCTGATCTTATTTTTTTGATTGATGTTAAGCAAACCAGTAATTTTACTTAAATTTAATCACAATCTACAAAAATACAGTAACATGTGTGTATGTGCGCATGCGTATATGTCTTTAGATAGACATAAAACACATTTATGTCTATCTAAAGACATGTAATTCGTAAAGAAGTGTTCGTTTCACTTAGCGCAGGTAAAAAACCTGAAAGGAGGCGGCTTCGTTCATCGTTTAGGATCGTCGGTCAACTATTCAACATCGATCATTTTATTACTGCTTTTAAGGGCTTAAATCTTACTTGCGCACTTCAGATTATGAGCTTCAAACTGGTGTGTGTTCTATCATCGTGTTAGTTAGGTTCGACTCTGCGTTAAGAATGTTTTGTTGATTAGTCAATAACAACAAAACAAGCTTGCGCGACGCAGAGTCGAAACTAACACGACGACATAGCACATAGAAGTTTGAGATTCACAATCTGATGTCGCCAAAATTTTAAGCAAGTAAAAACAGTGGTAACTTGATTGGTTGACGAACGATTCTAAACAATAAACGGAGGTGCATCCTTTGGCTTTTTTGCCTGCGCTAAGTAAAGCTCATTCTCCATTACGAATTGCATGTTTTTAGATGGACATTAATATATTTGTAATTTGTTCGCTTGCTGGCATAGCATTTTTTGAGATAAATAAACTTTTGAAAGGAAAATGTAAATAAATGAAAAAAATATGCCTAAATCCCGTGAATTAGTTTGAAATATTTTTGTACTTTTTCGTGATTATATCAGCTTAGTGTCAGCGATGAAAATAAATTTAAAAAACTGTGATAACGTGATCGGTTGACGAATGACCCTAAGAATGAACAGGGGTGTACCCTTTGACGTTTTTATCTGCGCTAAATAAAACTCGCCCTTTTTACGAACTACATATTTTAGATAAACATTAATATGTTTTCGGATAGCTGAATGATGAGAGAAATTTTATTTGTAATTTGTACACTTATTTCCATCGTATTTTTTAAATAAATAACATCTTTTAAAAGGGAATATGTGAATTAAAATAAAAAAATACATGTAATGGCTCGTGAATTGAAATTTCAAAGTAGTTTTGCACTTTTTATGATTACGTTAGCTTAGTTAGAGTTCTACCTATAAAATAAGTTAAAATGAAAACCATTTAATTGAAGATTTTTTAAAATTTGCCCTTGAATGTTAAATTTTGGGTTATCCAAGAAAGTTTAAAGTTCCATTTTTTCCAAACTATTGATTTTCGGCTACACATATGGGGGGGGGTTAAATTTTTAGCGTTTTGGCTACCCTATCACGTGTTACCAGGAATACGTCGAGTTACCAGTAACCCTATTTAACTTGAGAATCATTCGAGCTTTCCTTATGCCATTTGTGTCCTGGCTGGTTTGTATGACCTTCTAGTGCCTTTGTTCATGCCAGCAATAATATATTTTGACATCAACTTCATGAACAAGTCATAATTTATTTTAAAAATTATGTTAAAAAAGTGAAAATTTTACATCCTACTTGATCATGTTAAAGTATTTTGTGAAATTGAGATTTAGTACGCTCCTCAGTTAAAGCTAGGAAAATGAAATAACGTTTATAAATTTTTACGGCTGACAACGAAAATGCTGAAATTTGAGAGTCCCGAAAAAGGGACGTTGGGCACAAATAGGTTGATTTATGTCTAAGGAATATTTCCTGATAGGCATAAATAGGTATTTAATATTTATGGAATATTTCCTGAAGTAACAAAAGCAAAATTTTTAGATACTCTACTTTTCTTCTGGAAATCTCTTGTATTGGAAAGCAATATCAACCCAACTAACAATTTTGCTCGGGTTGTTATCGGCCACGTACCCTACCGATGATGGCCCGAGTAAAATTGCTAGTAGGGAATTTAGATTCCAAAAAATAAATTTTGAACAAGTTGTTAATTACAGCAATTTGTTAAACAAAATATTCATATTTGGGTCATTTTGAAAATTCGGTGACATTTGGAAATTTAAGAAGCAAAAATACATTTTCAAAAAATAAGTAGTTTTTTCCCATAATATAAAACATACCTTGTTTCTGATCAATATTTAGCTATTATTCATGCATTTTCTCTTTTTCTTTTTTCTTTTCTTTTTTTTTTTTTAGATTTTTCCACTATCAGACTTGAAATTTGTCATGTCTGTTGCCGGAAATGTTCTTTGAAATCTGTACACTTATGTTTAGCACGAAATAATGCAAAGTGATGTATTACATAAGTACAGAGTCCTTTTGTCCATATAATAGAGTCTTTCCCATTTAAAAATTATTTTCATTTTTTTCATAAGTTTTTGTTTGTCATGTCTGTTACTTATTATAGTAACAGACATGACTTTTCAAAGAACAAAAACTATGGAGTCTAAATAATTCCACAAAAACATGAAAAGAGACACTCATTTAGACTAAAAAACTAATGATCTATATTAATAAATCGAATTACAAATAAATATATTTTATACAATTAAGATAAAAAGGCATGACATGCTATAAAAATACTTATCACAAATAGGCTTTTGCTTTTTCAGTCAAATGCCCCAACTCAAGATGTCTGCTTATATTTCTTTTTTGACCACATTCTAATGGTAAACAGGTGTTGCTATTCTCAAATTTCAATTTTGTTTAAAAAGTTGAAAATAATGCATAGTTACAAACATGACATTATTGTCCGGACAGCTATATTTAAATATCAAAGTCTTGTATTTTTCTTAAAACGTTAAAAAATCCTTTTCATAATGTAATATAAACTCTATTTCAGAATCTTGAAGCATGCCAGGGCAGAAATTTTAAATTTGGGGCAGTAATTCGTCATAACACATTTTATATTCTAAGATTCGGACAGCTATATTTCAGTATCTTCTCTACTCACTTCTTTAAAAAAATTATTTAAAAAAATTGTTAAATAGTAAGTGTTTTAATCTATTGTTTCCGTACGGGAAACTGTCTAATAAAAACTATGATAAAAAGAAAAAGTCATTTAAATTGTCTTGCACCTTGTAAAAAAAAATATTTTACACGAGGACAGCAAATGGCACCGAACTTTGAAAATGACCTATTTGTCAAATTTTAAAGCGAAAATTTCACCGGTAACTATTTTTCTTCTTTCAAGAATGGTGTTTAAAAAAAAACGGTAAATGACTAGCCAACTTTCTTGAAAGAAAAATTTCGAAATGTCCTGAAATTGATTTTTAGGTATTCACTTGTGTTACATTTTACAGCAAGAATTTTGTGTATACCTCTCTGTTTGGAAAAGATATGCCAAATGAAATTTTTATCTCCCTACCTTCCATTCATTAAGAATTCCGGAAAATAAACTACGTTGAGTAAGTAAAGTTACGTTAAAAACCTCACTTACCTGTTAATTTCTTATTATCCCCAGTATTTTACCTGAATGAAACAATGAATTATGAAAAACCGACAATGCATTTATACTAATAGTCAAAAACCCAATGAGGTAGAAATGAAAACTTTGTAGGTACAAATGAGGTAAAAACGACATTTTTGAAAATTCGTTGTTAGTGGTTGTGCAGGGGGGGGGGGAGGGGGGGGGGAGAAATGTGAATCTCTTACAAGTTAACACTCATGTTCAAGATACCTATGAGGTAAAAACGAAAGTTCCTTCCTTGGTTGGGGCGCCAGAGTTTCGTCAGGCCCCCCACAATAAACGCTTATACCGGGTGACCAAAAAGTCCGTAAAAACTTTCAAAATTCATTAAAAACGAGCAAATAGTAATGATAGAAAATCGCGGTTTGATCAAATATATTTAGAGGATGATGAAATATTTTTGAATGACAAGAAAGTTTGTAGTTCCAAATGTTACGACATGCACAATGGGAACCAAGTTTTCAATTTTAAAAAATCCGAAATCTCTCTAATCTTACCCATGCAAACTGCAATTTTGTATCGTTATTTTTTTCTTTTTTAATGAGTTTTTAAATTTTGATGCACCCAGGATGCATCAAAAGCTCGTGAAACTTCAAAAATTTATTAAAGCAGAAGAAATAATAATAGAAAATTGCAGTTTGCCTAGAAAAGTTTACAGTGAATTCAGATTTTTTTAAATTGGAAACTTGGTTCCCATTGCACATGTCAGTGCCACCTATCGGTAACATTTGGAACTACAAACTTTCTTGTCATTTAAATAAAATCCTATCATTCCCTAAACCTATTTCCGCAATTTTCTATCATTATTTTTCCTTTTTAATGAATTTTTAAAGTTTCTACAGATTTTTCGGTCACGCGGTAGTTAAAATACCAGTGAGGTACAAACGAAAACTGCTGGTACAAACGGGTACAAACAAGGTACAAACGATTGACACCATTCAATTTTTAAAATTCGTTGACGGGGAGGCTAGCGTTTCACCAACCCCCCCCCCACAAAGACACACTTATAATTAAAATACCATTGAGGTTCAAACGGGTACAAACGATTGGCACTGGTTATTTTTGAAAAAATCGTTGTTAGGTGGGCTAGGCATTTCGCCAGACCCTCCCACACACACAAAAGGAAACACTTATTGTCAAGATACCAATGAGGTACGAACGAAAAATTTTCTGGTACAAACGTGTACAAACGAGGTATAAACGACCGAAAACATTTCATCGAAATCGGGTTCGGTGGGGGCTGGCGAAATGCACGTGAAAACTGAGTTTTGTAAAAGTCTGTATCAAAAGTAATATTTAATTTTAATCAGAAAGAGAGAAAAAAAAATTGCGAGTCACTACAAATGCAGAATTCCTCCTAAAGAGGCTTAGTAATTTATCATTTATTTCACCCTTTCCGGCGCAAGAACTCTGTATTTTCTCGTTTATGCAGATGCCTGGAATAATAGTTAAATTTTTGATGTCAATTTAATGAAGCATGGATAATTTTTCTGTAAAATATCTATAGCATTTTTATAACTATGCATGACACTTTACCTCCTAATTTCATTTTGTGCAAATTTAATTATCTGGTAAATAGACATAGGAAAATTGACTAACGCTTCTGAAATTTGTGATGTACACCATAAGTAGGTGACTAGAACGTCTAGCCACCACCCGCGAAATTGTTAACACCAGAAGCGCGCCGTTGGGGGCAGTTTGACTCTTTTCCCAATTTCTTATGCTTTGTTTCAATATAGAGTTCAAACCCGCAGCTGATATTTTTCTACTTTTACTAAAATTCTTCCAAGCGTGCTGTGACAAATTTTTACATATCTATTTAAATCAGTAAAAAAAAATATTCATAGAAATATCTAAAATAGACAACAGGGGCCTTTTGATCCTCATAATAAAAATGACTGATTTTCAAGAAAAGTCTGTTTTAGAATGCTGGACAACATGGGGAAAACTCAAACATCTTATTGGCTGAGATGGCTCCAGTTTTCGCTTTATTTCCAAGCGCACGCATCCTCTCAGCACCGGCTTGCTACAGAACATTTTGAAGAAAAGTAGTGCTGCTACAACTATAGTTGAAAAAGGAACACTGAGTACTTTCCATTGCAGCATTCTAAAAATTTTGATTGCTGCCTTCTTAAGCAATTTCCCATGCAAACAATGTGGAGAGAATTGAGTATACAGCAGTGTCTTTCACCCCTGAAATAGTTAGATTTAGATATCAGTGGTGACGACAGCAACGATGAAGGTTTTCTTAATGATAATGTGAATTAACAGAATGTTTTGTCATCTGAGAGAAGTGACAATGTGGCAGAACATTCTGGCAAAGTGATTTCCTTCGTCATGAGCGGACGGTGACGTTCACATGGACATAGGCATATGAAAGGCCGAGATAAAAACTTGCCAAATCATTCTGCTGGAATCAGTAATCGATAAGTACACATCATCCAGCGCTATTCTTTGGCCTCCAATGAAGTATAGCAGCTCTGCTTTCATTACACGTCACACTACAGCTCGCAGTATTGTGAAAAAAGCACGTGGACCAGCGTCTTTTGCTTGTTGCAAGATTGGGACGAATCTTGCTTCGGCCTGGCAATTGGTGGTAACTGAATCAATGGTGATACACATTCATAGTTGCTGAAGCTCGAAGTCAGCTTGGAGATGACAGCAAAATTGAAATGTTACTGTGGAGGCCCCCCAGGGGATTTATCTTAGTCAGGTAATCACGGGTGTTACAATCCCGGGGTACCCTAGCATACTATACTCCTTTCCTTTTCTTTTCCTCTCTCCCTCCTACTTATTCCTTTTTTCTCTCACTCGTTTTGGAAGCATCGGTGGCGTGATGGCTCTCAGATATTTTTGTCGTCCTGTTGCTGTTAGCATCTACTTACGAGTAAGCATCTACTTACGAGTACCGCGCGCGGTGACCCGTGTCCCAGGAAAAGGGGATCCTGTCGCGGTTGAAGGGTAAATAGCACTCCAACACACAGCTTTGGCCCCCGCTTCTGTTAAACTTGCGGTACACATTGATCCCGTGTGTATCAATCGGCTAGTCAGACAGCTAACTTTCCTGACCTTGGGCTAAGCAAACGGTCACCTACTGGTCATCTCGTTAAGGGTGGAGGCTGATACAGGGGTGGCTGCGCGCGTATAGTTCCTGATTAGTACTGCCGCTGATTTCAGCGTCTCCTCGTTGGGCTCCGTGGTGAGTGGTGTTGCCAGGAACGGAACATCCATTTTTAATATGCATCACAAGTCTTGCATTTATCGTCTTCGTATTTATCGATTTCGCATACTTTATCTTAGCATACGTCGTCTGAAAACAAGCAGCGATTTTATATTATCAAGCGCAAAGAAGGTTCATTCAACGCAGTGTCCCCTTTTCAAATGCAATCTGCTCACAATACATGTGTAGGGCAAGTGGCCTCAGTGAAAAAACCACCTTCGGGTAACCCCTAGGTTGAGGCAAAGACTTCAATACAGATAAGCAGTTATCAAAAAATGAAATGTTCGATCATATGCCCGTATCTACAGTTCCACATGGTTATTTGAATGCCTCGAGAGGGGTAATATCTGAAGCTGACCTTCTCTATACCACCGATGAAGAGATCCTTGAAAACTTGCGTACTCAATCCGTGCCTACTGTACGTCGCATCACCATCCGTCAGAACGGAGCTATAATTTCCACCAAACACCTCATTTCGATAGAGAAGAACGCGAGACATGCGAGACGAGAAACAGGGTATCTCGTCTCGTCTCGTCTCGCAGTGGTAAATCCCTGTCTCGTCTGGTGTCACAAACACTTTGTCTTGTCTCGCGTCTCGCAGAGAAATTACTTGTCTCATCTCGCAAGATTAAGGACTGCGATTTTTTACCATATTTTAGTAAAATTAATACTAGTTTAAACAAAATTAATATTAATAATAACAATTAGTTATACACATATTACCATATTAGTGCATTTGAAGAGATAAAATTTCAGATTTAATCCGTGTATACGAATAATGTGACATGACACCGAAAATTTATTTATTTCCAAAACTGCGTACATGTAATACGCGTGGTTGATGGGAGTTGCATTTGCGTTTGAAAATATATAAAGCTTTGAATTTTGTTAGAAATGATGGAGAACTTAGGATATCTTGCTCAAATAAAATTTTAATCTAAAAAGCTGACCCCAATGTACGGAATAGTGAATGCATAAGAGTTTCAACTGGGGACAGGATAATTATAGTGAAGCCTACTTATCCCCCCTCTCGTTTTAAAGTATGAGATATGGACTTCATATTTAATTTGAACCCGGGTTTAACCTGTTCATTTACATCATCAAAAAGAAGAGAACAGAGAAGACTTGTGAGCGTTGCATTTGCACAATCCCTCCAGTAGATCATTCACTTGCGTTCGCAAAGCTTGACTAATGGAGGAAGAAGCATTTTTAATAGCTGATGAAACATTTTATTTATAAATATTTATTTATTTAGTAGAGACTATCAAATATTCATAAGATTTAGTTACATACGTATTCATCCATCTCTATGAAATGTAAACAATATTATTAATAATAAACAAAAAATCATAATTATTAAGTAACAATCTACATCATTCGAGATGGACCTCTGACTGGTCGCCGATATAGGGATGAGATCCTCAGACTTATTGTAGTCCCTTACGCTGCAGCAATCGCAGATTACTTCATTTTAATGGACGATAACTGCAGGCCGCATCGTGCTAACCTGGTGGAGGATTTCCTTTTCGAGGAAGGAATCGTGTGAATGGAATGGCCAGCGTGTTCTCCAGACATGAATCCAATAGAGAACGTTTGGGACGCTCTAGGAAGACGAGTTGCTGGCCGCCAACCACCCCCACAAACTCTCCAAGAACTGGAAAGAGCTCTTCTGGAAGAGTGGGACAGAATACCCCAACTCGTGATTAATAGCCTCATTGACTCCATGCCTCAAAGGTGTTCAACGTTGCTGGCCGTCCGTGGAAACCATACCTCCTACTGAAAATGATTTCCTTTGAAGAAAACACCTTTTCTTATTCTTTTTTTCTCACATGCACAAATTGTGTTTTGTTCCTTTTCTACACAAATGCGCAATAAAATGCATTTTTTTCTGCCAAACATGTGTAATTTATTCTCATATAACCTACTACGTCTGTCGACCATGTATCAATCAGCGAATAAGTTTCCCAGCCACAAGATCCACCTAAAACCGCAATATCCTTTAATTGTTTTGAGCAGTGTATTTCAAAAATGTAATAATTGTAACCAGGCATTCTAAATAAGTTTGAAAATTTTTTCCATGAAATAATAATGATAGCATACTTGAATAATTTATCCATAATTCTGGATTATGTGTAAATATTAATTAGAGATTAAAACTCACTTGCAATTCAAACCTCATTTTTAAGCTATCTGAATATTTACAAAAAACAACAACTATCTATATAAATAAAACTAGACTTTTGTCTGTACATTTCTTGGAAATCAAAAATTTTTCAATTTCTATCCGTTTCAAGCACTTGAGAATCCGGTGCTACCCCCCAAAAAAGTTTCTGTCTGTCGTTCTGTCCGTGACACTTTTTTTGTTCAAGCATCACGTAAAAACGACTGAAGCGAATGATATGAAATTTGGTGTCATGATAGGTGGTCACTCAACTTAAAACATAGGCGCCGATTTAAAAAAATCTTGATTAGATTTTTAGATGTTGCGAAAATCGTTTTAGTCTAAGAGCCAGCGACCGCCAGACCTTCGTCATAGTATAAAAGCTGAAACTTTCTCTGCGCATACCCCCCAACAGAGGTAGGAACAATCGGCCACTCTAAAGTTTGGATGACCGTGGCTTTGGCAGGTAACAGGTGGCAAAGGCGTATAAAATTGAAGAATATTTTCGTCATTTCATAAAGCTTAATTTTTTTATATGTTAATCGTCGCAATACTAGAAATCACTTTATCCCTTGCCAGACACTTTTCCATCGTGGCAAACCCCCGCCAGACAATCTCAAAGTCATGGAAAACTGGTGTGTTCGTAAACTCCCGCGACGAAGTACGTCAAGCTGTCACAAAGTACCGAGCACATTTTATACTGCTACTTCTGAACTTTCTTACGATGCTGCAGCGCGCTCGTAATAGAATTACGTTTTCCATGACTTTGAGGTTGTCTGGCTGGCGTTTGCCACGATTGAAAAGTGTCTGGCAAGGGATAAAGTGATTTCTACTACTGCGAAGAAGAACATATAAAAAAATTAAGCTTTATGAAATGACGAAATTTCCTGCAATTTTATACAACTTTGCCACCTGTTACCTGACAAAGCCACGATCATCCAAACTTTATAGTGGCCGATTGTTCCTACCCCTGTTGGGGGGTACGCGCAGAGAAAGTTTCAGCTTTTATACTATGACGAAGGTCTGGCGGTCGCTGGCTCTTGCTCTATTTTAAACTACGTAAATTTGTGTTCGACCATCAAGTAAAAACGACTGTAGTGATTAAAATGAAATTTGGTATCATGATAGGTGGTAATTCAACTTGAAACATTGGCGTCGAATTTTTAAAATATCTAGATTAGATTTTGAGATTTCGTGAAAATTCTCTCAAAATACGTTTATATTTCTTCAAGCATCACGTAATAACGACTAATACGAATGATACGAAATTTGGTGATATGATAGGTAGTTGCTCATCTTAACTTATAGGCGTTGAATTTTTAAAATATTTCGATTACATTTTGAGATTTTGTGAAAATCGTTTTAAAATGCTGAAATTTTGTTCCAGCATCAGGAAATAAAGACTGCAGGGAATGAAACGAAATTTCGTGACATTATAGGTAGTCACTCAACTTAAATTCTAGGCTTCCAATTTTTCAAAAATATTGATTAGATTTTGAGTTTTTGCGAAAATTATTTCAATATGCATAAATATTCGTTCGCGCATCACATAATTACGACTAAAGCGAATGAAATGATATTACTTAGTTACTCTCTAACCTGTAATATTTTAATAATACATAAAAATTATAACTTCGCTTTCTTTACTTTGGCAGCATACTACATCCATTCTGTGTACTCCTAGAATGCTGACGAAAGTTCTTGCTTTTTGGAAATTTGCATTCAGTACTAACCCGTCAACGAAGGGTACTTCAGCTAGTTAGAACTGTAAAACCGAATATCTATGTTGACATCAGTGATTAGCTGGGGATGGGGGGGAGCTAATTAAAAGAATAATCTAAAAAAAGTTCTCTAACAAGATGATCGTATTCCATTGGTTTTCTTTACAAAAGCAAAGGTTACTCTGGCCAAATTAATAAATTAATGCTTAAAAAAATCATTCTGTAATTATTAAAAACAATTAATACATGGAGAGTTTTTTTTCCAATTTTTCAGAATTCTATCAACAATAGTTTCATCTGTAGACAACTTTAAAATAAGGTCGTTTAATGACAACCTGTATATTATTTACAATCTAGCCAAAAATTTGTTTCTGCCCCTCAGAAAAGAAGGTAAAAAGAAGTTTCAGAAATTATTGTTTAAGAATTCAGTAAATAATGTAAGGAATCGGTCTTAAAGTTGATTTTAATACATGCAAGCAATGTTAAAAGCTCTAATCTAGAGAGCAACAAGAAGCATAATTTTTAATAATATTTTACCATTGCAATGAAAGAAAACTGTCTATTTGTAAAGGCAAAATGCACACGTATGTATATAATTTGCATTAAAATAAATAAAAGTAAGATTTTTGATTTTACCTGAAATTATATTGAGATTTTGTCACCCAGGGGTTGTAGTGGCTTAATAACTATTCTATCAAGTCTTCGGTCCGGGTTCGAATCCCGTCTTGGTCATGGATGTCAAATTGTCAATTCATAAGAGGTAACGCTGGCCGCCGACCGCCAACTTGGTGCCCGCTTAATAAAAAGGCCACTATACCTTCGGGCAGTTGAAGTGGGCAATGCCTTATCGACAAGTGCCCGAGCCAGAGCCGGCCACAAGGAGGGGGGTATAAGGCACCCGGGCCTCGGTTTCATAGGGGCCCCAATTTAAAAATAGCTTTATACTTTTTATTGTGTCTAAAAAATTAAGTCGAAAATTTCAAAAATGTTTATAAATTACATAACTTGACTGCTAGTATTGCTATTCTGCAGATGCAAGAACTAAAACACCATTTAAAAAGAGTCTTTTTCAGCTGCTTGACAATACGAAATTCCCATTCCTTTCAAATGCCACTTATCTCTCTCATCTTTCACTCTTTCACCCCTTTTACAGTAGGACGGGAGAAAAAACTTTCGGTAACAGAATGGACGTAGCCCACCCAAAGAGGAAATGCCCAAACAAGCTTCCCGTCTTTTGTTTTCTGCTAGCTTCGATTCTGGACAAATGTCATTATCGAATTCTTGGAAAACTCGTGTGTGTGAAAGTGCGAAAAAGGATAAGGCAAAAATCTCCAGTCTTGGTATATCCAAGATCCCATGCCAAGAAGACCTGATTAAGACCTTCGGGGGGACTTGGCTCTTTTTCAAATACCGGAAACGCATACCAAACAACACAAAAGTTTACAAGGTACAAATATTAGTTCGAGTTTAAATAAGTTAATATAATAATTGAGGCTTAAAAATAATGATCTCCGTGACAAATAGTGAAAAAGCACGCCCGTAAACCACACCAAAGACATAGATAGTGGGTGCGCCTCTAGCTATGTCCGTGGAGGATTGGGACGCTACCTAGAGAGATTTAGATTTTCGTTTTTGGATGTCAATAATCAATCTTTTTTTGAGAAAAATGCTCCCTTTACCACCTTTTTGGGTCCTTCCCGAATTGCTTTGATGTGTGTAAATGAAATTGTTTTGCAAAGTGTTATAAAATCTATGTGCTCGACATGATCGTAGGCGCACACACGGAGGGGGCTATGGGGGCTAAAGTCCTCTAAATCTCGAGAGTTAGATGCTTTAAAAATTATCACTAATGAAATAAAATATTTTATTTTTAAAAAATCGTCTTTGAATGACTTTAAAAATATTTTTCAAAAATAAAGTTTAAAAAAAGGTGGTTTTTAAATAAATACTTATAGTTAGTGTATGAAATATAGTTAATCTCTATTACGATGTCACTGAATAGATCAGATAACTATTTATGGCTGTATAAGCAGTTAAGTAAATAATGGACTTGTGTTCCATGGGCAAGTGATACAGAATATTTAGACGTTATAAGGTAATTATAACTAAAATCGAGGCCTCTACAGCCAAGTTTATCAGTATTTGTAGCCGTAGCTCCCCCCCCCCAAAAAAAAACAGAAAAACAACTAAAATGCTGGGGGCATCACTGGGCATGATTGATCTTTATTTTATTAATTGCTAAATATATACACGCACACACACAGATATATATTTGTGTGTGATTATATATTACTTATAATAGCGCAGAATTACACTATTAAAATTATATATCAACTAAAGTAATTTCGACAGTAAATTCTCTAAAATTACATCTTAAATTCTGTTTTATCATTTGGGGAAACTACATCGTAGCCTAGTTGGCCTTATGCGTTAATCCTGTCATAGTAAAATCCCCTTTTACAAATTTCAATGCGCTGTTTCAAAAGGTTATTAACAAAATTATTTGATGGTTGAATACTCAAAATATGTTACTACTGTAGGATACAAATGCAGGGATGTGCCAGCTGAAATAAATTTTGGAGCAATTTGTGGAGCAAAAAAAAAAAGACATTTTTGGAGCAATTTGGAGCAAGAAAAACAGATTAGTGGAGCAATTTGGAGCAAGAAAAAGTCACGTTTGGAGCATAATAATGTCAATTTTGAAATACAAAATTTATTTTTGGAGGGAAAGAGAAAAGTCATTAAAGAATACCAATAAAAAAAAAAGAAAATGAAAATTAAGTAAATTCTTAAAAACTCTTAGCTTATAACAAAAAACAGGTTTTTTTTGGGGGGTCAGAAGTTTATGAAATAAATAAAAATTTCAGTTATTTTATACATTGCTATACAAAATATCTATTTTAAATTAAAAATATAATATTTACTAAACTATATTAACTACCATCAGCAGCTAATAAAAATTTGGTAACAAAAAATTACAAATTTATATAAAAAAATTTAAAACAGAAGTCAATTTTTACTCTTAAGGCATTGGAGGTTTAAACAAAGGGATGCCAAAGAAAAAATATTCATTTTTTAAATTAATAGAGAAAGATTGAAATTAGAATGTTTAGAATGTGTGATTACTTTTGTAAAAATTCGGGAGATTTACAAACGTTTAAACATATACGAAAAATTAAAAATGTAGCAGTTTTGCTGAATTTGGAGCAAAAATGTCCAAAAACGATCTTTTTGTAGCAGATTGGCACATCAGGATTGATTTGGCACAATTTGGAGCAATTGGAGCAGCTGGCACATCCCTGCAAATGACCTGATAAACATTGGAAAAAATAATTCAACCAATCTCAAATTTGGGGCCTCATGTTTCACAAGTATTTTATTTTTTCCATCCTCAACCCCATACCCCAACCCTAGGGAAAAAAGAAAAAATAAGCCTTATAACGTATACATAAATATACAGGGTGCCCAGTGCTAACGGTGCCCAATTGCTATTTCCTAAACCGTTAGCCAGAGACACATAGTTCCAATTTCAAAAATGCTTTAAATTGTATAATCTATTATATGAGAAACAACCGAAGTCAATAAATCAAATCCTATAAAAATTACGAAATTTAAATTTTTATGTGGTCCCCCGGTCGTATCAGTTATATTTAGAAAAAGCTTCTTTGTGCGATTTCTTGCACAATAAAAAAAATTCGTCCTTCTACGACCAAAATTCACAGAGTTACAGATGCTTAAAGTTAGAGCATTTTTAGAGATGTGAAATAGGGGTTGTATACAATAGGAATTTGAGAAAAATTCATGTACATGGTTTTGAGCTTAGTAATATTTATTAGCAATTTCATTAACTACTTCATGACTGTAGATTGCAATAAAGAAGATTAACGTTTAACTATGTGTATCTAATAAATTAGCATAGAAGTATAGTTTATACTGAAAATAGAATTTTTAAAGAGTTTTTTAAACGAACTGATGTTAAATAACTTAAAATAAAAAACATGGGGATAAAACACCATACTATTTTCAGTGTCATTAAATATTAAATTAGAAAATGAAACATTTTAAAATACGAATGTATGCATTTTAGAAACTTAATAATATTACTAATCCTGTTAGCGTAACATTTTCAAAAAGTATAGCTTCCTTTGACTGCAATGAAAATATGCACCCGTGTAGAAAACTCTTCCTGTAGATTGCGTAGCATATTCGGTGTTGCACATATGCATGATACACACATACGATTTAGAAAGTCTGTTGGACTTGTTGATTCTTTTTCATATACTTCATACTGGGGTTTCTTGAAAAAGAATCTAATGGGTTCAAGTCTGGTGATTTGGAGGCCACTTAACAGGACGCAATTATATTATTTCATACGCAATTATATTATTTCGAAATATTTCGGTTAGAATAGTACGAGGCTTTAGTGATTTGTGTGATGGAGCACCATCATTATGAAACCACATTTGTGATAGATCTCATAGTAAAACACATTCGTCTAAGTCAGTCACTGGGCCCTCTAAAATCTGGCATATCTTTCGGATGTTAATGGCCTTATCACACTAAAGGGAAAATCCGAGCAACTTCGCGCTGGACCAACTTTTCCGACGGACTTGAAGGCGTGGTTATCTTTAAGGGTTGCAAAAGTAAACAAACTCTCTCCGACGCCAAATAGTCATCGCATTGCTGATTTGGCGTGCAGGTTCTTATTTTACTTATCCTGCGTTGGTATATTTACATCGGAAGCAATTTCGGCAGCATCGGATGGGCAGCAATCTCTAATTCCAAAGTCCACTTGAACGCGGCCATAATTTTATTTACACGTGATTCTGACATCGAGCCAAGCTGCCAAGCTTCAAACATAGTCGCCATTGCTCGAAATTGCTTAGGACGTAGCAGGAAGAAGTACTCTGATCGGCCGAAATTTCGTCCGACTCGGTTTTTTTCCTTCGGAAAGGAAAAAGTTGGAGTTCGCGGTCGTCAAAGTAACGGCGGAGAAAATCGGCCGGAAACTTGATTTGCAAGGAAAGTTGGTAGGATTTTTCTCAGTGTGATAGCCCTATAAAGCGCCATCGAAGAAAATGGCCGAATTATGGTACCTTTCCATATGCCTTATTTGGGCCATTTGGAAAATTTGGGTCTTTTTACTTATGAAAATTCTGTTACTTGGTTTACAGAGAAGATTTTCAAAGACACTGGATAAATTTTTATAGAGCCAGACTATAACGCTGTGTTTAAAGATTAGTATTCAAAAATTAGTTTTGCTTTTTTCTTCGCACTATGACAGAAAATGTAATTAAAACCTATAATTTAAAATTTCAGTATTTATATGGTCCCTTTGCCGTAACGGGACATTTTTAAATGTGGAAAGTGACTTAAGTCAATATGTTTGCTGCTTAATAACTCGTCGAATTTCGGTGGTAGAAGGGCGAATTTTTTTTTTTTTTATTGTACCTGAAATTGTATAAGGAAAATTTTTCTAAATATAACTGATAGGACCGGGGGACCGTATAAAAATTTAAATTTCGTAATTTGTGTAGGAAGATATTTATTGACTTCGATTGTTTCTGATATAATAGATTATACAATTTAAAGCTTTTTTGCAACTGGAACTATGTGTCTCTGACCAACGGTTTAAGAAATTGCCATTGGGCACCGTTAGCACTGGACACCTTGTATAAGTCAATGATAGCGATTTTACCGCCCCTAGAAAGTTGCCGCCCGGATGAGCCTCCTCTGTACCCCCCCCCCAATCCTACGCCACTGCGTCTGGGAAGGGATAATATCGGTACAAGGATGTTTCAACCACGTGTTGGGGCGTTCGGGGCAATTACATGCTCAAGAATCATGCTACTCAGGCTAGGCATCCATGCAAGTTGCTCTACTTCTAATCTCTCTCTGCTATACCCAGAGCCCGATTATCACACGGGAAAGGGAGGCAGTAGCCCGGTGTCCCTGAAGAAAAAGAGGGCTCCATATATCCCGTTTATCTTGATAGTAAATTCATAAGTACTGTACGACCCCTCAAATGCGATTATTCTACGAGATTTTTTCCCTTCTAGAGTCATTTAAAAGTGGTTTAAGCCAGCGTTATATTTATGGTCATATCAATGACACTTTTTAAGGTATAATTATCAAATTTTGTATGTCACCTCATGAGTGTATGGGTCACATTTTACCAACCGGGGTTTGTTTTGTATGGGGGTGGTATACAAATTAAAGTGTAACTTTCTCAAAATTAACGGGATAATTTTTTTTCTTAATAGAGTTTTATTTCCGACCTTATTTTGAACATATTTTAGTTTTGCACTGCCCACTTATTTGTAATAATAAAGAATTATAACCCGTACACACCTTTTTGGGAAACCCTGTATAATTGGATAATGGTATACCTTAGGTAAAAACAATTTATGTAGCTGCATTTTATAACCCTACCTTTGCATTTTTTTTTTCTTTTTTTTTTTGAAAGCAAGAAAAAAAGTTACCATATTTGATTTCTGATATATTTAATAGTCAGAAATATAAAAATTACTTTAAAAAGGGTGGCAACAGATCGCGGGAAAAATGAGGGAAGTGTCAGAATTTTGTAAATATAAACAAAATCAGGTTAACCTGAAAATCAAGTTAAAGTATAGGTAACTTGACCAACTTGGTTAACTTGAAAATCAAGTTAATTTATGGATAGCCTATTTTCTTTCAGCTTGTATCAAAGAATGCTGTATTGGTTACCATGAAATACTTAAACTTTCTAAAGAGCTCTCATGAAGGCACATTTTTATTAAAAGGTGGGTTTGGGGATGCACACACACATAAGTTTAAAAAACGTGGCTAGTGGGAATATTATATCAAAATTTTAAACCTTTTTCTTTGAAATATGTATGTATATTACATATAAGTACATTGTTTTTACCTAATTGTTTTTACCTAAGGGTACTATAGGTAACCTTAGGTAAAAACAATTTATGTAGCTGCATTTTATAACCCTACCTTTGCATTTTTTTTTCTTTTTTTTTTGAAAGCAAGAAAAAAAGTTACCATATTTGATTTCTGATATATTTAATAGTCAGAAATATAAAAATTACTTTAAAAAGGGTGGCAACAGATCGCGGGAAAAATGAGGGAAGTGTCAGAATTTTGTAAATATAAACAAAATCAGGTTAACCTGAAAATCAAGTTAATTTATGGATAGCCTATTTTCTTTCAGCTTGTATCAAAGAATGCTGTATTGGTTACCATGAAATACTTAAACTTTCTAAAGAGCTCTCATGAAGGCACATTTTTATTAAAAGGTGGGTTTGGGGATGCACACACACATAAGTTTAAAAAACGTGGCTAGTGGGAATATTATATCAAAATTTTAAACCTTTTTCTTTGAAATATGTATGTATATTACATATAAGTACATATGTATATATTGTCTCTATGCATTTTCTTTAGATACAATGGTATCTCAAAGAAATGTGACAGAGACTGTTATTGAGTTTATTTCTAAATGGCTTGTACCAGCCAAAATTAGAAGAGATAGAGCAGAAGAGTAAGTGCTTTTCACAATGACTCTTTTATGGTATTTTGAAAAGAAAATTCCTTTTTTAAATTTATAGATTTTTTTATATGGGATTTATGTACGTACAGTAGAGAAAGAGAAATCATTTGATGTTTGAAATTATCTTGATCATGATTTTACTTACTTTCTAAATTTAGCATTGCACTTTCAAAAAGATACACATTGCAGCAGTAATGTCATAGAAGTACATATATTTTCAAAAATAAAGATTTTACATCACCTTCCAATTTTTTATTTTAATAAAATATATTTATAACGTTTATATAAAAACTGTTTTATTAATGTTCTATAAATTTATTTTTTGCAATATATTTTACCTCTCTTACTATACACAATGCTCTGTCAAGTCGGATGTGTTACTGCAGGAAATATTTAGTTATTGGCATTTCACAGGATGTCATAAAAAAATATGGTGAAACTTGAATGTCTAGTATTTTTCGAAAGCTCAGAAAATGCCTCCCTTTCACCCACCATATTACTATTCAGTAAATTTAAAAATATCTTTGTTGTCGATTTTTTTTCTGATCTACCCTTTAATATTTTTTTCTGCTTTTCTCCCGTCTCCTGCTCAATCAACGCAACCTCACTTCATCAACCATTTCAAACACATTATAAAAGAAAGTTTGTTATAAGATAATTATTAATAGTTGCGGTATGAGGTAGAAATTCGCAGCTGTTTCTGATGCAAGTGAAGAAAGACCTATTTCTGTTCACTATGTCTTTCATCCGTAGAATCCGTAGAGTAACTAGCAGTGGCTTAGCGTAAGTCGCGAGCAAAGAAACGCTGGATTAATTTAATCATTATAAAACAACTTATCACATCATCGAAATACTTTATATAAAATGAACACATTGTATGTTTCACTAAAAAGGAATTCAATTGTACGTTAAAGATAAGTGTTATATATACCCGTATATATATACATATATATAATTGTAAGATCATGAAGTACATCTAAATGGGGGAATTTTAAGGGCGATCTATCTGACTGCTATTCATCACTAACCAAAATTATCTTTGAGCGTATTTGTATGTTTTAATTTATTATTACCACTGAACAATTTTTTTACATATTATAAGTTATGTAATGTCAGGCCCGGATACGCCCACCGGGAAGCCGAAAAATTTTTCAGTAGGCCGGTCACCGTCACATGTCGTAAAATGTAACCTGTATGTTTGTTCAGAATAAAATGTAAGTGGTATGTCCTTTACATATACGAGGGACATCCAGAAAGTAAGTTTCAATATTTAAAAAAAAAGAACTCACACTTTCAGGAACATATTTATTGGCAACAAGTACAGCAATGTTTCAGCAATTTTTCAACATAGCCACCACCAGAATTGGGACACTTGTCGTTTCGTGGGATCAACTTTTGTATCCCTCTGTCGTAAAACTCTGCCGCCTGTGAATGGAACCAGCGTGTGACAGACGTCTTCAGCTCTTCGTCGTTGCCAAAACGCTCACTGGAGGACAGGAATTTCTTGAGGTACAAGAAAACGTGAAAATCGCTGGAGCAAGATCAAGGCTGTAGGGTGGATGATCATACAAGTTCCACCCGAATTCCGTCAAACCAGCTGCTGTGCTTCGATCCGTATGCGGACGAGCATTGTCATGGAGGAACACAACACCTGCAGTAATCATTCCACACCTCCTGTTTCAAATGGCACGTCGCAATTTTCGCAGTGTTTCACAGTAACGGTCAGCGTTTACTGTTTCACCATGTGGAAGGAAGTCAATGAGCATAATGTCCTTCCTGTTCCAGAACATCGTGCACATCACTTTCCGTACCGACAGCGTCTGTTTGAATTTCGTTCTGACAGGAGATCCACTATGCCGCCAATGCATTGACTGCTGCTTGGTTTCCGTGGTGAAGTGCGAAATACAAGTCTCATCCCCCGTGACGATCCTGTCGAGGAACTCGTCCCCGTCATTGTGATACCGTTGCAGAAATGTTAGTACTGCTCCTAAGCGTTGAATTTTGTGTTGGGATGTCAGGTTTTTCGGCACCCACCTGACACACAATTTTTTGAAGAGCAAGTGCTTAGTGACAATCTCATGCAACAAGGATCGCGATATCTGTGGAAAATGGCTGCTCAGCTCCGTAATCGTGAAGCGACGGTTTTCCATCACGCTCTGCCGCACAAGCTCAACAAGATCATCATTGATGAGGGACGGTCGCCCACTGTGCTCTTTCTCATGGGCACTTTGACGACCTTCAGAAAACTGCCTACACCAGCGACGCACCATCTGCTTACTCAGGATGTTCGGCCCATAGACCTGACAGAGCTGACGGTGAATTTCAATTGGCGCAATGCATTGTACATTCAAGAGCTTCAATTGAACCGACCGAACCTCGCAGGCGGCGGGAGAAGGAATAAGAGCTTCCATTTCGGACCACTGCTACCACGCTACTGGCACGAGGCGGGACCTGTCCGACTGGCATAAGATTGATTACGTCATAGATCTGTTACGCATGCGCAATTCACACGGCTAATTACGTTTACGTTGAAAAAAAAATAAAACGAAGAAAAACTTCAAGCTGGGGAGTTCGAAGTCAACGTATTTCCAAATTTCAAATCAAGTACAGTCAAAATTCAAATGGCTTGGCACCGAAAGTAAAAGCACACAAGACGCAATAAAAAACTCATTTTTAAACTGAAACGTATATATTAACAACTATTTACATTTTTTTACACAAAAAGTTCATGTTACATAATTAATTCAAATAGCGACAGCGTCGCTTCAAATCTACATACTAAACACGCTCTCTGGCGCGAAAATTCGAACATAAACAAATCATTTCGAGCGAGGATCATGGGAGAATAGTAGAAGTATCTTTTATTCTTTTAAAGCGCGTTGCGCCATCTATAGAAATTAATTTCTATACACTCCCCACCTGAACTCCAAGGGAGTTCACTTCTTAAATTTCTACAAATCATCTAAAATTCTACATAATATCTAAATTCTGTCAAATATCTAAATTCTACATCAGTGGTTCAAATTCAAACAAAATGGTTCAATTAATCTAAAAAATATATCAAATTAATCAATCAAATAATTCTAATCAAACTCAAATATCAACACAATACTTAGAGCAAACAATTAAAACATTTTCAAGATAATGAATTCAAAACATACCTGAAATAAAAAGGATACAATATAATATTTATGAAAAAGGTAAAAAAAGTTTAAAATATGCAAAAGGTTTTAGAGTTCAAAAGGGAAAAAAAAGCAATACAGTTTATTATTGTTCATCAGTCTGAAATTTCTAAAGGATATAAATGTTGAACAGTTCTTTTTAGGATACCATTCACAGTCTTTATTTCATACGATCGCACATTATTATCTCTTCCGGGTATAGCTTTTAGGATTTTGTCCAATTTCCAAAGGAACTTGTTTTTGTTGTCACTTTCAATTAAGACGACATCATCTACTTTCAGTGGTGTGTGAGATGTAGGATTTTTCGAGAGATGGCCGATTTTCAAATCGAGTAAATACAGTTTTTTCCAATTGGACTAAACTTGTTTCAAAAGAAGAGATTGGTATCTTTTTCTCTTCAAGAGTGAAATCTTTTCGAACCATCTTCAATAACATCGAAAAAATTAACAGGAAGAAAAATTTCTTTTCCGAAGTTTAGAAAATGCATAGGAGTTAAAGCTTCGGGTTCTTCTTTCTCATAACAGGCATATGTCAAAGGATGCAAATTATTCAACCAGTAGTGTTGACATTTCCTCATAGTTCAACAGGGCTTTACCAATAATTTTTCTTAAGCATTCTTTTAGAGACTTTACTAGGCGCTCGTAGAACCCTCCCCACCATGCAGCTCTTTTAATGATATTTTCCAATAGAATTCTTTCTTTTGCACGAAATTTTAACACTTGATTGCTTGAAAGAATGTCGTACAGATTTTCTAATTCCTTCTTAGCTTTCTTAAAGGTTTTCTCATTATCATAAAAAGTAAATAACTTTACAATTCAATCTTCGAGACAGAAATCGTCTAAAAGCAAGAAGAAATGAGTCAGTGGTCATGTCTGACACAAGTTCTAGGTGTAATGATCGGGTGACTCCGCAGGTGATCAAAAGGATGTAAGATTTTTGAGACTTGTCTAAATTTTTAACATATATTGGACCCGCGAAGTCCAAGCCACATACTGAAAATGGAGGTGATTCCGTTATTCGGTCCTTTGGTAAAGGTGCTGTGATTTGATCGGCTGGTCTAGAAAGATATTTCTTGCAAATAAGACATCTTTTAATGATGCTTTTTACCAGTTGTCTGCCCTTGGGGATCCAATATCTAGAACGAACTTCCGATAACATCATTGCAGTTCCTGCATGCATCACTTTTGCATGATGTCTTTGTACAAGGAGTGTCGTTAACCGTGAATGTTTTGGTAAGATTTTTGGGTGCTTTTCTTCCAAAGAAATATTGCTGAATTTCAGTCTGCCACCTACGCGAAGAATTTCATTTTCATCGATATATGGAACATAATTGAAAAGGGGTGAACATTTATCAACAGGATTTCCATTTATTAGGTTTTGAAACTCATTTTTGTAAAATTGTTTTTGTTCGCTCCTTATTAGAAATTTTTCAACTTCTGTCAACTCTTCTGCAGTTAGTGGACCATGAGCTTTGCTAGATTTCTTTAACTTCGTCACAAACCTTTTAACTAAGGCAGCGATTCTTACCAGTTTTTCAAAACTACTAAATTTTTCTATATCAATTGGATTTTTAAGTTCTTCAATTACACATGCACATTGCAATATATCAGGATTCTTTCGATATTCTAACTGATCTTCATCAATGACTTCATCAGGTTTTGGCCAAAATTCTGGTGGAAGGCTAAGCCACTTTGGCCCGAATAGCCATACTGGATCATTGATTAGTTTAGAAAGTTTCGTTCCTCTCGAAACAAAATCTGCGGGGTTGTCCACTCCGGGGCAGTGACGCCAATTTGTAGGTGAAGTAAGCTTTTGGATCTCTTCTACTCGATTTTTCACAAAGGGTTTAAATTTTGATGGTGCCCCCCTAATCCAAAAATAAGTGATTTTTGAGTCAGTCCAAAAAACACAAGGGATATTGATGTTCAAAGCCTCCAAAATGCTGCAGCTCAATCTTGCGGAGCACAATGCGGCCATCAGTTCCAATTTCGGTAAGGTGAGAGTTCTTAAAGGGAATACTCGATTTTTAGAAGCCACAAAAACAGTTTGAATGTTTTCATCTGTAGTTGTTGCCCGCAAGTAGGCAACACTGCCATAGGCTGACATACTTGAATCCGAAAAAATATGTAGTTCTAAATTAGCAATGTTGATATCAACAATTTCGGAAAAATAATAACGGGGAATGGAAATGTTATTCAATTGGGGAACTTCATCACACCAGTCATTCCAAGTTTTAACTAATTCATTTGGTATGACCTCACCCCAGTCAATACCTACGGACCATATTTATTACGTCAAACACTTAATTATCAAGTTGAAAGGTCCAAGGAAACCAAGCGGGTCATAAATTCGACCCAGAACCTGCAAAATGAATCTTTTGGTGTTTACTTTTTTAGAAGTAAACTCAATCAATTCTCGAGTATCAAAATATAAACAATCATTCAAAACATTCCAATCAATGCCTAACACTTTATATGGGTTATCTTTTGTTAGAAGGAACTCTGCATATTCTTTTGAAATTACGTTACTTTCCTTCCAAGATTCTGAGAGAGGTTTGGAATTAGTGTGCATTTTATGCAATTCCATGCTTGCACTTTTAAAAATTTCTATTGCTTCTAGTGTTGTGGATAAGGCTTGCTCAACAGAGCTAACACTTCCTATGATGACATCAACATAAATGTTTTTACTAAGAAAATTTACATTCTTCGGATACTTTGCGACATAACCTTTCAGATGATGTTTTATTGTAGCTGCCGACAGAAATGGGCTACAATTGACACCAAATAATACTCTAGTGAATTTATAAGTTTGGGGTTCTTTTGACATGTCAAAGGGATCTTCACAAAACAAAAAACGAGAGACATCTCTGTCTTCTTCGTGTACTAGAATCTGCAAAAATGCTTTTTTCATATCCATAGTAAAAGCAACTGGATAAAGCCGAAAACGTAACAAGATGTTAAAAATTTCTGGATACAAATTAGGGCCAGAATACAAACAATCATTCAGAGATAAACAGCCAGTATCATGAGAGGAAGCATCATAAACAATTCTTAGTTTACTGGTCGCATGATCTAATTTAAAAACTTCTCTGTGTGGCAAATAAAATTTAACACAATCCTTCTGATTTAGGAACTGTTTCAATTATTCCTTCATTCAAATAGTCCTGCAACACCGTTTTGTATTCAAAAAACAGCTGAGGATTTCTAATAAATCTTTTATTTAATTTAGCTAACCTATTCTGAGCAATTTTCCTATTATCATTTAAACACTGTTTTCCTATCTTCCATGGCAGCTTCACTTTATACCTATTGTTTACATGTTGAAGATCTGCTTCAAATTGTTTCATTACTTCATTTTCCGATGGGTCAGTGTCTTGTTTTGTGCTTATAATTCCTGAACTCTCAAAGTCCCAAAACTTTTTGATATGTTCAGATATCAAATGTTCCTCAATAAATTACATTAAAATTCAGTGAACAATCTTTTCCACATTTTTTGTTTTGCAGGCACCAGCCAAAAATAGTTTCTATCGCAATCACATTTTTGTTCAGATGTTTGATATTTCCAATAACTATATTGTAATAATAGTCTACTCCCACAAGGAGTGTAACAGGGATTTCATTCTGAGGCGAGTCTGCAAGGGTGAAATTCTGTAAAACACCAATTTCCTTAACATCGTTGATTTCTGGGGGTGGGATATCAGAACCTGAAATATTATCCGTAACCAGTGCTTCAATTTCCAATTTAGAACCTGACAAATTCTTATTTTCTAATTCAAGTTTCACAACATCGTAAGTTTTCCTGATAGGCTCTTTGCTACCAAAGGTTAACACTGATAAATTTTCCTATCGAATGACATTTAATTTCAAACTATCAGAAACAGATTTTAATACAAATGTTTTCATACTGCCCGTATCTAACAATAAGCGAATATATACCTCTTTATTTTCGTTTTGTGCCTTTACACTACATGTTTGTTAAAGAATTTTATTCTTTTCGACACAGGAAATGGCTGTCACAATTTTCTCACTTGGAATTGTATATGTTTTTTTTGTATTTGTTGAATCCACATGTTTATCGGAGTGATTTTCATTACTCGACAAATTACATTTAAAACAAATTGCTCTGTTATGCTTCCCACCGCAAGAACACCTTTGCTTTGATTCACAAAATTTAATTACATGTTTAGGTTTAAGGCAGAGAAAACAACGACCGTGTGATTTTAAAATCGCTCTCTTTTTTTCAACATTAAATGTAGGACACAATTCCGATTTGTGACTTTGATTGCAAAAAAGGCAACAATTTGATGCTTTCTCATTTGTTACTGTAGTTATTAACTCATGCGTACTAGCAAATTCCCTGTTTATTATTTTCAACCATTTTAGGTTTCGAGAAAGAAAAAGAACGCTCACGACTTTTAATTTCAGTTTGAAGAAAATCTAACAGTTTGTTTATATCAAAGGTTGAAGATTCTTTTGTGTTCTGTCTATTATATTCTAAAAATAAATCAGGTAGAAGTAATTTCAAAATGACAGGAATTAGCATGGAGCTATATGACTGTGGTTCTAGTCCCAATGTTGTCAATGATCGCACATTAATTTCAATATCGTCATGTAATCTTTTCAATTTCGAAATATCAGTAGATTTGTAAACAAGATTTAAATTCAGTAGCTTATTCATGTGAAAGTTTATTATAATATCACGATTTCCATAACGGCTCTCGAGAATATTCAATGCAACGTCACAGTTTGACTCTGAAATTTCTAAATCTTCTATAGAGTTCAGACCTGAGCAACTTTTGATAATGAAACGTTGTCATTTACAGACACTTTAAAAGTATTCCAAAAGTTAGTAAATTGCGTGTAATCTCCGTAAAATTTTTGTATTTGTAATTTAGGTAATTACACTATCATATTTGTATTGGTGGGGGAGGACCCCGAACTTTCCGAGTTATCACTAACATTGTTTAAAGTACTAATGTTTTTATTTAATTTTAATTTCTTTTTAACTCGAAAAATTGTAAGCGACACTTTGTCAGAATATTCGAATGTTTTCATTATTTGAAAGTCGAACTCAGCTACAGTCAATAACGGTTGGATCTTTTCCTCAATATTTTTTATTTCCTTTGACTTTACATTTAATTGATGAAGGGATTCTTCCAATGAATAAAAATTCACAGGATCCTTAGTTAAAATAATCGATGAAAGAATCGATGTCATTTGTCAATTTCGTAATACTAGAACGTAAAATTGTTCTAGTTTTTTTTTTTTTTTTTTTTTTTCAATATCACTCATTTCTAATACTTTCAAATAAACTAAGAATCTTCCAATCAATTTTCAGAACACAAACTTGAGATAAGAATAAATCAAAACAAAGCTTAACGTGGTCGTTTTCACATTAAAAAAAATTAATCCAAAGTGTTATACGAGAGAGGGAGCGAGGCACCAAAATGATAAGTAATAAAAACGAAATTAAATCTTGACGTCAAACAAATCTGTTCTTGAATTCGAAAACTCATTATCTTCCTCGGCAGCTTTAAAGCAGCTTTCAAAACAAATAATCACAATTGTCGGCCTGATGCACCATGAAAAAAATAAAACGAAGAAAAAAACTTCAAGCTGGGAGTTCGAAGTCAACGTATTTCCAAATTTCAAATCAAGAACAGTCAAAATTCAAATGGCTTGGCATCGAAAGTAAAAACACACAAGACGCAATAAAAAACTCATTTTTAATCTGAAACGTATATATTAGCAACTATTCACATCTTTTTACACAAAAAGTTGATTTTACATAATTAATTCAAATAGCGACAGCGTCGCTTCCAATCTACATTCTAAACACGCTCTCTGGCGCGAAAATTCGAACATAAACAAATCATTTCGAGTGAGGATCATGGGAGAATAGTAGAAGTATCTTTTATTCTTTTAAAGCGCGTTGCGCCATCTATGGAAAATAATTGCTACAACTTTAAAGGGGAAAACATCGGAAACTTACTTTCTGGTGCGCTACGTATTTCCCGGGTTCATGAGATCAGTTGTACCCGGCCCTGTGTAATATTATAAAACTTGGAGTAAACTTTCAATGTGTATTAGACATTTTGGGAATACTGCTATAACCTCTTAAGATTTTAAAAATGGAAAACTTTTTCATTGACTTACTTAGACTTTTAGATTACTTATAAATCAGCACTTACTTATAAAACATATAAAGTGCACCTTTATAAATTATATACATAAAGGTTCTTTAATAGCTTATTTTTTATCTTAATATCAATTTTAAAATAAAAAAAGCTCAATAAGTACACATAATGAATAGCGAATTTTAACGACTTTATCATCAGGTCAATTCCTTGATTTTTCTTTACAGCAAAGTCGTCTATACATCTTTCAAGAAAACACTGGATTGCTGGAAAGTTCTTTAAGCAATTATTTTTCTATCGATAATGAGCTGGAATTACTTAGCTGCTCATAGTATTTCTAATGAATGTCTTAATACGTTTTAGCGTACTCATAATTCTTTCACTACTAGCTGTTGTTGCTGGTAAAGTGCTGGCTAAGCGAAGTAGTGTGGCTACCTCCTCGTATATGTTGTCCAAACCATTGGCTACTAAATATTTCAACAAATTTTGGGCTGGAGAGCTTTTTTTGAGTCAGCATGAATGTTTATTAGCTCATTCTGCAGTTTATCTTTTGCAAAAACATCTAAGGTTTTAAGCAAATTACTTAGAGCTATCAAAGGAAATTGTTTTTTATAATCCTTGAAATTTCATCGTTTACAAGTTCAGTGAACTCTAAACTTGGAAAATCTTTAAATCGATCATTCATTTGCACAATTTGCGAATCAATTATCTCATAGCATACTTGGGTCAAACTCATTTTTGCATCAAAACTGCATTTTTCTTTTAAAGTAATATTTGAGCCAGGAATTTTCTGCATATAATCCATAATATCTTCAACTGAAACTGGGTCCAATTAAGCCATTTATTTTTTCATTAAAAAAGCACCGAAAAAAAAATAAACAGGAAACAGCAAAATATAACAGCTAAAACAAAAGTACTCCCAGGATCTCTAAACCGCTAAACGTCATTTCACTCGGAAACTTTGCGCCTGCGTACATTTTTTTTAGTTGTACGCAGGCGTTCCTCCGAACGCATGCTTCAATTGATAAGTCAATCTGACTGACATGCGCAACGTCAAAAATCGCTGCTTCCTCTTTCAGGGACCATGGGAACCATACACCAGATTCCTCTAGCGTCCATCCCCGTGCATTGGAGAGAAACGCTAGACGCGCTTTTACGTAAATGTTGCAAACAGTAAATTGATGCTATGAATGACTTTATGTTTGATAAAATTGAAAATTTAAAAAAGGAAATTTAATTGTGAATAAAATATGATAAGTATGCAAGACTAGTTAGCAAGTTTGCAAGACTAGACAAAGATTACAGAGATTTTCCAAAACTAAACAAAGCTTCCATGATACTGTACACTGTGGACAATGAGAGCAGTGTTTCTGTTCCCACCTTCATCCCTGATTATAAATTAGGAAATCATTTATGATTAATTGATACTTGTGCAATAATTGAAGACTGAAACTTACGAAGCTGAGCAAATGAAGAAATGAAATTTCATAAGTTTCTTCATCTGGATAAGGAGTTTATAATGTGTGATTTTTCAGTAAAGAAAGATGCATTTGGGACTTCTGGTTCTTATGAAACCATGTACTCTATCAGCTCCGAATAGTTTATGACTAGAGGTTGAAACTTGTCCAAATACATCACAGGAGGACAAAAGTCTTCTTTTCATCTAGAAATTATCAATAAAACACGGAAAAACTCTTAAACTCAAGCCACTTAAGATTATTGGCTACAAATCCAGCTTCTCCTTTTAATTTTTTGGGGGAGTGGTAGGGGGAATCGTACTTTTCTTTCTGGTAATACAAAATGAGTTGATAATTTGGATTTTTTGGTTGTAAAGCATTTTTTTCTTCTCTCTGCAATTTGGAAATGCCCAAGTGTCCTATACTATCATGACATCGCTAAGAACATTATTTTAAAATAAATGATTTCTTGTGCTTAATTTTGAATTAATCTTCCCTTGTATAAACTTTTAATTAGATATCTGAAATATCCTTAAACATTACCTTTACTTTTCTAGGAAAAACAGAAGACTAAAACTAATGATGAAAATGTGCTTTCAGTTTTTAATTATTTACTAGCTGCGTACCCATTCTCCGCGCGGTGGGAAATGCATATTTTCCTTACACATGTATAATTCGAATTAAACCCAATAATGCGGAATCCCAAAACGTGAAAAAATACTTGAATCGTGACTAAAAGTTGACGTCAGGAGTGCAACTTTTAGACGATTGCAACAGGACACAAAAACTACGTCAATGTGACTGGCGATCAAAAAAGAAAGAACTTTATGGTATGCAGATAAACTTTTCTCTTTCGAAAAATGCCTGATTTCTACATCATATAATTCTCTTTATGAGGTTTAATTTATAGGATTAATATATTGTATATACCACATAAATAACAAAGTCAAAGGGCGGTCAAAGACTACTCCAAGGGGGGGGGGGGAAGACTACTCAAGGAGGGGCAAAGGCTACTTCAACGTATGGTTACCATGCTGGAAAGAACAAAAAAAACAAGGGAAAACACTGCATATGAAAATCCAGGGGGGGGAGGGCATTGCCTCCCCTTACCCTATGCTGCCGGTGCCCATGGAGAGACATAAAATAGAAGTGTAAATAATGGACGTTTCCTTTAAATTAAAAAATATATATATTAGGCTTCAAATAAGATTTTCAAGAGGTTGGGCAAGGGGAGCATATACCCTCCCACTTCTTCCTATCTTGGCCGTTTTTAGAGGAATTGAATGTATGTCCAGAGTTTGGAGGTTTTTTAAAGCACATCTCTTAAAAGCAGAAATTGGCCAGTTGTAGGAGGTAAGTTATATATATCAGGGCCGTACCGAGACAAAAATTTCGGGGGGGGGGGGAACCAAGAGGTGAAAAAGGCTAAATTTTTCACAAAATGGCTTTATTATTATAGTTTTGTTAACAAAATTTTAAATTTCTGGGAGGGGGACCGCACTCCCTGGATCCCCCCCTGGGTACGGCTTTGATATATATATATATATATATATTTATATATATCCAAATAAATATACAAAATTATAATTAAACTTCTAAAAATCACACAAATCGCTTTTGAAAATCAAAATATACACATTTCGATTTAAAGCTCATATATAACGAAAAATGATTATATTCATAAAATAGCGTTTCATGGAAATCGCTCCATTTTATGATGGAAGGCATTCATAACTGAATGAAAGCATATTAATGAAAACGGAGCGAAATTCAGAAAAATCGCTCCGTTTATGATAAAAAGTATCCAAAACTGAATGAAGACAAATCTTTCAAAAAGAAGCGTTATTCGCTCCGCCGAAAGAAAACATTTCGCTCAGACTGAGAAGAGCAACTTCGTTACGCAAAAGGAAGAAATATTCAATCAGTCTGAGTGTTTTTCGCTCAACCATTTTGAGAGAGTAAGTGGACGTCACGTCACATATAATGGGGCATCATTTTTCTAGACTTTTCCTGTAACTTCTTTCCTAATTGAGATAGAGCCGAAATATTACTAGTTTCTTTTTGTCACCAAAGTCACCAAATTTTCGCCATGCCACCGATATGGTCGCCTAGTTCGTTGCTAATAGACTAAGAGCCAGCAACCGCCAGACCTTCGTCATAGTATAAAAGCTGAAACTTTCTCTCTGCATACCCCCCAATAGACGTAGGAACAATCGGCCACTATAAAGTTTGGATGACCGTGGCTTTGGCAGGTAACAGGTGGCAAAGGTGTATAAAATTGAAGAATATTTTCGTCATTTCATAAAGCTTAATTTTTTTATATGTTCTTCTTCGCAATACTAGAAATCACTTTATCCCTTGCCAGACACTTTTCCATCGTGGCAAACCCCCGCCAGACAATCTCAAAGTCATGGAAAACTGTTGTGTTCGTAAACTCCCGCAACGAAGTACGTCAAGCTGTCACAAAGTGCAAGCACATTTTATACTGCTACTTCTGAACTTTCTTACGATGCTGCAGCGCGCTCGTAATATAATTACGTTTTCCTTGACTTTGAGATTGTCTGGCGGGGGTTTTCCACGATGGAAAAGTGTCTGGCAAGGGATAAAGTGATTTCTAGTACTACGAAGAAGAACATAAAAAAAATTAAGCTTTATAAAATGAAGAAAATTTTCTGCAATTTTATACACCTTTGCCACCTGTTACCTGACAAAGCCACGATCATCCAAACTTTATAGTGGCCGATTGTTCCTACCTCTGTTGGAGAATACGCGCAGAGAAGGTTTCAGCTTTTATACTATGACGAAGGTCTGGCGATCGCTGGCTCTTGCTCTATAAGGTCTAGGGGTCACATACTCATTTCACTTGTAACAATGCCCGAACTGTTTCACTTGCAACAATGTAATCTCACTTTCCAGCAACGCACATTAAAGCGGGAAACAACATTACAAATGTGTAACAATATCCTTGGACTTCATTTCATTCATCTGTAGATGAATCGAATGATGATTATCATGGTACCGGTTTTCCAAGTGTATCCATACTTCAGTCACCGGTATCACACGCAAAAGTGCTTTTAAAATAACACACTAAGGTGTTTTTAACTGTACATAAATCTTCCTAAATCTTCCCTTGAAATTTAAATTCTTATTACACTTTTAAAATAAAAGTTAAATTAAACTAGGGCAAATTTAAAACTGTCCTAGTTTATCAAAAGGAGTACATTTTTTCGAGCTGAGAACAAGTATTTATGCAATCTCTTTCACTTCTAATGTTGAAATTACTCATACAAATAAGCAGAATATAACTTACTATGCTTTTTTATGTCTTTTACCGTGTAGAAAAAAATTAATATGGAATGCAATGTGATTTTGAAGACTTTTATGCAAATTAGGGTTAGCTGTGAAAATCTCCCGTCCTCCAGGGTAATTTGCGCGACGGCGCTTTTCGTCCAGGCAGTATCTTCCACAAAATCCGATAGCCGTCTGCAAAGGGTTAAGCGTCATGGCTATTGACGCAAATATATAAAGGTTTTAAACCTGCCCCCCCCCCAAAAAAATCATTTTCGCTTTAAGCATCCTCCTAAAAAATAAAAATCCCCCTGAATCTGGGGGATAACCCCAATCTGGCAACATTGCCGAAAGTCTGTTAGCTGAAGGGATGAAAGTGTGTAAGATATGTGGTTGAGATCTAGCACTAAAAGCTCGGTCGGTAACAGATGTGTTGTTTTAACTGTGTGTCTAAGTCTTTCGTGTAATTGTTTTAATTTTGCGTTTTCCATAAATGATGTAGTGTAAACTCTGGTTCTTTCATCATTGAGAGTATATCTTAGAGATATAAATGTGAAAATCATAGTATACCCACAAACGCTCTTATGTGTTACCCTAAATGTAAAATTTAACTAGTCAAATTTTCGGTAAACGCATTTTTATCAAGCGAAAGAAAAAAAATTATAAATACTGAAGTATTAGCCTGATTATCTTTACATAATTTAAGTTAGAGGGGGTAATTCAAGAAGAAATTCAAACGCATGTCCTTCAACAAAAGGACTTTTGAACTGCGTGTGCAAGCGATACCTAAATATAGAAAATGGTCTTACTTTTATACATATCTCTCCCAGCATCCACAATGAAAGCTATGCTGATGAATAAAGAGAAGATTTCTTCTGTAGACCTGCAAGAAAAGGGCAACATAAAACTACTGTTTTCGTACATATTTAATGAACTATTTTTGTTTATGACTAGCTTTAAGCGCCGAACGAAAAAAAATTGCAAGTATCGACCTGAATGCAGATTTAATGTCTATTCTGTTTACAAAGAACTGAATTAAAATGCGTAGCCAAAGTATAAAACGTTTGTAAACACATATAAGCATACGCGAGTAATGAACTTTAGGAAGCTCACGTCGGCCATTTTGAAATATCTGTTTTTTCCTTTCCTTTTTAAAATTACGTATATATTATATCGTTAGGAAAAACGTTGTAGATTTTATCAACTTGAACCATTTTCTCACTTTCACAGTTTACATGATCTTGAATTAATAACGGTTTTTGTATATTAATCAATATGTCAGGTGATTTTTCGATAATTTTAGTGAATTTAATTAGTTAAGCAAACCTTCCACTGTAACTTTCCAGCGGCATATTATGTTTTGAAATGTTTAAGGATAATTAAAATGATGTTTCTAACACCCCTTTTCTGGGTTTAATACGATAGGAAAGCAATGGCAGAATTTGCACAGAAAGTATGCGTAGTCTGCTGTTACACAGATAACGTAAGTGTAACGTCACTTTAAAATGCTCTATTGCATACAGCTAAACCGAGTATTTTTGTTTGGAAAAAGCTAAAAATATAACATGAGGATGTTGGAAACGTGGTTGAAAACAACTTCCGATTATAACTATTTCTTAATTTGTTTGGTCGAGATTTATTAACTTATTATAAAATAACTCTTTATCTTATAATTTTGAAAGTGTTAAGTTTACTGGGAAATTTGTGAAACTTTCGTGGATTTTACGTATTAAAATTTACTGTGTGTGTTTCATGTAATACAAGTCTCACATTTCTTATTTACAGTTTTAACGAAATTCTTATTCTGAGTTTTACTGTTAGTTATCATTGTTGTTAGTTATCGTTCATATATATATAGTATGGATACAAATGCGAATAGCTAAACAACGGCCATTGAATAACAGGACACCATTAGAGTTAGCCTCACTATGAGTCCGCTAATACAAATCTGTAGTGGTTTATTCAATAATTAATTCTAAACAGTGGAACTTGAAGATTTACATTATTTTTCTTCTAAATTTAGGCTAACAGGGGCTTTTAATTTTTTAAATCATTCTTCTATTTACAGAATTTATTAACTTTTTATGTGATTATTTTGGCTAACCATCGTTCGGCAGCTCCGTCTCATACAGTTTTTAAAGAATCGCAGACATATGGAAACTAATGTTTTTAAAATTTATATTCGCTTTATACAAAGTAGCTTTGAAAATAAGCCTAGTGACTAGATTAGCGAACATTAGCAGTCAATTGTTTTTGGACAATGTATGCTTTAACCGTTTGACTGCTATCCATTCGAGCACAAGAGAAATTTCCTATTTTAGGTTTGCGAATAATAATTGAGTTTTTGAAAAACGCACAACTTAATAGAAATATGGAAAGTCATATTTATACATAGCCTAACTCATATTCTATGATAAATAATTTTTAATATACGAAACCAATGTAGGAAATTTCTTGCTCGAATGCTTCTATTGGAAGGTGTTCATTCAAAAAGCGCGATAGCGCTGCATAGCCGTCAAACAGTTAAAACTTAATGCCCCAGGGCAAGATTGGGCTACCCAACTAATAGTTTTTAAGAAATATGCGCAATATTTTAGAGCATAATCCAACCAGTGTATCTGCATTTTAGGTTATCTATATTTCTTGAAAATTCCATTGAAAAGCTATTTCTAAAACTGGTTATCATAAAGAACAAACTTGTCCATGTATTAAAACAATCAACTGTTACATTCTAAAACTTGTTTGATTTAAACTGTCAGTTTATTTGTCAACGTTTTACATGTAATTTAACTTCAACTTAAATGTTCACAGACATGAAAATTAACCACTTCATTTTCCACACAAATAGGCTTGGTTCCCAGCAATATGCAACTGAACAAATGAAACTCTATGATAGTAAAGTTTCGAAAAAAAAAAACTGAATTTAAACTCTGCAGTTTTATTTCATTAGATTTTTATTTATTTATTTTGAGTTGCATAAATGATAGCAAATTGTTAAACACAATTAAATACGAGTCCTGTTTTTACATATTCTTAACTTCCGTTACCGTCTATTTTCAGCATTGTAAACTACAGTGCGTCCCAAAAGTTTATAGGCAACAGTTTTTATTCATTTTACAATTGAAAATGATGAATAAGTATATCAAAAAGCATTTTTAATTATAGTTAACATCAAGAAAATAATAATATTATACAAAAATAATATCATACAATCACATATTTTGCGATAAAAACTGAAAATGAAAATTTAGTGTCCCAAAAGTTTATAGACAAGTCATTTTTTTTTTTTTTTCGTTAACATTCAAATTTTTGAGCCATTATTTTCTAAGCACTTCAAAAACTCGATCAGGCATACTCGAAATAAGAATTTGAAGTGATTCTGGCTTTAGAGGAAACCAACTTCTTTCAATTTGCAACTTTAGATCTTAAACTGTTGCAAATTGACGCCAATTAGCATATACGTCTCTAGCTAATATTCCCCAAAGGTTCCCCATTGGGTTCAGGTCAGGGCTTAGGGCTGGCCAGTCCATAGAAGCTACTTGGTTTCGTCTAAACCACTGAATTGTGGAGTTTGAGACGTGAATGGAGCAATTGTCTTGCTGATATGGGTGATTCTGTTCTAACTGTGACTTTTTTGATTAAAAATGTTTGGATTTTAAAATTAAACTTTTTATGCATATTATTCATCTCTTTTATTTTAAAAATGAAAGCCTGAGAGGATTTTACTATAACTTCCGTTTCTTCCCCATAAATTTTGTTGTTTGCGACGAGCTCGCTTTTCTCGTTCTGATAACTCTTGAATAGATTTAAGTTTTCCTTTTTTTTTCCTTTTTTCATTTCTTACTCTTTCTTTCTGACAATAATTTTCGTAAGCCTCTGGATCCTCCTGTACTTTTTCTCTCCATAACTTTTCAGCAATGCGTTTTTATTCAAAACGACGCTGGCACAAATTTTATTTGTACATTTTCTTTTTCTTTCTTTCTTTCTTTCTTTCTTTCTTTCTTTTTTTTTTTTTTTTTTTTTTTTTTGATGACGATTGTTGAATTCTGGCCACTTTTATTGTCACTAGTATCAGGTAGTTTTCTAGTACGAAGTATTGGAGCCATCTGCATTAAAAACGATTACAATTATTAATTAAAATAATTTTATTACTAATTAATTATTTTATCCGCATGGTACTGACGGACACGGTACTGACAACTGTAATTGTTTGGTTATGAAATTGATAATATCCATTTGCTGTGTAATTTAGGCTATTATTAAGTACAAAAATTTACTGTTTTGGATAGAAAAAATCCATAGTTGATAAAGTTTATGAATACCACAGTACTGACAAGAAAATTTATGACATACCTTTTTGAAAATTGAGTTCTAAAATGACACAAACTCATTGCACTATTTCATCAACTCAATGTTTGTAAATATTACTCAGGTGACGTACTTTCAACATGGTTCACTAGACATTTAATAAATCTCAAGGTAGATGGCGCTTGATTCGTACTAATTCAAATTGAAAAATTCATTAAAATTTAAAGACAAAAGTTATTGAACCGTAATTCAATGTTAACTTAATACATTACCAAAAAAAGTGTCAATTTTTTTTAGTTTGATCATATACATTAGAATTTATGAGGTAAATAGTTTAAATCATTTATTGCGACAAAAACAAATTAACAATTTATAGGTAGAAATGGACATTACACGGTACTGACGTTTAGGTGATATATTGTAAGTTTTCACTGAATGGCAAGTTATATTATATAAAAAAAGGATGAAAGGTGTTGATGGGTATCTAATTAACACAAAAATTTCATTAATAGATTATTAATTAATGACCAGTGAGAACAAGCAATACAGGACATAAAAAATCACAGTTAGAATGGAATCACCCATATATCCATTTGTCCCCCCTCCCCCTAGCAATTTTCCTAATGGGAATAACTGTACTTCAAGCATTTTATTGGAATCTTCGGAATGAGTGAACCCTCTCCTCGCTGTCTGCTGAAAAAAGTTTGCGGTTCTTTTCGAATATCGTGCCAGTAATATGGCCATCCATCGGGGCCATCTAAATTGAACTTCTTTACAACACTGAACAGAACACTCAACCATTCATCTATCCAGTTCATATGCTTTCGAGCCCATTGAACACGAGCGTTCTTGATATGCTTTTTATTCAAGTTTGGTGAACGAAGCTTTTTGCAATAAGCAAGCAATTTACTTACCTGCAGCCGTCGATGCACCGTGGATTTTGATAAAAGGAATGGTCACTTCTCTAGAAATTGACCGTACAGACAAGTTCTGGGTTGAAGATCTCTCTGTCTTGCCGTTTAGTTGTTTTCTTTGGTCGCCCACTGCGAGATTTTGCTTTCAAATCTCACCTTTTGACAGAATTCGATAAATACCAGCCCTTCTGCGTCCAAGTTTTCTTGCAATATCTGCAACTTTCACTCCACGAGCATCCAAACGATAGATTTGGGAAATTTCGAGGCGTCTTTACTATCAGTCGAAGAAAGAAACACAGCTTCGCTTTTATCTCAAAAAGCTATTGAATGACCAGTACGTGACCTTGAAACATGCAAATTTGGAGATCAGTACTTCAATCAACTTTAGCACCGGTTGCCTATATATTTTTGGGACAGCATTATTTCATTTTGTTTTTTTTAAATTAAATTTATGACTATTTGAAGTACTTCAGGCATTTTACTATTTCTGTTGCGTCAATACATATTTACATAATTTCTTTCGTCTTTCTTACTTGTTTGATTAACTGTTAAATAAATAAAAAAACGCTAGTCTATAAACTTTTGGGGCTCACTGTATAAGTAGTGGCCAAATGAAAATCTCTCAACTGAAACGGCATTTCATCGAATCCCAGTGAGTTAATGTGTTAGCTGATAGATGGTATGGTGGCATTTCCACTCACACATGCTTAGTTAATGGATTTGTATCAGAATAATCAATTCTATACAGTTGTTTCTGTGGTTCGTTTCATGATGAATTCCTCCAAATCAGCACAAATACCAGCCATCCAAACCAGTCCTGTTCAGTTTTTTGAACAGAGAAGGAGCATGCTTCACATATAATAGAAGTGAAAAAAGATGTGTTACACAGTGCACATCAGGGTGGGCCGAATAAAAATCAAATTTTCGAAAATGAAAATGTAACAGTGTGGAAAAGTTCTCCAATACTGTCCTTATTAAATGTGAATGGAATCAGAAAATATCTTCAGTCGGCCCAAAAAGTGCAAAGTTTTGCCATTTTCCTAAGCCACTGGTATAAAAGGAGTTCTAAATTTTATACTGTCATAGCGCACAAAATTACTATGAGAGGTAAATCATTCAAAACTTCAGAAAGCTTGAAAAATATAGAGTCCTACCTAAATAAAGCCATCGTGATTGCGTGCCAAAACTGGACACGAAACCCACTGATAAGAACGAAACCTATATATAAAGAAACCGTTCGCACGAATACGTATTTACCAAGGAAAACCTCACTCTCTGCCCCATATAGGGAAAAATTAAAAAAAAATGTGTAAAAAAAGAAGGGGAAGGGAGAAGTGTCCCGCTGATTTGACTGAAGTGTTAATTTTTTCACTAATAGAATTGGCTTGTGGATGTCCAGAAGTATTGGGTTGGTGCATAATTATCAGGCGTTTCTTTTACGTGCTATATTTTAATAAAAATTTGCAAAATTTTTAATTTACTATTTTTTTAATTTACGTATTTTCTCTTACGTATATTCTCTCACATGAATGATTTATTTGATTTTTAAAAATCATTTAATTAATTAATTAATTAAAAATTTACAAAAGCCTAATGATTATGCACCAACCCAGATGTATGTCTCAATTTAATTCCAAATATTTTGTTAAAGGTTTCAAAAACAAACTAGTAAACTGAGTACCTAAGTCAATAAGTACAATGGCAGGTATCCCAAAAGTAGAAAAAGTATGAAAATAAACAATTAGAGCTACTGCATTAGTGTTAATTGAGTTTAAGGGGTAGAAAACGACTAAAATGATCAATTATTGTGAGAATATGTTTTCCATTATTTAGAGGTGCAAGAATGTCCAAAGAAATTACATCATTAGGTTTTTCAGGTATGTAATTTGTTTGTACGGGAGTTGATGGAGTCGCATGAGATTCTAATTTTATGCATTTAATACATGAGTTAATAAAATCAACTGTATCAGCATATATACCAAACGAAAAATAACTTTGTCGAAGAATTTCATGTTTTAGCAATTCCAAAAGGTGATGAATAGGCAGTAGCTAAAACATTCTTTAGATAGTTGGAAACAACAACATCGGAATGAATTTTCAACGATGAAGTTTCTTTAGCATAATATAATAGTTTATTTTGAGGATGCAGAAAATAACATCTATTATTGTTGTTGTTATTATCAGATTTCAATGCATTTATAATTATAAAAATGCTTTTGTTTTTTATTGATTTGAAAGAAATGTATTACAAGAAACTTCTAGAAGAGGGTCCTTTGTTGAAGAGTGTGAAACATTTAACTAATTAACGTGTTCAAAATTATCCGGTTTTTCAGAAATTACATCTTCAGTGACAGGAAGTACATCATCGTTAACATTTAGAGTACTTGGTTGAAAATTTACGTTATGGTGAGGTGGCGTTCCTTCAAGTCGTGAAAAATAATCAGCCAAAAGTAGGGATGGACGCGGGACGTGCGAGAGGAGAATCGGGGCTGTCTCGTCTCGTCTCGCAAACACTGTGTCTCGTCTCGCGTCTCGCAAAGAAATTGCTGTCTCGTCTCGCGAGTCTCGCAAAATTAAGGACTGCGATTTCGTTACCATTTTATACTAACTTATTATTGGGATTTTATTGAAAATTAATATTAATAATTACAATTACTTACATATAGCCACATTAGTAGATATATTAATAACTATATCAGCATATATCGGCATTTGAAGTAAAAGAAATTGAGATTTAATCCGTATATTTAATATCACACCGAAAATATAGTATTTATGTTTATTTACTAGCTGCGTGCCCGTTCTTCGCACTGTAGTAAACGAAAATTTTCCTAACATGAGTAATTTCAATTAATTCCAGTGATGTGGAATCTAAAATAAAAGCAAAATTATTTGACTCTTGATGTAAAGTTTGCGTCATGAGTATTAACCTGGCATCATTGCAATATAATGACTCAAAAATCTACGTCAGTGACATTCGCGATCAGAAAAGTGAAAAGCTTAGCGGTTTGCAGAGAACTCCCGACTTTCAAAATGTGTTATTTCTACATCATACTGTAGTTCTACATCATACTGTTCAAGTTGTAGCATTAAATACCTCAGACACTACATGAAATGGACAACCGTTTGTTTTAAAATAGCTGCGCACCCGCTCTTCATACGAGAAGTAGCGAATATTTTACTAAAATCATATCGGCATGAGACAAAACAGATTTTTTTTTTTTTTAAGTTCAAGTAATCTCCTCTGTTGAAAGTACTGCGGGTTATATTAACACAAATTAGAATTACTTATCGTTCAGTTGGTTGTAAGATAACCCTTGAAAAATTATAAACAGAACACTTTTAGTCTTTGTTAAATCTCTACTATTTACTTTAACGTCAATTTCAAGTCTCTAAAATATGTGTAATTTTTATATTAATGAAAACAAGATTATATTAACGATAATTATAATTATTTGCCTAATATTTCCAATAACATTACCGTGTGTGCATTTTTAGATTTCATTATAGTATCTCAGTTGGTTAATAGACGTCTTATTTTTTGTTTATATTTTAAATTACTGAACAGTTAATTTGTTGACGACTATCCGTTTGTACTTTTCCACAATAATTTTTAGCAATAGTACTACAGTCGTTATGGTCGCCCTGTTTACAGAAAAATTAAACCATAATCCCCCTAATGTATATCCAGTGTGGACTTTTTTAAAAAATGAAAAGACATCTAACAGGCGAAGATAATTTTAGAATAGGAACCCAACTGCAAGATAAAATGATGGGGAGGAAAAAAATTTATAAAAGTTTTGCAAGCCGAAGGAAGGGAAAACATGATAATATAAGCGAAAACAGAAATAGTTTTTAAAAAAATTGCTTACATTTCTTTCCGTCCGATATTAATATATAAGAATAAAAAATGTCATTTTAATCTCTTTAAAATAGGCCAACAATAGGGATTTAACCGCCCCTAGAAAGTTGAAACCAGGATGGGCGCCCCCCCACCCTACGCACGCCGCAACGTGCGGGAAAGTTTGAGGATAATATCGGTACAAGGATATTTCAACCAAGTATATTCAACCATATTTCAACCTACTCAGACTAAGCATCAATGCGAATTAAGTTGCTCTACTTCTAATCTCTCTCTGATATACCCGAAACCCGATTATCACAGGGGCAAGGGGGGGGCGGTAGTCCGGTGCCCCTGAAGAAAAAGGGGGCCCATATATATCCCGATTATCTAAATTATAAATTCATACGTACTGAAATAGTAATTGTGGGGGAAAAAACTGAATTTCCTCTATAATATAGGTATTACCTAATTGTCTATCACTAGATCAAATTAGAGATATTTTTTGGGGGTGATAAATACGATTTGATTAAAGTACAAAAACTACAGTTAACTGAAATGCAATTTTCGAGTACAACAGCGGTCAAAACTGGTTTAAAATGCTTAAAAAAGGAGGATAGTAAGGGGGGCCCCAAACTTAATGCCCCGGGCCCCGTCTAAAAGTGGTCAGATTTGAACATACCGTACCGCCTTTCCTATTTACTTATTATTTTTCTTTCAACTCTTCTCTGTTTTCTTTTTTTTCCGCCTCTTTCTTTATCCTCTCCTTTGTGTGTTTTGTATATCTCTCGTCTGTTCTAATTTTAAATGTTACGTGTTTGTGCGTATTGTAGAGTGCTGATAGTATACCAGGACCGAAAACGAAGGAGACGCAAGTTAAACGGTAGAGGCTACAGGCAAATTGTCGCTTTTCAGATCGTATTTATGCGAGACGGAAAAAAATGCGAGAATTCTCACGAGAAATCTCGCGCGAGACAAGACTCTGTCTCGTCTCGCGTCTCGTCCCGCAAAATATTTTCTTTCTCGTCTCGCGTCTCGTCTCGCAAAAAAAAATGCCTGTCTCGTCTCGCGTCTCGTCTCGCGAGACAATGCGAGAACGCGAGACAATGCGAGAATTCTCGCGTCTCGCGTCCATCCCTAGCCAAAAGATTTTGTTTACCAGGATTGTGTTTGAATTTAAAAGTATATTCACTTAATTCGCATTGCCATTTAGTTGTAAGATCAGAAGGAGGTGAAGTTTTTCGATGGTGCTTTTAGGTTTTATTGTCAGACAAGGAATTTATCATTACATAGAAAATGTTTAAAAGGGAAATTAAAGTCATGTAGAGCTTTTAATCCAATTTTTAATGAAATTTAATTTTTTTCTGACTTAGCTAATGACTTGCTAAAATAAGAAATAGCGTGCAATTCACCATTAAACTCTTGTAAAATGCCTCCAGAAATTGCTTGATGACTACCATCCGTATTTAAAATGAAAGGTTTAGACCAGTCTGGTAAACAAACAAAAGGTTTTGTGAAGAAATTTTTTTGTAGTTTATTAAACGCTTCAGTGTGAATATCAAGCCACTGGAAACTTTGTTTAGGCCATGTTAATTGAACTAGAGGATGGGTTAGTTCTGCATATGAAGGTATTAAATTTCGGTAAAATCCACAGACTCCCAGAAAGCGCTTATGTTTTCTTTTTCGTTTGGGAACTTGTAAAGCAGTAATTTTGACAACGTTGGAGGAAATTGGGGAAATTTTATGATATGATAAATGGAAACCTAAATAATCTATTTCTGTAAGATGGAATTGACATTCTTTTGGAGATAAAGTGATGCTAATTTTGATGTAAGTAAGGCGTCAAGCTGTAGATTTCCTCTAAAGCATTGGAACCAATGACAATATCATCTTGATAAGCATAACTCCAGAAACTTCTGACTCCTGTAAGATACTATCAATGAAGGCTTGATATGTACTAGCAGCAATTTTCAAAGCGAACACAAGGTGGTTGCTGCAAAAAGTTCCCCAGGGTGTAGTAAAGACAATAATATCTCTGTATTCAGATGGTAGGTCAATTTGCCAACATACACTACATAAATCTAAAACATTAAAATGTACATAGTTTGATGAATTAAAAATGATTGCGGAAATTTTTGAAAGTGGGTTAGCAGAAGGTTTTAAAATTGCATTTAAAAGTCTAAATCGAGTGCTATTCTAAATGTCGGTTTACATTAGGGGTCAAGAAATTCCTTTCTCATTAAAACATAGGACATGTATATTCGGTTGGAGCTCTTTCAATAATATTTGCTTCCTGTAAGTCATTGAGTTGTCTCAAGAGTCATCTTGCAAGGAGTGCGGGATGAAAAATGGTAAAGTCCTAATTGGGAGCTTATTTATAAATGATAACTGGGGGTTAATTTTATCTGTGTGTCCCGAGTTTTTTGAGTACTTTAAAAATGCAGATAAATGGTTCATCAATAGTATTTTTATTTCAATTTGTTCAGTGTCAGTTAAGTGTTTATAATTAAAATCATTTTCTATAAGTTCACTCGTTCTTTGATGAATTATTTCATAAGATGCAGTAATGTGATTTATTTGTTGGTGGTTATCAGGCAGGCTCGTGTGAATATTTGACTGAACTTCAGCAATAGGGCTAATACGTCCAATATTCATCGACTGAATAAAGTGTATGATTTCGTCAGAATTATTTTTCATATGTACATAAAAATGGGGATTGCTAATGTCAGAATCAGTTATGGAATGTATCGAGTCATAAATTTCAGGTTTTAGTGAATGTACATTAGGTTCAAGCAAAAATTCATTATAAGGACAGTTATGCAAATTTAGCTTTACATATTGAAAGTCATCGGAGTGTAAAATGATATCTTTATCAAGTTTATTTGCAATGGGAATATCATTACTTAACTCACTTGTAACAGTAGCTGATTCAGAATTAACGATGTTATATGAATTTCTCTTGAACGAACAATTAGGTCAATAATTCGAGGGAGGGGGGTCTTTAGCCCCCAATAGCCCCCTCCGTGGGTTCTCCTTTGGTCGCTTTCATAGTTATTTTCATTAACTAACGATTTAGAATAAAATAAAATAAACCGTTAAAAAGAAACACAAAACAAACGGATCTAATCAGTTGTACTAAATGAGTTAACACATAATACAATAATAAAGGAAATTATGCAATGGCGTATCCAAGGCTGTCACCAGCAAGGGTTCCGGAGAAGGCACGGGCCCCCTGCCGGGGAAGTTGTGACCCCTCGTCAGGAACTTCTGATCAATTCGTCAAGGGAATTTTTAAGATAAGTAACAATCTAAATTTCAGACCAGCTTTAATTTTGAAATATTAAAACTGACTTTTGTAGTATAGTAATACCTCGACTTACGCGATCCCGGAGTTAGCCGATTTTCAAATCTTATTGATTCGCTTTTTATTTATTTCCAAAATAGCTTCAGTTTACGATTTTAATTATACTAGTTGTCTGCCAGTAGTCGAAATTCGACCATAAAGCATTATTTTTTTTAAATTTGAGTGTCAATAAAGTTCTTCTGTCAAAGAATATGTCTCACCATTCCATATACACTGGAACCTACTAAAGTGACCTCCTTGGCTAAGAGACTATCTGTCTTTAGTGACCACTTTTGTACAATTTCACTTTACAACCACCACACTTTTCTGTGAAGACGGTGTTTTTGTAAAACACTCTATCATATTTTGCTAAATACAAAGGCAGCTCCAATTTAATGGGTCATAGCGTCATCTCCCTCTACCGACCTTGGATTTCATGCATTCAGTTTGCATTTTGAACAATTTAAGATATTCTAAAAAGTCTGGCGGCCCCCTCCGAAAATTGAACCTGGAACTATCCTCGACTAAAGACCCATTATGTTTAGAGTTATAAAATATTAAAAAGTCGACTGATTCAAGTCTACTTGCTGAGGCGTACCACTGCCCATGTATGAAACCTTTCTGCCTCAATCAATTTGCCCTTTTTTCGAATGATTGTCCTTGAGATTTATTTACTATCACCGCAAATGCAGGTATATTTCGAAATTGAGTTTTTTGAAGATATGGTAAAATAGTACCATAATATTTTCTAAGTGAAATTAAAATTCTTTTATTGCCTGCGGTTAAAGTTCAAACTTCGCAATCAATAGCATTACGATCTATAAACCTGGTGAGCATTCCTGTTCCATGGACTAATGCTTCCTTTGTACTTAAGTTTCTTATTAGTATAATGATGCAATTTACTAACTTATGTGTTGGCAAACTCTGTTGTTTTTTTTTGTTTGTTTTTTTTAGCCAGGTGGAAATCCCGCCAACTTTTTTTCTGGGAAACGTTTAAAGAGTACTTCTGAAACACTGTCTTTTCCCAACAAAAAAAGCGGAAATTTTAATCCGTATACAAAATAGTATTTAGATACAGAGTTAAATAAATACAAAAATATCAATATACTAAAACGAAATTTGTATGCTTATTGGTTACATAATGGGGAATTTCTAAAAACGTGTGGAATTGAATAAAAATACGAAATTAAATTAAACCTCCAAAATATGGAAAGGGATAAACAACTATGTACTGGAAATCGCTTTAGGTTTGTAAGAATTTCGCGCATATCACAATTATTTGGCAATTTTTCACTTGCTCCCGGCTAACCGAAAAGAAAAGAAAAACCAAACCACTGACATTAAAAGAATTTAAAAACTATACTGGACAGTTATTGATTTCACTGTCATCATAGCAAATTATTTTAGCGTAGCTACGTTGATATGTTCTCTATTCATGAGATATTCGACAGAGGCGGATCTAGAAATTACTCAAAGAGGGGGCGATTTTGTACCTGAAACAGGGGGGTGGAATACGCAAAATCATTTTATGATTAATTAATATAATCAATTACACCAATTAATTAAATTAATTATTTTACTGATAGAATCTATATATGAGCGATTATTAAAAAGGACCCCCCCTTGGATCCGCGCCTGATATTCGATTATTAACATAATTAAAAGTTCAATCATTTTTAGGTTCTATTATAACTGACTTCAATATGTTATCTGAGAGTATGTTTTCGGAAACATTTCCATACACTTCATTAATAATATTATTTTTATTCCCTCTTAATACTGCCTGGCGGGAGGTTATAAAGAAATTGTCGAATTGGCGAGTTTCTGCGCAGCGTCTCTTGGATTCCGACCTGCCCGGAACGAATAGTAAATATTATTCTCTCCTCCAAGGTTTTTCTGCTGCTTTTAAACATGGAATTTACAACACTTCGCGCACTTATCGCCGTCTAAAAAAAGTCGCCAAGTACATTTCTAAAGCACATTTTAGACATTGGCGTATCACTAAACTGGGAAATAATTCCACTTTTTGCAAATTTTCTTGTAATAGTATAACCCTATAGTACTGCTGAAACTAAGTGTTGTTATTTCAAAATTGACACAACAATGGAACCACCGTCCGACTTGGCGCGAAATACTGCGGGCCAAATTACTTCTCTAAATTTTTACGGTGCATTAGCATACTACGCAAAAATTTTAGCATTCGCACAAACAATTCCATAACAACTCTAACTGTGCCGAATTTCACGGTCATCCGTTCACGCAGTGCGCTGCAAAAGGGACAATAAGGTTTTGCTTAGCGTATTTATACAGGGTGTCCAGCCTTAATGTGACCCAATAGCTAATTCCCGAACCGTTCGGTTTAGATATTCACTTCCAATTTGAAAAATGTTTTAAAAAAGGTAAAGAATATTTTTACATGCTTTTCAAACCAAAAAACCCATTTAGAAAAAAATTACAAAAATTAAATTTTTATACGGTCCCCTGGTCCTATCACTTATATTTAGGAAAAGATGCAGTGCACAAAAACAAAGTAAACACAAAAAGTTTCATTTTATTACGATAAAAACTGTCCGAGTTATGGAACTTTGAAAATCATACATTTCATCCATTTTCTTGGCCAATTTCAAGAAGCTAGTAAGGGACCGTCTCCAAAGTGAAATTAATTGGAACTCTGCCAGGAAACTTTCGCTCTTGCACGTCACTCTTATGTAAATCGTTTTTAAATTTAAAAGTACATACATTACGTTAATATTACAATAATTGAGTACTTAAGAAACAAAATTTATTCTGTGTATGTGTAAAACATAGATAAAATAAAATATTTTGGACGAAGAAAACTTTTCAAAAGCAGTTCCAAAAAAATAGACTTATTTGCCTGTAGCTTCAGACTGATTTGCTGCGGTACTGATCATGGCGAACGTTAAAAATCTGTTGTGTAGTCGCTTGCAATTGCATACAGTCGCATTCTAATATTACGAATTCTAGTACAGGAGAACGAGATGTATACAAATGAAGAACACTGCGAAATGGTACTGTTGTATGGGCAGTGTAATAGAAATAAGAGAGAGGCGGCAAGACTTTATGCCATTAGCGAGCCAGAGCGAAAGTTTTCTGGCAGAGTTCCAATTAATTTAACTTTGGAGACGGTCCCTTACTAGCTTCTTGAAATTGGCCAAGAAAATGGATGAAATGTATGATTTTCAAAGTTCCATAACTCGGTCAGTTTTTATCGTAATAAAATGAAACTTTTTGTGTACTGCATCTTTTCCTAAATATAAGTGATAGGACCTAGGGACCGTATAAAAATTTAATTTTTGTAATTTTTTTTCTAAATGGGTTGTTTGGTTTGAAAAGCACGTAAAAACATTCTATACCTCTTTTAAAACATTTTTCAAATTGGAAGTGCATATCTAAACCGAACGGTTCGGGAATTAGCTATTGGGTCACATTAAGGCTGGACACCCTGTATATACATAGATAACGTCTTGTATATGTGTTATCTCTAGATCTAATTAAACTTTTTTTCCTAAACCATTGTTTTCCTTAGTCTTTACGTTTTTTTTCTCCAGCACCAGTTAAAAATTATCTGAGGCGTTGCTAAAGTTTTCAGAGCTCGGGGACAGCTGAAATTTTTACGCCCCTTCTATTTGTCAAAATGTAATGGGGTATTTTTATGTACAATTTGGCGCCTTTCGGGTGCTGCGCGCGGGGACAGATGCCCCTCCTTGACCCCCTCTAGCTACGCCACTGAAAATAATTTGCAATTGTATATTTATAAGCGAAATTATACCCCGACGAACACGTTTATGGCTCAGTCTCACCTGTCGCATAAGTCAGAGGTATTACTCAGGGGCGTAACCTGATGGAGATGCAGTCCCCATCAGGCCCCTATGGGACCCTTTACTTAGCTTACAATTTAATATTTAGTTTACAATTAAACTTAAGCTTGAAATTTGATAACCCCCCCCCGAAATAAAATCCTGGCTACGCTACTGGTATTACAGTATTTTTTATTTTTAAAACACACGTAAAATAAAAGCGATACGTTTACACCCCAAACAAAGAAATAAGGTGTTGAGGGTACGGAAGATTGGGGAGTGGGAGTTTCTTGCGTGTTCGGAACCGACTTCAGTTTTCGTGGTCCAGGTAATAAAAATTTAGAACATTTCCATTCTAAAAAATTACTGTGATCAACTAAAGTCAAAATCAGAGCTCCTTTCAAAGGCCATTTCTTCAGTTAGAAGCATTTCTCAATAGTGACTCTTTTAAAAGTCATTAAAATCCAATGAAAAACACGCCTGCACTTTGCAGTACATTTTTTTTATTACATCCGGAGCAAAAATACAAGTATGTTTTAACCTGTTTATTAGCAATTGTACAGCTGCGGAAAAAAAAGTCCCACTTGCTCTTTATTTCGCCGTCGTTCGTCTTACAGCAAAGTTCTATATACCATTCGTTTGCAAATAACGCATACTTTAATTTCCTTTTAATTTAATTTGCATAAGGGGCCGTCTTCATATTTAATTCTGCATCAACTTCGTTTTTCTCAATTTCAACACTGTAGTTTGACTTTATTAAACGAAAGAAAACCTTCAAATTACCCTAAATATTAATTTTCACTAATTTTCTACGATAATTTCCGGAGATATTGCGAATTAATTTTTGCGCGTTTTTAAGGGACTTTCTGCAAAGTGAAAAACGCTGTTTGTAGGTTCCGAACTTTTCGCCTTTCTTTAATTTCGCTCGCGAGAGTTCAAAGAAATTAATATTATTTTCAAGGAAAATGTTGTTTCCATCCCTCTTAAAGTTTTTTGTACTGAGAATATCAAGGATAGAAATTAGAATAGTTAGTCTGTGGTCCAAATGACCCGTGAGTTCATAACTTCCTTGGTTCGTACACATGATTTAAGGGGAAAATGCAAAATGACTGCTCACGATTTTGAAAATCTTTGTAATCTTGAAATTGTTATTGAGGATTTCCCTTGATGGTTCTCTTAGACAGGTGAAATGTTGGCAGGAGTTAGAGGCTTCTCTCTGATCTTCTGACTGCAAGCATGAATATTACTCAGCTATGGTCGAACTTCAAGAATGATTTCCTGATAGAAAATTTATTTGTTTGCATTTCATGTAAAAAACGCAATTACATTTTAGCCGACCCAATATTATCACTGTGTTTGTTATTTCACTTTCTTCATTTAATACTATCGTCTGCAATGTGCAATATTCTTAAGACTTTTGCCGGTATTTTAATTTATAGTTAGATGAAAATTTAGACAAAAAAAGAACGAGATTTTGAATGTTTGATAAAGTATGGGAAAGTCCAAAGACCTAATGTTTCCGATATTAAAAAAGGTCACATTCATGCCTGGAAAGTTGAGGATGTTAGTTTTTCAGAAATACGATTTTGTATTAGAAGACATACATCTACTGCATCTAATTCTATAGCTGGAAAATATTTTATTTGGGGGAATATGATAGCAGACGCAACAATACACGCTTTATAGAATCCCCATCAAACTGCAAAAACCTCTAATTTATTTGCTTCAAAATTTGATATTTTTAAATACCGCTAACTTTTACTGTGTTTTTGCACAAAATAAATCTAATTTACGTTTATTTTATGCAATTTTCAGAAAAAATTTACTTAATAAATTTATATATGGTCCCTTAACTCATGAAAATAACATATTTTATTTAATATAAATTAAACTACTGAACGTAAAAATATGAAATTTTGCACAGCCATGTAATATTACTTTCTTCATCGAAATTTGGCTATGTTTCAATTCATAATTTTTTTGAATATTAATTTAATAATTCATAATTCATATTAATTATTTATTAAATCATAATAACATTAAATTATGTTTGGGTCGTTTAGTTCTAATAGTACAAATAAAAATCAGCTTCTTACTATCAACATTATATGAGATATGAATTGAAGCATGAAAAAATATTTTAACATAGGGGGAGGGAGATTTTGTGTGCTCATAACTCACTCATTTTCAGTCCAAATTTATTGAAAATTGGTGTCCGGGGTTAAAATGAGCTACATTTTTGAAATATGAAGTGAAATCTAGGGGTTGCTACTGAGAAAAAAAAAAGTTGGTGCGAATTTTAATATGTAGATGGCCCCTTATGCAATTTTTATGCATAGCAAATTAAAGTGTACTTCAATCGTAAACGGTTGGTACCTGTAATTTTGCTGTACGACGAACGACGGCCGAAAAAAGTACAAGTGGGACTATTTTTTCCGCAGCTATACATCTGTTTTTAGCATGATAATTATGGTGTACTGTTAAAGGGGAAATAGGATTATTTGCGTTAAAGACATATGGTTTCTGATTTGCTCTGCGTTGGACAACATAAATAGACGTTCACACGATATTGCCGAATCATTATTATTTATATTATTACCATATTAGTCTTCTTTAATTACACCGCTGCCTATGTAACATGAAATTAGGGAGTGCTGTGGAGTAGCCAGGGGGGAATAGGGGTTCACAACCTCCCCATGAGGAATTTTTTGCTATACAAAATGTATATCCTTCACTCTCTTATCACACACATGATACATATATGTGAGTTGCAGTAGTCGTAACCCCCCTCCCCAAGAAAAGTTTCTGGCTACGCCACTGAGTGAGTGTAAAGGTACAAGGGTACAAAATAAAAAAAAAATGTATAATCAAATGTAAGAGTTTAAAAGCATCCGATTTCTTTTTTTTTTCTTGTTCCTTGGGTGGCGGGGACTATCACACCTGCGGCCCCTCTAGTGCGTCCAGTGGCGAAGCCAGAAATTTTTCATCGGAGGGTTACGACTACTGCAACTAACATCACAGAAAACACACTACTGCCCGAAAAATAACGGCAGGGTACCGGTCGTGCTGACAAAGTGCCGTATGTCGGGATAAAAGTGCATTGCCGTTTCCTGCTAGTCACTGGAATGTCAATATCTGAAAAATGCATATGCGACAGTACATAACCAGTAACGGCGAAGTGCCATGTATCAATGACATGCACAGAAAAGTTAACGGCGTTGTAATGTTTAAAATGTACCGGACCAGCACTGTTTGGCGGTAATGGGCCTGTATATATTTCGTAGTGTTAATATACAATTTCGCTATTTTATTTTAATTAAATAATATTACTTTACTTTCATACTGTGTAGAAGTGTTTACCGGGCACCCAAAGGCAGGGTCACTGTTAAGATTGTTTTTGGAGGGGGGGGGGACAAGGGGAAGAGTTCATACTATGCTTTCAAATATTTTAGTACTAAAAACTAAAATAAAACAGATGAGTTCAATATGCTATAAAAATGTTCGCTGCATCTACAGTGAAACCCCCACCCTGTATATGAGTGCCTATGCACAGAATATGAGTTTTATATTCTTAAGTTTTATAATTTTTATTAATTTTTCATAATTTTTCTAAAATTTTCCTGAAAACATATTTGAAGACTTTTTGAAGTTAGATGAGACGTTATCTCGCATCCATTTTCAAGCTGCCTATGGAGGGAATTTATCCTATTCGATACGCGAATGTGGGGCAGTTTTTCCAGAAAGGCCTTCATTTTATTTTAAGGAATTTACTTCGTACTCCAAGGGGCATAAAATAGATCTAATAAACATTAAAGTTGTGAGTTTCCCTCTTTTCAGTGGAAAAATATATAATATGGTATAGCATAATAATACACAGAAAGGAGCAGAGAAAACGCACGTTTCGGGTGGTACAAAGGTTCCACCCTCCTTTTCAGGAGCGTGGTGAAAGAGGGTGGATATTTGTACAATCCCGAAACGTGCATACTGTTTATTTAATTTTTTAAAGTGAGTTTATAATAATATTCTATATGCATATAAGCATTTAACGGCGTTGCCATGCTTAACATGTTCGCTCTCATTATTGAAAAGATGCAGCGGAGAATACTATCCTAGGACCTTGGTCGGAGGACTTTTTAAGAGTATCTAATGGGTATTAAAGTTACATCTAAAGAAAACCGACCAAACCTCCAGACAATTAGATCGACAGCTCCGCGAATTCACCCGAACCCGGGACCTTCACAATTCAGTATTCATTATCCAATATGTAGACTCTTTATATATTTGATAAATTTTCAGACCCTTATTATGGCATGAGCAAATCGGCACTTTGGCCATGGCCCCAGTTTCAAATGTTGTTCTGAAATATTCTTTTATATGTCAAAATGTTGTGAAAAAGAAAAGAAATTTTATAGGTGGGGACCCCCAAATTCATCAATGCCCGGAGCCCCTGTTGGTCATAATCGCCTTGTAAATTTTTATAAACTACATTCGGGCTAAACGAATAGTGTGTAATTATATTCCAATTCCTTACAAACATAAAATAAGAAGCACTTCACTTTCCAGAACAATTGAGAAAAACGAAGATCACAGCTTCACAGCAAAAGGAAAACTATTTTAATATAATAAAATTGAATATTATAGTTATTACGGCAAATTTTAAGCTGAATAATTACAATATATAGGTACACATATATATATATATATATATATATATATATATATGTGTGTGTGTGTGTGTTAATATAGTGCGTGGGGGGAGAGGACCGCTCCAGTTAGATGCTTTGAAAATTGGCAAGTTTGGCGCATTTTTGAGTGCATTAAGTTAGCAACCATTCTTTTTTTGGTCTTTAATTTCGGTCACACATCTTGCATACGTTGAGCAACGAGAGAGTGATAATTGATGAATTACGAATTAAGTACACTTTAGGATACAAATTTTTTCCGGTTTCTCATTGTTATAAAGTTAAATTGCTTTGGTTAAGCTGTTCAAAACAGCTAATTTGGTTTCGTCGTTTGGAGCAATATAAGAATAATATTGCTTCAACGTTGAAACCCTGTTGGTTTATGGTACAACATTGATGGATTTTTCCAGGATTAATTGGATTTATAACAGTTGGATAATACTATTACAGGTAAATTTTTACTTTCACTGTTTTTAATATACATACTCTCATAGCGTATTTTGGTGTATAAAAGTATTTTCCACTATAAAATTTGACTTATGTAGTTACAAAACAGGTATATATGTAGAAATTTCTTTTTAGAATAGCTAACAAGAAAAATCGTTTGATCTAAACTACATGTACAGCTGCGGAAAAAAAAAGTCCCACTTGCACTTTTTTCGGCCGCCGTTCGTCATACAGCAAAGTTACAGATACCAATCGTTTACGATTGACGTACACTTTAATTTGCTATGCATAAAAATTGCATAAGGGGCCATTTACATATTAAAATTCGCACCAACTTTTATTTTTCCAATAGCAACCTCTAGATTTCACTTCATATTTCAAAAATTTAGCTCATTTTAACCCTGGATACCAATTTTCAATAAATTTGAACTGAAAATGAGTGAGTTATGAGAACCCAAAATCCCCCTCCCCCTATGTTAAAATATGTTTTCATACTTTAATTCATATCTCATATAATATTGTTAATAAGGTGCTGACTTTTATTCGTACTATTAGAACTAAACGACCCAATCATAATTTACTATCATTATGGTTTTTAATAAAATACTAATATGAATTAAGAATTTTTAAATTAATATTCAAAAAAATTATGAATAGCAACCTAGCCAAATTTTGATGGAAATAGATGCAAAAAGTGATTTTACATGGCTGTGCAAAATTTCAAATTTTTACGTTCATTAGTTTTATTTATATTAAATAAAATGTGTTATTTTCCTGTGTTAAGGGACCATATATAAATTTATTGAGTGACGATTTTTTGAAAATTGCGTAAAATAAACGTAAATTATAATTCTTTTGTGCAAAAATAGTAAAAGATAGTGGTATTAATAAAATATCAAATTTTGAACCAAATAAATTAGAGGTTTTTACCTTTTGGTGGTGGTTCTATAAAGTGTCTATTGTTTTGCGTCCACTCCCATATCCCTCTAAATAAAATGTTTGCCATGTATAGAATTAGCTGCAGTAGATGTATGTCTTCCAATACAGCGTCCTATTTCTGAAAAACTAACATCCTCAACATTCCAGGCATGAATTTGACCTTTTTTTAATATTGGAAACATCAGGTCTTTGGACTTCCCCAAACTTTATCAAACATTCAACAGATATTCAAAATCACGTTTTTCTGTCTAAATTTTCATCTGACTATAAATTAAAATACCGCCAAAAGTCTTATAAGACTATTGCACCTTGCAGACAATAATATTAAATGAAGAATGTGAAATAACAAACACCGTGATAATATTGGATCGGCAAAAAAGTAATTGCGTTTTTTACATGAAATTCAAACAAATAAATTTTCAATCATGAAACCATTCTTCAAGTTCGACCGTAGCTGAGTAACACTTATGACTTCAGTCAGAAGAGCAGAGAACAGCCTCTCACTCCTGGCAACATTTCACCTGTCTAATAGAACCACCAAGAGAAATCCTCAATAACAATTTCAAAATTAGAAAAATTTTCATAATCGCGAGCAGTCGTTTTGCATTTTTCATTTAAATCATGTGTACGAACCAAGGAGGTTATGGACTCACGGGTCATTTGAACCACAGACTAAATATTCTAAATTCTACACCTGACATTTTTAGTGCAAAAAAAAAAAAAAAAATTAAGACTAGAGACAGTATTTTCCGTGAATATAAAGTTTATTTCTTTTAACTCTCGCGAGCGAAATTAATGAAAGGCGAAAAGTTCGGAACCTACAAATAGCGTGTCTCAATTTGCAGAAAGTCCCTTAAAATCGCGCAAAAAAATCGCAATGTCTCCGGAAATTATCGTAGAAAATTAGTGAAAATTTATATTTAGGGTAATTTGAAGTTTTTCTTTCGTTTAATAAAGTAGTATGTTGCCATTGAAAAAAACGAAGTTGATGCAGAATTAAATATGAAGACGACCCCTTATGCAAATTCAATTACTAGAGATTTAAAGTATACGTTATTTGAAAACGAATGGTATATATAACTTTGTAGTCCGACGAATAATGGTCAAATAAAGAGCAAGTGGGACTTTTTTTTTCCGCAGCTGTACAATACATAGCAAAATGTTACCCTAAAGTTATGTGCGTGTGTAACCTTAGTACAACATTTTTTATTATCACTTCCTGTAAGAATTTGATTATATATATATATGTATATTAGGTAAGAATTTGATTAAGATATGTATGTATGTATATTGTAAGAAAAGTATATTGTAAGTATTTGTAAGAAAATTGCAGTTTATGAAAACTGTACAAAATTCACTAATGGTGGGTGAGCATAATTTCAAACGATGGACTAGCGGATTTTGCTGCTGATTTTTGTTTTATTTATTGTATAGTTTTAATCGCTCTCATTCAGAATTATTCCCATGTGCGCCATATAAGGACAGTAGACTCTCGATTAACCGAGATCGGATTATCTGGGTTGCGGCTTATCCGGGACTATCTTAATTAATTATGTTGATGACGCACGGAAATTTGTGTAGAGCACTGTGGTTGATTTTATGAAATGAAGAAATGAAATTTTTACAGATCATGACGACGGTAAAACTTAACTGTGAAGAAAAATCTTCTAAGATTTGAGAAAGTGGGAATGTTTTGAAAGCTGAAAGAATGGAAAGCCAAGTTATCAAGAAAAGAGAAATGAAGTTAATATCTAAGTCGTTAATATAATCACTGTCCAGAGCATCATCAGCAAGTACCTGACATTTAAAACACATAAAGGTATAAGTCTGAAAAACTTTATACAAAAGAGATGTGGCTCGCAAGCGAAGGTCCCAGTGCTTAAGAAAGTGTATATGTTTTATCAGTAGCAAAACATCGTTTTCACATTTAGCAAGCTTTATTATCGACGAAGTTGTCCTGCAAATTAGGGCAGTACGATTTCAAATATCCGATGCAAATAGTTTAAGGTATTCACTGATTGAACAAAACTAAAAGTCCTTTGACATTTTAAACAAGCCGTAAAGAAGGGGCGTAGATGGACGTCCACAATTAACCTTGCTGCTAACATTTTCTGAAAAATGTTAACAATTAACTGATGAAGCTCCTGCTTCAAGTGTCCAAGTTAATTTAATCACTACTTTAGGGTTAAACACCTTCTCCAACACAAGAAAGGAAAACGGAACTGCCCTTTCATTTGGGAGGGGGATTTATAGATTTAAAACGATGCAGGTGTTGAGGCATCCAGCAACAGCCCATTACGTATTGACGGTGTATTTCGAAAATAATCATGTCATTTTTATAACAAATAAGTAAAAACTAATTATGTGGAGCTCTCCAAAAAGTTTTAGAATACATTGAAGTATACGATAAACCTGTATCAATTACGAAACTTTCAGAAAAAAATGCTTACAAATCGAAAATTTTCCTGCGCTATTCCATGTTTAAAAAATCTTTACTGAAAGTATCGTAAAAACAGTTTTTTTATTTGTTTCAGTGTATAGTGCAGCTTATAAAAAAACATTCTCATTTTTTAGAATCACTGTTGTAATTAGTTTATTTCAATTTGTATGCCAAGTCTGTAAGGCAGATCTTGTTTCTGCGACATACTACACTCTTAATTGGATTAAATGGATTATTGAACTAGTGATAAATGGTGGTTATTATGTACTATTCTTTTTATATATTTTTTTTAATAACAGATTGAGCATTTGAGAACGACACAAATGAGAATGGTCTTTGAAAATACTTTTCTATAATAATTGTAAATGTAATTGAAATGCAAACGTCTGGAAAATGAGGGAATTCATATCATTTTTTAAATTTATTTTTTTCAAGAAGAAATCAGAAGAAATACCACTTTTATGTTTTAAACATAAAAACAAAAATATGATATAACTGAAAAAAATATATATAAATATAGAGCATGAACTTGATTTATGAGCATTAAAAATTTTATCGTAAAAGTTGCATAAAAATTTCGGATGACTAAAATAGTACTCTAAATAATATAAACTTATTTCAATTGATTGAAATAGCAAAGGAGCCCTATATAGCACGCACATCAAAAATAAATTCTCGATAAAGCTTTTGTCGAAAAACTTACTACAAATAAAGTGTAAGGGAAATTTAAAATGAATGTTAAAAAACAGAAAGAAAATGTGGATGCGATAAATATATTTGAAAACGTTTGAACTGTGTGTGAGATGGGCAAAATATATCGAAAATGTATTTTTGATACAAAATACCAGATATGTTGATTGAAATAGATAAAATGCAAAATGCTTTCCGAATTGCGAAAATACACAAAACAAGATCTAAACATTTTCAAAATGCACCTAAAATACATGTAAAACTTTTCAAGTATTATAATTGAGAATAATCTAAATTTTCAACTGAAGATTCCAATTAATTTTATTCAAATATATTTTAACGTGTGTACACTGCAAAAAAAAAAAAAAAAAAAAACTATTAAACTGACAGGGAAAAAAAAATGTCAGCCAGGACACCAGTTTATTTCCTTACATTTTACAGAAGTCTTCCGTATTTTTTTCCATATACGGAAAATTTCTGTAAAATAAACTGAGAATCTGTAAAATTTACGGAAGACTTACGGAAAATAAACTTTCGTCCTGGCTGACAGTTTTTTTTTCTGTAAATTTCACTTTTTTTGCAGTGTAGGTAGTAATAACTGATATTTATCATAGATGCAATCACTAAAAATGTTAAAGTATCACTAAAAAACTATCCTCTGGTCCTCTAAAAGGATGTCATGCAAAATTTTAGCTTTATAGTAATAAGATGGAATACAGATACTGAAGTTGGGAAAATGTGATGCTGAAATTATACTCAAAATGTAATTTAAGTGGTATTATTTCAATAAGTGAATAAGGTAAATAAGTTTGTTTCAAAATAGTTTTAAAATATAAATTTCAAAAGGCACAGCTCTTAAAATACAGTATTTGAATAACAAAAATGTGTTATTAAAAGATGTTTACTATTAACAGTTGCTACTGATCTATATAAATAAAATTAGACTTTTGTCTTTACATTATTTAGAACTCAAATATTTTGCGATTTCTATTCGTTTCAAGCACATAGGAATCCAATGCAACCGTCAAAATAAAGTGTGTCTGACTGTCGTTCTGTGCGTGACGTTTTTTGTTTGCGCATGCAGTAAAAATTACTGAAGCGAATGAATTGAAATTTGGTGACATAGTAGGTGGTCACTCAACTTAAAATGCAGGAGTCAAATTTTTAAAAACATTTGATTAGATTTTGAGATTTTGCGAAAATCGTTTCAAATTGCGTACGTTTACGTTCGCGCATCAAGTAATAGTAACAAAAGTGAATGAAATGATATTTCGTGACATGATAGGGGGTCAGTCAACTTAAACTATAGGCATCTAATTAATTAAAAATTTTCATTAGATTCTGCGAAAATCATTTCAAACTGTGTAAATCTTTGCTCGCGCATCATGTAATAACGTCTAAAGCGAATGAAATGAAATTTGGTGACAGGATAGGCGATCACTGAACTTAAACTAGATACGCCGAATGTTTTTTAAAAATGTGATTAGATATTGTGATTTTGCGAAAATCGCTTCAAACTGCGTACATTTATGTTCACACACGACGTAAAAATGACGGAAGAGAATGAAATAAAATTTTGCTACATGATGGGTGGTCACTCAAACTATAGGCGTCGAATTTTATAAAATCTTTTGATTCAAATTTGGTTTGGTTTGTGTGGTTAAGGCAATGCTATACAGTATAATCTCAATTACCCGTGCGCGGATTATCCGGTTTGCGGATTACCCGTGCTCATTCCGGATTCACAAAAGAATTTAAAGAGTAACATTTTCACGCTTATCATGCATATAAAATCGATGTAGATCTCAATTAGAATCTTGTCCGGTAATTAGGAGGGCCTGCAGTAAAACAGTTTCCGCGTAGTTGTACCCTACCTTTTGAACATGCAAAAGAATTAGAAAGTTTCGAAAATCTGGATGTTTTCAAAGAGATGCATATGAAACCCTGGCTTTCAGTATTTGACAGATGACATCTTACTGACTGTGTTGTTAAATCTAATAGTGATGATAGTACTGTTACGAAAATCGCCAAGTGCGGGTATTTTAGAACAGTCCAAAGAGCACAGTAAACAAAAACAACACTTTATTCCATGGCTCGCAGCTCAATAGCTCAAGATAATACAAGAAACATTAACATGCACTAACTAAAATCATAAATAAGCACAACAATAACAGAGTCAACCGTGCGCTTCAAAGTCTATCACTCAACTGAACTCCCCGGAGAGAAATCCTAGCGTTTTTATAGAGATGATGACGTCACCAGAATTGCCGAGAAGTTTCTGGAACAATCTTCAAATTGAAATATGGTCTCGAGACATGAATTTTCTGGAAGCCGCCATTTGTCGCCAAGGTCGCCAAATCCGTCGCCAAGTCGCCAAAATGATCGTCAAGTTTGTCGCCAAGACTACAGGGTTACCATTATCGGAGGACCGCTATTATGCCTGCAAAACTAGTTTCACGGCGGCGCATGCAATACGGGAGCAAATTAAGTTATTATTTCGCAACACTACTGATGCAGAAGATGTTCTAAATAAGGGAGATACTATTTCTTATTCTGCTGCTCTGCAGTCTGTGTAAGCTTTGACAGATATGAGACAAAAAAGATTTGATTACGGTGACATTACTGTTCTGCGTAAAATATGTGTCGATATACGACAAGAGATGTACAAACAGAAGCAAGACTGCAGATTTTTTAAAGCAGTAAATGGTGAAAGGAATTTTTCTAATTGGATGATATATAGCATGCAAATGCAACTAATTTTATATTTCTATACATATGTTGATTTTTTTCTTTAATAAAAAGAAGTTTTCGGATTATCCGTGTTTTATTATCATCAATGCGATCCTTCCCGGTCATTAGCCCGGATGATCGGGAGTGTACTTCACTTGGGAGATCTGCCTAGGAAAATTAAAAAATGATGAATTAGATTCTGAAATTTCTAAAAAAAAATTAAGAGAAGATTTTTAAAATATTCTATTCTCCTAAGAGATTTTTTTTTAATTTAATTAGATTTTGCGTAAAAATATTCAAAATGTGAGAATATTTGTCCATTACGTGTAAACATCTGAAGCGAATGAATTAAAATTTAGTATCGTCACAGGTTGTCACTTAAACTATAGGCGTCAAAGTACTTAAATTTTTTTAATAGATTTTGTGAAAACTCGGAACATTTTTGTTCCAGTCCTGAAAAATGGCAATATAATTGAATGAAATTTGGAATTATGTTACATGCAAGTTAATTTAAACTCTAAATTCAAATGTTTTAAATATTCAATTTATATTGCGATTTTGAGAAAATCATATAAATGTTCTCTCATTCCTTAAAAAACAATTAAGAGAATACAATGAAGTTTACCAACATGATCAGCAACGACTGAAACAACAAATGTCAGAACATTTTGAATAAATTTTAAAACTCTTAAAAATGTTTATTTGCTTTTTTAGATTTTGTGAAATTTGTCCAAAATTTTTGAAGCATAATGTTAAAATATCTGCAATGAATCAAACAAAATTTAGTTACAAGTTAGAAATGACCTCTTGACTTGAAAAACTCATTCAACCGCAAGAAAACTAATTTTTAAAATAAAAAGGAATTCTCTATTGTCAAGTTTAGTCATCACTTTGTTATTCTCTAACCTGGAATCTTTTAACGATACACACAAGTTGTAGATTTGCTTTCAATGCTATTGCTAATATACTAATTCCATTCTTTGCACGCTTAAAATTCTGACTCAGGCTTTTTGGAAATTGCATTCTGTACTAACGCGTCAAAGACGGGTACTTCAGCTAGTGTGTACAATAAAGAAATAAAACCACATTTAACAGATAAGCTCTACTGTCTATGTTTCAGGTACGCTTTAACGACGAAGTGAAATGTTGCTGTCTAGGAAATATTAAAGAAGTGCCATCACTTGAAAAACAAGTTAAAAATTTTTACATATCCTGAAGATATATATTTATTACTTTTATTCAATTCATTTAAACATTAGAACATGGGTACGCAGATTAGGGAGATTTTTAAAAAATTTGTTTTATCTTTCAGTGAATTTTAAACTTTAAGATAGATTTAAATGTTCCACTTATTATCGAAGTTTCCAGTTCATATAACAGGTGCCTTATATATATATATATATATATATATTTGTTTGATTACACCCACAAACAAAATTTGGGGGAAAATAATCTACTATGAATCAGAAAACGGGTCTCAAATTATCAAGACTGGAAGATAGACCAATCCCATCTCATTGATGCAGAAATGCTGGTTGTCTTATTTTTCTGTAATTTAGTAGTACAGTTTCATTGTTTATAAATTCACTTGGATAAATCCAATAAATAATACTGGAACATGCTTCTTCCTCTTTTGGCTTAATTTACATTTCATAATGAGTTACCAGCAATAGAGAAAATTTTATAGATCAAACATCATTATACTGTTCAAAATAGGAGCATAAAGACTTTTCTTCCCCTTCCTGTTTCGTTAAACTTAAGAGCAATAAGGGACCGTTGACACTTCTTTACTTACCTGCAGTAACTCTGGAATAGCACTGCTGCAAAAGATTTTTTTTATATAGAGGTAGAACAGTGATTGTAATCATTTTTATTCCAGCATCCCAATCCGAGCAATCTGTGGTTTCCTGATTAATTTAACGTCAAAACACAAAATGTATTTTCAGTATACTGAAAACGCAAGATAAATTGAAATTGTACCTTAAAAAATTTTCAAAATACTTTTCATTTTTATTTGCGGCATTGCAAAATAAACAATACATGTACTTTCGAAAGTACTGCAAATACATGTACTTTCGATACTGCCCAGCTCTGGTGTGGGAGAGGGGAGGGGGCCCAAACATCAAAATGCTGGGAGTTTAAAATATTTCATGATTTGTTTGAAGTTTTACTGTATCACAATCATAACACGTGAATATAGATTTTAGGGAGAAAATGTAGATCATAAGGATATTACTTTTGATATCAGTTTTGTAGCAAATGGAGCCAGAGGGAGGACTGCTTATGTTAAATGGCATGACATGTGTACTTGCCTAATGAGGGGGCCCAAACATCAAAAAGCTGGGAGTTTAAAATATTTCATGATTTGTTTGAAGTTTTACTGTATCACAATCATAACACGTGAATATAGATTTTAGGGAGAAAATGTAGATCATAAGGATATTACTTTTGATATCAGTTTTGTAGCAAATGGAGCCAGAGAGAGGACTGCTTATGTTAAATGGCATGACATGTGTACTTAAAAGAAAAAATAAGCCTTTCAAGATATGATCCTCTTTAAAAAAAATAAGCTTTTAAAGATAAGCACTCACGAAAAGCGCTAACAACAATCGAGAAAAGTTTGTAATTAATGCGGTGTTAATTAATAATTATCACCTGAAAAAACCCTCTCCTAGTTTCTTGAACTATACATGGTATTTTCTGAAACAAGAGGGGGCTCTCAAGAGGATTATGTCTCTTAAAATAGAGTGGCTTTTTAATGTCCTTAAAATGTTCTTTAAGACAAAAGGCTAAAAGCAATTAGTTAAAGAAGTCTGCATATAAATAAGATCAGCTGTCTTTTAAATACAGCCATCTCTCATTTATGCGCGGGCGCAGTGGACAACGAGATAAACTCGTATAAGTGAGAAATTCGCATAAGCGAAAAACTACAGCTTAAAAGGGAAATATCAATCACGGATCGAAATAAGTCGCGGCACAGTCAAAATAGCATAGAGAATCAGTAGTTCTCGTGGCAAGTATTTAAAACTTTTTATCTAAGTGATTTTATTTATTTATTTTTCTTCCAGATGTCTTTTTAGATTTCGAGTGAAATTGTTGAATATTTACAAGAAAAGTGAAGTTTTTTTCTTCATACTGCATTATTCATTCAATTTTTTAAAAAGTTAATGTAAGATTTTTGACGTGAGCTGAATAGGTTTCGCTGATTTATAAACACCCACAGCGTTTTTTGCTGACATCTTTACAATCTTATTTCGATCCCTGGTATAATGAACTAATTCATATTGCTTATTAAAACTGTGCTGGTTGTCGGTTTTCGGCTAGTGGCTCGTAGAGGTCTGCGCCACGCCGCCAAGCATTTGTACCAAGCCGCCGCCGCCGAGGTCTAGGCCAGCGCGCCGGCGAAGAACGCTGATTTTACACCGCGAAGTATAATCGGCTTCAAAACTATTTTTAAACTTGTACCTAAACTTTCTACTGCTTATTTTCTTTCTGGATACTTCTTATCGCTAGTTGTAAAGACGCAATTTAATTTTTTTGAGTCAATGGCGTAATTTGATTGCTTTAAAAACTATTTAAACATTGCATTATACCTCAAAAAACATTATAGGTTTGGGATGATTCATGAGAAGGTTGTGCAGGAAAAAAACCACTTAAAAGCAAATAATGTATTAATCATATATTGATAACTAAATTTATCGTGAATGTGCATATAAACAACATAAACCTATATAAACAACACAAAACCTGTCTGATTTTGATAAAATCTATTGTTTCAATTTTAATGTAGAAATATTTTAAGTGTGACACAACGGCAAGCTCATACTCTGGAGCTCCATCAGTGACCGAGTGCATAGCGCTCTGAACTGGGAGGCGGAAGACACCTGGTTCAAAACCAGGTCGCGTCCGTCGACCTAACCTTTCATAGTTTTCCATGGTTTCCTCCGAAACTTAGCGTAGATACAGGATAGGACCCCTTAGAAAGACCCTCACGCAGACCCCCCCCCCTAGAGATGAGTTCGGGCTCATTTTTTAAGATGAGCCCGAGGACATTGAATTTGAGCCTGCCCGAGCGATAGTATTTGAGTCGGAATCCGAGCCCGAAATTTCAGGTAACAGATGAGTAAAAGTCAATTACTTCATTTACAGAATATCATTAATTTTGCCTTTTGTGCAAATTAAAGACACATATAATTGAGCCCGCCGGTGCACGAACACAATCATGATCTCTACAACCCACTCCTCGGCCTGGAGCCTAAGTGTAGCTAATTGGCTGTAATCGCACATTATACTCATGACTAGTTTTCATAAAAATTCTAGTCTTAAAAAAATCTTATTTTAGCATCAATTTATGCATATGTGTGTGTGTGTGTACACATACACCATTTTCACTATGCTCTTTTTCAAACATTTTCCAACGCCGCTGCGCGCCGCCGGGTTTCTGAGGTCGTTACGCCGCCGCCGCGAATTTGCGTGCGGCACAGACCACTCGGTGGCACGCAGTTTTCTTCTGCTACGATAGTTCTTTGCTTCGTGGGACCCTTAGCTGCGGTAGTGTGTTTCTTTGTGGCGTTTTTTCTTCTCTGTGGATTACTTCCTGTTTCCCGGTAATTAATTTTCGATTGCAGTCTGTTGCTCAGCGTGCTAGCCAAGTCTTATATTGTCCTCAGTGTGCTTTTCGATTAAACGCCAGTAATTTTTTTTTTCTTTTTTTTTTACTTTCTTCATCCCCAAACTCATTCTAGCAGATTCTGCAGTTCGACGGGACGATGTAGGAATGGATATCAAGACTCTTGAGGGCGTATCAGAAACTAGCGCTAGCAAGTTCCTGATGCGTCAGGAACTAGCGCTGCCTAGTGAACAAGGGAAGCTCCCTTTTAATGGTTTATACAGATGTAATATGACCCAAGTTGATATATAAAAAAGTCTGACTTGGAACGTCTCGAAAGACATGGTGGTGGTAGTTTCGGGTCCCCATGGCACCCCACGGTCTGCCCCCGCTCCCTTCAGCAACAAATGATGGTACATGTCGGGGACTCTCAAGGTATTAAAGGTATTAAATTCACCATTCAGAATAACTGTGACAAGAAATAAATTTGTCACCAAAGCCGAGTTCTCTTAATCTCGGTAGTTCAAATAAATTACAATCACAATGAAAATTCTCTTGGATAATTTTTTAGTTTCCGATTACTATAAATGAACATTCTTTAAATATATACAAATAACATAGTTTATCGTTTTAATTACGGGTTTAACAACCTCTGATTTTTTCATCCTCTCTGTATAGTTGCTTAAAGCACTCTGAGTCATTCATTCCTCTTGCATTCGCACTGACTACGTGGCGACGGAGCGCCCTATACAACATTCTCTCATGATTTTTCCACATACTCCCCACCTGTACTCTTGGTGAAAGAGTACACACAATTGCACTAATATTTTTTTCAAACTGAATGAAGAGTAGCATTTTATGAACAAACATAAAATAAATGATATTAAATGAGAAACAAAAAATTCTAGACATAAATGCAAAGAAAAATTAAACTCTCAAATTTTAAATATTAATGATGAATTAATTAAATGACTTTAAAGTCGAAAATAAAAGTTAAAAAAATTACAAATATTCAGTTCAAAGTTCCAAAAAAAAAAAATCAACAATTACATCGCAAAAGGATACAGCAGTTGGATTGCTCTTCTTAACTGTCCCTTGGGTGTGCGAACAGTACAAGCTCGCACATGGCCATCTCTTCCTATGAACACTTAGTTCTATCATTTCCATATCCCAGAGGAGCTTGGATCTCTTATACCCTTCCACAAGGACAATGTCCCCGGATTTAAGATTTTGTTTTGATGAAGGATGTGTGAAGTTGTGAGCACTCCGCAGTCGTAAAGGATACTGGTCTTTCCATTTACTCCACAATTGTTTCAATAGTCTGGAGTGGTATACCTTCCGTCTGGTCAAGGTTTTTCTGTCAGAAATTTTATTGAAGATTTCCAGGAAATGTTTCCGAAGGTTGTTGTCGCGTCCTGGGTGTACAAAGTGGAAAGATGTGAGGGGAGGTGGTTCACCCAAATCATTTGTTTCGTACATTCGTACGTAATGGGTCGATTGTTCATGACACATTCTATCCCAGTCATTATAGTCGACAGATCTTCCAAATTTGCTGGAGCTTTACCCAGTATTTTTTGAGAGGGTCTTTGATGCTATGCATCAGCCGCTCCCAAAAGCCTTCCCACCCATTCAGAAATGATTTTCCATGTGAGGCCCTTAGATGTTACGAATTCTTGAACGCTTGGATCAACTAATCTTCTTAAATCCCTTAACTACCTCACATTTACTGCAGAAACCCTTCACATTGTCTCAATAGACTACTTTGCAGTCATGTTATCTTCATAAAAAACGCAGAAGGACAAATAAGAAGTTTTGCTGAGATGTCCGATACTATTTCAATCTGCACCGCACGCGTAACTGCACACGTAATTAAGGCTAAACACACTTTCTTGAATTTTTGATCTCATGCCTTAATAGTTATAGCTTCCGTAAAACCAGTGCCTACAATTGCAAAACGAGCACTCTCGGTAACACGATCTTTTGGCAGTTGACCTGTGATGTGTTGGGCAGGTTTGAGTTCATATTTTGTGCATATAAGGCAAGAATTAATAGGTTTAATAATTACTTGCTTACCTCTTGGTATCCAGAAATTATTTTGGATTCTGGATACTGTTGTTGTAACTCCCGAATGAAAGGAATTTTCATGCTCACTTATTATTATTAAATCAGTTAATTTCAATTTGAGTAATATCGTTGGATGTTTCTCATTGTGAAACAATTCCACTTGCTCAAAACGACCTTTGACACGCAAGATTCCTTTGTCGTTTAAATACGGTACTAATCTGTAAAGTCTTGATTGAGTAGGTACTGGCTCGTTTAATAGGAGAATATCTGAGCAGTAATTATTTAACTGCACTCTTCGAATCCAGTATTCTTCAGCTTCTTTGATTTCTGCAGCAGTCAGCGGTCCACTCTTGCACGTCTTTTTTCTTAGTTTGGCAACAAATCACTTCACCCAAGTTGTGATTCGAAGGAAATTTTCCTAAATTGCTGAATTTACCCTCATCTAATTTACTTCTGCCTGCGGAACAATTGCATGAATGGAAGTATTTAGCATTTTTAGTTTTTGTTCGCCAGTTATTCTTTCAAATTTTTGTCGTGGCCACTGATCCTCACTATCTCTTAACCAAATTGCACCGTACCACCAAATACTATCGCTTAACAATTTATGGGAACTCTCACCACGTATTAACTTATCTGCTGGATTATCTGACCCTGGGGAAAATTTCCATCTGTCAGGCGATATACAGTACTGAATTTCTAGCACTCGGTTAGACACAAACTGCTTCAATTCTCGCGCCAATCCCGTTATCCAACACTGACAAATTTCTAAATCTGTCCACAAAAACACTGTCTACCAAACCGTAAAACACCTTTGAGAAATACTTCCATAGCCTTGCAGCGTTTAAGGCTCATATCAACTCTAACATAGGGAGGGACAGTTTCTTCAACGGCGCTATTCTACTCTTTGACATTATAAATGACGTACTAACTTCTCCTCTCTGATAAACACACCTAAAGTAGACCACCGCTCCAAATGCAACAATAGACGATTTGCTGAAAATATGAACCTCAACTGAGTCCTTTTTTTGGCGTTCCACCATTCCACCATCTTCTAAAAATAGCATCTTTCCATTTTCATTTCACCTAATACCTCTATCTCCTCACACCACTTTTTCCAGTATATCTTCCGGTAATTCCAAATCCCAATCTAAACCTCTCACCCAGATTTACTGTATAAGCCTCTTAATTCGCACAACAGACGATGAAAGAAATCCGGTGGGGCCGAACACAGCTGCTATACTCAAAACTGACCTTTTAGTATTTTCTAAAAATCTGAAACTTTCCAACAACGACGTAACATCTACTCTCAACATATCCTCTTCCAAATTCCAAACTAACCCCAACACTTCTAACTTATTATCTTCCTCCAAAGTATTTTTTCACATAGCCCACTTTATATCCACAAATCAAGCAACTGTTTAGAATTCGCGTGTAACTTCCTTAAATTAAAACTCTCATCACTCAAAACTGATACCGCTTCTGAAGATAAATTGAATGCTGATACGGCATCATCTGCGCCATGACACAAGTCGTCAGCATACAAGGACCGATTAAGCTTTTCAAAGCAATCCTTATTCGTTTCCGAATACATTCTTATATGATATTTAATGGTAGCACTTAACAAGAATGGCGAACAGTTACACCCAAACACTACACGATTCATTTGCATAGCCCTATAGTCTTCGGTATCGCTATCGGGATACCCCACAAATTTGAGATACTTTTTATCTTCCTCTCCCATTCCAATTATAAAGTCTTTCTCATTCTCACCAGAAAACTCAATCTTAAATTTCCGAAATCCAAGAATGTTGTGTAATACATAAGGAATTAAATTCGGCCCTTGATCCAAACAATCATTTAACGACAAATTCCATTTGTACAACTACTGCAATTAAACACTATACGGACTTGAGTTCTTAGTTTATCTTCGTACAATTGCTCGAAAAGGCATAAAATAACCGTTACTGTCTTCACATCACTACCGTATAATATTATGTTTCATATGGTATCTAATTACTTCTTTGAATTGCTCTTTCAGGCAGGTATCCTCTTTTAAATCTCTTCGCCCTTTAATAAACTGCCTTATTGATAAATCAAATTTGTAATTTAAATCCCCTGGATCCCTCTTCTATATCAATTTTGTCTCGTACCTACTATCAACAAACTTCGAATTCTCTTCAAACCGCTCAATGAACTATCTGCCTATCACTTTCACTTTTTTCAGATTCACAAACTAAACTAAAACTCTCTATTTCCCATATAGAGCGAATTTTTCCAGATAAATCTCTTCACTGTCGCAGCTACTTTGTAAAAATAGCCCCACTGAAGGGTTTCCTCTTATCCGCTCATTAACTTCAGCCCATTCGTCATATCTATCGCTCAACTACCAACCAAACACTGACTCATACAACATGAAGTATTTATTTATGCGATGCGTTCTCCTAGTTAAAACCACATTCGAAAAATCAATACTTATCAGCAGATGTATTCTCCCCTCTGTAGCCCTACAGTCTGATAATTTGAAACCTTCTTTCTGAAGAGAGTGAATAATGTCTATGTTGTTGCTGTTGCTTCTCATCACTGCAACCAGAAGAGCTAGATCAGGTCCATGATCCCATTCACCCCGAAGAGCTCCAGTACCAATAGGGGGTCTTGAACCGGGTCTTGCCTGGTAAGTGCCAGTGCAGACTTCGAAGTGCGTATTGCCAGCAACAAAAGTCATTGATAACAGATGACCACTAATGAAACGGGCAAGAGCAATTTGATTTCGTCTACTGCTGCCCCGAACAAGGGAGCAGCCAGGGCACTTACTATGCTTCCACAGGTGCACTGGCGGGAGCATCCAAATGGCCTTATTAATTGCCTTGTATTTAGAAAATAGCTCCATATATGTCAAAGGAGTGGCAGGCGTTGTGACCCTGCCAGCACCAGCTCTAGCAAAGCTGTCCGCAATTTCATTTCCAGCAACGTTGACATATCCGATGAGAAAAGGAAAGTTGTTTTAGTTTCCTGAGAATGTCTTCTTCAGTACTATCCCTCGCGTTATGCCAATTGGCCAAGTGTTCTATAGAACTTCTACTATCCGAAAATATCCAAATATCCTTTAGCTGCAGTAGCAACATGATGGAGAACAAACCCTCCAGTCATTTAAATGTTTTCGTCAAGAAACTGCACCTCATGTTAAAAATCCCTTTCTACGGAAGCAGGATGGGAATGATATTTCCCTAGCAAAAAAGCTTGATTTTTTTATACCCCCAGACACCCTACCGTGCGCAGCTGCCAGTCCCTCTGGCTAATTGCTGAGAGCCGATCCAGATAATCGCTGGTCTTTTGTGCTGTCAGTAAAGGCGTGTTTTCGGGACAAATCAACCCCTCTGCCCTTTTACAGAATTTTGGACACTTAGAAATATTATCTTTCTTTTTCGATGGATAAAATGGAAACGGTGCTCTTTGCGAGAAGTTAGGAAGACTATTTTTCAGTACAGGTTAAAATGTGTGCATTTAACAATTAAGTACACGTTTGCAGGGCTACACTAATCTCTGTATATACGAATTTGTAAAATATAAAGAAATAAAAATTGTATCAAAAATGAATAAATAATGTGTATAAAAAATATTCTCCCCTTTTTACACAGAAAAATACATACTTGTAAAACTGTAAAATTAATAGTTTAGAACAAATAATAATTTTGTGCAACTCTGCTTTCTGTGGTTTTCAAATACGTTTTCAAATAAATTTTTTTAATTACATTTTTTTGGCTGCTTCTTTTAAAAAGTTTCTTGATAACTTTATAAATATAACTTTAAATTTTAACATACTTCATTTTTACATTTTTTTAAACTGAACTTAGGAGATGTTCTAAATCGTAAATATCAGATGTCGTCATATAATTCAAGTAAATAAAAAATCTGGAGTGACTCCACTCGACTTTCCAAACACTTACAATTAAGATCATTACCAAGCATTTTAATAAATTTTAATCGATGAATAATTCAAACATATATACCAAACTGAAGCTCAATTGAATGCGCCCTTTAAACGCTAGCGCACTTTCAATAATTCCCCCCCCCATAGGCCATAATGTAAAAGAAATCTTTGTCGTAGCCCTGTAGAAAAACTATAAGTCCTATACACACCAAAATCAATACCGGTCTTGCGACGGTGGTTTATAACATATATACCCAATTTGAGCTCAATCGAATGCCTTGTTTAGGAGCTATCGTGTTCACTCACATACACACAAACACACATACACACACACACACATACACACATACATACATACATCTCGTAAAAATAGCATAAATGGATTCAGAAGTCCTCAAAACGTGTAAAAACACCAAAATCTCGAATTCGAATTTTTTCATGATTACAATACTTTCCTTACATGGTACATGTTCGGAAAGTAATAAATAAATACACTTTAAAGGTCCCCCCCCCCACACACACAATTTTACAAATCTACTCTTCATTGCTTGTCTAATATGTATAAAGGTCCCGTCAAGTGTCCTAAAGATTACGATGGAATACTTGACTATTTAACAGTTTTCAGCTACTTTTTACTCACATGAAAATGTAAAAAATCATTTTGGGATCTTTTATAATTTTTAATAATAGTTTATTTGCCGGGAATACAAAAATCAAATATGAACAAATAATGGTAATAATAATAATAATAGCAATGAAACAAGGAAATAAATCATGCCAAATGCATAGAGTATGAAACACTTTACAGCATTTGTCTTTGAAAACAGTTACAGGAATCTTGCTTAGGTGTAGGTCTAAATATGAGTCACTGGTAAAACAAATTGATTTTGTTTTCGCAGTACTGGGATATTTTCATTTAATTTTTTCTCAAATTTTAAATAATTTTACTTACAAAAAGAAAAAAATCATCCGGCGATCCTATCAAAGATACTCTCTTCATTATCAAAGAAAAAGTATGAATCAAACCAATTTAAATACAGAGAGGCTGAATAAATCTTAACGCTGAGCATACTTAAGTATAAGAATCTCTCGAGTTGTTAAATAGTTTAACGTATTATTATACCCATTGTTAATTTGTTTGCCATTATTGAAAAGAAACAATGAAGAAGAGTCTTTTCTATAGTGAATGTTGTGTCTAAGTGCACATATTTGAATGCTACACTGATCAAGTTCTGCGCTCATGAAGTCACTATGTTCTGTCGGAACTCTCAAGTAATCCATATTTAACCTGATCGCTTTCATCATTCAAAAGACGCAACGAAGAAAATTCTTTATGTGGTTTTTTCGACGGGATCACCATTATTTTTTACTAAAAATTAAGTTTCCTTTTAGGGGGGTGGGAATAGTTGCGCATACTTTCAAATTATGTTTGTTCTTCTTGAACCCTTAAACCTTTATTCCTTTACCCAAAAGAATATATTCAAGGAATTATAAAGTTGTTCTGATACAGTTCTAGTCAGCATCTTTTTCCTTTTAAAGTTGTAAATCGTGCAAAAAACTCTAAACTTCATTTCATTCACAAGAATTGCCCTTCCGCTCGCTTCCACTATTTTTCAAAATCTTTGGAAAAATAATATATTTAATTGCTCTTCGTTTCCCCTTTCCCCCCCCTCCATGAAATAGGTATTAAAATATTGTGATTAGGATTCAACAAAACTGAACTATGACAAATGATGAAATCTTTAAATTCCCATAATTTTGATGGGAATTCCTTCCCCCCCCCCAGTATTTCTTTTTGATTTTCCTTGCAAATCATTTTTAGTATGTTCCTCTATAAAAATCTGCCTAAATAATACATTTTTATCACGTATATGTTCGGCAGAATATATATAAGTTTTCCATCCATGTCAAATATACGTGCATAGTGTTTTGACACTAATTCAGCCATTCAAAATTTAATTCAACTTTTAACAATAGAACTTACCCATGTAGCACAATTAGTCCAAAAGACGTTTAAAACACGTTTTTTAGCGTCAAAAAACGTGTTTCCAACGTAATTTCATCGTTTTTTGAACTAGTTGTGCTACTAGGGTATTTGTGCATAAACGAAATTTTATTTTCATAATTCTAGTTCTTTTCATTCTTAATATAAAAACAAATGCTTGTTTTAACAAAAAATGACGGTGGTTTTCTTTCTGATTTATTCTGGGAAAGTAAATATAAATATATATTAGGATGTTTTTACCCTTCTTTTCCTTTTAATTGTATCATTTCCCCTAACTTTTGTGTCTCAAATCTAACAACTCATATCTCTATTCAATATTGTTGTTTGTTTCAGGAGACAAACAGAGCATTTGGTCCCCTGCAGCATGTATACGTATATTTCAATTAAATTTCCGAATTGTTGTGTCTTTGTTACATTTTGTGATGGGTACTGATGAAGCAATTAATTCAAACAATATTCCTTATTTTTTAAACTATTTTAATGACATGATTTATTCTTTTTTAAGAACATGGTTAGTAGGGTAATAATTACACTACCACGCCACTCAATCCGAGGCGAATTGTGGATTGCGTAACGGGCGGAGTAAGTGGGCGAGTCATTTTCGGACGGTGTAGAGGGGGTGGAGTTGAGTGACAGTTGATGAGTGAGAGTTCAGTTGGAGTAGGGAGCCGGGGTTGAGTGAGAGTTGATAGATAAGGCAGAGCGGAGCAGATTTTTTTTCCAGCATCATTCCTAATAGAGTCTTATTTTTTCACCAGTGAATATATTGCCACAGCAAGATCTTGAAAATCTGAAAAAAGCACGTTGCGGAGACTACTGTCTCCGAAGCCAGTCTATTACACAATCGTTCGACGGGGAATTTTTTCACGACTCTTAGATAAGGGGACTTGGAAAAAATTTTGAATTTTACTTTTTGGAATTTTGAATGTTAATTTTTCAGAAATAGAAAATTTTAGATTCATATTTTTGGAATTTTGAATGTTAATTTTTCAGAAATAGAAAATTTTAGATTCATATTTTTGGAATTTTGAATATTAATTTTTCAGACATACAACATTTTGCTGCGATTCGAACTAGGAATAAGTAAAAGAAATTACAAACTAATGATTTCATTATTGAAGATAAAAATTAAAGTTAGGTTTTAGTTGAGTGAGATGATTTAATCATGCAATCCTTTTACAGAATAGTAGAAAGAATTATGTTTAATATTAGGAAAACGATACTTTGCGAATTTTTAGACATAAAGTGGTATATAGCGGTGTTATATCATTAAACCTTTTAAACAAGTATTAGTATTGCTAGACTTTAAAAAGCCTACAGTATTGAAGATAAAAATTAACGATAGGTTTTATTTAGTTAAATGGCATGTTTTATGCAAACTTTTACAGAATAGTAGAAATAATTGTGTTTAATGTTACGATAAGAGGACTTAAAAATATTTAGGGTGAATGAGATAATATAGTAAAGGTTATAACCATTCTTCTAGCTTTAGAGTTTTTTTTTTTTTCATATAATTAGAAAGAGTTAAATTTTGGTGTCTGCTATCTTAATTTTAAAAAAATGCGTCTGAGATTTTTTTTAATATTATGGTAAATTTCTCTTTAATAAGGAAACTTCGAATACTATTTTAGCGAAAGCCAAATCTACTGTAGGGATTTGCCCCTAAAACTTAACTTCAAATTACACTCGTTGACTTAACAGATATGCTGTAAACATATAGCTATATTCTTCTTATACGTGTAAAAATATCAAGTCCCACCCTACAACCGGTACCATATTATCATGTGAACCTCTTACAGAATAATAGAAATAATTTTGTTTAATGTTAGGATAAGGAGACTTTGCGAATTTTTTCGTGATAAAATGGCATTGGTTATATCTTTAAACCTATTAAGCAAGTATTAGTATTGATAGATTTTTCAACATCCTACAGTATTGAAAATAAAGTCTGGTTTTATGCAAACTGATAAGGAAATCCCGATTACATTGTAATTTCCTTATATGACTTTATGTTTTTAGAACTTTACGATAAAATAAGCTACAAGAGTGTAAATAAAATTGCAGTTTTAGATCTAACTATCAAGCTGTAAAAGAACTACAAATTACGTTATCGGAAAATAAGGTCTTACTTACTTGAAAGAAATACAAATTAAGTTATCGGAAAATAAGGTCTTACTTACATGAATGAACATCTTATACTGCAAATTTCTAAAACTGTTCTAACAGCGCTAGCAGATCAGGAAAATAGAGTAAAAAAAAATTAAAAATTATTTCTGAATCCGCCATCTCAGCTGGCTATTTTCTAGCATCATGCGGATTAATTTATGTTTCTTTACTGACATATGATAAAAATATGGATAATATTGTTAAACTAAATACATAATACTAATAAAATAACATTTCTTGAGATATTTAACGGTTTGAGTGTAATTTTTTTCTTATAACAAAGAGTACTTTTAAGGATTAAGAGGATTGGTATCTTTTTTATTTTATCTATGTAACGAATGCATAATATTATAATTAGAAAGTAATAATATACCAATTCTTTTATATGAATACTTATATTTGAGTTACAAAAGTTAGTATTTTCCGTGATACAGATAACGCATGTGTTTCATTTTATGTTAAAAGATCTCTTTAAGTAGAACATATCAATGAGTTTCCCGAAAAGAAATGTATATATAAAAAAAAATACATCTTAACCCACTACAACCTCATTGTTTCAGAAAACATAGTGAAATCCAGTCTTAAACTAAACAAATATTTGGTTCTATTGATAGTCATTCAAAACATGTTACACGAAGCTAGAATATCTAAGTAAACTAAAATTTGGATTTACATGAAAAAGTTAATAATTGTTACGATAATTTGTGTGTGTGTATTCTAAAACGATACATTTCTAACAATAAAACTAGATCACGCGTTTCTGTAACATGTAAAAACAAGAAATTCATTCAATTACTTCAAAAGTATTAAACTAAAGTTCCTAATTTTAGAAAATAAAGTTTCAAAAAACGTAACTGTTATAAATTTAACCCAGAAAAAATATTATTTTGATGGAAATAGTGTTATAGCATCTTGTTGCTACATATTTTTACGTTTAATAAGGTATTTGCACAAAGATTGAACCACATATGTCTAGCAAATATACTTTCATTAAAGATTGATTAACTTTTTTCTAAATCATGCATTAACTAAAGTACAAAACATTAAAAGTAAGAAAAAAAATTTACAAGTGTTACTAAACAAAATACTAAAAGGAAAAACTAGCGCTAATGGTCAATATCATACTCGTAAAAATCTCTACGATTAAACGAAATGCATTTAGAAAATAATCATTTACCGAGACATCATATTTAAATATTTGCAAATACATTGAAATGTTTCTAATATAAGTATTAAATAATACATAATATACTTGCGTATACTAAAAAGTATTTAATCAGAAATGCACTTACTTCATTGCTTGAATCATCCATAAAATACATCATCAGTATATTTTCGTAACGTGAACTATGTTAATTTAGGCTTAGTACAAATGATCAAAAAACGCGTCCTACAACCACCACAGATAGAGTGAAAACGATCTTTTTCATATAATGATTACCCTGCCAACCCGTTTCTGTTAACCTTAACATTAACGCTTTGACCTTGAACCGGCATAACCTTGAAACGACCTTTTCGGTGATCACATTATTGAGCTGAACCAGTAGGAAAGTAGTCTTGCACCTAAGTTTGATAAGCTGGTAGGGAAATTTGAGTGCATATTCTAAAACATTTTACGTTGTGGTTACCTGCTGTTAAGTCTTATAACGTTGCCGTTCTTAAAAATGTCTGAATTGATCGAAAATAACTTTAATATTGAATACACGCCTGAGTTTTATACTCAAAGTGATGCTGATGTGTTACTGCAAGAATTATCGCAGTTACTTTTTGATGCAAAAGCCTCGAAAATTAATGAAAAGAATAATACTTCGACCCGGAACGTAATTACTTTCGCTAATGAGGGGATAAATTACACTTTCTCTGGAGCGACTGTCTCTGTTTTCTCTTGATTACCCATTTTGCATAAACTACGTAAAGATCTACAGAAAGCAACAAATTATGAATTTAATATGGTACAAGTGAACTTATGCTCTGAAGGACAATCTAAAATTGAAGACGGTAACCACGAAAATTTTTCTCTGGACCTATCATCTTGTGTATGCATTCTAAGTTTTGGATCTGAACGAACTTTGGATTTTAAACCAGCAAACTCTGAAACAACTACCATTAGATTAGAACATGGTTCAATGTGTAAGATATATCCCACAACTAACAAACTTAACGCATGGTATTCCTTATGAGCATCATTTGGCAGAGTCACACATTAACCTAACATTCGCCAAAATGTGCATTTATGAACCTACGCCCAAAAGACCAAAGTTGGACTATTAGATGGATCATCTTTTCCATAGCTTATATACTTCTGTAAAATGTACATGGCACATTTCACGATGAAAAAACTGACTTGAAGACTCAAATTAGACAATTTATCCAGAACGCCCAATTAGACTATGTCCCAACGAGTTCTGGAGTGATGATGCACCCTTCTTCATGGATAGAACTTGGCGAAAAGCTATTGAATTTTAATGTAAGTTATAAGGATACCTCGTTTATTTGTAATAATCAACTATCTGTATTTAATGAAGATGTAAAATGCATCTTACAACAAATTTACAAAACCGGAGATTCTTTTATGTTAAATCCAATATTTTTAAAACACTTAAGTGATCAAGTAAAAAAAAAAAACCTTTGTGAAATGAGAAGTGAAATATCGGAATGCATTCCTAAAACATTGTGCACAACTACGCTTGCACATTTGATATTAAAATTAAAACCGCAAAAGTGTTCCCATAAACAGCATCCTGAATATGAAGAGTGTAAACATAAGTTAATGGATATAGTTGCGTAGGGCGTAATGACGATCATTCTTCACAGAGAAGATATGCTTGTTCATATACTAGAGATGCTGAAAAGTATCTTTCTGTAAAAAAAAGTTTGTTTTATGCTCGGAATACCTTATACAGCAAAAGAAATATGCGAGAAAGAATGTATGAGTTCATGATGGAGGCTTTTTTTACAAACATTTTCTATAGAAACTGTTCAAACCAGTTTCTGCAACATTTCTTGATTATACTAATGCAAATAATCCCCAATGTGTTATTTTATGATGTATAACTGTTACGCTTGTAGAAACATTAATAGTATTGATGATTATGTAGAGCTGTAAGTTTTCTACAGAAAAAGGTTTTTACTGACTTTGATTAATGATGCTTTACTTATTGAAAAGGAATTATTTTCTTAATTCTGTAAATAGTTTGTGGAATTTAAAATAAATTTTTGTCAAGAAATCAGTTAATATACGAAAAACAGTCTTTATTTTCCTTATGCGTGCATTGATTAATTGCAAAATAAATATTGCTGAAATTTTTTTAAAACAAAAAGTGATAAATTTAACATACTTAGAGAAGTTTTCTGGTTCTCTTTTATACTTATCTTTAAAATACTATTACTATAAAGTAGAGAGTTACAAATTTGACAAAAACTTATTGAAACTATTATTATGAAATTATTAATCAACTGTATAGAAATATAATGGTCTTCTGATTAAAAGCATAAACCTAATTGCGTTAGGTAAGTTTGCTACATGAGAATTCACAGCTGTACTAATTTTTTGTAAAATGTACTTACATAAAAAAGGTGTTTCCTACAATAATTTGTAAAAAGTAGTATTTAAATTTTCCAGACATATTTTTTGTTTAAAAAAAACTGTACTTGGAAAAACGGATTACCATTATTTTAAAACATCAGAGTAATAACTTAAGGATATTTCCCACAATACTTAGTAAAATGTAGTATTTAAATTTATCAGACATGTTTTATGTTCAAAAATGTTGTACTTAAAAAATGAGTTGTCATAATTTTAAAGCATCAGAGTATTAACTTAGTTTATTTTTGTAATTTTTCTAAAATGATGGACTTGTATATGCATATATATATATTTGGAAATATCAACTAAATCACGTGTTACATATTTTACAGACTTATCTGCTTAGACTTACAAATTTTAAATAAATGGGTTTTTACTTTTTATACATAATACTTGTTCAAACTTAGTACACTTTTGATTTGTGCAATTGTTACCAATATAAGGAATTTTAGGTTTTCTATAATGTAAAAATCTTGGTACATTTTATTTGAAGTAACCGAGTATTTTAAATCAAACACTATAATTTTTATGTTTTTAAAACATCAAAGTCTTAACTTAGATTATTTTTATCCACAATACTTGTTGAAACTTAGAACATTTTTTATTTGGACATATTTATGCGTCCAATGTCATGTTATGAAATTATCTCATATGTTATGAAATTATCTCCAGAAATAAACTTAGTGATTCGGAATTCGTAAATTTCACAGAATTAAGTCGTTTAAAATATTTTTGATGTGAACGAACTTAAATTTTTGTTCTGAAGTAACCGATAATTTTAGCTCAGATATGTAAACATACCTTTTAACCACTTAACAGTTTCTCTTTCTTGTCATATTGTGTCCAAATATAAGCATATTTTTGATGAACAATTTTGCATTCTAATTGATTACATAAATTCATATCAGCAATCATAACTTTTACAGGTTTGAATTTAATTATTTATAATGATTTTTAATTATTACAAAAAATACACTATTTTTACTTTAAAGTTGGCTTTCCCCCGAAGAACTAACTGAACTGTAAGAACGCTTTACAGGAATGGAGGAAATGGATTATTAGCATCAATTTCACAACCTTTCCGAACAGTAGTTAGATCCAAACTTTCCGCTTCTTCGTCGCTGAAGAATTCCGACAACAAACTTTCAGAACTTCCAGATTCATTTAGAGAAATTTCCGATTCACCATCGGACTCGAAATCAGAGTTATATTCGGTTATAAGCTGCTCACTGTCGCTGTTATTTTATTTTATCACCAAATTGGAAAGAAATATTACTCGTGAAGCAAGAGAGACTGAATGTGTGGGAACAAATTTTCCATTTTCCCGCGCAGTCAGAAAACAATAAACCTGTTCGGAAACAGCTGCGCACGTTTTTTCTCTCAAATCTTTATAGGACTACTGGAGCAATCTGTTAGAAACATTGCAAACTACGGAAAGTGAAAAAGTTGGGGAAATCAGCAGCTAAGCGTGAAAAATGAACTGACCGACCGGCACACGGGCAAATCAGGGAAGTCAACTTTCCTGTGACCCCGACCGGTAGTCGGGTAAAACTGTTAAGTGGTTAAAATCTTAACTATTCAAAAATACTACAGTTTATGTCTAAACGAATTAAGGATTTTAATATTTTACAGAAATATCAAGTAAAAGTTCTTAGAAAATATTTTACACACTACATCTCTGAAATTGTAATTTTTATTTTACAAGTTACAGACTTAGGAAAGAAAAATGTTTTAGGATAAATATTACTTTACAAAATTAAAGAAAAGTAATACATTTTTATTTGTACGGGTTATGTGTTCAAACTTAGTACATTTTGAAATAAAATGTATTTTTTCTTCTGACAGGGCATTGAATATTTTCATGAAATGAACTAACACATGTGTGTTTTGCTAATTTCATAGAAAGATGAACTTTGGTATTTTTTCAATCTTAAGAATTTCTGAAGTGTTAAATTCTTGTGTATATATACACAAGTCCATTACTTTAGAAAAATTACAAAAATAACCTAAGTTAACACTCTGATGTTTTAAAATTATAATAACTTGTTGTTTAAGTACAGTTTTTTTTAACAGAAAACATGTCTGGTAAATTTAAATACTACTTTTATTAAGTATTGTGGAAAACACCCCTTAGTTAATACTCTGATGTTTTAAAATTATGGTAACTGGTTTTTCTACATACAGTTTTTTTAAACATAAAACATGTCTAGTAAATTTAAATACTACTCTTTACTAAGTATTGTGGGAAATACCTTATTTATGTAACTGCATTTTACAAAAAATTAGTACTGTTGTGAATTCTCATGGAACAAACTTACCTAACGTACTTAGGTTTATACTTTTAATGAGAAGACCATTTTATTTCTATGCAGTTGATTAATGTTTTCATAATAATAGTTTCAATAAGTTTTTGTCAATTTTGTAACTGTCTACGTTATGTAAAAGTATTTAAAAGGTAAGTATAAAAGAGAACCTGAAATCTTGTATGGCAAATTATTCATTTTTTGTTTTAGTAAAATTTCAAAAAAAATTATTTTGCAAGTAATCAATACACACATAAAGAAAACACAGAATTTGTTTCGTATATAAACTGATTTCTTTACAAAAATATATTTTAAACTGCACAAACTATTTACAGAGTTAAGAAAATAATACCTTACAATAAGTAAACCATCATTAATCAAAGTCAGTATAAACTTATTTCTGCAGAAAACTTACAGCTCTTCATAATCATCAATGCTATTAATATTTCTACAAGCGTAACAGTTATACATCACAAAACAACACATTGGGGATTCTTTGCATTAATATAAGCAGGGAATGTTGGAGAAACTGGTTTGAATAGTTTCTTTAGAAAATACTCTCTATAGTCGTGTAAGAAAATGTTTGTAAAAAAGTCTCCATCGTAAACGCGTGTACATTTTTTCTCGCATATTTCATTCGCTGTATATGGTATGTCCAGCATAAACCAAACTTTGTTGTTTAAAGGAAAATGCTTTTCAGCATCTGCAGTATTTAAACAAGCATATCTTCTCTGTGAAGAATGATCTTCAATACACCCTACACATTTAAATACGTTTTTTTACTCTTTTAAGAAATTTCGTGATATACGATATCAATTAACTAATGTTTAGCCTCTTCAAATTCACAATATATCTTACACATTGGGGATATATCTTACACATTGAAACATGTTCTTATTTAATGGTAGTGGTTTTAAATTTTGCTGGTTTAAGATGCAAAGTTCATTTAGTTCCAAAACTTACAATTCATACACGTAATGATAGGCCTAGAGAAAAAATTTCGTTGTTACAGTCTTCAATTTTAGATTGTTCGTCAGAGGTAAGTTCTCTTGTACCAAATTAAATTTATAATTTGTAGCTTTCTGTAGATCCTTACGTAGCTTAGTAACAAAGAGAAAACAGGGGCACTCGCTCCAGAGAAACTGTAATTTATCCCCTCATCCGCGAAAGCAATTACTTTCCGGGTTGAAGTATTATCCTTTTCATCTATTTTCGAAGGTTTTGCATCAAAAGGTAACTGCGATAATTCTTGCAGTAACACATAAGCATCACTTTGAGTATAAAAATCATTGTGTATTCAATATTAAAATTATTTTCGATTAATTCAGGCATTTTTAAGAACTGCAACGCAGTACAACTTAACAGCTGGTAACCACAACGTAAAATATTTTAGAGTATGCAGGCAAAGTTCCCTACTAGGTTATCAAACTTAGGTACAATCCTACTTTCCTACTGGTTCAAATCAATCATGTGATCACCGAAAAGGTCATTTCAATGTTATATTAGTTCAAGGTCAAGGCTTTAATGTTAAGGTTAACATAAACGTTCTGACAAGGTTATGTCAATTATTATATGTCAATTATTATATGAAGATCGTTTTCACTCTATCTGTGGTGGTATGGTAGGATGCGTTTTTTGATCACTTTGCCTATTTTAACATAGTTCACATTGCGAAAATACACTCATGGTGTATTTTAGCGATGATTCAAATAATGAATTAAGTGCATTTCTGCTTAAATATTTTTTAGTATCCGCAAGTATATTATCTATTATTTAATAGGTGGATTGGAAATTTTTCAATGTATTGGTAAATACTTAAATATGATGTCTCGGTAAATTATTATTATCTAAATGCATTTCCTTTAATCAGAGAAATTTTTACCAGTACGGTATTGACACATTAGTGCTAGTTATTCATTTTAGTATTTTGTTTAGTAAAACTTGGAAATTTTTTTCTTACTTTTAATATGTTTTGTGCTTTGTTAATGCATGATTTAGAAAAATAGTTAATCATTATTTAGTGAAAACAGGTTTGTTGGACATTTGTGGATCAATCTTTGTGCAAATACCTTATTAAACGTAAAAATATATACAAGGGATGATCAAATGAAAAGGTACGAAGCGATTTAAAAACGTAACAGGTAAATATTTGCATATTCCGCTATGGGAGAACGTAGCGAGACATCGCGTGATGGGATTATAGTCTCTGGCTGGGATCGGAGCATGCGCGGGCGCCCGCATGCGCAGGAGGGAGCAGAGGCTCTTATCAAAAGCGGCGTCCAAATGTCAGCAGGCAAGGTGTTGCTCACCGTCTTTTTCGACGTTCAAGGTCCGCTACTTGTGGAATTCCTGGAGCACAGAAAAACCATCAACTGCGATGTGTACTGTGATACACCCCGACGCCTACGCAAGTCCATCAAGAACAAAAGACCGGGGCTGCTCACGGAGCGTGTGGTTCTGCTCCATTATAACGCGCGTCCACACGTCTCCTGAGTCACACACATGGAACTGGCCAAGTTCAAGTAATAGACGTTTGACCATCCACCCTACAGTCCGGACATGTCGCCCTGCAATTTCCACGTGTTTGGTCCACTGAAGAAATACCTGAAAGGGAAGCGCTTCAACTCGGAAGACGTACTGAAGTACGCTGTGACGGACTGGGTCTCGTCACGGCCAGAGGAATTCGGGGAACAAGGAATCCTGTGGCTTGTTCATCAGTGGGATCGTTGTGCTCAGGCCTATGGCGTATATTTTGAATAAAGTCTACATTTGTACCCACCGTGTCGTTTAGTACCTTTTCATTTGATCACCCCTTATAGTATTACGAAATAATAACTTATTCTTGTATTGCATGCTTCGTCGTGAAAGTAGTTTTACAGGCATAATAGCGACGTCCTAAGATAATGGTACACCTGTGAAAGTAACCCCGTAGTCTTGGCGATATTGGCGACAAATGGGGGCTTCTAGAAAATTCATGTCTCGAGACCCTATGCTAATTAGGGAAGATTATTCCAGAATATTCTGATGACGTCCTTACCTCTATAAAAGCGCTTGTTTCTCTTCTCGGAGGAGAGTTCAGTGATAGACCTGGAAGCAGCGCAGTTTACTCTGTGATATGAACAGCGTTACTGTTATGCTTATTTATAATTTTCTTTAGCACATGTTACTGATTCTTGTATTATTTTGAGTTCTTGTGCTGCGAGCAGTAGAATAAAGTGTTATATTTGTTTATTCTGCTCAATCGACTGCTTTAGCATACACCCAGGTGGCAAATCTCGTAACAATAGCAGCAAGATGTGCTAACAATATTTCCATCAAAATAATATTTTTTCTGAGTTAAATTTATAATACTTAACGTTTTTTGAAACTTGATTTTCCAAAATTAGGAGCTTTAGTTTAATACTTTACAAGTGCTAATTGAATGAATTTCTTGTTTTTACATTTTACTGAAACGCGTGATCTAGTTTTATTTTTAGAAATGTATCGTTTTAGAATACACACACAAATTTTCATAACGAATGTTAATTTTTTCATGTAAAACCAATTTTTATGTTACTTAGATATTCGCGCTTCGTGTAAAATGTTTTGAATGACTATCAATAGAATCAAATATTTCTTTACTTTAAGACTGGGTTTCACTAAGTTTTCTGAAACATTGAGGTTGTAGTGGGTTCAGATGTACTTTTTGTATACATACATTTCATTTAGGGAAAGTTATTGATTATGTTCTACTTAAAGAGAGATTTTATAACATAAAATGAAACACATGCGTTATCTTTATCAGAGTAAATGCTACTTTTGTACCTAAAATATAAGCATTCCTATAATTGAATTGGTATATTATTACTTTCTAACTATAATATCATACCATTGTTACATAGATAAAATTAAAAAGGATACCAATCCCCTTAATCCTTAAATTTATTCTTTGTTATAAGAAAAAAATTACACTTAAACCATTAAATATCTCAAGTGTTATTTTATTAGTATTATGTGCTTAGTTTAACAATATTATCCCTATTTTTATCATATGTCAGTAAAAAAATTAAAATTATTCAGGATGATGCTATGAAATAGCCAGCTGATTTGGCGGATTCAGAAGTTTTTTTTGTTTTTGTTTTTTTTTACTCTGTGTTCCTGATCTGCTAGTGTTGTTACCACGGTTTAAGAAATTTGCCGTATAAGATGTGCTTTCAAGTAAGTAAGATTCCGATAACTTGATTCGTAGTTCTTTTACATCTTCATAGTTAGATCTAAAACAGCAATTTTATCTACTCGCTTGTAAATTATTTTATCGTAAAGTTCTAAAAACATAAAGTCATATAAGCATATTAATATGTAACCCTCCGAGCGGCCTGGAGTTTGCCTAGTGATAACTTCAAAAAAGTTCCAGTGTATGGGTTCTGTATCTCTCGAAAATGCACAAGAAAAACCTGCTTCCCCCCATTTCCGCATGGAAGGCGTGGGGAACAAGGTAATTAACAAACTGCCGACGTGACAGCCTACCTACCGCCTGATAAATTACTTTGTATTGTAAGAGCACATGTCCGGTGAATCTGACCAACTGGTCTCCCTCACCTCTTTCCCCCCTAAATACTCGGAAATCTACGCAACGTTGTAGGAAACCAAAGTTCTTTTCTCGGTGGCTTACATGTACACTCACCCAGAGCCAGATTTTTGTCCGATGAAGATTGGAAAAAGAGATATTTTATTTTTTGCCCCCTCTCATAATGAGCAGGTAGTGAGAGTGACGCTTGTGCTCTAAAAATAGTAAAATTAGAGATTATCTTTTTACTATACTTCTTTATCTGAAAAATTTCTTTATAAAGTTTTAATAGAAATGAACGAAAAATAATATATCTAATGGGCCCCTTTCAACATGAGGCCCTGGACACAACCCCGATTTGCTCATGCGATAACACCCCGTGTACATATTTTCAATAAAGTGTCCAATGTCAGATATATCCCATTCACCTGAACCTTATATAAGACGCTGTCCTTCATAAAATGTGCAAAGTGTTCCATATAATTATCATTATTTCTTATATTTTTTTCGAACTGTGCATTTTTTCATAAAAGTTTATACAGTTAGTTAGGAAAGAGAAATAGGAAATTTGGCTTTCACTCGATCATTTTTGAAGTTGTAATGCAAAAAATATGACAGTTAAAAAAAAAAGAGAGAGAGAGAGAGTATAATGTACTTGAGTGTAGGGTAATAAAGCTTTCATTTAAATTATCTCAAGCGTACGAGAAAAATAAAAATTAAAAATTCTTCGATGTTTCATTTAAAGGACTTGTTTAGTAAATTTGTTAAATGAAAAATCTATATTAATCTTTGTTAGATAATAAACGTTTTCAAAGACCTTTATTTATGTTCTGCATATGCGAAAAAATTTCAATAAAAATTAAGAGCACGAATCTGAGAAAGTCACACACCTAGGATTCATGCCATCTGAGATTTTTATCAAAAAATTCCCAGTTGTTATTAATCTTATTAATGTAGAAAATCCAGAATATTTTGTCTCAAAGTGAAGTTGTTCATCTTTTATGGCCCACTAAAAAAGCAGACCCGTAGCCAGATTTTCTATTCAGGGGGGCACCCTAACGTAAGTGGGGTGGCATCCTATATTTTTTTGAATGATAACATTTTATCTATATTTCTCTTCATTAAATAATAGCATAAGTTTATAATTAAATAAATTCTGAAAAGTCCAAACGGCTTCCAAGAAGTAAAAGTTCCTTGGCTTAAACAGAATGCATTTAAAGTTGTCATCTTTGGAAGACGAGAACACAAAACAAAAATAACAGACTATTACAAAGAAAAACTTTGTATATATAAAACTTTGATATATAAAACTTTGATATAAAACTTTGATAACTTTACCTTATATACAAAAATTTTTCAAAGCATCTGCATTAAACTTTTTTATGTGAAATTTTCTAGGGGGAGTGGGGCTCAGCCCCACCTGGCACCCCTTTGGCTACGGGCCTGTAAAAAAGTCCGTGCAGCACACAAAAGTGGGCGTTTTTCTCAGACATAGAAAATGCTGTGGTCAAAAACTCTTTGGGGGACAACTTGCCATGATATTTATTTCACATCTATAATGTTAGACGATAGAACTTCATGAAATATATGAGAAATCTGTGGCAGGTTATCGACGCAAAGTCACTGAAGGTCACAAAAACACACTTTTTTTTGTTGTCATTTTTAAGGCTTAACCATAGCTTGCACCTTCAAGTTTTTAAGGCAAAAGAGGTGTCCTTTGAAAGACATGTATTAGAACTTATAAAAAAATGCATGTATAGTTGACGCAAGTTGAATGCGCTTTTAGATTTATAAGACCAAAATCTGAAAATTTTCGATTTTGACTGAAATTTGAAGTTTCATAAATTCTTGCGGAAGAAGTTTATTGAAAGTAATACTTTTGGATCGTTTTTATGTGAATATATTGTATTATTTGAATGCTCAGCGCTTATACCAAGTTTTGCGCGCAAGATTAGGACCCACTGGCGCATTGACTTAAATTGAATTAAATGAATTTAATTCAATTTAAATTATCTATATTTAATAATTTTAGCGACTTAAATTGCTAAATTTAAGCAGGGCCTGATTATGACCAACAGGAGCCTCGGACATTGATGAATTTTGGGGGCCCCATCCATTAATTTTTTTTTTCAAAAATTTTGATATAAAAGAAGACTATTTCAGAACATTTGAAATTGGGGGCCCTTTACAAAGTCCCGATTTTCCCATGCGATAATAAGGCTCTGAATTTTAGTATTTTTGGGGAAACGGGTGGATTTTCAAAATTTTAAGGTCGCCTACGTCTTCTCTCTATCATTTTGCGCATCTTTATGCAGTTAGAGGGAGTAATCAAAAGCGAAGCGCTGTTAATTTGTCAACGGTAATGGTTAAAAAAACATGAGTACAAATTTTCGTCAATTTTAAATGTATGACGTACAACTGGCGCCATTCCCACATGTAATCCAAAAAAAAAAAAAAAAAATCCTTCGTAATTGGACCACTGAAATGCTTAATATATATTAATCCTTATATCAATGCTTTATTTAGGCGAAAACAATTTATTCGTTTTAATATTCTTAAAAGAAGTAGTAGTTTAATAATTTCGAGAAGCTATTTCAAACGATGTAAAATCGCAAAAATTTGCAAACCTATTTAGATTATGACATATAATTTGTTAGAGATAACCTTTTAACTCATTTGGAACGCTTTCCTTCTTAGAAAAAGTCTGCATTTTAAATTAAGCCTTTCTGCTTAATAATTTGATTTTTTTTTTTTTAAATAGCCGAATCATGACAGCTTAGCAGTACGGGACTGATTTATAGCTATTATGCCAGACTTGGGGATCGTCGAGAATCTTTTTTTCCCTACAATTTACACTCTTAAAAAAAATCAGTTGATTAGTAAGAAATCTCTAGGTAACAATGATTCCATTACTTGGAAAGTATTGTAATCATGAAAAAATTCGATTTCGAGACTTTGATGTATTTACACGTTTTGAGGTCTTCTGAATTCATTTATGCTGTTTTTACGAGATGTATGTATGTGTGTGTGTGTATGTGAGTGAACACGATAGCTCCTAAACGGATCATTCGATTGAGCTCAAATTGGACATACATGTTATAAACCACCGTCGCAAGACCGGTATTGATTTTGGTGTATATAGGACTTATAGTTTTTCTACAGGGCTACGACAAAGATTTCTTTGACATTATAGTATACGGGGAGAAAGTCTTGAAAGTATGCTAGCGTTTAAATGGTGCATTCGATTGAGTTTCAATTTGGTATATATGTTTGAATTATTCATCGATTAAAATTTATTTAAATACTTGGTAATGATCTAATCGTAAGTCTTCGGAAAGTCGAGTGGAGGCACTCCAGATTTTTTTAGTATGATGCCATAACTTTTCTTAGTATTACTACTAAATAAAGCCATGTTTGCCAATTGATTTACATTACTTTATTTAGCAGCAATACTAAGAAAAGTTATAGCATCTTTGTTTCAAAGAGATTTCTTAGTAATCCACAAAATTTTTTTTAGTGTAGAGCATCACCCAAAAGGATGTTATTTTCGGATCCGCAACTCTCGTCCGTATACCAGCCTATATACAGCTAGAGGAGCTGCGGACCCACAGATTTATCGTTCACGTTTGCGCCATGTACATATAGTGGTTTTTGATCAGCCGAGATGTGAAAACGAATCCTTTCACTTTCTGCACACCAGGTTATTACAACTCCTTAAAAATTTATTTTAGGATGAATAGGAAAAATTAAATTACTTAATTAACTAAAACATTTTTCTAATTTATGTGTATTGAAAGAAGAAAGGGTTGTCACCCGATCGTTAACACTGCCAATATAGCTTTTGGGTCATCGTGTGACAATTGAGCTAGCTATGACAGCATATTTTAATATCCATAACGCTAGGTTCGAGTAAAAGTTTTCTGCATTTTTTCAGTTTCCGTATAGCTGGAATAATTTAAAATGCATGTGTAAAAAAAAAAATCATTACTTTCTTCGTCGTGAAGAACTGATACGCAGCTAGTTATAACATGTTATGTATATGTAAAAATAAATTACTTGAAATTCAAATTAAACATTTAATAATTTTGCGATTTCTCAAAATAATCAAACGAAAATCCCCACCTCTCTCTCCATGTATTTATATATCATGGCTTTGATTTGCAACAGCGCTTCAATTTGAACTTCATATTTTAAACAATTACACTAAAATTAATCTTTATTTTTAAATTTAGCTAATTGGAAATTTTATTTATTTACTCTTTCGTCTATTTGGCAGCTTAGTTTAACCAATTGTTAAAGTAATCTCTATTCCCGTGTGATGAGCGGGTACATCAGCTAATATAGAATAAAAATAGAAATTAAAATTCGTATTGTTCAATTAAAAGCAGCAATAATAAAATAATAAATCGATGACCAACTGACGCTTTCGGTGTGATCCGGTATAAATTTAAATGCCTCGAAATCTAAGATAAAAATTTTGGCTTTATACAAATTGTTCTATTTCTGTGTATTTCTTTACGTAACAATTTCTTTAATTCTTTACAGGTTGAAAAGTTTTTCTAGCATGTATACATATTTACATAAATGAACTGACACACACACACCACATAACACCAAAACAACAACAAAAAATCTTGCAGTTCATTGTGGGAAGTTAGTTTTTCTGGAAAGATGTTGTAGTTAGGGTAAAACTAAGACAGTGGAGGATCCTGAAAAGTTTCAACGGCAGGAGGCAATATACGAGAAATTTTGTAAGAAAAATGGATCTTCTTAAATTTAAAATTTTGATTAAATAATTCTTATCGTCTGAAACCAGGTTTAGGATGGTTGCTCTCATCATTCATTATTGAAAAGACGTTTTTGAGAAGATTCCTCTTCTATTACATGTGTAATTTCTTAGCGTGGATCTTTGAACACTCCGCTAAACCGGCAGATTATTCAAAGACCCATGCTAAGTGAGCAGGGAAACCACACAGATCATAGAGTGTAATGTAGTGCATTTATTGCAAGCCTGCACTCAGGGTATTTGCCAAGTCGGAATGCCTTGGTCGGAGGATTTTTTCAGGTGTTCTTCCGCGTCTTCACGAGACATCTAACGAAACCGCCCGAAACCCTAGACCGTTAGAGAGACAGCCGCGCGGTAGTCCAGAACCCTCGACTTTTACTCTTCAACCATCTACTATTTTCAGTCGCTTGTGCAACGGGCCATGGTGGGACCGAGACCCACAGATCACAGAAAGGGAATCATCACCACTGAATCCAACTGGGATTTAATTTTATTTTATCTTAGACCACTGTTCTTTTCAACTAGTTATTTTAATTTTGTTTTAATCTTTAGGACGGAATACAGCTTTACTGATAAATTTGATCGCGCATTTAATCGTGTTACTTTTCTAGTAAAATCAAACTGAAACATCAATAACTGAGGACTAGTTTACAGCAATACAATCTGGACACATACTCAACTTTCCTCACTATTTTTAGGAGGGCTCAGTGTCACTTTGCTTAAATATTTACCTTACATTTCATTGTTTACATGAAAAATACTATAAGGACATTTTGGCTCTAACTATGTTTCAAGAATATTATTTTTATCATTCCAATTTTAATGAACTAACGCATTATCTAGAAGTTGTCTTTACTTTATTTTATAACACCAAGCAGCTTCTACATAATGCGTTAGTTCATTAAAATTGGAATGGGAAAAATAATAGTCCGGAAACATAGTTGGTTGCCAAAACGTCCTTATAGTAAGTATTATTGATGTAAACAATGAAATGTAAGATAAACATTTAACCTCAGTGACATTGACTCTCCTAAAAATAGTGAGGGAAGTTGAGTACATGTTTCGACTGTCTTGTAATTTAGTCCTCTGTTATTGACGTTTGATTTTCATTTTACTGGAAACTTAACGCGATTAAATGCGCAATTAAATGAAGCTGAAAATAGCAAAAAATCGCTTAAAAATGAGAGAACAGGTGGATTTTCAGATTTTTAAAATAGCGCAGATCGTTTTTATATATTTTTTACATAATCATGAAAATTTTCAAGCCGATCGCACGAACTGTGTGAATTTCATTAAACTTTTACACAGTAACTTTTTAATCTGTTTGTATTAATGACGGTAAAAGTTTTGTTTGGAAGGGGCCGGACCGGATTTGTTAGCGAGTGAGTCCCGTATCAGCGTTACTATATAAGAGGATAATTACAGAGTTAATATTTATACAGGAGTGTTTTATGACATGTAAATTTGTATTAATTTAAATAATAATATGCACTACATTTCTTTAAAGCCCCTCTTCATCCGTAAGCAAGTGTGCCCAAGACCCCATATATGTTAAATCGGTCTCTTCTAATAAAATATATATATTTTTTTTTTATATGCCAACTGCTTTGTTGTATTCGAGGCAACACCTTTTCCTTTTCAGGTAACATTTGAAAGAAGTAAAATATTTACTCAAAATTTGTTATTTTAATTAAACATTTAGAATTATTATAAGTGAAGAAGTATCCTGAAGGTCTTTGAAAAATACGAAATATTCAAACTTATTTCCCGTGCCCAACCATGCTTAGAAGGGACTCCGGCTCAAAAGATTACTTATCTGAAAAAATACCGAAAGAATTCGGTCTCTCTCTTCTTTAGTTAGAAAAGATATGGTCACCACATCTGTAAATAATTTTGTGGGGTGTTGAAAGCTACAATTAAAGTATCGTAGGCGTGTCTTGGCCATTGTGCGCTCTCCCCTCCTTTGCAATCCATTAATCTAAGTGTCACAGGTGTTTTGGCGAGTGGGGGTAAGCAGTATCGGGATTTTATGTCACAGCCGCTTTCGAAGCAGAAAAAAAGGAGCAGAAAATTATGTCTCTGCCGCTTTGAACAACTCTTACAGATGACGGGATTTTACGTCTCAGCCGCTTGGAGGGGTAATCGCGATTTCCTGATCAGTTAGCATAAAACCAGACTTTATTTTTTCAATACTGTATGATTTTTAAAAATCTATAAATATTAATACTTGCTTAAAATCTTTAAAGATATAACCAATGCGCACGTTTTATCACGCAAAAAATTCGCAGTCTCCTTATCCTAACGTTAAACACAATTACGTATTTCTATTATTCTGTAAAAGGCTTTCCTTATAATGTGGTACCGGTTGTAGGGTGGGACTTGATATTTTTACACGTATAAGAAGAATATAGCTATATCTTTACAGCATATCTGTTAAGTCAACGAACTTACTGTGAAGTTAACTTTTAGGGGCAAATCCATGCTGTAGATTTCGCTTTCGCTAAAACAGTATTCTAAGTTTCCTTATTAAGCAAAATTTTACCATAGTGATTAAAAAAAAATCTGAAACGCATTTTTTTTATTAAGTTAGCAGATACCAAAATTTAGCTCTTTCTAGTTATCTGAAAAAACATAAAGCTAAAAGAATGGTTATCACCTTTACTATCTTATCTCGTTCACCCTAAATATTTCTAAGTACCCTTATCGTAACATTAAACAGAATTATTTCTACTATTCTCCAAAGTTTTGCATAAAACATGTCACTCAACTAAATGAAACCTAACTTTAATTTTTATCTTCAATACTGTAGGATTTTTAAAGTCTATCAATACTAATACTTGTTTAAAAGGTTTAATGATATAACACCGGTATATACCATTTTATGTCTAAAAATTCACAAAGTATTATTTTCCTAACATTAAACACAATTCTATTCTTCCTCGAAAGTATTGCATGATTAAATCATCTCACTCAAACCTAACTTTAATTTTTATCTTCATTAATGAAATCATTAGCTTCTAATTTCCTTTACCTATTCCTAGTTCTGATCTCAGCAAAATGTGCTACATCTGAAAAATTAACATTCGAAATTCCTAAAACATAAATCTAAAATTTTCTATGTTCGGAAAATTAACATTCAAAATTCTAAAAACACAAATCCAAGATTTTTTCCAAGTCCCCTTATCGAACAGTCGTGGGAAAATTCCCCATCGAACGATTTTGTAATGATTGGCTGCGGAGACAGTAGTTTCGGAACGTGCTTTTTTTCTTTTTAGATTTTCAAGATCGTGCTGTTGTAGTATATTCACTGGTGGAAAAATAATACTCTATTAGGAATGATGCAGGAAAAAAATCTGCACCGCTCTGTCTTATGTATGAACTGTCACTCAATCTCGCCTTCCTACTCCAACCGAATTCTCACTCATGAACTGTCACTCAACCCCAACCCCATCTACACCGTCCGAAAATGACTCGCCCACTTAAGGGCATTGCCCACACCCAGAGATTGCCGCTGTTACATTGTATTTGAATGGGGATATTTGGCCGCGCTTTCAGCCAGGAGACAAGGGGGAAACTGGACAGGGGCCTGGACCGAACAATAGATGGGGAAGTGTGAGACCGCAATATTATCCACAATCCCCAATTCCCTTTTGTGAGTATAATACTGGAGTATCTCCCTCTTTCTCTGCGGAGGGAAAAATGTATTGCTTGCAAGTGATAATTGGCCAAGCGGCTAGCGGTTCCCTCCCGATGTGGAAAGCGGTCTTTACTCCTCCGGTTACACAATCCGCCTCGGACTGAGGGGCGTGGTACTGTCATTAATACCCTAGTATGATTGATACCAAACTATTTCATCCTTGTCAGATAGAAGTCTTTTTTCCAGACTATGTTCAAATTTTAATTACTTAAAATCAATTTTATTCCATTTAAAAGTATTGGGTTGGCAACAAAGTAATTGCGTTTTCTGGTATAAAATTCAAGCAAATAAGTTTTCAACAAGTTTTTAATTACAGGTAAGCTGTGCCTGAACATACGATTCATATTTGTTACATTTTAAAGAAAGAATTTCACTGGCAGTATTTTTTTTTCGTCCATAAAAGATGGCCACCCTCCCCCTTTTTTCGCTTCTATCCTCCTTAGAGGACAATATTAAAAATGTCCTGAAAATAATTTTTAGGTATTCGTGACTGCTGTATTTTACAGAAAGAATTTCACGGATATCTCTATTTTTATTTGAGATCACGCGGGATATGTGAAAAGAACTTTTTGGCCCCTTACCCCCCCTAAGATTACGAATTTTGGAAAATGCTCTCTGATCTAGCACCTATGTTGAAGAACTCACGTACGTGCCAAATTTCGCATAATTAACTTCAGTAGTTTTGGCCAGGCGAAATATTGACATACGGAAAAACGCAATTACTTTGTTGCCAACCCAATATTTATGGAGTTAGATCCTAGTGGTACAGTATTTTAGGTCTTGATCTGTCTATAGACCATAGTAGAATTGACAATGGATAAAGCTTTAAACATTGATAGATGAAGGATACGTGAAAGCCTAAAATTCTAGCATTCCGCGATTTTGTTGATCTAACGATCTAGAGTTTTGTGCCGCTTTCTTCGGATGTAACGTGAATACGTATTAGAATCGCCTTAAAAAGTCCTTACCCCAAGCGCCCTCCCATAAAATCCTACAGTCCTCATGTAGTGTTGCAGTAACAGAAGATCACAGATATAAATAGACCAGCCGGGTTGAGAAATTTCTGAATTAAATGCGTAAAAACATATTTTTTGATAAGGTTTGCTTGAAATAATTATTGTTCGCAATTTTCTTCCCGCCTTTTACTATACTGTTACGAATATTCGGGGCAACCCGCTGCTCTGGGGAATTAAAATGGTTTAAAATTCGTATTCTACACTAAATAGATAAATTTTGCTTTTTGTTGCAACAAAAATGGCCAACTAGAACCGGAGATACGGAGGTTTCAGTTTCCCTATTCTTTTTTCTATGGGTTTCTAGAAATCTCAAGAAATATTGGTCCTAGGGCTTCGATCTCTTCCCCTTTGGGGAATTTTTTTTGGCGCCAAATTTGGCGACATTTTGGTCATTTGGCGCGATTTTCCCTATGGGGCCTGTAAAGCTGCTTTTACTGCATTAAAAACACCTAATAACCTAACATTTCTCTTCTATGACGTAATCAAACTTCCCGTTTTATGTGGAATCTTCGTAAAATAGACTTTTCTGGAAGCTGCCAGCAGCTTCAGCCTCTCCTATATATTCCGGTGCGTTTCAAAAGCCCCAGTTCAGTGAGAGCTCCCGTTCAGTGCGGATCCAGCGGCCGAAGTTAACGGCGCTTTGCTTTATAATAGAAGCCGTGTTTTCCGCCTGTGTTTTTGAAGCTTTGAATTTAAGTGCTGTGTGTAAATTCTTCACTGCTGAGTCTTGAGGGACTGTTAGTGTTATCCCTCGAATATTTCCACTGAAGTTTTACCTGTGGATGTGTTTTATTTTATGTGAGAATTACAGCATTTGTGAAAGCTTCTGATCTTAGCGGATTGTTAAAAGCAAGTTACTATTAGATTGTGCTTGTGAATTGTGTACAGCTGATTGTTCTACGAAGTTCTAGAAGCAAAAAAGTTTGTATTCCATCCTGAAAAGTGAACTTTTTACACCAACTGGACATTAGAACGACGAACCCGGAAACAAGCAGAGTAGTTCCGCAACATTTCGTGTCAGAATCGGGATTCTAAAGAAAGACTTTAATTTTCTAGTTTATGGTTTTGACTAAGGAAAGATGGAAGAACAACTTCAAAAGCTCATGAATATGACGCAGGAATGAAATCCGGACAAGATGAGATAAAAAAAGAGATGAAATCTGGACAAGCCGATTTAGAAAAGAAAATTGAATCCGGACAAGCCGATTTGGAAAAGAAAATTGAAGCCGGACAAGTTGAGACGAAAACCGGATTGGAGGAATTAAAGGCTGCACACAATGAAATGAAAACCGGATTGGAGGAATTAAGAGCCGCACACGACGAGATGAAATCCGGACTGGAGCGGAAAATAGAAACCGGGCTAGAAGAAATGAAATCCGGACTGGAGAAAGTAGAGACAAATCAAGAAAATATGGAAAAGCGAATGTCGATACTAGAAGAAAGCCAAGCGAGAAACGTGAAAGAGTTGCGTGAAGAATGTGAAGCTAAAATTGAAGAAAAACTCGACTCTCTCGTCAAGCTGGGGAAACTACCAGAAAACATCATGTTGTCGTCACGCCGCCCAGCAGTGAAACTAACGCCTTATGACGGAAAGACTCCCTGGGAAGCTTACAAGACGCAATTCTTGATCGTCGCCAAAGCCAATTGTTGGAGCGAGTCCAAGAAAGCGAACCAACTGGCCGTTTCTCTTAGCGGAGACGCAATTAGTGCACTACAAACCATCGGGGCGACAAAGATAGGAGATTTTGACGCCCTCGCAAGTGCCTTGGAGATGAAATTCGGAGAGAAGTGCCTGAAAGAATATAGTAGAATCCAACTTAAGTCAAGGATGCAGAGATCTGGCGAGACCCTCCAAGAGCTGGCTTCCGACATAGATAGGCTGTGTCATCTAGCCTATGGCAGTTATCCTGATAATGTTCGAGAAGAAGTTGCAGTACAACATTTTATTGAAGGCCTCGTGGACTCTGAAATTCAGAAAGCATTGATCTTGGCGGATTATAAAGATCTCAGGTCCGCCCTCGTATTCGCTATGAAGTTGGAAGCAGCTCAGCTGACCGGAAGAAAAGAGCGGAATAATGTTAGAGCTGTGTCGTTCCAGGAGCCTACGGATGGAGAAATGGAGAGATTAGTGAGTAAATTAAAGACCCTCGAAAATCTGGTGGAACGACAAGTACAGTCAGAGCCAAGAAAAGTGAAATGTTGGAGGTGCAACAGCGAGGGGCCTTTACGAAAATACTGTGACGCACAAATAACTGTCGTCGTAAAGGTAGCAGTTATCAATGCACCAGAGAAGCCCATGAAGGAAAACGGAAAAGAGACGACTTTCAGGAACAGAGGTTGAGGGATATTCAAAAACCTCGTTTGAAAGTCTTGAAGATTTCATCAGTGAATGGCGTCAGTGATGGACTATTTGTACTGGGATACGTTAATAGTTCTCCATACCACATGGTGATTGATACAGGAGCGAATATAACCATCATAAGGACAGATCTGGCCAAGAAATTAAATTTGAACAATATCTGGACTCCGCCCTCGTTGACCCTCCAGACTGTGACAGGTGACAAGATCAAAGTGGGCGGAAAAGCAAGAGTGGAAATCACTTTTCAAAATGCCAGATATGACCATGTGGTATATGTCGCCAATATTACGGACTCTTTTATTCTCGGACTAGACTTTTTAAAAGCACACAAATTTAACTTGGACTTTAAAAATAATGAGCTTCATTCAGACTCGGAAGAAATAGCTGCGTTCGACATTAAAAATGAAGCAGTTTTACCTATTCAGCAAATAATAGCTCAGACTGATATCACTCTTCCACCAAGAACTGATTTTATAATTTCTGGAACAGTTAAAGAAAGCAATAAATTCTGGCTAGGATTAATCGAACACCCAAACAATAGTGATTCTGTCAGAGGAGTACTTGTGGGAGCAACACTTGTGGACTTGTCGAGAACAGAAATTCCAGTTAGAGTAGCAAAGGTGACGGACAAGTCGAAGGTGATAAAGAAAAATGAAGTCTTGCCGACATGCACTCCTATTATCTGCATTAATAAGAACATCAGCCAAACGACAGCTAAATCTTCCGAGTGCCTGACGAAGGAATTAATACAAGACGTGGAGTTAACGGCAGAACAGAGAAGGTCTGCGGAGAAAGTGATAAGTGAATTTGAAGACCTCTTCTCTCGTACTTCCGGTGACTTTGGTAGTACGAAGTTAACGCAACACAGGATAGATACAGGCAGCCATTCTCCCATCAAGCAATATCCTAGGCGGCTGCCGTTTGCTAATCAAGAAGAGGTGGACAGACTTTTAGAGGAGATGCAGCGTGATGACGTCATCGAGCCATCGACTAGTCCCTGGGCCTCGCCGATTGTTTTGGTCCGAAAGAAGATGGTTCCATCCGGTTCTGCGTTGACTACAGACGTCTGAATGACATTACCAAGAAAGACAGCTACCCTCTTCCCAGGATAGACGACACTTTGGACACTTTATTGGGAAACGAATGGTTTTCCACTCTGGATCTCAAAAGTGGTTACTGGCAAGTGGAAATTCATCCCGACGACCGTGAAAAGACTGCGTTCACCACGGGACAAGGATTATGGCAGTTCAAAGTTATGCCTTTTGGACTCTGCAACGCACCGGCTACGTTCGAACGCCTAATGGAGACAGTGTTGAGAGGACTTTCCTACGAGGCATGTCTCGTTTATTTGGACGATATCATCATTGTCGGAAAGACTTTCGAAGAGCATCTCGAGAACATCCGAAAGGTGCTGCAGAAATTAAAAGAGGCAAACTTGAAACTGAGTCCATCGAAATGCAATTTGTTTCGTCGGGAAGTACGTTACCTTGGGCACAAAGTATCCGTCCACGGAGTCCGAACCGATCCCGAAAAGAAGTCCGCAGTCCAGAACTGGAGTCGTCCTGAGAATATCCATGACTTGCGAAGTTTTCTCGGTCTGTGTACTTACTATCGAAAATTCGTGAAGGGTTTTTCTCAAATTGCAAGACCACTTCACAAATTGACCGAGACTGGACAAAAATTTGTATGGACTGCAGAATGTGAGGATGCGTTCAACGAACTCAAGACGGTCCTAACATCTTCGCCGATCCTATCGTATCCTCACCCTTACAAGCCATTTATCCTGGACACAGATGCGAGTAAGGAGAGTGTCGGAGCAGTTTTGTCCCAGGAGATAGATGGCCAAGAACATGTCATTGCTTACTGGAGAAAGTGCCTTTCAAAGGCAGAGCGTAACTATTGCGTTACGAGGAAGGAACTTCTGGATATTGTCAATGCCGTAGAACATTTCCATCATTACCTGTACGGCCCAAAGTTTCTGCTCCGAACGGACCATGCCTCTTTAGCCTGGCTTCTAAATTTCAAGAATCCAGAGGGCCAGATAGCCAGGTGGATACAGAGATTACAAGAATATGACATCGAGATACGTCATCGGAAAGGAGCATCTCATGGAAATGCAGATGCTTTGTCGAGAAGGCCCTGCATAGACAGTTGTCGCTATTGCTCCAGGGCGAAGAAAAATTACCATCTGAAACATCCCGTTGTCGGCCAAGTTACATCATCGGCACCATCTCAAGATCCCTGGAGTGACGAAAATGGTCGGGCGGACCAGTTAGCTGATAGCGACATCAAACCTATTGTGGATTTACTGGAGAAATCAAGCGCTAAGCCCAGCTGGCAAGAAATATCATCTTGCAGTCCAGCAACAAAACAGTACTGGGCTTTATGGAATTCGCTTGGCTTGAGAAATGGAGTCCTGTATCGTAAATGGGAGTCGGACGACGGCAAAATGCTCCGATGGCAGTTAGTACTCCCTCGCTCGAGGATTCCGAAGGTTCTAGAAGAGCTTCATAATGGCTTAACTGGGGGCCATTTTGGCGTAATGAAGACCCTGCAGAAAGTTCGCGAGCGCTTCTACTGGCCTAGGTCTCGAGGCGATGTCGAAAAGTGGTGTCACGCTGGTGACGCCTGTGCCGCCCGTAAAGGCCCGAAGAAACGAAGCCGTAGAAAACTGCATCGTTATAATGTAGGAGCGCCTTTCGAGAGGATTGCCCTCGACATCCTGGGACCTCTTCCGCGAACTGCGGATGGCAACAAATACATCCTAGTTGTCATTGACTATTTTTCTAAATGGCCCGAAGCGTTCCCTATTCCCGATCAAGAAGATACGACCGTATAAGAGGTACTGGTGCAAGAATGGTTTTCCAGATATGGAACCCCTCTGCAGATTCATTCCGATCAAGGAACGAACTTTACCTCTACAGTTTTTAAAGGACTATGTCAACTTCTCAGAATAGAGAAAACCCAGACTACGCCTTTACACCCACAATCCGATTCTATGGTGAAGAGGTTCAATCGCACAATTTTGAACAACCTCACGCTCCTTGTGTCTAGAAATCAAGAGGACTGGGACAAGACACTCCCCCTCTTCTTACTGGTCTATAGGAGTGCCGTCCATGAGACTACCGGCTTCACACCTTCCCAGATGCTATTCGGAAGAGATCTTCGTCCTCCCGCCGATCTAGTGTTTGGCCGCCCTCCAGATACGCCGCCTAGTGTTGGTTGTGTGCTTTGTGAGCTCCGCTGGAAATCACTATATTCTTGTAAATATTGAATATATTTTAATTTGTATAGTTTAATTTAGTTAATTAAGGCATGCGATTTACGAATATGTCGTACTTTTTTATGTGATATTGTTAGTTGGTAGTAAACTGGCGTATTTGTGAAACTTGTGTGTTTACGCGGGAAATGCCCCTTGCTGCTGACGTGACAGCTTACTCTTGTGTGTGTGTTTATCTGAAATACTGTGTTTCCTGTGGATTTTCTATTTCTACATTTGTTGGATACCTTATTACCTCAGGTAACATTTAAGTATCACTGATTTATCTAACTGTGACGGTGAATTCATACAGAATTTTGTGCATTAACTTTATCCGATGTCTGTTCTACTGACAGAAATGTTGATCCTGGATTTTCGTCAAATCAGTTATAGTAATGTTCAATAAATACTTGAATACAATTTTCATCCACACTTATTAAATACTTCATACCACTTCAACTTCGATACAATTTTCAAAAAAACAATATTGTTAGTTGGTAGTAAATGGGCGTATTTGTAAAACATGTGTGCTTACGCGGGAAATGCCCCTTTCTGCTGACGTGACAGCTTACTCTTGTGTGTGTGTTTAACTGAAATATTGTGCTTTCCTATGGATTTTGTACTTCTACATTTGTTGGACACCTTATTACCTCAGGTAACATTTAATTATTGGTGATTTGTCTAAATATGATGGTGAATTCATTTAGAAGTTTGTGCATTGACTTTATCTGATGGCTGTTCTACTGACATAAATGTTGATCCTGGATTTTAGTCAATTTCTTCTAATTAGTTATAGTAATTTTCAATAAATACATTAAGTTGCGCTTATGCTCAAGAATATATATATCAATTCAAGATCAAGTGCTTAATTTTCAGACTTTTCGACGACTATACGATATTTAATTGAACTTTTTTTTTTTTTCATTCTGGCGAACTGTTTATTAGATAAATGTTTGTATAGTACTTTTAATTTAAATCTTATTTAGTACTACCAACTGGCTTCAGTTTTTCTGGTTTGCTGAGGCTGTGTATGATAAAATTTATATTGCCTATGGTATGCTTGTATTGTCTATATTATGTTTGTATTGCCTTGCTGTGTATATCCTACTACATAAAGGCAGCATTATCATCTCAGTTTCTCCGCAACTTGATTATTTGCGCCCTACATTTTTCGCTTGCACTGGTGTGTAGTGTATGATATTTTCCTTATATATCTTCTGCTCCAGTTTTAAAGGCCTTTTGATAATACTGGGGTTAAATATAGGGTATTAATCAGTTTTAGACATTATTCCACAGCTATAGGGATTGGTCTCTGGGGTACACCTCGTTTTATTTTTTATTTATTTATTTTATTTTATTTTTTGGCTGATATTTGTATCATAAGTGGGCAATTATGAGTCTGACGGCCATGGATGCACCGTTGGTTTCAGAGATCCCCTTGGACGTGGCACTGGAGCCAGGAATTGCCAAAAAGGGAGCCCTGGTGATCCTTAATGGACTTAGACAGAGGTTTTCTACGGTTGTAACGGATGCGAGAGCTAGGAAGTCGTTCACTATCCAGGTGGGAGATGAACTAACAAACATTATGAATGATTTTTATAACTTTGGTGTTATTGTCTCGACCAGATATAATGAGAAAGTTAGACAGCTAAATAATATGATGACTGAGGTGAAGACCCAGAGGACCTTTGCCGAAATTGTGGCTCAGGAGGCAGATAGGGTAAGAGAGAAACTGAGCTGAGGCCAGAGCTGGAGCCTGGAACAGGGGAAAGGGATACGGAGGTAGAACATGTTGTAATTATTGAGAGCATGGATGAAGACCAGGAAGGGGATGATATTCGGAGAGAGATTAGAGATATAACAATGGAAGAGGAGTTAAGGATTAAGCCAATTGATGTTTTCACTACGAAGACGAAAAAATATATACTTAAGGCTAAAAATAGGACTGATGCGTACAATATCCAGCAACAACTGCTTGGTGTTGAGAGGGTAAGGGAGAAGTTTAGAATTAGGATATCTAGGAGGGGAGTTGAAAAGCTGATGCTTAGGGGAGTACCAAAGACCATCACTAGGGAAGGGTTGAACGATGCTATGAAGAATATATATGAGGACATTGAGGCTGTTGCAATCCGATCTTTTGGGACAGATAACATTGTATCCTGGCTTGTCGAAACAAATGCTGTAGGTAAGAGGGAGCTGTTGGCTAGAGGTAAGATGTGTGTTTCAATGAGCAGAATTGCCATTGTGCCATATCTGGAATTTTATAGATGTCGAAATTGTCAAGTCATTGGGCATCGCTCTTTCGAATGTGATCGTAAACAAGCGTGTCCAAAGTGCTCAGGTGAGCACAGTCAATCTGAATGTAATTCAGATAGGGAGAGATGTGTTAATTGTTTTGAACACGCTGAGTTCTTTGTTGAATGCGATCATCGACCTGACAGTAGGAAATGTCCGGCGTTTTTACAATACAAGTATCAATTGTTTCAGGCAGCTAGGAAGGGTAGGAGACCTCCACAGTAAAAGAAAGGGAAGGAAAGAGGAAGGAGATCGAAAAAGGAAAAACTAATTTATAATGGCTGATCTTTATAAACAAATCAATATTCTACAGATAAATTTAAATCATTGTCGGGCGGCTAATCTGGCGTTGTTCTCATTTGTTATGCAGAATTCTTATGATATTATTCTCATACAGGATGCTTATATATTTGACAACAAGTTATATGGTTGTCCTCAGTTGTTTAGATCCTTTTTCTCAATAGACCGCACGGCAGCAATAGTCGTTAAAAATAAGTATCTCGCCACTGAGATACATAGTTCTAGTAATTCAATTTTTATAAAGTTATACTTGAAGGATAAAACATATACTGTGGGCTCACAGTATTCACCCCCCTCGTCGAATATTGAACAGAACTTTTGCGATTGGACACATGTTATAAATAATATGGAGAATTTTATATTAGGTTCTGACTTAAACGCGCACGCAGAACTTTGGGGATATGATCATTTGAACCGACGAGGTCAGATTGTTTTGGAAAATATAGCTGAAAAAACCTTGTAGTGTTGAATGACCCGCAGTCTCCCCCAACATGGTCGCATGATGTACATACAGGACACCCCGACCTAACAATAACTTCTTTGGATATAATATCAACAGTAACCTGCTGGCAGGTCTTAGATTCTGAGACCTGCAGCGACCACAATTACATATCGTACACTATACAGGATAATCCTTCCTATACTACGGACTACCGATATAAAACAAAGTTTGAAAGATTTACTAAATTTAACAGGCTATATGGTGGATTTCTGAATAATAGCATCCACAATATATCAGTTGCTGAGAATTCTTCTTGTCTGCAGGGGGCCTTGGAGGACTTTCAAAATTCTTTAATAAATCTATGCAATCGTACCTTGAAGAAGAAAAAGAATAAATTTACCGTTAATATTTCATGGTGGACAGATGAGCTTACTGCAATGCGAAACAGGATTAAGGCAATGTACAGAAGGAAAATAAATAATCCTGACGTGGAATCTTATAGAATAACTTACAATAGAGGGAGAGCTCTTTACAGGAAATTAATCAAAAGATCTAAAGAACTTAGTTGGAAAAAGTTTTGCACAAAAACATCAAATGCTTTTGGTAAAGTATTTAATAAGGTTAAAAATAACAGAAATGATCTGAATATAAACAAAGTCTTCTATGGCCTTCCTGTGGACACTCACTATAATGTTCTACAACAATTGCTGGTGGACACTCATTTTCAAATGACGGGTGACCATGGTGGTATTTTTGTTAATGAGTATATAGATAACATTTCGGAATATACGCCAATTTCTATAAAGGAATTGTGTTATTGTATCCAGTTACAAAATAATAATAAATCACCTGGCCTTGACAAGATTAACGGTCGCATATTAAAACAACTGCTCTATAATAACCCTACTGATCTAATAATGATTTTTAATAAGTGTTTCTCATTAGGTGTCTTTCCAAAGGTCTGGAAAATTGCATTAGTGATCTTCTTTCAGAAACGCAACAAGGACCCCCGTGAGCCCAAATCATATAGACCCATATGCCTCTTGAGTACTTTGGCTAAAACACTTGAACGAATAATTAAGATTAGAATCATGACTCATTTGGAAAATATAAATTTTTTGCATAACAACCAACATGGTTTTCGAAACAATAGAAGCACTATATCTTTATTAAATATTGTTAAAAATAAAATAGGCACAATTCTGCAAGATAATAAATTTTGCGCCCTTGTGTCTTTTGATATACAGGGCGCATTTGATAATATAGATTGGGATGTCATTAAAGGTATCATAGCTGAGCTTCCCATACAGGATTACCTAAAATCAGTTTTAATAGATTATTTGAATGATAGATCTATAATTTCTAGAACGCAAATTCATATAGTAAATAAACAAATTTTTAAAGGTTGTCCCCAGGGCTCCTGTATAGGACCTATGCTGTGGACTTTCGTTGCAGACAGAATTTTAAAAGAGTACAATAAAATATATCACAATCTTTGGGCCTACGCTGACGACTTCTTGATTTTGACCCCTGCTAACACACGCCCTGAGGTTGAGCGACTCGTTAACACCCAAGTTGAACTTTTCAGTAGTATTTGCCAGAAATTTAACCTAAAAATTTCTATTAATAAAACTCAGGCAATGATTTTTCGTAAAAAAATAACTGGTAAAAAGTTACAGACAAGAAATGCTATTTTTAAACTTTTGGGTCATACAATTAAACTAGTTAAAAATTTAAATTATTTAGGAATAGTATTTGATTATAAATTAAACTGGAACGAACATCTGGATAACATTCAATGCAAAACCTCAAACTTCATTAAAAACCTAGCATATGTATCTCACTTAAAATGGGGTGTAGAATTTAAAATATTAAAAATCTGGTATAGAACAGTACTTGAAAAACAGATAGATTATGCGGCAGTAGTCTGGTTTCCTTCACTAACAGTCACTATGAGAGAAAAGCTTATTCGAATACAAAGGCAAATACTATTACAACTTACAAAGGCATTCAAACGCACTTCTACAATAGCCCTTAATGTTTTAACAGGTATCCCTCCTATTATTATCACTATAGAGTCCAGTTTGAAAAAATATTGCATTTTAAAGGAAAATAAAGCGGTCGTTATAAATAATACACCACTTTTACCTAATAATTTTGAGTGTGCTTTAAATAAATTACCCACTCACTTGTTTTCAGAAATTAAGAATTTAAAAATTGATAAAAAAATTAAACAGAGTAAGCAAAATGAATATTTGGAGATATATACTGATGGATCACATATGGAGGTGGGGACAGCCTATGCTTTTACAGCTAAAAAAGATAATAGATATATTTTTGATTTTAATGAAAGATTACGCAATAGAAATACAATTTATCAGGCCGAACAATTGGCAATTTTGAAGGCAATTCAATGGACAATAGCAAATAATTATAATAAAGTAATAATTTATACAGATAACAAATCAACCGTTGAAGCCTATAAATCTCCTTTACCCTCAACTTCTATAATGTGCAGTAGTCTAGAACTCATAGTCGCCAATAGTCATATAGAATTTGTAATTGCCTGGGTTAGGGCTCATGTCGGGGTCGAAGGAAATGAAAGAGCAGACCAGCTTGCTAAAGAGCCATTACTTCACGATCATAATAATGTAAATGTCAATATTCCATATCCTACTTCATACATAGATTTACTTATTAAACAGGAAATTATAAATACCTGGCAAGATGAATGGATTAACTCAAGTAATGGTCGCTACACATATAATTATATTAAAACTGTGAAATTTTGCCAAACAATCATTCATCCTGTTATTGTTACTTTTCTGACTGGCAACGGTTATTTTCCGATTTATATGTATAAGATTGAAAAACTGGATAATGATCTATGTATATGCGGCCGTCAGGGTCACCCATTGCACTATATTTTTGAAAACTGTCCCATAATGCCACATCACTTCAGATCTAATAATAGTATAGATATATATCAACAATTTTTATTTTTAACGCAATGTAAAAACTACTTACGGCAAATATGTCTTATTTACGCTGAATTGCAGAGGCTATATTTAGAATATCTAAGATGAAAAATATACCATAACAGTACTAGTGTGATGCACAATATGTGGATGGACTTACTTATATTTATGGGATGTTGCTATTTTATGTTATATGAAGGCTTCAATGTTTATGTGAAGGTGCTAGTATTACATTGCGAATATATGTGTAAATATGTGAATATGTGTGTGCATGTGTATGTGTATATATGTATATATATTGTTGTTTTTGTTTTTAATGTATTTTAAGTTGTATGTTTAGATTGCAATTTGTATCCTCACACAGCATTTTAATAGTATTGGAAAATATGGATGTGTATATTTGTATATGTATGTATATAGGGGTTTGATAATTTATGATGCACAAATATTACTTTAAAAATTTAAATGTGTTGTAGTGTCGTGCATGGCTTTAATTTTCCGCTGATAGTTCCTCCTCCTCTGGCCGTGACGGCGCGGTTTTAGGTCTCCTCCGGGGGTTTCTTAGTTGAAAACCGCTTTCGCGGTCGGCTCCCCCGGTGGGTGCTCCCTCCAGATGCGCCTTCATCGCCAGAGGAGTACATGGAAAATCTTCGGGCACGGTTTGAAGACGAGCATCATTTTGCTCGGGAGCGGATCAACCTGAACACGGAAAAGATTAAGACTCGCGACGACACGAAGGCTACGGGACACGAGTTCAACGCAGGTGACAAAGTTTGGCTATGGAATCCTACTCGACGGAAAGGCCTGTCTCCCAAGCTGCAATCGTCCTTACACAGTCCTAAACCGGCTGAATTACGTCATCGTACGGATTCGTAAGTCACCAAGTTCGAAGCCAAGACTTGTACATTACGATCGGCTAGCCATCTATCGCGGTTGTAATTCGTTATTTGACTATCAGACCTTGGTCACTATGGCGTAATTTCTCCTTTCTTTCCACTCTCATTTCTTTCCCGTCTTTCTCTTCTCTTCCACTTTCTTCAACTCTCTTTCACTCACTACTTACGCCATGTTTAGTGTACATATTTGTAATATATTGGTTTTTATTAATGTGTTTTTGTTTATTACATTTACTACTTATTAGTATAATTGTTTATTATGTCTATTATTTCTTTATTAGTGTGTATTCGCTTACTGTGTTTATTGATTATTTGCTTAAATTATGTTCTTAAGATTTGGTAAAAGGTTGGAAACTGTATATTTGTGTGACCTCCTAACTGGGGATTGTACTGCCCGGGACGTGCAGTCCTTGGGAAGGGGGCAATGTTACGAATTTTGGGGGAAACCCGCTGCTCTGGGGCTTAAAATGGTTTAAAATTCGTATTCTACGCTTCAAATACATAAATTTTGCTTTTTGTTGCATCAAAATCGGCCAATTAGAACCGGAGATATGGAGGTTTCGGTTTGCCATTGTTTTTCAATGGAGGTTCTAGAAAACTCGAGAAATATTGGTCCTAGAGCTTAGATCTCTTCACTTTTGAGGACTTATTTTTGGCGCCAAATTTGGCGATATTTCGCCAAAAGTCGCCAAGCTCGGCGACTTTTTGTTCATTTGGCGCGAGTTTCCCAATGGGGCCTGGAAGTTGTTTTTCCTGCATTAAAAACGCACAATAACCTAACATTTCTCTTCTATGACAGAATCAAAATTCACGCTTTATGTAGAATCCTCGAGAAATTGACTTCTGGAAGCTGCTCGCAGCTTCTGCCTCGGATATATATAGAACCGCGCATTGCCCCGAAAGTTCAGTGCGAGTTGAATGCATAATCTGTGAAGAGCTGTCAGTGAGAGTACGCTGCTTTGTGAATTGATAGTGCTATAGAAGCCGTGTTTTAGCTTGCTTTACGAAGCTGTTTTCAAAGTGCTGTGTGTAAATTCTTTATTGCTGTATCTTAAGGGATTGTGTACGATATCTCTTGAATATTTTCACTGAATTCTTGCCTGTGAAAGTGACTTATTTTGTGTGAGAAATACAGCATTTGTGCGAGCTTCTGATCTAAGCGGATTGTAAAAAGCACGTTACTGCTAGATTGTGCTTGTGAATTGTGTACAGCTGATTATTCTACGAAGTTCTAGAAGCAATAAAGTTTGTGTTCCATCCTGACAAGTGTCTTTTTAGTAGAACTTTTTACACCAACCGGACTTTAGAACGACAAACCCGGAAACAATGTTTTGAGTAAATTTGGCGGGGGCTCTGAGTATGTTTCTATCGATTCTAGAAACCAACCAAAAAAGATATCATGATTGTGCTTATGTGTGGTTACTTTCTCCCTTCAACCAAGGGCATGGGGATTGAGGGGTTCGAACTCTCTGAGCACGCCTCCTTTCGTACGCCATTGATTATAAACTTTAAACATTACTAAAGCTGGCAGATTTACTACAGGGAACATTGCATATTTAGAGAGCAAGACATGTTTTGCTAAATGTGGTAGTTTCCAATTTTTTCTATATTTACAAAATGCGAAAAAAAAGCCTTATAAAATCACTATTAGATTCTGGTAATCAGGGCCTTAGTATCGCATGGGCAAATTGGGACATTGCCCAGGGCTCCCAATTTGTTCTGAAATATTCCTTTTTCAATCAAAATTTTATGAAAACTAAAACAAATTTCTTAGAATGGGGGGGCCCAAATTCATCAATGCCCGGAGCCCGTCTAAGTCATAATCAGGCCCTGCCAGCAATTACTGATTTGAAAACCCCCATCGCATTCTCAAAGTCATCCTAATATTATAAAAGCGAAAGTGAATTTGTTTGTTATGCTTTCATGCCTAAACACCTGAATCGATTAGGATGAATATTTTTTTAGAGATAGATGGGACCCTGGTGAGACGGTCATAGGCTTAGAATTTTAGATTTTCAACTATTTTTTTAATTATTAATTAAAAACCGTTTTTACATTGTCATGTTTGGCGAGTTTCGCCATATAAAACTTGCATGCTTTGATTCATGCTTTGAGCTAACAGAAATACGATTACTTCAATGAAGAACGCGTGCATTTGAAAAACATGAAATACCACGGAAATTATGCAATTTTTACGCCAAATATATATATCTATGTATAATAATAAAAACATCAATGTTCTCCTGACAAATCTTCAGCACACAAAGCTTTGACAATTTGAGCATATAAGCCCATGGCATTGGTAATGCGCACCTGAGGCTCAGAATTTTGAAATTTTAATTATTTTTTTAACTATTAATTAAAAGCCGATTTTAGAGTGTCATGCTTGGTGAGTTTCGCTCGCACAAAATGATTTATGCTTTTGAAATAAAGGAGAAATTCTATTTGCAAAATCTCGAACATTTGAAAAACATATAATGGCATGGAAATTACATAAGTTTTACGCGAAATTAAAAAGCATTAGAAAGAAAATCCCGAATGTGTTTTATTTCCGAATGTTAAAGTTAATAAATTTTCAAATTCTACCAAGAATATAAATGTGTTTGGATGTTTGTGACTTTTAATACCGCTAACTTTTATTATTTTTGTGCAAGAGCAATCTAATTTACATTTATTTTAAGCAATTTTCAAAAACTTGTCACTTAATAAATTTATATAAGGTCCCTTAACTCATGAAAATAAGACATTTTAATTAATAGAAATTAAACTACTGAAATTTTGCACAGCCGTGTAAAATCACTTTCTGCATCTATTTCCATCCAAATTTTGTTATGTTGCTATTAATAATGTTTTTAATATTAATTTAATAATTCATAATTCATATTAATACTTTGTTAAAAATTATACTAGCAGTACATTATGTTTGGGTCGTTTAGTTCTAATAGTACGAATAAAAGTCAGCGTCTTATTATCAATATTATATGAGATATGAATGAAAATATCAAAAAAAATATTTTAACATAGGGGCAGGGGGATTTTGGTTGCTCATAACTCACTCAGTTTCAGTTCAATTTTATTGAAAATTGTTATTCGGGGTTAAAATGAGCCAAATTTTTGAAATATGAAATGCAATCTAGGGGTTGATATTGGAAAAAAAAGTTGGTGCGAATTTTTATATGGAGATGTGCTCTTATGCAATTTTTATGCATAGCAAATTACAGTGTACGTCAATCGAAAATGATTGGTATATGTAACTTTGCTGTACGACGAACGACAGCCTAATAAAGTACAAGTGGGTGTTTTTTTCCCCGCAGATGTACATTAGATACAACAGGAAAATTTCAGTACATTAGATGAATTTGAAGAAAAATTTTACAAAAATATTATGATGCTTTTGTTTCAAGTTTCCGTTGAACGAGTTGATTTAGTATTCGATTGATATGAAAGCACCTCTTTTAACATTTAGATTCCTTTAGATTCCTTAAGATCAAGAGGCCAAAATCCGAAACAGTCATCTTATCAAGTCCTTTAATGAAAATTCCAGCAGACTTCCAATATTGTCTGTGAGTAGAGAAGAAAAATTGTAGTTAATGAAATTCATCTCTAAATATGCTTCAGCATATGCAAAAGTTTACGAAAATTGTGAACTGTATATTTGCGGTGGGTTTCTCAATCCCACAAAATGCTGTAAACTGCATGGATCGATGTTTATCCAGGTTATAGATCTGAAAACTAACCGCTAAGAGGCTGACTAAAGAATGTGCTGCCATATATTCCAAGCTGTCAAATTGAAAAAGAACTTGGAAATCATCATTCTGAGTTCAGATACAGGTTATTTTGTGTTAGGAATTTACTTATGCAATAAACATAAGAAATTGCCGAGAGTTGTGGTTTGAAGGATCGCCAAGTAAAACGTGTTATTTGATAGCAGAATCGCTTTGTCAAAATTTTGTGTTACCAGCGTTGCATTCTTTAACTGGATGCGATACTTCTATCTGTATAGCGTGTAAAAAACAAAGTCTTGTGCAAGATGCAGTCCCAGCTTTGAGAAATAATAAGAATTTAACTAGTAAATGTTCTTTCTATTCAATCATTTTGGAGAGATTCTATTTATTTTGTAATTATTTATTTACACGATGTATACACTATTACAATATCTTCAAAAATTTCAATCTAAAGGTTGGGGAGGAAACTATTCTTTGAAGCGAGCATTTTCGCTCCAACTAACCGATCTGTTTACATTTCTACTCGAAGGAAAAAAGTATTTTTTCCTGGCGTTGCCACTTGCCGTAAGTTAAACTTAGGAAATAAAATCTCGCGCTCGCGACATCCTCCCACCTTTTGATTTTCGACTTATACGATAGAAAATCAAAATTACTAATTACCAAAAAATCGATGTCAATAATCATATCAATGATTCTTACTACTCTATCAAAATACTACAAATGAATTAGTAACTTACATTTAAATATTATTCAATAATGAATTAAACTTGAGTAATTAACTATGAAGAAAATAAATGAAAATTCAAATGAGGTAAAATAATGAGAGAAAAAAATTATGTGGTTGAGAAACACAAACACATATCTAATACTAAAAAAAAAATAATATCTTAACAGTTCTCAAAGTTCTAATGCTTTAAGAGTTCAATTAAGTGATGAATGTTCAAAGTGGTAGAATTTTTTTACCGGTCGTGTTCACACTCCAACTTTAGTTTTTACTTTCACAACACGGACTTCATTGTCTTTTCTTGGACAAAGATCACTAACACGTCCAATTAGCCAGTGATATCTCTTTAAATTGTCCTGTCCTATGAGAGCAATGCCATTTATTTCGATTAGTTTCACAAATTTTCACTTCAAAGGTTTCTGCACTAGAAATCCAAAATATTCATCTCGGAATCTTTTCTGGAATTGTTCTCTCAATCGCTAGTGATATCTAAATCTTTTAGTCAGATTTACCTCATCTAATTTGTCTAGATCCGGTACTACGGCACTTTTAACATCTTGGTTAAATAACGCGGGAGTCAAAGGCTCGAGATCATTAAGATCTTAAGAGAAGATAACTTTTACCCAAAACATATGAGCAAAAAATATTTCGCAGATTCCTTGATTTAAACTTGTAAGTGTAATTTAAACAATGCTATGTAGCTGTAAAAACTCAAATAAATGTGGCATATCTTTGTGTAAATGTCTAGAAAATAATTGTAGAAGTCTTCAACAATATTAAATAATTACTTTCATTTGTATTAAAATTAAAGGTTTTCTATGTTTCTATCCATTTACTTAATTTATTATCTATGCATACTGAAACACTTTTTTTTTTGGGGGGGGGGCTTGTTGCACCCAATAAATCCTGAAAACTGTCAAAATCGTTAATATTGAAGACAACTACAATGTCTATCCGGAATCAGAATGATATCCTCAAATTATGCATACGAATTTCCTTTGTTAGCCTTGCTTTTTATGTGTCTATCATCTTAATTTATTAATTTATTATCTATACAAACGCTAATACATTTGAATGAGATTGTGAAAATTTTATGTATTTTCGAATAAAAATGTGGCCGGTAATATGTTCAAAAGTATGCAGCAACAACTTTTTTTTTACGAAAGGAGGGGTAATTTTTGCACCACAATACATTCTGGCAACATCATTAATATTGAAGTCCATGACTACTAGAATATAATCCGAAGTGAGAATGCTGCCCTCAATTTTTGTATAAGGATTTCCTTTGGGGTGCTGGGCTAGCTCAAGATCATAGACCCTGACCTGCTCTTTTTATTAGCAAAAAATATAAAAAAGCAAGCGAGTAGCTACGTTCGACGTTTCTACCCTTTTCATTCAGAAAACTCGGTCCACGTTCTGCCAATTTTTATTTTCTAGTAGCAGGCCCGGTAGAAGGTTCACGATGGCCCCGGTACAGCGCTGCCAGACTTATCCCTGACAAGGGTACTAGCTTATAGTGGCCTTTTTGTTGTTACAGGGCATGCCACTGCCTACTAACAGCGTCCATGAAGTTTATTTGGCAAGGTCCAGGTATTAGTGGTGATGGGTGTCCGCACAGAACGGGTAGGTCCCAGATGTTGCGTAACATGTCCCTCAACTTTTTCGCCCCTCATGGTCCATGCCTGCGGGGCGAAACTATGCTGTGTGCTGTATGCTGTGTGTCGCGTTCCTTCAGGTGCTAAGTAGCTGTTAAAAGGCAGCTGATCACATAATGTTTATTGGTATCACAAGACCTACTTGACCTAGAAACTTGAAATTTATGGAAATTTGTTCAGTGTTGCGAGGTATCTCATAAAACATATAACGTGATCATTTCATTAAAAGTTTTTAACGTTATTTAAAAAAAATTAATAATTCAAAATCTGAATTTTTAATTTTTTTAAAAGTATGTTATTTTCAACAGCATGTATGACAAATTAGTAGATGGAATTTCTAAGGCAACACTGTGACAAATATAATCACCCATATGCAAATTTATTTTCCGAGAGAGGAAGAGATTTTATTGACTTCCTGAAAAGGTAGATTATTAATGTTGCTTTGTTCTGCTAATATATTTAGGGTAATTCCGGGATATAGACCACCGGATGAGATGGACCAGCTAAATATTTAGTTAATGCGCCGCTCCATTTATGGCGCAACTATCTCAGTGAGACACTAAAAGAGATTTTATAAGGCGTGCTACTATTTGCTACTCAAGAAACAATAATTTTTCAGTGAGTCAAATAATTTTTTCATATGGTTATAATTCTACAATTAAAAGTTTTATTTTATATGTGATCTATCTAGTTTTGATGATGTAATCTCGGGGAACATGTAGGCTTCCAAATAACCTAAAATGGCGACGTGAGGTCTATAATGTAGAGTCAGGGTGGGTTTTACTTGTCATTATAAATTAAATACATGTACAACTTTTTCATTATTTTATGATGGTCCAGCTTTCTCATTCATATGGTCCATCTCACCCGGAGTAGCCCGGGTGACAGGGACATATAGTAAATATTTTAGAAAATGATTAAAAAAGCTCCTTTCCAGATATGATTTTCTGCATAAGGATTTTTGTAAGAAATATCATACATTATATGTATATACTCTGAAAAAATAAATATATATAAATATATTGCTTGAAAAAGTAAAATATATATAAATATATTGCTTGAAAAAGTAAAATATATATAAATATATTGCTTTTAGAGAACGAAAAAAAAAAACGTGGTCCATCTCTCCCGGAATTACCCTATAATTTTTCTTTTTCGGTAGTGAATCTTCATCTATTATCGATAACTAACCATAAAAATTAATTAATCGTTAAAATTATATAAAATATTTATAATAAATTAGTACATGTTTTTTGTATTCTTTGCTAATTGCAATAAGGGATTAGAACTGAAATTCAGTTTACAGTTACTAAATTTAAAATAATTTGTCTAATTAGGAGGCTGATCACCACCCGACAAGGACTCTGGCAATTTAAGGTAACGGCTTTTGGACTTAGTAACGTTCCCGCTTCATTCGAAAGACTAATGGTAACTGTATTACGTGGACTGTCGTCTCAAGCCTGCTTAGTATATTTAGATAACATTATTAGGAAAAATGTTTGAAAAATATTTAATTAATAATCGTGAAGTGTTCCTGAGATTACGAAACGCTAATCTGAAGCTAAACCCAAGAAAATGCAATTTTTTTAGTAAGGAGATTGCTTACCTTGGTTATGTTTTTTTAGCAGAAGGGGTTAAAACTGATCCATATAAAATTGAAGCAATTGTTAATTGGCCTAGTGCGGAAACAGTTCGCGATCTCCAAAGTTTTCTCGGATTGTGCACCAATTATCGACGTTTCGAAAGAAATTTCCCAACAGTAGCGTAGTCTCCACATAAATTGACCTAAATGAAGTTTTAACATGAGAAAAGATTGGGAGAAATCGTTTAACAGTTTAAATCAGATGTTTCCGACTTCCCATATTTTGACTTACCCCCCGCATCAGCATTTTCATGGTAGGTGATGCCTGTGTGATGCTCGATTTCGAAATTGATTCGGATTGACAAAATTTTTATCCTAGATACGGATGCTAGTAATGAATGAATAGGAAACGTGCTTTCGCAGAAATAACAGAACGGTGAAAGCGTTGCAGCTAAATTTAGCAAAAGCTTGGGTCACATGTAAAGAATTACTAACTATTGTTAAATCTATTGAGCATTTCCACCTCTACCTCTATGGAGGAAATTTTCTTCTTCAGACTGATCATGCTTAAGATGGCTTTCACTTTTAACGAACCAGTAGGTCAGGTAGCTTGCTTTAAACAGAGGCTGCAGTAGTATGATTTCGAAATCGAGCATCACACAGACATCACCTACCATGAAAATGCTGATGTCCTCTCCCGATGACATAGCATTAAGACGGATTGCAAACATCCCGTGAACGGAGAGAAAAGATACGGAATAGGCGGATGTTTCCGTGAAAGTTTAACAACGACGACTGTGGATCCGCGGTTTTCGAGTGAAATCCATAAAGCGCAGTTGGAAGATTCAAATATTAGACCAATTCTGGTGACGAAATTAAATTCGGCAGATCAATCGCCTTGGCAAGCCGGAAAATCCGGCTACAAAACGATACTGGGCTCTCTGGGAATTCCTACATCTTAAGAATTGCGTTTTATATCACGAATGGGAAAATGATGATGGAAGCTCCATTCGATTTCAGTTAATTCACCCAAAGAGCAGAATTCAAGAATTTCTACAGGAAATTCATGACAGAGCAAGTGGAGGTCTTTTTGAAAGATAAAAACGTTAAATAAAAAACTAGAGGGCGATTTTATTGGGATCGACTCCGTGTCGATGTTGAAAAATGGTGCAGAGAATGCCTCGCTTGCGGAGCTCGGAAAGGACCTAAAATTAGAGTTAAGGGCCGCTTGCAACGCAATAATGTGGGCACACTTTTCAAAAGAGTGGCTTTAGAATTTTGGTATCCTTACCTTTAACATCAAGAGGCAATCGATATGTCCTAGTATCCATGGATTACTTTACCAAAAGTGCAGAAGCAATTTCGATCCTAGATCAGGAAGCTTCAACTGTAGCAGAAGAATTCGTTAGAGGCTGGATCTCTTTCTACGGTGTGCCTAAGATAGTAGATTGGGATCAAGGTAAAAATTACAACTCAGCACTCTTCACAGAACTTTGAGAACGATTTGGAATTACGCAGTCTTGAACAACAGCGTTACATCCCGAGTCCGATGCTATGGTCGAGAGATTTAAGCGGACAATTTTGAATCGTGTCATTATTTGTTTTGAAAATCAAACCGACTGAAATACACATCTGTCACTATTCCTCCTGGCCAGGAGAAGTGCGATCCATGAGATGACTGGATGGTCTCATACGGAGATGTTGTTCGGCCGAACGCTGCGATTATACAGTGATATTGTTTTTGGACAACGGAGTGATAAGCCGAACTCGTCGAATGTCTACATAAATAATTTAGAGTCATGTTTTCAAAGATTGCATGCGTTTGCTAAGGAACAGATGAATTTAGCCAGCGACCGAACGAAGATTCATTACGACTCCAGAGCAACAAATCACAAGGAGGGTGATCAAGGTTGACTGTATAACCCGAAGCGAAGAAGAGGTCTTAGCCCTACGATACAGCAGAACTAAGAGCGACCATATACTATTGTCAAGAAATTGAACGATGCTGTTCAGAGTGCAGAAATCACCTAATGCCACACCAAAGGACTTCCACCTTAATCAGCAAGTGTCATATCGGTTAATCTAATCACATAACCATAGTGTTATGTGATTAGATTGCTGAGACGTCAGTTTTTGAAGAGTGTTACAGAATTTTAATGTTGTTCTCTCGCATTAATATGTGCTGAGGATAAGAGAATTTTACAAATTTCATTGCGAGTTAAATGTGTATGTGACTCCTTAACCTTGGCGACATATTCGGAGACCATTTTGGCGATTTTCCAAGAAATTTGGCAACTTTGGCGACAAAAAAAAGTTTTCGAAACAGTGGCATTTTGGCTGTATCTCATTTAGGAAATGAGTTACTGGAGAAATATAGAAAAGTGTGTCACGTGCTATGTGACGCTTAGAAATCTGTAAATAAAGGAGTCACTCTCATTCTCGAGTTAGTGTGTCACGGGCTGCGAATATAGAGAGTAGAACTATACGATTGCTATTGCCATTTTAATAGTGTCATTGCTGTGTCAGTTAATGTGATTTGCCGTTGCCTGTGTTACTAATTGCTGTATATACAGTGACAAATGAGCACCATTAACTTTTTAGAAAATATTTGGTTTAAAAATTGATAATATAAAATTTTATTACATTTTTTTATGCAAATGTTTTATCCATCTAATAAAAGTTTTACATAAAAATTTTGAAAATATTAAAGTACAATATCAACATAAATTCAATTATGTATTATAAAGGTATGAAAATTGCTCACAAAAGTAATTGAAAACTAAGTTCAAGTGAATGCAGTTTTTAAAAAGTAATTGCAGTAAAACTTTAATACTTTTTTAGATTGTTTTGAGCTTTAAAACTTAATATAATCTTTATAAAATTGATTGAATTAATTTTTTAATAAATTCTGATCCTATTTTGTCTTACCTATTTTGTATCAGGATTTTTTTACTATTACATTTAAAAATTTGCAAGTTTTCGAACTCTTGACTCTAATTATTTTCAAATGTGCTTTACTGGGTTCAGATCTGTAGATTGAAGCTACATTTACTTTTTTTTCAGAACAATTATAAAGTAGCCTTTCAGGAGTACTTTCAAAGCAGTATGCTTCAGATCATTGTCCTGATAGAATTTGTAGCCTCTTCTAAGGTCAAGCTTTATTGCTGATGGTTCCAAATTCCTTTCCAACATTTCAATATATCTATACAGGGTGAATGTGACATAATCTGCCAAACGAAAATGGGTGAAAGAGCAGCCCATGTGGAACATAAAACACCCTAGAAACCCTGTCCTATCTCTAACCGTTTCCGAGTTATGGTAGATAGAAGGAAATTCTGTTTTTTGTTATACCGTCTGAAAAAAACCAAATTTGTGAGGTTTCTGAAAGACCTACGTTCAAAATAAGCGCATATTTAGAAAGAGCAGAAAAAATCCTATGAGGTGGCACCATTTGAATCAGGATATCTCTACTTAATAAAGATCTACAAGCGCTGAAACATTGGCGAAGTTAAAATTCGAAATGCATCCAAAAACTGTAACCGGCGATTCCGCAAACACCCTTTTAGCTACAAGTATTCAAATGTCCCAAAAACTGGTTCATTCCACAAGCTCTAAAATTAGCCCACAATAAAGTATATTGGTGTTCTAGATCAGGACAAATGTACTTTTTTGTCTGCAATACATCAGCGAAATCGGCGTTGTCAAATAAGGAGACTCGCGAGGTGCCGTGGTTTTTCCTGTTTTTAATATCATGTCCAGCTTGCGCCTGCTGTTTTGTCAGATGAAAAGAATAAAGCTGTAAAACCAAACAAGAAAAGTAGCATTTTATTAAGTTTAGAATTAACAACAATGGAAACAAAAGAAATATGACGTTTCCCACGTCTTTCACAAAGGAATATGCGAAGACATTACCAAGGCGTATCTCACATCTACTAGTATGACGATAACACATACTATGCATTACGTAGTTAGTAACAGATTTTTATACGTTTAATTTACCCAGCAACTAGTATTGGTTTGGCGAATTTCGTGGAATGCCTTATTAGACTATCGCGGATTTCGGTGATGTATTGCAGACAAAAAATTACATTTCTCCTGATCTAGAACACCAATATGCTTTATTGTGGGCTCATTTTAAAGCTTGTGGAATGGACCAGTTTTTGGGACATTTGACCGCTTGTAGCTAAAAGAGTGTTTGCGGAATCGCCGGTTACAGTTTTTGGCTACAATTCGAATTTTAACTTGGCCAATGTTTCAGCGCTTGTAGCTCCTCATAAATTAGAGATATCCTGAAGTAAATGGTGTCACCTCATAGGATTTTTTCTGCTCTTTCTAAATATGCGCTTATTGAACGTAGGTCTTTCAGAAACCCCACAAATTTGGTTTTTTTCAGACGGTATAACAAAAAGCAGAATTTCCTTCTATCCACCATAACTCGGAAACGGATAGAGATAGGACAGGGTTTCTCAGGCCTTTTATGTTCCACATGGTCTGCTCTTTCACCTATTTTCATTTGGCATATTATGTCAAATTCACCCTGTATAGATCCATTATACAATATTTCCTACTTCAGTTGATGACATGTACCCCTAAACCATTACACCTTCGCATACAATTGAGTATCCTGGTCAAGTGGCAAGATAGAAAGTTAATTGGGAGAAATGAAGACTCTGACTTTAATTTGCAAAAGCGATGAAAAAGTTTAATTATCATCATTGAAGCAAAGTAATATTTGCAGGCGAATGTAAATTTAACAGCTTTGAACCTTACGGTTAAATAATGGTATGAAGAAGACTCAGCCAGCGACTTAAACAGTTAAACATGGTGGTGGGGTAGTAATAGTCTGAGAGTGCATGTCACCGACAACTGAGTTTATAGATGATATAATGGATCACTGTAGATATATTGACATGCTGGAAAAGAATTTGGAACCATCAGCAATAAAGCTTGGAATTAGAGATGGCTACAAATTCTATCAAGACAATGTTCTGAAGCATACTGCTTTGAAAGTATTCCCTTAGCTACTTAATAATTCTTCTGGAAAAATTAAATGTCATATTCATCTATAGATCTAAACCCAGTAGAGCACATTTGAAAAGAATTATAATCAAGAGCTCGAAAATACGCTATTTTTTTTAATAATGCAATAGTAGAAAATTCTGATACAAAATAGGAGCAGAATTCATTAAAGATTAATCTATGTCAAACAGATTAAACTAAGGTTTAAAAGCTCCACACAATCCAACAAAGTAATAAAGCTTCATTACAATTATTTTCTATTAACTACGCGATTTTTTGTAATAACTTGAACTTCTTAGTGTTCAATTACTTTTGTTAGTAATTTTCATTCCTTTATAATACAAAATAGCATTTATATTTATTTTATACTTTAAATTTTCAAAATTTTTATGCAAAACTTTAATTCGATGCATAATAAATCATTTGCATAAATCAACAATAGAATTTTATATTATCAGTTTTTAAACTAAATATTTTTAAAAAAGATATTGGTGTTGAGTTGCTTTTGTGAATCACGTATAGTGCTTCGATTCGTCGAAGAAAGTGCTATTTTCGTTTTTTCGGGCTTGTTGAGATTTTTAGTAAACACCCATTACATGATTTTTCTAACGGTATTGCCGCGAATATGGAATAACTGCAGTCGCCACTATTTGGTTGGCAGAGCGGAGGCCTGAGAGGCTATACTCTCAGTGCTCGAATCCCACCCTAGAAGTTTCTCAAAGCGTCGGAAAATCATTGTAAATCATTATCCGTGGTTTTTCTTACTTATTAATTCCTATGGTATACAAATAAGCCTTATTCTATCAATCTGTATTATCCAAATTCCTGGTTGTCCCGAATATATATAAGACCAAAGTTTCTTCAGTCTGGCAGTCTTTCCAGCCCTAGTATGTGTCCTTAGTTAATAAAGTTTATTGTTCATAAAGTTAATGTTACCATCACGTTATCTCTATGTCGTCGCCGTTGCCACCGTCTTCTCGAAGTTATCTTCATTTCGTCGACGTTGCTGCCACGTCGAAGTAGTTTCCACGCCACCGCTGCCTCTTTGCCGTCTTCAGAATGTATCTTGCATTTTTATGCTGTTCATGCATTATGAATGAAATCAGACTATGATACGGTCGAATACACTAAAGTTGAAGATACTCAAAACGAAAAGGACATCTTGATCGGAGTAACAGCGAGGCGCTGTTTTTTAAGGAAGGAGTAATGCCGCAATAAAGGAATAACTGCTGTCGCCGCAGCTTGGATGGCAGAGCGCAAGCCTGCGAAGCTATATTCTCCGGGTTCGAATTCCGTCCTGGCAGTTTCTTAAAGAGACGGACAATCATTGTAAATTACTATCCGTGGTTTTTCTGACTTATTAATTCCTGTGGTATGCAAATTAATCTTATTCTATCAATCTGTATTATGCAGACTCCCGGTTGTCCCGAATATATAGAGTATCCAGTAGGGATGGACGCGAGACGTGCGAGACGAGAATCGGGGCTGTCTCGTCTCGTCTCGCAATGGTAAACCTCTGTCTCGTCTCGCGTCTCGCCTCGTCTCGCAAACACTGTGTCTCGTCTCGCGTCTCGCAAAGAAATTGCTGTCTCGTCTCGCGCGAGACGCGAGACGTCTCGCGAGTCTCGCAAAATTAAGGACTGCGATTTCGTTACCATTTTTTACTAACTTATTATTGGGATTTTATTGAAAATTAATATTAATAATAACAATTACTTACATATAGCCACATAAGTAGATATATTAATAACTATATCAGCATATATCGGCATTTGAAGTAAAAGAAATTCAGCTTTAATCCGTACATATAATGTCCCACCGAAAATATAGTATTTATTTTTATTTATTTACTAGCTGCGTGCCCGTTCTTCGCATTGTAGTAAACGAAAATTTTCCTAACATGTGTAATTTCAATTAATTCCAGTGATGTGGAATCTAAAATAAAAGCAAAATTATTTGACTCTTGATGTAAAGTTTGCGTCATGAGTATTAACCTGGCATCATTGCAATATAATGACTCAAAAAACTACGTCAGTATCATTCGCGATCAGAAAAGTGAAAAGCATGGCGATTTGCAGAGAACTCCCGACTTTCAAAATGTGTTATTTCTACATCATACTCTTCAAGTTGTAGCATTAAATACCTCAGACACTACATGAAATGGACAACCGTTTGTTTTAAAATAGTTGCGCACCCGCTCTTCATACTGGAAGAAGCGAATATTTTACTAAAATCCTATCTGCAAAACATATTTTTTTTTTAAATTTAAGTAATCTCCTCTTTTGAAATTACTGCGGGATATATTAACGCAAATTAGAATTACTTATCGTTCAGTTGGTGATAACCCTTGAAAAAGGATAAACAGAACACTTTTAATTTCATGAAATATTTATTAATGTGGTATATTGTGATTTATTCATATTATCCTTACAAATCTACTAATACTACCTATTACGCATATTAATACTATCTATTTTCGCTTCTTCCTTTTTAAGGCTCGATTTCAAGAAACATTATTTGGCACAAATAGGTCCTTTTTATTCTATGGCGATTCTTTGCAATTTAAGCATTAGCATAAGGAATAATCATTTCACATAATGGTTGCTATTAAGAAAGCTCTCCATATATATTTAATTTATGCATAGTTTTGTAAGATTGGGGTATTTAGCACCACAAAACATTTCATCCACCATGGACCACGGTGGATGAAATGTTTTGTGGTGGATGAAATATTTGTCACCGCGGGCCGTAGTGACACATATTCAAAGCGATGCCAATTTAAATAGACATATATCCACTATAGCGGTATTTTATAAATCCTCCATGGTTCTGTTTCCTGAAAACGTCAAACTTTGTAATCTCGAGGAGCTATTTAGAATCGCTATAATTGTGTCAGGACGTTAGAGTTGCAGAGTTTACAATTTTCAAGCATTTCTTAAAATTTATGACGTCACTGTTTAACTGCCGTATAAGATAACCCGGTTCGTTGAGCAAGTTAATTTGGATATTTTGACCAGTATTATCATTAAGATAACGGTTTACAGATAAATAATTTTGAAAACTTGTGTGATTATTAGTAGCATAAAATTTTAATCTAATTTCTTTTTTAAATCGTACAGAACAATTTAAACAAACCTCTAATTGAAATATGCGCTTCTTTCAGCATCCACCCACGAAGTAAAGCAAAAGTAGATGACGTGTTAAATTTATACCACTAAGTTTATATTTAGGTATGGAACACCGTAGTCATAAAATTCCACTTACCGCTGAAAAATCCTTTAAAATATATAAAACGTTCACAGATGTTAATAGCAGGGCCGTTGCGCTGTGGGCGCTATGGACGGCTCAGCTCCCCGCCACCCCCCCCCCCCCGTAGAAAAATCTGAGCCACCTCACCCAGGCCAAAGAGCACAGTCATCGAGGAACATTTTTTGAAAAATCTTATAAAGAGATGCAAATTTCTTAATTTTTGTTTCTGTACGTAAAAGCAAACATTTTATGTTTTATGTTCTTTAAAGAGTATTGGAAAATCAATTATTTCTTTTCCTTAGAGATAAGAAAAATTGTATTGCCTGAAGAGGAAATTACAAACTTCGCAACAAGGCCGTAGCGCTGGGACGCTATGGACTGATCAGACCCCCTGGAAAAATCTGAGCCCCTTCCCCCCCAATGAACGCAGGCATCGAGGAACGTTTTTTGAAGAAAATGTTCCTCGATAATGGTGTTAAAAAATATACATCTTTCTTAAAAGAGATGTAATTTTTAAAAATTTTTGTTCCTGTTTGTAAAAGCAAACATTTCATGATCTTTAAGGGGACAAGGGTCGTTAAATATTCAAAACTTTCCATTTTAAATTTTACTTGTAATCTTATGTATAGTTGTTTCACACAAAATCATAGTTGTCTAACATAATAGTTTGCATCTATATTGAAACTAAAAAAAAAAAAAAAATAATAATAATTTTTAAAATGAAAATTGATATTTTTCAGAAAAAAATACGTCTTCTATTTTTTTATTTAAAATATCCCATGCGCATTCAAAATTAATAAAAAGCGACATATTTTTTTTTAATATACATTTGCAATATATGTATGAACATATCTGTGCATTCATTTCTATCTGTGACAAATGCAGGCGCGTAGCCAGGAAAATTTGGGGGGGGGGGGAGAGATGAATTTATATGTGTACTAATAGACGGAATTTCATCACTAATCCAAAAATGTGGGGGGGTGGGGATATATCCGGATATCCCCCCCTGGCTACGCCCCTGGAAAAAGGTAAGCTTTATATAAAAAATAAATTCACGTGAGATGAAGCTTTTTTTTTTTTTTTCAAATTCCACCCTACTGTTACATTTAAATTCCTATATCTCTATTAAATAACGTTTGTTTGAAAATTTAATGTACAATTATGTTCATGCATGCATTACAAGTTTACTATAAAAAAAATTACAGCTTTTTATTAAATTGGAATGCACAGGAGATATTTTGAAAAAAATATTTATGGCCCATTTTAACTTAAAGATATTACCATAATTTTTAAAAAAAGATTTAATTTTTTATTTTTAGTATTAATGTAAATGCACACCTTTGTTTTAAACAACTGTACGTATACTTTGAGACTAAAAATTAAGAAATGATAGTTTTCAATTTTAAAGTCCCTTTGTCCCCTTAAAAAGTTTTAGAAAAGCAATTATTTCTTTTCTTTTATGATAAGGAAAATCGTATTTCCTGAAAAGGAAATTGCAAACAGCAAGCTCTTGAAACATCGTAAATTTTCTTCATTGATCTCTTTATTGGGTCTCTTTATTGGCAGTGAAAACATCTTGTTAAAAAAGGGTGTGTGGGTGGTCCTAATTTTCTCGGAAGCAGCACTGTCCCATTTCTACAATTAACGATCACCCCATGCGTCGCCCCTCTATCAGTAAAAAGGAACGACTATACAATACTAATCGCTTTACATGTTTGTTACTGCAAAGCCCATCAGTCTTTCGAACTTTACCACAAGGGGTGGTGATATTGTTCTGTGTAAAATGCCGCTTTTAGAGGTATATACCAAGACTGGAGATTTTCGCCCATACTCTTTCACACACACGAGTTTTCCAGGAAATGGATAATGACATCTGCCCTGAACCGAATCAGAAACAACGTCTTTATCCATTCTTTTACTGAAAGTCTTTTTCTCCCTAGGTTTGAGTGAAGATGACAGAGATAATGGGCATTGGAAAGTTAGTCAGAATGGAAATTTTCAAGCAAAGCAGCAGTTGTTTTTTGTCAAGCACCAGTAAATGACTCTTTTTAAATGGTGTTTTAGTTTTTGAAGCTGCAGAATAGCAATACTAACTGTCAAATTATATGATTTATAAAATATTTTGAAATTCCCCCCTTAATTTTTTTGACACGATAAGAAGTATAAAGCTAATTTTGATGTGGATTGTGGATTGTGGATTTTGATGTGTGCTAATTTTGTGCCCCTATGAATCCGGGGCGCTGGTGCCTTGCATCCACAGCACAACCCTTGTGGACGGCCCTGTAGCACGTTTTCTTGTCATCTGGCTAATTAACTAAACAAGCATACACAACGCAGAGTCAAAACCAGGGTCGGACTGGCCGTGTCCGACTGCCTGCAGACTGCCCACCCTTTGTCGGGGCCCCACACTCACACACAAAAAAGAAAGAAAACAGATTTTCGAAGACAACAAATGAAAAACTGAAATTCGGTTTTTAAAGTAAAAAGACGTCGAATGTTGTTAAGTCTATGGTTTTTCAAAAACTAATCCCTCTTTCACTGATTGCACTTGATAAAAATTGTTATTTCAGAATTGTTTCTTTCATTACATCTATGAAATTGTCTGAGGAAAGCCATTGTTTATGAAACTTGGTTAAGAAATGAGGCGCACACTTCAACACTTCTTCCAAAGGTATTATTAAAAGGCACATGAAGATGACGTTTCCGCCCATATATTACTATGTTTTTCTTAACCGTCTCTGCACCCCCTACGCCCCTCCAAGTTCGGCAGTCTAGTAGAGAATCACCCTGTATATATATAACTAATAAGTAAAACACAAAATATTCTGCAAATATGACAACACCCCGCATGAAAAAATATATAACAGCAGAAGCAAGAATTACAAACCACAAGTGGAAAAAAAAATAGATGCTCAGCCAAATGAGAATGGAACGGGAATTATAACCACTGGCACCATTGTCAGGAGCCATAACCAGTAGATTATAATTAAAGACAAACAAAATAGTAGGATTTCGGTTGTGTGGCATATCAAAAGAGATATTCACTCCACACGTTTTAGGCTCTATCGTACTATAAATAAGGAAAAAAGGAAAACAATAAGATATCAAAATCAGGGGCGTAGCCACGGGGGGGGGTTAGGGGGGTCATAACCCCCCATGAGAAATTTTTTACCATATAAAATGTATATTCTTCACTCTATTATCACACACACGTATACATATATATGAGTTGTAGTAGTCGTAACCCCCCCCCACCCCATGAAAAATTTCTGGCTACGCCCCTGATCAAAATAATTGAAAAAGCGCTGAAAAATCGACATACCAATCTGTAGTGATAGAAACCACATGGAAGTCCAGCATATCTATACATATGTATATATAATATAATATCCATATTCGTAACTTGTGGAACGGAAGGGAGGGAGGGGGGGGGGTAGGCAACCAGAACGTTCTTTTCACAAATCCCTCCTCTAAAAAAAAATAAATATCGATAAAATTCTTGATGTAAAATACAGCCCCGCGAATACCTAAAAATAAATTTATTTTCATTCTGAAATTAGTTCTCTAAAAAGGATCGATGACAACTCTCTCTCAAAAAAATAAAAAAAATAAAAAAATAAAAAATAAAATCCGTATCTTGCGTTGAAATATAAAAAATACAAATCCTATGTTTAGGTAGAGCTTTGTGGTAATTAAGAACTTATTTGCTTGAATTTACTGTAAATGACATTATTTCTCGGTACACCTAATAGCAATATTACGAATAAAGCGGATATAGTACGTCTTTATTAAATCTCTACTATTTACTTTAACGTCAATTTCAAGTCTCTAAAATATGTGTAATTTTTATATTAATGAAAACAAGATTATATTAACGATAATTATAATTATTTGCCTAATATTTCCAATAACATTACCGTGTGTGCATTTTTAGATTTCATTATAGTATCTCAGTTGGTTAATAGACGACTTATTTTTTGTTTATATTTTAAATTACTGAACAGTTAATTTGTTGACGACTATCCGTTTGTACTTTTCCACAATAATTTTTAGCGAGAGTACTACAGTCGTTATGTTCGCCCTGCTTACAGAAAAATTAAACCATAATCCCCCTAATGTATATCCAGTGTGGATTTAAAAAAAAAAAAAAAATGAAAAGACATCTAACAGGCGAAGATAATTTTAGAATAGGAACCCAACTGCAAGATAAAATGATGGGGAGGAAAAAAATTTATAAAAGTTTTGCAAGCCGAAGGAAGGGAAAACATGATAATATAAACGAAAAGAGAAATAGTTTAAAAAAAATTGCTTGCATTTCTTTCCGTCCGATATTAATATATAAGAATAAAAAATGTCATTTTAATCTATTTAAAATAGGCCAACGATAGGGATTTAACCGCCCCTAGAAAGTTGTCACCAGGGTGGGCGCCCCCCCCCCCCTACGCACGCCGAAACGTGCGGGAAAGTTTGAGGATAATATCGGTACAAGGATATTTCAACCAAGGATATTCAACCATATTTCAACCTACTCAGACTAAGCATCAATGCGAATGCAAGTTGCTCTACTTCTAATCTCTCTCTGATATACCAGAAACCCGATTATCACAAGGACAAGGGGGGGGGGCGGTAGTCCGGTGCCCCTGAAGAAAAATTGGGCCCATATATATATCCCGATTATCTAAATTATAAATTCATATGTACTGAAATAGTAATTGTGGGGAAAAAACTGAATTTCCTCTTTAATACAGGTATTACCTAATTGCCTATCACTAGATCCAGTTAGAGATATTTTTTTTGGGGTGATAAATACGATTTGATTAAAGTACAAAAACTACAGTTAACTGAAATGCAATTTTCGAGTACAACAGTGGTCAAAACTGGGTTAAAATGCTTAAAAAAGGGGGCTCAGTAAAGGGGCTTAATGCGTAAAAAAGGGGATAGTAAGGGGGGCCCCAAACTTAATGCCCCGGGCCCCGTCTAAAAGTGGTCAGATTTGAACATACCGTACCGCCTTTCCTATTTACTTATTATTTTTCTTTCAACTCTTCTCTGTTTTCTTTTTTTTTTCCGCCTCTTTCTTTATCCTCTCTTTTGTGTGTTTTGTATATCTCTCGTCTGTTCTAATTTTAAATGTTACGTGTTTGTGCGTATTGTAGAGTGCTGATAGTATACCAGGACCGAAAACGAAGGAGACGCAAGTTAAACGCTAGAGGCTTCAGGCAAATTGTCGCTTTTCAGATCGTATTTATGCGAGACGGAAAAAAATGCGAGAATTCTCGCGAGAAATCTCGCGCGAGATAAGACTCTGTCTCGTCTCGCGTCTCGTCTCGCAAAATATTTTCTTTCTCGTCTCGCGTCTCGTCTCGCAAAAAAAATGCCTGTCTCGTCTCGCGTCTCGTCTCGCGAGACAATGCGAGACTGCGAGACAATGCGAGAATTCTCGCGTCTCGCGTCCATCCCTATGCAAAGACATTCGGAGAGAACACCCAAATGATTAAAATCTGAAGTCAGATAAATGAATAGCGGAAGCACTAGCGCATCGGAACTGCGCATTAAGCAGGTGCATATTAGGAGCGATTCTCAATCTGATGGTTAAAATTTCTGTTGCATTTCGACTGCGATATCTTACGTCGGCTGTAACAATACCTTGCCGAAGGATTCGTGCGCATTACGAGCAGATGACGGAGTTTGAAAGAGGTCGTGCGATCGGGCTGAAAGAGGCTGGTTGGACGAATCGAAGAATCGTTCGAAGTCTGCGTCGAAGCAATGCGGCTATTAGACGATGCTGGCAAGAGTGGGTCAACAACGGAAGATATCAGCGTCAAAAAAGTAGCGGTCAACCGAGAGCCACAACAGAATGGGAGGATAGAGCGATTGTCAGAGCAGCTGTCACATCACCGGATTCGTCCTTATCAACTATCCCCAGCAGCAACTTGCAACCGTAATTATTGGATTTAAATCCAATGGACTCCATGACACACCTAGCATCATGGCATGCTACTTCAAAGGAAATGCCAAAGTCCAAAATAAATAAGTAATTGATGGAAAGTGTTCCTTATGGGTTTTCCTCCTCAGTTTTACTTTCTCCATGCAACGATGAGACACAACGATGGATTATTTTTTTTAAGTGTATAACTAGTAGTATCTGTCCCAGAGTTCAGTTACTTGTCATTGCGGAATCAGTTGTTTTGAGTTCTAAATACTCTACGTGATTATTTAATGTAAACATAGTCAGAATCTCTTAAATCTCCTATTTATGAAAATCTTAACTTCATAAGCAGCTGCATTTCAATTCATTTTCTCTACACAGAATAGATGTCCAGTGATTCTTTAAACTGTTTATCATTTTAGGTGGTCATTTAGTGATTCATTTATCAGTCTCCAAGGCATTGTTTATAACTGCTGGTATAGTTTTTTATATACCACTTACTTCACTATATTCCGGTAAGATTCTTAATATGTTTATATAATGCATTAACAAGTTGTATATGTAATGCATATATCATCGTCCTTATTTTCACTCTCATCAGCTAGAACAAGATGGTACAGATCACCCTACAGAAAATGACGTTGATTTCTCGCCTCGGTCTTTGACCCAGCAACGAGTCCAGAACTGCATGCAAGGCTGTGCTCTGAGACACATGCAGGAATACAATTTGAGCATGAAAAAGATCTTCTTGTTGAGTCTTTTCAAATAAGTAAGCAAAGAGAATTTACAGAATATATGTTGACTCGAGACAGTTTTATTCATGCATTTTTTTTTTACTGAATCGAAAACTGAATTAACTGGAATACAATTGTAAAGTATTTCTGACATTTGAGACTAGAACTTTTAAGAAGTGTTTTAGGTACGTTATGTTTGAAATGTTCTGAAGCAACTTATATCGAATAGCTACATTAAGACTGACATGTTATTGGCCATCCCAGACAGCACATAAGCTTAAATCAAGTTTGACATTTCTTTGAATTTGACGCATTAATGCAAGCTTGACAGTTCAACTCATTCTAAGCTGGCAGCAAGCTTGCAGGAGTCAAGTTGAATTGTCAAGCTTAAATACAGCTTGATTTAAGCTTGAGAATTGCTACTCGCTTGATTTTTCCTTTTTAAAGGAGCGTTGATGGCGCCATCTGTGAAAGAGAATGGACATTAATTGTCTAGCGTCCTCAAATTTGCTGAAAGTTCGTAAAAGATGTGTTTTAACGGGGATGGGTTTTTTATTACCAGTGCCATATTAATGGCAGGGCAAACGGGGCAACTGCCCAGGGCCTACAGATTTTAGGGCCCAAAACCCTTACATCTTACACTTTTGTAATTTTAAAATAAATTTACAAAGGATAAAAAAAAATTCAGAAGTTAAATAATTTTTTTAATTATAAAGTATGAACAATGAAAATAATTCAAATTTACATTTGTATAAATTAATTTAAACTTATTTTTAATTCTTCGAAATGCTCTATATCAATATAGCATACCAATATGTAGGAAAATAACCAAATTTGTAAAGAGAATTTTCAGCGTTAAAAAATAGCAAAATTTTTCAATTATTTGTTATTTTAAGAAATATTTACAAAAATGACTAAAGTGTTTGTATTCCATACATGTTAGCAACTGTGACATAGCATTTCGAACTAACGTTTAACTATCTGTTTCTTTCATTTCAGATTACTTAACACAAAATTTGTGTTAAGTAAACCCATTCTATATTTCCAAATATGGAAATTCTTCAAAATAAAATACAATTATACTACGAAATTGATTTCAAAATCAGTCGTTTGTCTCGATTTTGGCCAGCAGTATTGCTTCATGAGTGTTGCGGTACTGAAAGTTTTAAGAAAGTTAAAAGAAACAAATAACACATCGCCCACTTATAATCTGGCGAGAAAACAGCGAGGTAAGTCACTTCAAACTTTAGACATAGCTGCACAAGGCTCCGGTGGCGGAATGGATAGCGTGCTCAACTACGAAGCCAAAGGCCCGGGTTCTATACCAGCAACGAACACTCGATGGACACAGATTAAATTAAATTGAAATTTCAGTGTAGAGGGGGAAAATGCGCGGAAAAATAAATTATGTGGGGCGCGTTAGCCTGCTGGCACCCCGTGTATTTAGAAATTTTTTTAAGCTTGAAATGTCAAGCTTGATTCAAGCTTGAAATGTCAAGCTTAATGCAAGCTGGGCAAGTGTAAACTAGAACACTTGCATCAAGCTTACACGCTTGGAATTTTCAAGCTTAATTCAAGCTTATTGACTTGATAAATCAAGCTTGCTGCAAGTTTGATGCAAGTTTGCTGTGCTGTCTGGGATTGTACTTAACTAATTTAAATTTATAATATAATTAGCGTTTAAATAAACAACACAAACAGGATAAAAATACATTTTATTAATTTCTTTCATATATCAGTATACACAAACACACATTCGTCAGACATACTTATAAACGCAGCAAGACACTTTATGTGGAGTTCAAAAATGTATACTGTATTGTTCAAACTGTAATCCGTTGTAGTGTAAACTAGACAGCAACAGTTACCACTCATATTTAATGAATAAGAAAAAAAGTTACTTTAGCATATCCAAGATCGTTTGGAAAACCATCTTTATCTCTCTTTCGGCCTGTTATTATTGAAAATAGAACTAACCTTCATTTTAGAGGAAAGGTCAAAGACCCGAGGCTCCGACAGTGACATTTAATACTCACCATTCTAAAGATTTCTCCGAAGATGAAATGCGAAAAGAAAAAGAAAAGAAAAGAAAAGCTTCACACATTGGAAGACAGAGACTTACCGAAAAATGTCTTTCTCCTTGGAAAAATCTGTTTCGATATTGTCGCGTACAAGATAAAATAATATATTTCAAATCTTAATTTGCCGAAATCCTAAGTACAAAAGTGATCAATAGTGAAATCATGTTGCAGTGTTTATAAATTGCTCCTTACTTTAGAAAATCGCCAAAAATTTCTTTGAAGGAACTTTCACACATATGGGACGGTAAGAAGTGGGGATAAGAAATTGTTTGCTAAAATTCGCAAACGATTTTGGAACTCTAAAGACATACACAGACGAAGCTAAAAATAAGCTTGAAAAATACATAAAATGTTATGTTTTTAGAAACATTTTCCTTAGTTTTTAAATATTCTTTTATGAATATAATTGTATGAACATAGCTGTTATATCTTCGAATGTAAGTAGTTGAAAACAAAACAAAAACAGCAAAAACACTCAAAAGAAACTGGTGTTCAAAAGATATTGTTGTTGCTGTGGGATTAAGGCCAATTATCTACACGAGGGATCTATGCCTGGGTGAGTGCCCTCCGTAAGTGTCTTTCTAAGGGGTCCTAAACCGTATTTTCGCTAAGTGTTCAAAAGATGAAATAACTAAAACTTTTGAAAGAAACTCACATAAGAAGTACTTATCACTCAGGACGCGCGTTTCGGACAAACATTTTCCGTCCTTCATCAGCTGGAGTTCGCATACAGTAACCACAAAAGAGTGCGCGCAGTCTCCAGCTGATGTTATAAATCCTGAATTACAAGTACGTGTATCAAGTCGGAGGTTTTCAATATAGTTCTTTAATTCAGTATTAAAACAAACATAATAGAAGTTTACAAACTTTGAACTCTAATCAAAATAACGAATCAAACAAAAATGTTAAAAGCACTCATGTTTGTGTGTAGTTAATTTCGTTGGTTTGTAAAGAGTTGTACTGTCGGTATTTAGGTGGTTTTGAAAGAACCTATTTAAATAAAAAGTGAATAAAATAAGAAGTAAAATAAAATTCTTAAATTTGTCTTGTAATACCTGTAAGCACGCACAAACACTATTAGAACTTAACTTATTTTTAAAGCTCCATTTTATTTAAAAGCGAAAAAAAAATCTTTCAAATAGGATAAATATATATCATTAATGGCCCATGTACAATACATGCAGGTTGTCCAGCACGCTAGGATATCCGCCAAAGGAAGTAATGGCTTTGGCGGAACACTCCTTAAGTAATTCTAACGTGTATTCATATTAGACCGTTAGATCGACAGCCACGTGGTAGGCCAGAACACCATCGCACTTCAGCCATCTACCAATATTTAGTTGCTTATCCACTCGGCAATGAACGGCATTTTAGTTTAAAATGACCTTTCGTAGGAAAAAATAGTATAGCAACATAATACTCAGCATAGCTTGTCACAAAACATTCACTGTGACGTCACATAGGGTCACAGTGGCCACCGAGTGACACAAAATAGTCACACTGCAACTGGGAAGTGTGAAGTGACTTGACTGTTCTAACACGGTGACTAGTCATCAAGTGACGTCACTGCCAAGTCACAATATGACTGTTCATTCTACTCTGAATTGACCGTTTAGGGGATTTTCAAATCGGACCAAATTGTTACATAATTTATTTTGCAATTCGGTATTAATAACAGGAAATATGATGAAATGTTGTTTTAGGAAAATTTGGGAGACTTGTTTGAATAAATTTGAAAGCATGCAAATTATTGATTTTTGATGAATTTGAAAATGCACTTGAATGTGTAATGCATCAAACCTCTTAAAAATATCACTGTAAGATTATTTTTAAGAGCAAAGAAAGTTCAAAGAATTATCAGCAGTTTTTCTACGGGGAGAAAAAATAATCTGACTAATAAAAATTAATTTTTGAACGAAAAAAATTTTGAATGGGAGTGGAAGGATGATTTTATAACTAATTATAACTTATTAAATTATTGACATTTATGAGTTTGAAAATATATATTTCAGTAATGTATCGGATCTAGCAAATGATCAGAAAATTACTAACATCATAGGGTCATTCCATGTTAAATCAACAAGTGAGTTGCGCCGCACCATTTTTGATTTTCATGAGGTTTTGTAGGTAATATGTACCTATTGTGTGCACCACAAAACAGTTTTTTATATTTCTTTAAAAAAATTGTGCTTAAGATATAGCCATTTGTTTATTCAGCGAATGCATAACAATCGCCATTTTAGACTCCTTTTCTGAAAGCTGTAGACATTTTAGTAGAAATTCACATTTTTAAGTGTCACAAAATGATAACTTTTTGATATAGCAGAAACTAGGCCGGAACATGTCCATATGAAGATTTAGACAAGTTATGCAGAAACTGAAATGACCGTAACTTATTTTTTTCTCTATTTTTTTCATAAGAAGTCCATAACTTGTTCTGATGCCACAACACGGTTTCCACAGAGATATCTGGAGGATATATTTTGAAGATCCACAGGGAGCAGCTCTAGATAGGCTTTCCTTTAAAATATTTCAATGGAAATATAGAAAATTATTCGGGTTTTTAAATGTTCATCTCCAGTGTTCGGACGAATTTTAGAATTGTTAAAATTTCGAACTTCCGAAATAGTGTCCTAATATATATATTAGGGTGACGCAAAAAACCCGACTATTTTCTTTTTTTGAGTCTCAAGTGAAAAAATGATAGTTTTTGATGTTTTAAGACCCCCTTCCAAAGGACAGCTCAAAAAAAAATTTAAGAGGTCGCTCCAAATTTTTTTTAATTTCAAAAATCGTCAAAAATGGATTTTTTTTTGTTTTTTAATTTTTTTCTCGTTACGGTATAATTATATATATATAAAGTTTCTGAACGTTTCAGTTCAAAATTTTAAATTTTGAAAGGTCGCTCACATTTTTTTTAAATTTATTAGTGTAAAAAATCTAAAGTAATGCACTAATGAATTTTAAAAAATTGTGAGCGACCTTTCAAAACTTAAATTTTGAACTGAAACTTTCAGAAATTTATTTTTTTTTTTGCTCTATAAAATTATACCGTAACGAGAAAAAAAATAAAAAACAAAAAAATCGATTGTTGACGATTTTTGAAGTTTAAAAAAGTTTGGAGCGAACTCTTAATTTTTTTTTTTTGAGCTGTCTTTCGGAGGGGGCTCTTAAAACATCAAAAACTAACATTTTTTCACTCGAGACTCCAAAAAAAAATAGTCTTTTTTTATGTCACCCTAAAATATATATATATATATAAACATAATAAATGAAAACCCCACTAAAATACCAATTTTCTACCACAACGGAGTTTTAATTCATTTGGGAACAAAGAAATTAGCTTTCAAAAACTGCAACTACTACACGGTCCCTTGCAATTCCTTTGTAATTTTTAGACGGTCCCCGCGCCTAGTCAATCTGATGCCTTAAAAGTCACAACAAACCTTGAGAACCGCTGTCCAGATTTTGGGATCGGCCAATAATTCCAATGTCCGCGGGTCATGTGAAGCGACCTCAAAAGTTAATAAAAGGGCTTGCGCAGCCCGGAAGAACTTTTTTTTGGCTGCAACTGCCAAGGTAAGATGTAGGAAATTGTACAATAAAATAATGTAACCGCATTTGCAACTCCTTGTCAATCATTTGACAGCCGTACCTAGACCAAGGATAACCACCGCCCTCCCGGACAGCGGACTCCCGGTTTACCGGGATGGTACAAAATAAGCCGCGCAGGATGTTGCCTACTGCAGTTTAAAAAGCCTTTTGTTTCCCATTCAGCCAACGTTTGTGGTATTGAACATTCCCCACTTCCTGCTTTGCGAAAAATTCAGGACTTGGCCTTACAAGGAGCGTCGCACCGTCATACATAGTGTTTTTTTTTGTGTGTTTTTTTTCGCACAGGCGCTTACGAATATTCATAGCTATGAGAATCCACTCTGCTCTTCAATTGTTGCCGTTGCGAAGTGTGACTTTTTTTCTTTCTTCAAGGCGCGCCTCCACGAATGTTTTTTTGTGTATGTTCCTCTCCTGAGTAACAGCGGAAAAAAAACTGTTTTCCCTGGTCTGCACCGCAGCCCAAATTTGAGTATGCATAGATGGTCCGAATTTTTTTTTCTTCTCGCTTCCAGCTGTGCAACAAATGCAAAGGGCATGCACTGCCTTCTTGCCGATATCGCAAGAGTCATCTGAGTCAGCAAAATCTCCTCGTCTGCCATACAGGTGGAACTGACAGAAAATTCGCCTGCAGAAGAAATAAGGTTTTTTTTTGTCTGTGTTTTAGCCCCTTCAGTGCAGATTTTTTTCCTTCGGTGAATGTTGAAAACTAACATGAGGTTTGCCTAATATTTTTATTTATTCTTTCTTTTATGGGAGGTAAGTACAGAAAACTACTCAACGTGACGCTGTTTTATTTTTAATTTTATTGCATTGGAACAAATATCGCTTTTTTATTTTGAGGACATTAAGCAGTGATTTAAAATTAAAATTAAAATAATTGAGAATTAATTAAATAAATCTATATTTTGAATTTGGTTTTGTGTCACAACCTTTCAAATGTTGAATATTTTGTGTCTGTGTGTTTTATGAGAGGTAACGAAAAAATTAAGAGAGCATTAAATTTTGTAATTCTTTTCTTTATTCCAATGAATATTAAGACTGCGATTGTTTAGTGAAGTTATATAAATTGATTGCCTTATTATGAAAATTTGAAGCTTTATTATTTTAATATTGTTACCTTTTAATTCATTGAAAATATAATAGTGTTTGTTTTTATTTTTGAAAGAAGAAGAAGAAAAGGGCAGAAGCAATTATAAAAATAAAGAAGTATTTATTCTAAACTATATTTTTCTGTGTATCTTAATTCTGATAATATATTATTCCTTTAAATATTTCAAAAGGATTGAAATTGTATTTATGTTTTGTTTGATTTTAATTTCCATTTCTGTTTGATTTTGGTAGCATAATTTATTGAGTAAGGGTATAAAAATAGAAAATATTATTATTCCATGTTCTTGCGATCAGGTAAAAAATTGAAAGACATAATGACTACAACTAACGAAACCCAGACTGACACCACTGCTTTAGCTAATAACGGTTTAACAGGTAGCAATGCTATTGGCAGTATCTCGCAAACATTGACCAATGTTACCAGCACTAATACCGTGATCGTCACCAACAGTTTTACCCAAACGATGACCAGACATGCAAGTGCTACCAGCACTGTTAGCTCTAATTATAAAGAGTTTAAAGCTTCCTACTATCCTGAAAGCAATATGAAATTTCATAACTGGTTAAGTTATTTTGAAAAAACGTGCTCGGAATCAATGAATGCATTCAATTAACTTGTGTAATTGACACGGCATATAACATTTCGATAATGCCACAGAATATCGTCGCTGAATTTTCATTAAAAACAGAAAGAGTTTTTCTCACAGTTAGACAGACCGACGGTTTAATATTTTTAATGAATGTTTGTCATGTGAATATTAAATTGGTAAAATTGTAAAAAAATGTTACATTTTTTACTGTGCCGTCACTACTTCCCTATGCTATCCTAGGATTGCCAGAGTGTGTAAAGTTTCAGTTAAATATCAACTGTGTTAATTTCTGTGTCTATCAAAATGGACTTGAGTTAAAGTTTATTAGTGAGAATAAAAATAATGAACTTTTTTCCTTGCATATGTAGAATGATTTTGGCAATAATATTTCTTTGAGTTATAAAGATTTTTTGGGTAATGAGAATGCTTTATTTGATAATTGTTGTGTAAATAGTTATATAAATAATTCAGAAAGTTTAAATATTTATAATGATAATAGTGATGGAAGTGTTGATGATGTTTCTTTGAGTAATGATTATAATGAAAGTGTTTATGACAAAAATATTAAAAACGTACATAACTCTAATATAATTCATCTCGTTAATGAAATAAAAAATGTAAATGTCGATGAGTAATTAAAGGCTCTTTTACAAAAAAAAATACACAAATATTTTCAGTAAATAAATATGATATATGTAAAATAAGAATGGAACCTCAAAGAATTATTTTAACTTCATATATGCCTGTACGCTTAAGAGCTTATAGAGCCTCATTAACTGAACAGATTGAAATAGAAAACTCAAGTTAAGGCATTGTTAGAGGCAAGAATAATTAAAGAAATTCATAGCCCATATTCGGCTCACGTCACTTTAGCTAAAAAACATGATGAAGTAAAAAGAAGACTTTGCATTGATTTTCGGAAATTAAATTTAATAACCAAAACAGATGCTGAACCGCTACCTCGAATTGATGGTATTCTTCATAAATTAAGAAAGGCAAAATTTTTTCTACTTTAGACATTATTTCAGGTTATTAGCATGTTTCCATACATCCTAAGGATACTGAAAAAGTATCATTTGCGACCCATTTTGGGCTATATTAATGGACTAGGATTCCCTTTGGATTAAAAAATGCGCCTGCAATCTTTAATATAACTATTAGGAGAATTTTAGATAAATATAAAATTAATTTCGCATGCCACTACTTCGACGATATCATAATTTTTTCGAAAAAAAAAAAAAGAAAGAAGATCTTGATCATCTAAACCAAATGTTTCAAATTTTCAGTAGAGGAAATATCAAATTGAAATTAGCTGAGTGTACTTTTTTGCAACAAAAAATAAATTTTCTTGGTTATCATATTCATGATGGAACCATTTCTCCTGATAATGTCAACATTGAAAAAATTAAGAACTTACAACCACCAAGCAATGCAAAGGAACTCCAAAGATTCTTGGGCACAATTACTGTTTATAATAAATTTATTCCAAACTATGCAATAAAGTTCGACATCCATTTAATAGATTATTGAAAAAAGGAGTTAAATGGAATTGGACAGATAAGTGCCAAGAAACTTTTGAGCTTCTTAAAAGTTTACTTATTTCTAAACCGACTTTACAACTCTATGATGTAAACAAAGATTCTCATTTGTTTGTGGATGCTAGTAAAAAACAAATGGATCAGTTTTGAAACAGGCAGATGAAAAAGGTATCTTACACCCAATAGCTTATCATTCTGGCGTTTTAAAAAAGTATGAAGAAAATGATTCCATAACAGAACTTGAATGTCTTGCCATTGATGACAGTCTAGATAAATTTTATCACTATCTTCATGGGAAAAAATTCACTATTGACACTGATTATGCAGCTTTAGTTTGGCTAAAATCTGTTAAAAATCTCAGGGGTAGATTATTTCGATGATCGTTAAAATTAAACATCTTCGATTTTGAGATAAAATATCAAAAAGGTAGAGCAAATATTGTGGCTGATATGCTTTCCTGAAATCCTGTTTCAGAATCCACCCAACAAGTTTCTCATTTACAAGAACTACAAGAATGATTCTCAAAATAAAGACAATGTTCAAGGATCTCGCTATGTAAAAATAGGCGACGTGATTTACATTAAGAAAAAGGGTCTTTTAAAAATAGTAGTAACATTTTAATTGAGATATTACGTAAAGCTCATGAAGAATTTGGACACACCGAAGTAAATAAAACAGTACAATTAATGACACCTCAATATTATTGGCCAAAGATTACGGAAGATATAAATAATTATGTAAAAGATTGCCCCGTTTGTCAAATTAATAAGAAAAAGAGGCATAAAAGATTTGAGCTGCTGCAAGAGGTTCCTCCAACAAACCAACCTTTCGAAAGCTTAAGCTTAGACACAGTAGGAGGATTTAATTATTATAACTCAAAAAAAATCTCCATTTAATAACTGACCCTGCCACGCTTTAAGCTTGGATTTTTCCACCAAAAAGCGTAACTACAGAGCCTTATACTAATTGCTTAAAGCAAATATTCCAAATTCAAACTCCAAAAAATTATTACCGCAGCGGCACGCAGCTTTCACCTTATCTAAATTCAGAAGATTTTTAGAACGTAACAATGATAAACAGTTGCGTAGCACAACCCACCACACACAGACAAATGGAAAGGTAGAGAGAACTAATCAATCTATTGTTACTAGATTAAGATGTAAAGTAAATAATGCATCAATTGAAATTCCATGGACTACTTTATTAAACGAAGTAATTAACGAATACAATAATACTCCACATTCTGTAACGCAGTTTACCCCAGCATACCTATTTTTGGGAATATTACCCTATGAACCACTTGTAAACAAAAAAAAAAAAATTATCCTCCATTAGATGAAGCTAGAAAACTCGCGAAAGAAAGAACAATTTAATACCATATTAAAAATGAAGTTGAATATGATGCGTGTTTCGTGGAGTCTAAAATTCATGTAGGGGACTTTTTCTAAAGTTAACGATGAAATAGATAAACCAAATTTCCATATAAAACAAAATTCTGAAATTGTGCACGCATCAGAAGGCTTTGGATATGTTAAAAGACCTGCCATCAGAAAATAGAGATATCACTGAGGATTCATCTGATGAAGAATTTTCAGACAATATATTACATAAGTTTTCGTCAGATTCTGAAGATGTTGACTAGGTAACGGAAGAACAACATGGGTGCAGTGATAAGGAAAATCAGGAGCCAAGTCCTGGGAAAAAAGCAGTCCCAACCTCGAAATGTAAAAAAAATGATAGACGTTGGAAGAAAAGAGATGTTCAGATTCAGGTTCCCATTTTTTTCTGTAAAATCTGAATTTGTAGATAATATTTTTGATTCTTTACTTACTCCAACAGATTTCTTTCTACAATTTTTTGATGACCTTATTTTTGAACATATAGTTTTTCAGACGAATCTATATATAAACCAAAATAACAAACAAATTACGTCAATAACTGAAGAAGAGATCTATGGGTTTATAGGATTACAATTTTTATTCGAATAACACATATTACCTAGAACTCACATGCACTGGTCATCTGATACAGATACTGCAGTAAATGTTGTCCCCTAAACAATGACACGTGATAGATATTTGCAAATATTATCAAATATCCATATAACTGACAATTTATCAAATCCAGAAAGTAACGTAAGATAGAGCCAGAAAGTAAGATAAAATGTACAATCTGAAGCCCTTTATTTCTAGTTTGAATGAGAATTTTCAGGACTTTAGGATAGGCACTCAAATCCAGTCAATTGATGAAAGTATGGTGCTATTGATGAAAGTGTGGTGCAAGGGGAGGTCTACTCTAAAAAAAATACCACAAAAAAAACCCATCAAGCGTGGTTTCAAACATTGGCGCCGGGCAGATATGTCCTAATATATACATGAATTTGACGTTTATCAAGGGAAGCAGACCAATAGTGACAGCTCAAAGAGAGGATTTGGACTGGGCGGGACAGTAGTTGATGAGATGGCAAATAGTCTGGCAGACAAAAACCATATCACCATCAAGAACAATTGTTTTCTTCCGTGCCGCTATTTGAGTATTTGAAAACGAAAAATATATATGCAGTCGGCACCATTCGTCCTGATAGACTTCGGTTACCCAAACTTATTGATGATAAAAAAAAAAATGAAAGGAGGGGACTTGGTTTATCAAATATCTGATCAAAGAATATCCTTTTTCAAATGGAAGGACAATCGATCCGTACACTTTTTTTCGAATTATCATGGAAACGAAACTTGCAAAGTCCAAAGGAGACTCAAAGATGGTACCAAAATTGACTTTACCGCACCCATTGTTTTAAAAGACTACAATGGACACATGGGGGAATTGATAAAGCCGACATGTTACGTGCTATTTATGATAGGGACAGGAAATAAAAAAAAAAAAAAATGATGGCACAGGCTTTTTTTTGCTATCCTAGAAATGGCGTAGGTAAATTCATATTGCATACGTGGAAGTGCATCGTGAGAAAATGTCGTCCCTCGAATATAAGCCCTGCATTACCAAAGGATTACTAACAAAATCAAAACCACAACCAAAACAAAAAGGGAGACCTAAATCTAATGGAGATGAACAAACTTTTTGTGCAAAAAAGAGAAGAAAAGGAAATTTGTCTGTTTCTAATGATGTTCATTTAGAAAATAGAGGATGCCATTGGCCAACATTCGTGTCGAATCGAGGACGTTGTGAGTTCTGTGCACTCGAAAATATTCAATCAAAACCGCATTCAAAATGCGTAAATGAAAAAAAAAATGTTTTTATGATTATCATCAAATGTGAATTCCTACCTTTATTGTGTATAAAATAAAATTATGCCAATTTGATAATTTCTTTGTTTGCTTAGTGATATTTGGTTGTTTAGCATTTTTAAGAGGTTAAATTTCATTTGAAATATCATACGTAATTTTTTTCTATTATGAGGAAATTTATACATAGTGTACTGACAGTACTTTTAAGTTAATTAATTAGTTCTAACATATTAAATTTCGCACCGGGGAGATTTTTCTTTTTGTATATTATTTAATTATCAATATGGCAGCTAAAAAAATATTTATGAGAAATTTTCAGTAGCTCATAATGCAGTAGATAAAGATATAAAGAGTATCAGTTTGTGCTGTTTCTGTTTCTAAAATCATCATATTTTTTAAGTTTTCCACAAACTGCTATCATCTGACTTAAGGATTTCTCAAATAAGCGGTTCATTGATACTATAACAAAAAGTTTTATAGAAAGCTTTTAAATTTAAATTTATTTTCAAGGTAAGAAATTATGCTGTGGACCCGAATGGTGTGATTCAGAACCGTACGATCACTCATGCATATCGCGAGCTCGGAACAACTAAATTACGTGGTAGAACTTAAATTACTAGACTAGATAATCAGCTATAATCACAAATCCGCTTGATAACACAAAAGAGTGCTGTTATTGTTCTTGCCTTGTAAATATAAATCAATTTTTAAAAAATATTGAGAAGTAATTCATTATCCATGCGCCGAATTGTTACGTTTCTCTGGTTACATTACGTTGGAAAATGTATTATAATTCACGTTCATTTGCTAAAATCGAATCATTCTCACTGTCTATTCACATACAGTCGATATTTCCATTAAATCAAAGAAAGGAATTTCATGATTCTTCTTTTTTTCTCTCCTCTAGATATGTTCAAAATTCCCACCATTTTACACTAATGCTCATCATTATTCTTTTGAGAATTCTGATCGGATAAACAATCTATTTAAAAATTCTGTTTGAATACCATTCGGTACTTCACTATTCGAATAGTACTCAGATTGAGCCCAAACACGAATCTTAGGGTGTCTCGGAAAATACGAATGTCTGAAAATGTTTGCTCCCCGGGGTTTTTCTGGTTCCTTTTGGTGTGAAATTACAATGTGTGAAATTTTAAGTCTGTAGTTCAACGTTTGAGTTTGCCTGTAGGGGCATAAATATTTTTTTTTTGAGAAAAAGCGTCATTTTCGGGTTTATTGATTTTTTTTCAACATTTCCCCTGCATTTGAATTCAGTTTTTATGAGTTCTTAAGTCTTGTTTTAAAGAAGTACGAATTTGCATATAAATACGATTCATATAAATTGTAATCACAGCAGAAATTGCTTATTCAAGAAAGAAAATGGAAAAAAATCAACTCACTTCACACTATTGAACTTTTTTCTCGTAATGAATTTAAATGTATATTGATATAATAATATAATTCACACTGAAAGTATTAGAACATTGTTATGTACTTTGGCATAGTAACAAAATACTACCTGAAAAAAAACCCACACAAAATATACATTTTACGAATACGGCTAAATTTTAAGCTGAGTAAAAATTCAAGTAATCTATTGTAAAGTAAAATGAAATTCCTATATAAGTGCACTTAGCACTTAAAATCTTCTGTGTGAAATGTTTCACATAAACGTTTTCATTCAAAAAAATGTTTTAAACAGAATTTAGTGAAGGTTGGTGCTGATTTCCTAGAATGTTCAACTGACTATAGCAAACACTGCCTCTCTCGGTCATCCCTCGTAATTTTCTGAGAAAAATCCTGCACCAGCATGACTCCACGTTCTGCTATATCGTTGAGGACTTTCAAAGTTTTTTACAAATAATTTTATTTCATTATAATCAGAATCCTCTTCCCATGTCAATGGAAATTTTTTCAGCCAAAATCCATTCTGCTTAAATATTTCACAAAATAGCCATGAACTGGGCCCTGCTAGCTGAAATAATTTTGTTTGTAAATTTAAATTTGAGAATACAGGAACGCCCTTTGGTAACGTTATCGATTCATTCTTGAATTTTAACAATGAAGAGGCAATTTTTTCCTTCTCGGCTTCAGAAATATCTTTTGAAAAGAGAGAAAATGGTATTGTCTCCTCTGCCAAATATCACAAGTGTCGATTTATGGCTGCCTGAGAATCCTGAGTAACCTCAGGATCGATAGCTTTGTAGGTGTTCAAACTATGCCAAAGCATAATGTCATTCAAAGGAGCATCTACAGCTTTTGGAGCATTCAACCAGCATTTAATATAAATAAGAGAATTAAAAAGGCATATTTTACGCAGTTTTTCAACTTCTTTTGAATCATAACAAATTGCTTATTAAATGCGTTCATTTTTGCCCCATAAAATACTGTTGACATCCATTTTGCTTTATGGAAAGCTCCAGGCTTCTGTCGGTGAATTCCTCGAGGTAGAATTTCACCTAATATTGTAAGTAAGACTTCCCGCAAATTCCTTATAGCCTCCACGAAGAAAGAGCTCCTTCTTTTTGCTCAAAACAAGTTTTAAGAATGTGATAGCTTCCTCTTTTAAAGATTTTAGCTTCCTGTCACTAACTTCAATCTTTGTAAAATTATCTAAATTGTTTGAAACAGTTTCCCATTGAGATTGAAGCTCTTTAAAATCTAAATCTGTTATCTGGACTCGTAGATTGTCCGAAAACAGACTTCCACACTGCAGACTCAATTAACTCTACCACATGGTGTCGTCAAGCGAGGTAAAATAATTTCTTTTTCAAAAGTATTTCTAGTCTTACACATGTTCCATTTATCCATCCACTATTTGATGCAGTTGTGTCAAAGGAAAGGCCAATTATACTTTCTGATACACCCCATTCTTGAGTCAATTGAAAAACTCTTTCTGCTTGTACTTAAGCAGTTTCGTCAGGTAAATTTGACACCTCTAACAACTTTCCCTCCATATACTCGGAGTACGTGTCCTTGAACTGAAAGTAGGGGCTAAAAGTTATAATTATTTGACGGGTTAAAGCAGAAGTCTCCAAAATGGGGTAGCGTACAAGAGAAAATTTTTGAGTACGCAGAAAATTGTAGGAGGTATGCACACAACACAAAGCACACACGCAATATATATATATATATATATATATATGTATATATATATATAGATATAGATATATAGTTAGGGGTACATTTTATTATTATTTCATAAAATAATCATAAAAAGTACGTGGTCAAAAACGTTTGGAGACTGATTTAAATGCATAGTAGGATCGCTTGTTTTTCTTCCATTTCCACATAAATTAACTATTTCTTGTGATTGCACTTGATATACACTATATTTTTATAAATAGATATATTTTTTTAAAAATATACCGAGTAAAAAAACTATTTCCTTAAGTTGAAGGAACATATTTATAAAACTTTTTAAACTATTACGAAATTTACGTTTTTCGTATTTTTTTATAAATATTTAAGGCCTTAGAGGCAAACTTTAGTGTTGGCCTAGAGACTCCAAATTTCACACATTTTCATTTCTCACCAAAAGGAACCAGAAAAACCCCGGGGGGAAAACATTTTCAGACATTCGTATTTTCCGAGACACCCTAATCGAATCTTCAAGTATACGCAGATTCCAGTAAACACGGGAGACAGACCAAATTTGCTTCAAAAGTCCGAGGACGGGTATCATCCCATTTACTACTGCAAGGAGACTAAACCACTTAAGCATATTATTCGAGTTTTGAGACAGAAGTATTGGCGATAATTATCATAGTTAAAATTAGCATTATTACACACACGAAAGATATTTTCAGATTTTTACTGATTGCTCTGGATTCCTGAAGACCATAATGAAGCGAGATATATCAGCTGAAATCGCGAAATTATCACTTTTTCTTGAGGATTTTGACTATGAAATTTCACACCGTCCTTAAAATGAAATGATAAACGCCGATTCATTGATTCGTTCGCCAATAATTTTTATCACTCTTTGTGTTAGTATCGAACCAAACAAACTTCACTAAAAAAGCTTACGAGAGAGAGCACTTTGATGTTTCAAAATAGAGGCCATTTTAAAACTTTCTTTTTTAAGTTCTCCAATGAAGATATACAGTTGAAATTGTTTAAGCTAATTGCGTTCCATACATTCTTGTAAACAGAAAAAAGCAACGAAGTTTGTTAAATAAAATTCCTAAAGATTATATACGCATAAATCATACCGACTTTTAGGTTCCGACCAACAAAAATTATAAACATCTATTTACTGTCAAAATGCCTTCAGTAAATTTTATTAGATTTATCCTGTCTGATAGACCTCTAGATCAATTGCATTAAAGTAGATTAATAATTCTGAAAAATATATTGAACAACCCATCACGTGCAATTACTGAATGCGGCACGTTTTTACCATACGTGATTTCGAAGGAACTCTAACAACAGATCTGTTAAGCACGTAAAAATTACTACTGGCATAAGCGTACTGCGACCGAATTTTTTTTTTTTTTCCGGGGAGAAAGGGGCGCATAACATATTTATTAGTAAAACTATCGAAGTTTCTTCAGATTTTGAACAGAAGTTTAATAAAATATCTTTCTAAACAAACTTGGGCATGGACATACCATTGGATGCTGCGCTTGTGACTTTTAACATACCACTAACTAATGGGTAAATAAAACAAATATACGAAACAATAATTTTCGATTAATTCAAAATTTAATTAAATGAACTAGAAAAATGGTACAAAAATATCCGAAACCTTTAAAGAATCCTCAATAGCACCGTGAATTCCAACACCAAATTTTCTCTGTTCGAATTATTCAACGGCATTAAAATAAAGAATAAACACGACAAGGAAACGCTGTAAACTTTTAGCGTCGAATAGAAAGCACCTTTCATCCATGAGCGAGAGATGATGGATGATTTCGCAAAAAAAGCTACATCTTAAAATTCCAGGAAATGAATATGAAATTCTTTGCTAATAAAGGCACCAGACAATACAAGCAATGCGATTTAATGGGGATGTAACGCACCTAATTCGGAAGAGGACTTAAATTGCAACTGAAATTTTCGGGATAATAATGCCTCAAATCGCTCAAACCGAAAGATAGGTATGGTATTTTAAAAGATAGCATGATGAAGAGAAGCCAGAAAGCTAACACCACACACATACAATGTAATTAAATTTTTCTTAAAGCTATAACTTGAATCTCTTGATTTTGACTCTATATTTCAGATATAGACTCCCTTTCCAACTTTGACTTTTCATAGAAATGACTTTTTTCAAAATTTTAGAAGTCGTATTCACCAAAAGACTGCACGATAGTGAGGGAAGACTCCCGACAGCCATTGCTTTAGAAGTCTGTTTATTCTGCCTGTTTCATCTTCTGTTTTTTCTCTTTCTTTCTTTTCAGATCCTCAGACGAGGACGCTAATGGATGAAGACACGCAGACTATAATATTGTGTACGTATAAGGATGTCCAAGGATGTCCCCGAAAAGAATAGCCGAGATATAAGGTCACTGCCCCAGCTACGGCAAACGCAGAAGTGACAGGTCGACACCCTACAGCTGAAGAGAACACGAAAGAGAACCCGACAGAAAGCTCAAGCGGACTTGAGAGTGAGACAAGGACAGAGGGAATGTGCGAGACGTGCCGGGAGATTTGATTTGTGGGGTTACCGCCGATTAACTATATGAGGAATCCAGACCGACCGGGGTTGCCCTTCGTGGGGTTCTTTCTAAGAGGTCCTAACCCATATTTACGTCTTTCAGTCTCCCGGTTGAGAGCGCTATGGGTTTGGTCACTGGTCTGGCGTGCAGGGTGGATGAAGAGACCGCGCATCAGGATGGATAACATCAGCTGCCCAATAGAGCAGGTAAAACGAATTTAATTTTAATGAGATGAGTAATTTTTCTTTTTTATGTTAATTAAATAATCGTTAAGTGTACAAAGTCATTATTTACTTATTGTTTTCCAATTTAACATCAATAGAATATTACACTTATAAAATATTTCAAAGCATTTGTCACGAATTTAATAGAATGCCATTAATTTATACAAGCTTTGTTTATAGAAATAATAACACAGCGCTTAGTCACTTACTTTTAAACGACGTTGCCCTTATGCCTTTAGCCACCACCCTCCTATGACACCCAGATTGGAAGTGTACCCTTTTGCTATATTTTTTGCCAACTGAAGAAAATCTCCTTTAATTTTTAATAAGGGAAGAGAGTAGAAACAAAAATGGCTGCAGCTTCCCCATAAGATGAATTGTGACAGTGACTAGTTTCCGCAGTGCTGCAATAGTGGTTAACTAAATTATGGAATTTTTTTTCTAATTTTGAGCTTTTGTGTAATAGAAAAGTATCTACCGTCCCACTGTACCTCCCTCTCCCCTACTATAAAAACATGATTTTACTACATCAAAATAAAATGTCCTGACTAACGTCATGAATGTTAAGCAAGTTTGTTACATGAGAATTCACAAAAGTACTAATTTTTTTTAATGTCCGTACATAAAAAAGGTTTCATTTTTCCACACTACTTATAGTAAATTAATAGTATTTAAATATGCATTCCATGATTCGTGTTAAAAAGGTTGTACTTAGAACATTGAGTCAGAACGATTTTATGACTTCATTGATTTTTGGGGGGTTTCCAAGTATAAATTGAGATAAAAGAACTTAGCATTTTTTAAAATAAAGATTTTTAAGTTTTCATTGATTTAAAGATCATGTTATATTTTCAATGAAGTAAAAGAATATTATAAATCACTGTGATATTTATATTTTTAAGGCATGAAGGTGTTAGCTTAGCTTATTATTTTTATAATTTTTCTATGCTAATGAACTTGAGTATTTTACTGGAAATATCAACTAAGAGTACGTCCCGTATATTTTCCGGCTGTGTTAATTAGACTTGCAAGTTTTGGATACATACGCTTTCATTTTTTTATACATAATACTTGTTTAGGCTTAAAACTTTTACTTTGCTCATGTGTACGTGGTGTCAGAAGTTACGGAAGCATTTCCAGAAATGAACATAGTGATTTGAACTTAGTGAATTTTGTATAGTTAGCAACCAATCAAATACAGCTGTATCGGATAAATTTCGGCCCGACACCTGCATGCCGGCGAAGCATGCGCCGGTGCGTCATCGGTCAGTCAGTACCATAAAGTCAAAATTGCGTCTTAGGAATTAGTTTTTCAGGATGGGCAGATTTTGGATCGGTTTCGTCTAAAACGATAACGGCGTCGGTCCAGCCCTATGCCACTCTTGAACCATAACCATTACGTTTAAGGTGCAGTATCGGCAACGGCAAATATCGAAAACCGGCCAGCCTTCTTCTTGATTTCCAAAATAACGTAATTAGTTCCTTAATTAGTTCTCTTTGGCAACAATCAACGGATTAAAGTAATAATAATTATTATTATATAAATGAGTGCACCACTGGGACTAATTTTGCTAAAAATACATAGTTAAATTAATAAAATAATTTGTTTGTTTTGAGTAAAATGTTTACTTAAATTAAAAGCTTTTTGTAAAATTAACCGTATTATTTGATAAATCAACCAATATTTTATTTTCTTTATAGTGCTGTTTACTAAATAAAAAACATAGTTTAACAAAATATCAGAATCAAAGTATAATGTGAACAAGATTATACTTTAGAAGAAACTAAAGTATTGGCTGAATCAGCAAATAATACCGTTAATTTCACAAAAATAATTTCTTTTTAATTTTACCAGACATTTTTCTAAAAACAAACATTTTTTTTTTTTTATTTAACTAAGTATTTTTAACAAAATTGTCCCAGTGGTGTAAAGTCATTTATACAATAATAATAACTATTATTATTACTTTAATGGGTTGTTTACTGCCTTCGAGAACGAATTATGAAACTAACTACGGTATTTTGGAAATCAATAAGGTGCTGGCGGGTTTCCGATACTTTGTCGTTGCCGACACTACTCCATAAACGTTATGGCTTTGGTTCAAAAGTGGCATAGGGTGGGCCGACGCCGCTGTCGTTTTAACTGACATCGATCGAAAACCACCCCGTACTTATGGCCCATAAGCTCGGTGAGCGGACGTAAATTTGTCGTAAACGGCATCTCCTTAACGATATCTTCCCGGCGTATGCTGCGTCGGCCCAGAACTTATCCGATTGGGCTGTGTTTGCTGGGAACCGTATTATATTTGTTGAATCAATATATATTTTAACAATTTAAAGAGTGTAATGTTGTTTACATTATACTTTAAACGAATATATAACAGACGTCAACTTTATTTTGTACTATGACATAGCTTACAACTAAAGGGATTTAAAATTTTTAAAAATTATGTTTCATAAATTTAATATTTTTTCCTTTTTAGCATGTATGCGTTGTTTATTTTTAATTCTTATATTTCTGAAAAAATATAAATTTTCTAAGCCTCTAAAACATTTTCGGAAAAAAAGCATCCAAACTACCGATGCAAAATTGTTTCATTGAGCCTAATATTTTGTTAAAAATAAGTACTTATTCTTGTAAACACGATTATACTTTGAAAGAAATTAAAGTATTGCTTGATTCAACAAATAAATTCTATTGTAAAAAAATTGATACCCCAAGAAGGAGTCGCCAACTGTAATGAAATTTCATATGCAAAGACATTCGGAACAAACATGTAAATGATTAAAATCTGAAGTCCAATGAATGAATAGCGGAAGCGCTTCGGCAGGCTTACATAAGGAAAGATTCTCAATCTGAAGGTTAAAAATTTCTGTAGCATTTCGACTGTGATATCTTACGTAGGCTGTAACAATGCCTCGCCGAAGGATTCGTACGCATTACTAGCAGATATTGGAGTTTGAAAGAGGTCGTGCGATCGGATTGAAAGAGGCTGGTTGGACTAATCGAAGAATCGCTCGACATCTGCGTCGAAGCGATGCGGCTTATTAGACGATGCTGGCAAGAGTGGGTCAACAACGGCAGATATCAGCGTCAAAATGGTAGTTGACGACCGAGGGCCACAACAGAACGGGAAAATAGACCGATTGCCAGAGCAGCTGTCACAGCACCGGATTCGTTGGAACCTTGTGCAGCTATGACTAAAGTTTGAAGTGAATTATTAAGCGGTTTTCTGGCCAGATTGATAAGTGGGCGATATGTTATTTGTTTTTTTTTTTATTTTTCCATGGGATGCATCAAAATTAAAATAATTTTATCTGTGATTTAGAGACTCTACTAATAGGGAAATAAACATAATATAAACTTAAGAGCAACACATGTTTTAAAACTTTCGCAACACTCATGAGCAATACTGCCGCTGGCCAAAATAGAGACAAACGACTGATTTTGAAATCAATTTCGTAGTATAATTGCATTTTATTTTGAAGAATTTCCATATTTGGAAATATAGAATGGGTTTACTTAACACAAATTTTGTGTTAAGTAATCTGAAATGAAAGAAACAGATAGTTAAACGTTACTTCGAAATGCTATATCACAGTTGCTAACATGTATGGAATACAAACACTTTAGTCATTTTTGTAAATATTTCTTAAAATAACAAATGAAAAATTTTGCTATTTTTTAACGCTAAAAATTCTCTTTACAAATGTGGTTAGTTATTTTCCTACATATATTGGTATGCTATATCGATATAGAGCATTTCGAAGAATTAAAAATAAGTTTAAATTAATTTATACAAATGTAAATTTGAATTATTTTCATTGTTCATACTTTATAATTAAAAAAATTATTTAACTTCTGAATATTTTTTATCCTTTGTAATTTTATTTTAAAACTACAAAAGTGTAAGGTGTAAGATTTTTGGGCCCTAAAATCTGTAGGCCCTGGGCAGTTGCCCCGTTTGCCCTGCCGGTAATATGGCACTGGTAATAAAAAACCCATCCCCGTTAAAACACATCTTTTACGAACTTTCAACAAATTTGAGGACGCTAGACAATTAATGTCCATTCTCTTTCACAGATGGCGCCATCACCGCACTTTGCGAGGGAAAATCCAGCTTAAGCCAACCTTGCATTGCCAAGCCAAATCTCAAGCTTGATTTAAGCTTATGTGCTGTCTGGGACCGATACTTTTGCGACATCCTACGACCGGTTGTGTTACCGATACTTTTGCGACATCCTACGACCGGTTGTGTTACCGATACTTTTGAGACATCCTGGACTTACTTTTCAACACGATAATGCCCGGCCGCATACAGCACTATTGCAATGAATTGTCTTCAAGCTTTCCCTCTACTTCCTTGACCCAGCTAAGTTGACTGATCTCTCTCCCGTAGAGCACATTTAGGACGTGATCAGAAGGCGATTTCAACCATCTCAAAATGTTGCCGATTTAGTCCAACATTATCCCAAGGGACACAATTCGGCAAAAAATTTCGCAGGACACTATCCGGAAACTTTATAAGTTTCTGTCACGCCGGGTGATGCTTGCAACGAGGCCAGAGGTGGACCAATGCCTTATTGACTTCCTCGCTTTGTAATGGTCAAACTCTTCAATATATCATTCAACTGTTCGGAAATTTTAATCGTTTGTTTTTTATGTATGTTCTTTACATACACCAATTTTTGTCGCAATCAGACAAGTCCTTCTTGATGCTACGATATTTATATTGTTTGTAATGCGGTTAATTTTACAAAATATTTTCTTTCTAATTTAATCGAACATTTTCTTAAATTACTTTACTGTTTTAACTATATTTTCCACAAAATTAGTTCTCGTGGAATAAAGTCATTCATATAATAATCATTATTATTATGCCCGATCACGGAACGGAGTATGCTGCGACGGCATGCGGGTGTCGGCCCAAAACTTATCGGACAGGGCTGTGTTATTTCTCATACACATAAGTACTAAATTTGATCAGTTATTTTTAAATATATATATATTTATTTATTTATGTAATAATAACGACGTTGTAGTGGTTTTTCGTAGTCGGGCGATGTTGGCAGAAAGGCCTTGACCTTCAGATCACCATTAAGTTGCGCAGAGTAGGTGTAATATCGTCGTCAGGTTCAGGAGAGGCGAAGCGGCTCGGGACTGTGGCTTAGAGCCTTCCCTGGCAGACCGCATAATAAATCAAAAGTCCGCTAAAATCCAAAATTTGTAGAACTGTACAGTTTTAATCCAGTTCTAACAAAGGAATTCGCTTTAAAAAACTGCAACTACCACACGGTCCCTTGTGCAATTCCTTTGTAATTTTGTGAACGGTCCCCTTGCCCTGTCAATCTGGCGTCTTAAAAGTCGTAACAAACCTTGAAAATCCGCTGCCCAGATTTTGGGTTCGGCCAATAATTGCAATGGGCGCGGGTCATGTGACACGACCCGAAAAATCAATAAAAGGGGCTGACGCAGACCAGGAGACTTTTCACGCGACCGCAACTGCCAAAGAAACTTGTATCAAATCGTCCAATAAAATAAAGTAACCCGCAAGACTTTTTTTTTAGTAAATAAGAATCGGAGATTTTAAAATTGTCATTGTTCATGAAACAGTTCAAATTTGCCAGGTGAATTATAATATCGTAATTTACATGATTGTGAAAGAAAATCATTAATTTCTATTAACTCTTCAAGTAGCTGGAGAAACGCTTTCTGTGATAATGGTACTTTTCTTGAAAATAACCCTCAAACATTATCACTTATGACTGTTTCCCCTGCTACCTTACAAGAGAAAACTATTGTCTTTTAGAGGTAAGATCTTGAAATATTGGCATAGCAATCAATAACACAAAGTATACTCGCTATTAAATGTAAACAAAGACAATTAAGACAACGATAAAAATTCAAAGTACATTTCTGGATTATTTGTACCAATATAAATTTCCAATACACATTTTTTTTCTGTTTAAAAATCGAACTTAGTAAATCAAAACACATTTCTAGGATATAAAATATTTGACATCAACATATAATTCAAGAAGTTCGTGTTATTTAATCCAAGGCATTAAAAGTAAGGAATGTTTACTTAGAAAATTCAAAGGTCACAACAACTGAAACTTTTCAGCCAAATCTTATTTATCCAGACATCAGGCAATAAAGGGCTTTCCCAGACAGCACATAAGCTTAAATCAAGCTTGACATTTCTTTGAATTTAACGTATTAATACAAGCTTGACAGTTCAACTCATTCTAAGCTGGCAGCAAGCTTGCAGGAGTCAAGTTGAATTGTCAAGCTTAAATACAGCTTGATTTAAGCTTGAGAATTGCTACTCGCTTGATTTTTCCTTTTTAAAGGAGCGTTGATGGTGCCATCTGTTAAAGAGAATGGACATTAATTGTCTAGCGTCCTCAAATTTGCTGAAAGTTCGTAATAGATGTGTTTTATTTTATTACCAGTGCCATATTACCGGCAGGGCAAAACGGGGCAACTGCCCAGGGCCTACAGATTTTAGGGCCCAAAAATCTTACATCTTACACTTTTATAGTTTTAAAATAAAATTACAAAGGATAAAAAAAAATTCAGAAGTTAAATAATTTTTTTAATTATAAAGTATGAACAATGAAAATAATTCAAATTTACATTTGTATGAATTAATTTAAACTTATTTTTAATTCTTCGAAATGCCCTATATCGATTTAGCATACCAATATGTAGGAAAATAATTAACCACTTTTGTAAAGAGAATTTTTAGCGTTAAAAAATTGCAAAATTTTTCAATTATTTGTTGTTTTAAGAAATATTTACAAAAATGACTAAAGTGTTTGTTTTCCATACATGTTAGCAACTGTGATATAGCATTTCGAAGTAACGTTTAACTATTTGTTTCTTTGATTTCAGATTACTTAACACAAAATTTGTGTTAAGTAAGTAAACCCATTCTATATTTCAAATATGGAAATTCTTCCAAATAAAATACAATTATACTACGAAATTGATTTCAAAATCAGTCGTTTGTCTCGATTTTGGCCGGCAGTATTGCTCATGAGTGTTGCGGTACTGAAAGTTTTAAAACGTGTCCTGCTTTTAAGTTTATATTATGCTTATTTCCCTATTAGTAGAGTCTATAAATCACACATAACATTATTTAAATTTTGATTCATCCCATGGAAAAAAAATTATCAGCATCACCCATACTTATCGATCTGGCGTGACAACAGCCACTTCAAACTTTAGTCACAGCTACCCGAGGCATGATGGCCGAGCGGTTAACATGCGTTCCTTCCAGCCTAAAGTTCCCGGGATCGAACCCAGCCGCCGACGTTTGATGGAACAGATTAAAATAACTTAAAATTTCAGCATAGAGGGGGAAAATGCGCGGAAAAATAAAGTATGTGGGGCGCCCCGTGTATTTAGAAAAAAAAAATTTAAGCTTGAAATTTCAAGCTTAATGCAAGCTGGGCAAGTGTAAACTAGAACACTTGATTCAAGCTTGCATTAAGCTTACACGCTTGAAATTGTCAAGCTTAATTCAAGCTTATTGACTTGATAAATCAAGTTTGCTGTGCTGTCTTGGTTGCGGTTTTACTTAAATGCCGCCATGCGAGAAAAAAATATAGTCAAACTTCATAACTCTCATTTAATTTCCCAATTGATCGTTGACACAATAAACAATCTGAGCATTTCTACGTCTTCAGTGGTGATATTGAGATTTAATAATTTTATAAGATCATACATCATTGCAAATTAAAAATTCTCAATTGTAGACAACAGTTTTCTAAATGAAAATTATCACGCATAGAACACTATGCAAAATACCATATACTTTATTTTTAATAATGATCCAAGTTTGAGTTTCGTTTTCATTAGTAAGTATACCCATTTTCTTAAACATAAACATACAATAATAATGAAGTATAGCAATCAAAATACTCAATAAAAATAATTAATTTTTCATACCTTATTACTTTTTGTTAATTAACCACAAAATATAATCAAACTATAATATCAAAAACTTTCTCAGTTGCAATATATTAAATGTACAAAATAATATCAAAAGTATGTAATGTTTGTTTGTTTTTTCTTCCTTTTCTTTTAGACTCGAATTTGGGGGAAGAAGGAGACACTGGGTCTAGGAGAACATATTAAAAAAATTGCGCAGAAATTAACGTAAATAGCGGAAACAACATGGCAGGAAACACTATTCGCAACACACAACGGCCAGTTTTGAGGTGAATCATTACTTATTTCAGCAAAAACCGGATCCTTTCGCTCTCAGCTGGACTTTCACACTCACATACCAAAGAGAAAGGAAGCAATGATTTACACTTGCACCAATGAAAACTGTTTTTCTCGTGGAGCAGGATTCCTTCCCACGTCTCGCAAGGCAGGAGGAGAAACAAAAATTATTCGGAGTAATTTTTCGGCACGCAGAACTGTCCTGCCGACTCCTGTAATAATAACGACGTTGTAGTGGTTTTTCGTAGTCGTTCGATGTTGGCAGAGAGACGGCGCTGTTCTATACAACTGGTCGAAAATGTTATTTTCTACCCCCCAGCTCAAATCCCAGATTCACCCCTAGTTGAAAAACCAAGCTATTAGGGCAGGAGAGGAGAAAACTTCCCGACGAAGGGACTCTGCGAAAGCTGTCAGTTTGATTGATTATTACTGTTCCTGAGCAAACGGAGAAACCTTTTGCATTCTCAAATCCCTTCTTCAAAAAAATCCCGGAAGGATTTCCCTTGACCACATTGGTTTTGAGCATAAAAATAAAAAGTACATTCAAAATTTAAAAAAAGGTACATAATACAAGTTTTTTCTAATTAATTGGAACATTCATGAAAGTTTATTCACATTTTTATACGTTTGAAATTTTTCGTACGGTAATATAATGAAATATGCGTATGGTATACATCAGCGTTACACATTTTTCTCCACTTGTTGGGTTTTATTCGATTTAATTAATAATTATGTACGTGAGAAATTAATATTCAAGGTATGTTATCAAATAAAAAGAAAAAAATCTTTAAAGCACCTCAGAGCCAGTCACAGTCTAGACAATAAAGTTGCAAAAATGGCCCTAAATTATTTCTACGTCACTCCTCTGGGGTACTTTGAATCCCCCCACCTTCCCGCATAACTCAAAACTAAAAGAGGTAAATGAAAAATATTTAAAATTTGTTTTTTCCTTGCGAAAGACAACACAAGAAAAAAAAATCATGAAATTTTGAGATGGTGATGGCAGCCCTCTGCCTGATTTTTCGATGCAATACCTCTTAAAGTAAATGAGGAAAAATCAAACAAGAAAAATAAATACCCCGTGAGGAAATGGGGTATCCACTTTCCTGTTAGAGTATTTACACTCATATTTCTGTTGTCTTGAATGTTAAATTTGATTTGGATCATTTTCTTAGTTTATCTAATGTACTTATTATCAAAATAATAGCAAAGCTGCTAACTGCCATGAAAATGACGCTTGAAATACATTTTTATACATGTTTAAAATAGCATATTACTTTTATTGAAATGTGAATTAATTAATAGCAGGATTGTAGGATATGTTTCAAAAATAAAAAATGTGATTTAAATTATAAAAAAATCCAGTTTAAATTTAAAAAAGCGCATATTTATTTTTTTTAATTAAAAAAAACACGAACCCTTATCTCTGGGTCAAAGAGATCTTGAGTTACAGTCATAAAAAATTACCATACCATTGAAGATTTACTGGTTTTTCAAAAATTCAGAAATTTTTAACTTAGAAATAAATTATTTAAAAAAATTAAAAATTAATGTTTCTCATCTGATGTTAACCAGAAACCATCAATATCCAAAGACATGATGTTTTGACCATTAGTTAAAATTAAATGCATTTACCTTAAACCTAGTTATATAAACATTGAATTGATAAAGTATTATAACAACAAACTTAAATTACAGAGGTATATTTTACATTCACTAATTCTTTATTACACTACTAGCTGCGTGCCCGTTCTTCGCACGGTAGGAAACGAAAATTTTCCTTACATGTGTAATTCGAAATTATTCGTGATGTGGAATTAAAAAAAAAAGAGCAAAATTATTTGACTCTTAATGTAAAGTTTGTGTCATGAGTACTAACCTGATCATGATCATTGCAGTATAATGACTCAAAAAACTACGTCAGTGTCATTCACTATCAAAAAAGTGGAAAGCTTAATGGTTTGCAGAGAACTCCTGGCTTTCAAAATGTCTTATTCAGGGGCGTAGCCAGAGGGGGGGATATCGGGATATATCCCCCCCCCCGAAATTTTGGATTAGTGATGAAATTCCGTCTATTTATGCATATATAAGTTCATATACCCCTCGAAAAAATTTCCAGGCTCATATCCCCTCCCCGAAAAAATTTCCTGGCTACGCACCTGGTCTTATTTCTACATCATACTGTTTTTTAGGCTCAAGTTGTAGCATTAAATACCTAAGACACTACATGAAATGGAGCACCATTTATCTCTTTCCGAAGATGTACCATATAAGGAAAGTATTGTAATCATGAAAAAATTCGACTTCGAGATTTTGGTGTATTGACACGTTTTGAGGTCTTCTGAATTCATTTATGCTATTTTCAAGAGATGTTTTTAAAATAGCTGCGCACCCGCTCTTCATACGGGAAGAAGAGACTATTTTACTACTAAAATCATATCTGCATGTGACAAAACAGAACACTTTTAATTTCATGAAATATTTATTAACGTGGTACATTGTGATTTATTCATATTATCTTTACAAATCTAATAATACTACGTATTACGTACATTAATACTATCTATATTCGCTTCTCCCTCTTCAAGGCTCCCTTTAAAGAAACAGCTTAGATTATTTGGCCTCAATGGGATCTTTTGATTCTGTGGCGATTCTTTGCAATTTACGCATTAGCTTAAATAATAATCATTTCACATAATGGTTGCCATTAAGGAAACTCTCCATATATATTTAATTTATACATAATTTTATAAGATGCGCCGTATTTAGCGCCGCAAACCATTTCATCTTACTGTGGGGAGAAAATATCCAAGGGTTGTCATTTTAACTATCATGTATCTAATATAGCGATATCTTTTATATCCTCCATAGTCCTGTCTCCTGAAAAACATCAAACTGTGTAATCTCGAGGAGCTACTTATTCCCACTTTAATTGTGACAGGACGTTAGAGTTGCAGAGTTTACAAATTTCACGCATTTTTTTTATTTATGACGTCACTGTTTGACTGCCGTAAAGGATACCCCGGTAATTTGAGGGAGTTAATTTCGATATTTCGCATAATTGTTTTCAAACGGTATCATTAAAACTTTGCGTTATGTAACCTTTATGGAGGAACGTAATTCAACGTTAAAATAAAATTATACTCGCAACCTGCATGCGTATGTTAGGCAACGCCTGCGCTAAATTAAATGCCAAAAATAAAAATAGTAAATAGAAAAAATTTAATATATCGCACTTTGAAACGAACTTTGTAACTTTTAAAATGAACATTTTCAGCGCCGTGAAAACGTTTTAATTTTTAAATAAGCACCGGATTAAAATACCACTTCTAATAATAATAATCGTGAATTTCTTAGTTTATTTCTACAGTAAATTTTAATCAAAATAACGTCTCCCTGTGTTGAAAATAGAGCTGGAATAAATGAGTTAAAATTATGGAGTAATTTTTACGTATCTTAAAGCATTTGACGTCATAGATCCTCACTTGCGAATTGAAATTCTGATATCCCATTTAAAAACTCGATTGGTTGAAAAAATCCTTTTTCCTAATCCTTTCTGTGGCAACAACCGAACATAAATTCTCGTGCCGTGATCGCAATGTAATGAATGGCGTAAGATCGCGTTGATGCTATTAAATTCTAAACATTAGGCTGCATTAAAATTCGTAAAAAATCATCTAATTTACATAATTTTTTCGTTTTTATTTTAAAAGAGGGAGAAGAGAATTTTCACGATTTGTCAAAATATCTAAAAGTTATGACGGATAGAATTCAAGATGCGACAGTTTTAAAATTATTTTACGAAAAACAATCGCGAAGCAGATGCTTAGTAAAAAAATTCCTAAAAATCGATAAATCATGTTACGTATTCAGAACAAACTGTTTTTAAAAGAAAATTTCCTCCTCTATCCGATGATACAAATGCCGTTTTGCTGTGAGCGTAATTTCCGCCGTTATTACGAATTAGGTGAGAAAAAATGCCAAAAATCGCATAAAACATAAAATTAAAAAAATTCTAGGTCGGATTTTGAAAAAATCGCTTCGAGGTGCACAACTACATATTTACATCTTCCAGAGTACCAAATTTGGTGTTTCTAGGTGTAGCCGTTTGTCCGTAACGCTGCCGACAGACACACACACACACACACACAGACAGACACACAGACACCTTCTTTTATAATAAGTAGAAGTAGAGAAAAGCTGATCGCTTGTATATTCAAACAATTCTGAAATTTCTAGGTTAGTTAAGTTAGGTTATTTGGTAGAGGTAAAGCTACACTTAGGCTATCTGCCAAAGGGGAGATGCCTTGGGCGAAGAACTTTTAAAGGGGGGGGTCTAATGTGCATTCACTTTAAATCTGGAGAAAACCTCCCAAACTCTGTGCAGATCTTTATGTTTCAGTCTCGCGAGTGGAAATAACCCTGGATCTGTACATTTCAGCCACCTCCCAATGTTCAGTTGTTTGATACAATAGGCCACTGGTCGGCCTGAAATTTCTAGATCATTGCCTATTATTTGCTGTGTAAGAATAACATGAATATGAAATTGCTTTGTAGAAGAGTACCTTTAAACTATTCACTTTAAATCTTAGATAATTCATCCATACTAGTGATTAATTAAAAGTTATTTGATTATCAATATGAATATTGCATTTGAAGTTATTGGAATTAATTAGTTTTCAAAAATTAGTTGTTTTATATCATTAAATATCGATACGTTGAAAAATAATTTGATGATTTGCAGAAAATATGTTTAATGTATAAAATAAAAAAAAAACTTATAAATGAATTATAAAACTTTTGTTCAAGTAATAGTAGAAGCATAACCAGAGCGCCTGTGCTTAACATATTGGCTTAACTGGGTGGGATTAAGATAAGTTAAGCTCACTCTATTTTTTATACTAAAATTTTTTATACTACTCTAGAAAAATTAGATTATCTATTACAAGAATAGGCCTCCAGGGAAGGTGGTTAAAACCTACTTTAAAAATACCTATTCATCCTACCCAGTTACGCCAGTGCACAAGTTGAAATTGTGCACTGGCGTAATTAACTTATTAAAAACAAAATTACTTATTAATATGGTAGTGGTACTGATTTACTAAGTTTCTTTACAGCTACAAAATACTGAAAATACATTTTTCAATCTCAAGTTAAATTAATCTTACACCAAAATTAGCTTGTTTTGGGAAAATCAAACAAAAAATAATAGAAATGCTGTCATTTAATTTTTCTCGGTTAATGACATAAACAATTTTGTTTCATCTGCACTATTTTAGTGTTATATGTGGTAACTAAAGAGGTGTTAGGATTTTTTGCGATGCTTAGGTTATTTTAAACAGGAAGGAGGGGGCGGGGGATCTCACAAGCCTATTTAGATTAGTTTAATGATATTTGGTCAAGGAGGCTTTCTGCATTACTGATAACTGATTCACAAATGTGAATGAAGCTGAAAAAGGAGAAAAACATGTTTGAGTAATATTCATTGGATTTCTGGAAAAGAATTTATAAATAATTCCTAACGCGTTATCAAGTTACAGAAAAATAAGCCAGTCAGCATTTCTGAAGTTATATTACGAGATGGATCAAGCTTCCCGTTTAGATGAATTTGCGAGTCGTGCAATTCTCAGTGGAAAAAATTTCAAATTTTATCCGTAGATGCAAATGAGAAAGTTAAGGAGCAGTGCCTGCTTTGTCAAACCAAAAAGTCTATCATAAGTGGAACATTCAAAACTACTACAAATTTTAAAACTCACTTAAAGGTAAACTTCAATTTTATCATAAATTGATTAAACTGAGTTCTTTTGTTCAAATGTTTAATTAAATTCAATAAGTCATAAATATTAATATGCAGGCTTTTCACCGCCTTTTTTTTTTCAAGTGAAGAAAACTTTTTTTATTGAATCCTCGGCAATACTTACTTCTTTTTCCATCAAAGTATGCTTGTCCTACATTTAAAAAAAGTATGAGAGAAAAATAGTCTACATATGTATATTTATTTATTTATTTATTATTTTACTTTTGTGTTGTTTGGAAATCTAAGTAAACCTTAAGTTTCTTTTATTAATTTTAATTATTCATCATTTACTCATCGTTTTCTCATCCGATATTTGGAATCATGGATGAATAGTTATCCAGTTCTCAGAAATTTAAACCTTACCATTGATGCCTGAATTAAAAAATATTAGATATGGGTTTGAATTCGGTTTAAGAAAGCTTGAAACTTAAATTTATGCTTCTTAACATAATTTAAGGTTTTATTTTATTAGCTTGGAGGAAATAAATGTATTTTATATATGTTGTATGTATAGTAAAATGTATGTATAGTAAAATTTCAGTAAACTTTTCAATTCTTTATGTTGTCCTTATCAAACTAAAGTAATTTCAGAGTGATACGAGAGAAGTTGAAGATAAAACTACTACGAATGATGATGATTGGTTAGAATTTAATGACTCCGAACCATATACCAAAAATTCTCGAAATGTTGTTGAACTTGAACTGCTGCTGTTTCTTTCCGAATAATCAACAGATTTGAAAGTTCTAAATTCATATCCGACAGTAAAAGAACTTTTTATGAAATTTAACACAAGTTTGCCGACTAGTGCTCCTGTCGAAAGACCTTTTACTTTGCAGGTATTATAAATGCTCCAAAAAGAAATTTACTAAGCGATAATCAGTTCGAAAAACTAGTTTTTTTGAAAGCAAATCATTCTTTTTGTAAATCATAGTGCTTAGAATAATTATACCATCTTTTAAAAGTCCTTTTCATAATTTCTTTATTAAATAGCATACTGTTAAATGAATTAATACAATGACACAATTTTCTTTTGTAGTAATATATGAATGCATCTTGTGTTATTATTGCAACGCTACACTAGGGCAATCTGCTAAGGATGGGGGTGCCAAGGTAGGAGGACTTTCTAAAGGGTTCTAACGCGTATTCACGTTACATCTGGAGAAAGCCTACCAAAACTCCAGACCGTTAGATCGACAGCTGTGCGATGGGACCCGAACCCGGGACCTTCATACTTCGGCTGTCTATCATTTTCAGTGACATAACCACTGAGCCATGGTGAGGCTATGAATGCATCTTAAAGTAGAAATTTAATTTAACTCATGTTCATTTAGAAATATATTTAATTTTATATTTCAATTCCATTCACTATCACTAAAAAATAACGTTCAATAAATACTTGTCACAGTTTTGCTTGCACGCCTTTTAAGATGCAATTTATTCCAGGAAAATTTCATGCATATAAAAAATAAAATAAAAGATAGTTACTATTACATTTGTTTGTTCATCTTAAAATGAATTGGAATAAAATAAACTAGAAGTTTCTGTAGAAAATTTTACTTATTCTTAATTGAAGTTTTTAGACGTATTTTGTATTTTGTGTGTATTTTGAAAATACATGTATTTTGTATTTTTTCAATTTAGAAAGTATTTTGTATTTTGTAATTTTTGTGTTTGGATAAATGTAATTTGTATTTTGTATCGAAAAAATATTTTTTTATGTATTTTGCCCAACCCTGTCTTGAACCACCGTTAAACGTGCTTTGCAGGTTTTCACACAGCACTTCCAGTAGCCCTTAGTTAGATATTTTCTTTCTAGTCTAAACAAAAGGTCGTTTAAAACTAATAAACGACCGCCACGTTCTGTTCTAATAAAATTAATCTTCTCCATCTTATAAGCCCAACTCGTAAGTAGTAATAAATGAGAAAGAACACAAAAGAATGTTTGGTAGGATTTTAGGGAAAATGCCACCCTTCGAGCCTTCACGGCAAAGAAAAGGGAGAATTGTGCCATGTGTTGTCGTCCGAAAACTGACCTCACTGACCTCTGATTGGGGAAGCACCCCATCGTTTAAAACTGTCGTCTTTTTCTGCAGTGGTCAAAGATGGCGTCTCCTTCGTACTTGCAAGTCAGGGTGTACCGGAAATTGAGAGAGGGCTAGTTACCCTAATTGGCTTTGCTTTCCCCCATTTTTTTTCGACCAGTTGTATAATAAACCGAGACGGCGTAAGATCACCATCAGGTTGAGCAGGGGGAGGTGTAATATCGTCGTCAGGTTCAGGAGAGGCAAGGCGGCTCGGGACTTGGTTTAGAGCCTTCCCCGGCCGCGTATTTCACAAATGCACCGCTATATAACGATGGGAAGAAAAAGAGCCTTCCTATTGGCTATTTCGGGATTGCTTCCATTACGTCATACATCGTGAGGTTCGGGAGTTCTGCTAGTAACATACGCCATTAAAGAAATAACTATATGAGACAAAGAATTCCGATTCCTTCATTTATGACAGGTGGATATATATAAAAAAAATACTATAGATTAAACAGATCAAGAATTTGAAGCTGAAAGAAAAATCTGAATTTTAAGAAAGGGGCAATACTCGCTTAGCTATTTTTTTTTTTTAGTACTCCTGTTTGCTAAATATTTCGAGTTGCTGGCGCCAACTACTGGATATGGAAATCAACATTTTTATTGGCGAATTGAGCCATCTAACAGCCATGTAGAAATAAAAGTTATTTTAAATATTACATAGAGATTAAATTTCATTTTATGTAACTTTTCTTAAGTATGAATTTACAAAAATAAAGAATTTTGCATTCGAACATTAAATTTCTAATGCATATTGATTGTACACGAGAGATTGTAATTCATATGTTAAATTTTTCTCAGAGGAAAAATATAACCTTAGAAATTAAGTAATGAACCTTGAAATTGGCAATATTCAAGACAAAATTTTTATTTTGTAAATTCTTGTTGTGTGCACCAAACGAAAATTTAAAGTGTAAAATCTACGTTTAATACAAATTAAATTTATATTTTGTAACTGTAGGTTCCAATTAATATACTAAAACTATAGAGAATTATTGAATTGGTGTGCATATTTTTTCAGTGATTATTAAAAGTAATTTAAAATTGACAAGAATAACCTGTTTGAGAAAACTCAAAAGAAATTGTATATTTGTAACACTTTATCCCCTCCCCATTCCAGTCTAAATGAACAACCAGCCCTGCACAGTTTAAGAGGCAGTATAATGATTTTTTTCCAAAGAAATTTGTAAAAATTGTAGAAAAATATTGGGAAAACTATTACAGCACTTTCTTAAAAAAATATGAGGCATACAGCAAAAAATTACTTATATATTATGCTTAAAAGTGACGACAAGAGTGTTGCATTATAAATATCGAAGAACGTTAATTAACTGAAAAAACACTCAAAATACTGGTGTTAAACGATAAAGTAAATAAAAACTTTGTAAAAAACACACATAAGAAGTAAAAGGAAAGAGGATACGCGTTTCGTTCAAAAATTGTTTTGAACTTCTTCAGTCCAAGCCCTTCGACGTAAAGAACACAGGGAACTGAAAAGAGAAAAACAAACAAGATGTTGCCACAAGGGGCAAAGAAAAGTCGAACAAAACCACGGAGAGGGGAAAAAAATTAAAAAAGGGGGATAAAAAGGAAAGGAAAGAAGCACAAAAAATACAGAAATAAAAAAGGAATAAAGAAAAATAATAAAAAAGGGAACACACAAGTACAAACACACACACAAAAAAGAGAAAACAGAACAAACAAACAAAAAACAAATAGCACACGTATTTTTTTTTTTAATAAAAACCACGAACAGGACAGCACAATAAATATATATATATAAATAATTTTTTTTTTTTTAAATAAAAACGAAAAAGAAAGACAGTAACACACGTACATACACATTAAAGAAACAGGGGGAAAAAAAGGGGGGGGGTAGACGAAGAAAGTGAAAAGAACCTTACAACAGCAACTTCCAAGCAGAATGAACGAAAGGAACGGAAGAACCATCGTTCACAAGACGATCTAAGTGCTGGGTAATGGAAAAACCTTCCAAAAAATCCAGATGGGACAAAGACTGAGGAGTGCACAAAATCTTAGCCTTAGAAAACTGAAATCGATGATTGGAATTCCAACAATGTGAGGCAATAGAAGATTTGGAAAGTTCGTGCTTAGAGACATATCTCTCATGCTCTTTGAGCCTAAATTTGAGAGCTCTTCTGGTCTGACCAATATAGCCCAAATCACAAGATTCACAAGGAATATAATAAACACCCCAACGGTTCTCAGTAGGAATAGGATATTTAAGGGAAGAAAATTTAAATTTATTAACAGGTTTAAAATTGACTTTGAAACCGAAATTTTTGAGAAGTTTAGAAATTTTGTAGCATAAAGGTGAAAAGAAAGGTAGTACAATTAATTCGTTGTGAAAATTAATAGTATTAGTAGAAGTATTAGGCTTATTAAATTTAGAAACAGCTTTATCAATAATAGAGGGGCTAAAACCACGAGAAACAGCTAAGGATTTTAAGTAACTAATTTCATTATTAAGAGAAGAAGAATCAGAGCAAATTTTGATAGCACGAAACACATAAGTGTAAAAATCAGAAAGTTTTTGCTGGTAAGGATGATTAGATAGGGCATGAGGAGGTAAAGATATAGAAAAGGGCTTGCGGAAAACAGAAGTAGAGAAACCGTCAGGATTCCTAGAAACAAGAACATCCAAAAAAGGTAAAGAATTGTTAATTAACTTAAAATTTTAAATGAATAATATCAATAAAATAAGGAAACTAATTGCATGTGTGTGCAAGTAAATATTTGGTTTAAGTGGTAAATTTAGAGGGTAGAAGAATTTACATATAAGCTTTATCTATTTTTGCTCCTTTGAAGTACATTGATTTAAGATTAAAACTGAAAGTACAATTTCTGAAATTTGTTGTTCTATTTTTATAAGTCCAGAAAAATCATATTAAAAGTAAGAATTTCCTGCACTTCTCACCCCCTATTTCCATTTTTTATCTTGAGCCCCCCAAAACCTGAAGTTTAATTTTACTGCATGAAAATATGGTAGTTTTGATTAATAATCACCCATGACATTATCTTAGAGTGTAAAACGACATTGCAAGAGTACAAAATATGGCAGGCTTATTTTTAAAGTCATATTATATTGAACTTTAGAATTGGAGTGAAAAAAATGATTAAGCACAAAGAAGTGAAACTTTTATTCAATACATTAAAACTTGAAAAAAAAAAAAATAATAATAATGCACATCTAAATACCAGTAGATGGCGCCAGCAACTCGAAATATTTAGCAAACAGGAGTACTAGAAAAAAAAATAGCTAAGCAAGTATTGCCCCTTTCTTAACATTCAGATTTTCTTTCAGCTTCAAATTCTTGATCTGTTTAATCTATAGTATTTTTTTTATATATATCCACCTGTCATAAATGAAGGAATCGGAATTCTTTGTCTCATATAAATATAATTATTTCTTTAATGGCGTATGTTACTAGCAGAACTCCCGAACCTCGCGATGTATGACGTAATGGAAGCAATCGCGAAATAGCCAATAGGAAGGCTCTTTTTCTTCCCATCGTTATATAGCGGTGCACGTGTGAAATACGCTCCCCGGCCGCCCGCTGAGGTGGAACTTGTAGTCCATCCAAGCAAAAAAATGGTTTGCGGATTACATTGTTTTATTGGACGATTTGATAAAAGTTTTTTTGGCAGTTGCTGTCACGCGACAAGTCTCTCTGGGCTCCGTCAGCCTCTTTTATCAACTTTTGAGGTGATGTCACATGACCCGCGGACATTGCAATTATTGGTCGAACCCAAATTCTAGGCAATGGTTTTTCAAGGCTTTTTAGGACTTTTAAGACTCCAGATTGACTGGGCGCGGGACAGTCTAGAAAACTACAAAGGAATTGGAAGGGACCGTGTACTAGTTGCAGTTTTTAAAAGCGAATTACTTTGTTACAACTGAATTAAAACTGCGCAGTCTTAGAAATTTGGAATTTCAGGAAGTTGGAATTCAGTAATAAAATATTATTAACTTCAAAAAATTTAATACATATTTAGCATTTTGTAATTTGATTTCAATTATAATTTAAAAGATGATTACATATTTGTGTTTGTTACAATATATTACTAACACATATGTTTGTAAAAATTTCATTTTTTTTTCTCCAACTTAATATTATTCATCCAGGTTTAATATTAGTTCATTCTATATACCATGTTTACTCACGTAATAGTCACCCTTGCATAGTTAGTCGCACCCCCGTTTTAAAGCAGAAAAAAATCGTCAAAATGTTTTATCGGCATAAAAGTCGCCGTCACGTATATTTGACCTTCATATATGTATGTAAAAATATTAGTGTGGAAATATAGCTCTTTTTTGTGTGCAACTGTGGAAAAGATTATTTAATATACTGCATTAATCTGGAAGCATTTGATAAAATAGTAATTTTATTATAACACCAGTAATGTTTTAGCATTAGAGTGAACAATATTGTGTAGTAGATTTCCCCTCACAATAGTCGCATCTAAATTTCACCATGAAAAATTGACACAAAAAGTGCGACTATTACGCGAGTAAACACGGTATATTAACACCAGTTACAATTTTTTAGAGAAATTTGGTCCTGTCATAGACAATTCATTAAAAATGCTTCTTGAGAAAACACAGTTTAAAGTTACCTTACTGTTTTTAAGCATAAGTTGCTTCCTAGAACGTCTTTAATTTTTTTGATTAATTATTATTGTTATTATTATTATTATTTACAGGAGACCCATCTCAGACTCTAACAATTCAAAGATTTAATAAAAAAAAATCTAGTACAAACCAGGTTGAGGGTTTTTTCCTAAAAAAACAGATATTTTAAATGTGTGTTTTTTACGGGGCCCTTTTTTAGGCCTCATTCTGTAGAAAACAGTAGATATAAATAAACTATTGCTTCAACATGTATCTAACATGAAAAACTAAAAATTAACCAGCTGCAAAATTTGGTCACGCTACTATAAATTAATGCTCGACATTAAGATAATAAATACAAAAATATTCTGGAACATTTTATTTGAAAAAATAGGTAATGAAATTGAAGAAAGCGCGACCTGTTCCCCCTCTCCTGGGGATTCGATGAGTTGGGCTGTAACCGTCTGCCGAAGACAGAAGATAATCGGGGATTAGGGCAGCATGCAATTATAGTAAATAGTAATACAACCCCTAATTCTCGACTCTCCTAGACCCAAAGCACACAATGATTAATGACCGTTAATTGGTTTTCGATTTTTTGGGATTCGATCAGTTGGGGTATAACCGACAAAGGTTAAATCTACTCCACCACCACATCAACCAATGCCACTCAGCCACGCCCCCACAATCCACCACATCATCCGTGTGGTGAGACTCTCAAATTACCACTATACTTGCGGTGCATTTGATTAGCGACTAAAGTGAGACTCTCAAATTACCGCTATACTTGCGGTGCATTTGATTAGCGACTAAACGGTTTTTCACCCTAGGTTTATTTATTTATTTGCCAGGAGAGGACAGCTCGCGTCACTGAATGTGTCGCTTAGAGCTACATATACGTCCTTCCCGGAATTTCCTGCCACAATTTGGAACCTCATCAGAAGGTGGGGGGACTTCTGAATATTGGCACCCCTCGGAAACTGCTAGCGACCGCCGAGAGGACTTTAGGAACCACGGATTTAACATGCACGTACACCGCATGTACACGGTGGTATTTAGTGGTACGCCGGTATCGAACCCGCAACCATCCGGTTACGAGTCCTACGCCTTAACCACTGGGCTACCACGGCCCACCCTAGGTTTATTTATTTGCCAGGAGAGGACAGCTCGCGTCACTGAATGTGCCGCTTAGAGCTACATATACGTCCTTCCCGGAATTTCCCGCCACAATTTGGAACCTCATCAGAAGGTGGGGGGCTTCTGAGTATTGGCACCCCTCAGAAACTGCTAGCGACCGCCGAGAGGACTTTCGGAATCACGGATTTAACGTGCACGTACACCGCATGTACACGGTGGTCTTTAGTGGTACGCCGATATCGAACCCACAACCTTCCGGTTACGAGTCCAACGCCTTAACCACTGGGCTACCACGGCCCAACCCTAGGCTTATTGTAATTTGAAATTTATCTAACGGGCTTTCTGCGAAAAAGAGCAAGGTTATTTTTGAGAGAAAAGACTTTATTAGTTGCTCGAAGCGCTGACCATGAGAACACGGGAATGAATCAATGAATCTGGGATTACGGTCGATTATCTAGGCCGAGGAAGTTATCCTTCGTGGGGGACTTTAAGGGATCCTAACCGGTATTTACGAGAAGTTTCTAAGTCGAGCTAGGGCGACGGACGCGGCTTGGGTTTGAGCCAGGCTCCTTCCGTCTCCTTATTTAGAGTGCAAATTCGCTCGGCCAATGGTGGGGCTTAAGAGCACGAGAAGGGACAGTGTTTCTACAGGATAGTTTTAACGTTACAACAGTTTTGTTTGTGGCTTATTTTGACAAAGTGCATATTGTTTTTATATAATACTAGCTTCTTACCCGTTCTCCGCACGGTAGGAGACGAATAGTTTCCTTACACATATAATTCGAATTAAACCCAGTGATAGGAATCTCTAATAGTGAAAAATTGCTGGAATTCTGACGAAAAGCTGACTCCATGAGTGGAAATTTGAGACGATTGCAACATGATGACACAAAAACTACGTCATTGTCACTGTCGATCAGAAAAGTAAGAACTTTACGGTATGCAGACGAAACTTTTCTCTTTCGAAAAACGCCTTATTTCTACATCATATAATTCTCTCTTTTAGGTTTAATTTATAGCATTCATACATACCATATGAATAAAATTACATGATGTTGAATACTATTTTATCTTATCTTGCATTTCGTAAAGCGTGGACAATGCATTAGCACAGTTATGTTGCAGATGACTTTATTAAATTTTACCCAAATTTAAAAAACCTACACGAAACAATCGATGCACATTGTACGTTCAGAAACCAAAAATGCATCCTGTTTCCGTGAAGATCGCGTTCGTAAATGAAAACATTTGTGACGTAACTTAAGCGGAAAAGTTTATTACCCTTACTGAACTCTTAATACAGTAGCACACTTGTTACATAAAACTACCGTTGATCTCACTGCCAATTCACACTAAATAAATAACTAATTTCATATTTTATTTTTAACATAGATTAATTGCATAGTGTCAAATTCAATATTAAACAAAATCAGAAATCGTTTCTAGAGCTCTTGGTCTTGTAACTGGAGTAACTGGAATATATATGAAAAAATAAATAGAACTTTAACATATAAGTAATTTATATGAACTATTCTAAGCACATCGGATCCCGTTATTCGGAAAGATTCTGCAAAAGCCGTGGGAAGAAAGAGCAATTAATTTCATATTATATTTTGTATTCCTTGCAAGCGCCTTTGTTATGTACATGATTGCAATATCATTCTCGTGCACGATGCTTATCCTATAGTCTCTGGTGATTTATTTTGGATTTTCATTTCATATTCCTGACTTTTCATACTTTCGAAATTTTGTTGCTTTGCCCATGTGAATAATCGATTATCATTTCGCATTACGGCTAACAATTAAATAGTTTTCCATATATATTTTTTCCACGTTAACGACGTTAATCTGCCTTTTTCTAGTTTAAAAAAACGCCTACAAAGTTTCATTGCTTCAATTTAGACACACAGAGGGTTTAGGCAAATACGCAACCGAAAAATTGCTTCCTTATGTCCGCCGAAGCAGCACATACGTTAGCGTGTAATGTGCTTCTCCGGATAATCTCACAGCAAAACAGAAGACAATGACGTGAAAAAGACGTCACACGCGAAGGAAATAAAATGAAAAATATGCAGAATTGCCTGAAAAAACTTCGATAATTTTTAATGCGCAAATATGTTAAAATTCTATTTGTTTCATATTTAATGCGTTTTCACTTTTTTGGGTCTTAAGAGCTGTAGAAATGAGTGGCTTCACTTAATTATTAGATTGAACAACTTAAGTGGCAACAATGGATTCCGTTGCTACGGAAACTGTAGCAGTGTTAAAAACAGAATATGAAATAATTTATTTATGTTTACTTTGCTAGAACTGCCCTTTTTGCGTAATTAACGTCGGCAGTCGATGGCAAATAGCCAAAATGAATCACACATTAAACTTGACAATAAATGCAATAATTTAAAGGCATTACCAGCTAGTCTTACTGGGTTTAAAAAATATTCTCATTCATCTCAAACAGCATTCGTATTTATAAAGACTTCCTATTTTATTACACCTTGTTTGGCGGGATTAAAAAATATTATCTGTTCATACGCTCGTAACACCAACTCATTTCAATCGGGGCATAGAATTAGCAATACAAATGAAAAAGTTTAATTTTCTGAAATTTGGCTGGGTTTCCCTAACTTAAATCTATTTATTTAACTTGATGAAAATCATTTAAAATCGTCTTAATAACTGCATTATTTCTGAACAGAAAATTAAAATTTCAGGCTAAATTCTAGTAAAACCTACACTTGTTTTTAAAAATACTATTTCTTTACGCTCTCAGTAAATTGCGCCAAACCTAAAACTGTGCAAACCACTAGAATCCACTTTCTCAAAAATCGGCATATAAGCCATTTTTTTTCGCCAAATTATAAAGTTATACACTTTAGTCTCTGAAATTTACAAATCCTTTTTCTTTTGCGTATAAAAATATAGAATTCCTGCTCTGATTTCCCACGCAGACGATATTTTAATTAAAAAATAACCTAGCAAATATTCAAAACAGAAAAAAAAGTATTATTCCTTTATTTTTAATGCAAGAGTGTAAATCATTTAATAAATTCGCCAAACATGGCAACCTCGATGCTTATTTCTGTCATTTTCATTACAGCGCGGATGCGCTTCATTACAGCGCCTCGATGCTTATTTCTGACATTTTCATTACAATCGCGGAGTTGCGGAGAGCAAAAATTAATGTTTTTGACGGGGTTTTTTATCAATATCTCCTAAACTAATTCGAATTTCGAAATTTAAATTAGCGGAGGTTCTTTCTCGAAATTTTTCGAATAAGTGGATACCTCGTTCGAAACTTAACTCCCAGCCGTTTAGGAGGAGATGATGTTACACACACACACACACAGACAGACGCGCACAGATTTTAATAGTATAGATACTATACAGGTATATGTGCATGTATACACTGATACCCGAAATTTAGGTCAGAAAATCTGCCGTATTTGAAGAAATACTCGGTTTATTGTAAAAAATTTAGCACAGATCTGAAGTTATTAAAATTATGGGAGAAAGCATATAGGCACCGTTTGATATAATCTGTATATTAACTAACAATTCACCATTTTTTCACTGTTATTTGGCTGTATGCTTTCTCCCATAATAATATATTTCTGTGGCATATTTTGTTACAATAAACTAAGTATTTCTTCAATAATTACATATTTTGTGTGTAACCATAATTTGGGATATGAATGTGTATATATAGGGTGCTTGAAAAGAGTTCCGACAAACTTTATGAGTAGGTCAAGGATAACGAAACCTCATTTTTACATGGAAAAATACAGGCGGAAAAGTCGTGTATGCGCGATAACGAGACAACAGTACAAAATAAATTAATGGATTGGGTAGCAAAGCAGATTTATTAAACAGTGTCTGCATTATGTGACAGAAGGAGCTCAAAATTGCCATCACAATGTGGGTTAATTCTGAAAGATCCAGCTTTGCATGGCCTTCGGTGCAAAGAGCTCACGGTGGGGTAAGCGTTTCTTTAGATATTTTTGAATAAACAAGCGGACTGCTGCTCGTCTATTTCCATTAGCTTCTCCATAGACTAAATTTATGTCTGCCTTATTTTCAGTGCAGTTCACCTCCATCGTACTTTCGTTACAACTTGGACTGGAAGGATGATGGTTTGTGTTGCCAGTTCACTTTAGGCCAAAGAGCGCCATTTAGTGCATATACATAGAAACATATTGGCGATAATATCACGTAAAAATTATTTAATTAAGTACGCCTGACGCACCCTTAAAGTTTGTCAAAACTCTTTTGAAACACTCTGTATGTACAAAACATAGGTAAAGTCACACATTCTTACCTTTCCAAGCAAATAAATTAGTCCTGTCAAATAATTTTAGCATAACATTGGCTTACCTTGTCGACCACTTCATAATGCGACTAACATCAAAGATGGAAAAAATGATAAGGAAGAAAGAGTTCCATAACCCCACACATGCGTACATGGCGCGAAAGTTTAACTGGAAGTCCTGACATATATTTAGGATCACTGTGAAAAAAAAAAAAAAAAGAGAGTTAATAATGTTATAGGTAATTACTTTTCTTCTTACTTGTTCAGAAATTATAAATTTTGAACACAAGTCTTCAAATAAACGAATTGTGCTGACTTCTTCAATTAACAGTGACTGTTAGCAGAAAATGCAGTTGGGTCTCTATTCAACGATTTTCAATCGCCCGTGAAAAATCATCCTTAACCAAAATTTTTAAAAATATGTCAGTATGCGGACGTCACTATGTAGGTTCACCAATTTTAAAAATGTTTTGTTAGAATTCTTTTTTCGCTAGCGCGGAAAAGTTGTGGAATGGTTCCAAAAGCATGCGCAAAAATTGCAATTTAATGAATAAATATCTTCCGGTTCCACTTTGAGGTAGCAGTACGCAAAATTAGCCGAAAAGGGTGTAGTCTTTCACATTTCATTGATTTTTTTGATTTCCGATTCTCAATTACTGCTAACTCGGAAAAGTTGAAATTATATACCAGAAACATAGGGAAACTAATGAATGAAGTACGCTTAACGCATGTTTGCAATTTTTTTTTTGGAACTCCAAATACACTTTTGTACAAAGGCTGTGTACTGCGTTAGTAGTAAGATTTCATGTTTACAATATTCTTAATTATTTTTTTGCGAAAATCTTATTTTGGTAAAAGAAGTGTTTAAAGCTTCCAAAAATAATTTTTTAAGCAAAAGTTACCCTTTCTTTCTCAATTTCGACCCCTAAGTTTTCGATACTTTTACCTAAATTCTCATAGTTAAACCCCAAAGTGAAACCGGAAGATTTATTGATTACTCTAAAATTTGCATTTATGTTTCTTGTATATTCTTCCAAATTTTCCGAGTTAGCAGGAATAGAAAATGAATCAAATTTTAAAAATATCACGAGAAATGTGAAAGATTACATCCTTTTCGGCTAATTTTGTATATATCGACTCGAAAGTAAACCGGAAGATATTTATTCATTAAATTGAAATTCAGTGCGTATGTTTCTCTAACCATTCCACAACTTTTTCGCAGTATAGTGGGAAAAGAATTTCGAAGAAAACATTTTTACGATCCGCCCAAATGTGGATGTCTTCCAAGATTGTAAACTTTACCCTTTACCTTCAAGTTCGCCAGTTTTTATAAAAATTTCATAATTAAATACATTATATGGTAAGCTTTTATATATTACAAATGACTATTAGATGCTATGCCTGCAATTTTCCATCAAAATTATCCGGTAAGAAACGAGTAGTGAAGAATCCATCAAGTTCTTTCCTTTTGAATGATGGACAACGAAACTCATTTCTTCCCCAAGAAGGGCTCCTCTGATGCGGATACAATACAGATAAGGTACAGATTGAGTCAGAACTCTTGCAAGTCAGAACAAGCGTCCGAAACAAGCAATTATTGTCAACCAAAGCAGGGTTTCAATGCAACAGCAGCTGCCATTACTTCCAATGTCCATCGGTTCACCGTCCTTCTTTGTATAACAAAATTGATGGTTAGATGAGCTCTATCGCCGTTTAAAATTTGTCCCAAGAGCTCTTACTCTCACTGTATACGTAAGTTAAGAGGAATCTCAGTCGTAAAATAGAAAACTGTCACCCTTAAATAGGAATTTTTCTACGTAACAGGGGTTGGGACCGAGAAATATCATCTTAACCCTTAAATGATTGAATTTAAAGCACATTCGCTGGCGATCACGCAACAGCCACGTGTGTAAGTTAAATTTCTTATATCAGTTTTGTGCATAACTAATAAGGTTTTATAATAACACGCAGTTTGAAAGAAATATGTGAAAATTTATATTATTCACGAATGACTCACTTATTATTAAAAACTAGATTTTATATGTGCAATTGACATAAAAAAATTTTCTGGTCGTACTCTAATCCGGCAGTGAAAGCCTTTTAAAAGTCCGGTATCAAATTTGATGCATTGAAGGGTTAAATAAACATCGTCATTGAGTAGAGCACGTTAAAAGAGAGACCTAACTACAGTTCAAATTCCATCCCATTGATAAATACTCCAATCCCACCATCTTTTATAGAACACGCTCTACAATACTTTGCTCGTTTAATATTCTAGAGCAGATAGAACAAAAAGAGTAAAGCCCGATGAACCTCACAACCTATACAAATATTTCCCGGGAATAGACTTATACGTAGAAATCACTATATACAGAGTGAACAATTTAAAAGAGTACCCTTTGGTTCTTCTTATCACCCTTAAATCTGATGGATGTGGAAGAGCCTTGTTTAAGCGTCTGAGACCATTTCCGACACTGTTGTACTGTTTCAACTTCATTTATTAGGTAAAACAGAAACGGGGAAGCACAATCTTAATCCTCTGATAGTTCCATTTATGAAAAACATAATTTAATTAATTTTTTTTACATTATCATTACTTAAGCAAATGCTGAAATTGTTCGCTACAATTTTGAAAGCAAATATAAATACGCTGAACCAAGTCTTTTGACACGCATCACAACTTTGTTGGTGTTACTGATGAGATTTCTTTAGTTATGATTTAATTCAACGATGTTTGCAGGGATTCTCTGAAAAACCCTATATGCGCTCATAACATTTTCAACATTTGCTATAAGGAATGATAATGCAAATACATATATATATATATGTGTATATGTATATGTATATATATTTGCTCCCAGTTGGTGAAAAGGCCTGTAAAAGGTTAAGTAACATTGTGCGTACTGGTTTATTTCTGTTTTACCTCATACATAAAGTTTTAACAGTGCAACTATATAAATATACTATAAAAGATATGAATAGTTTGCGTATAATATGTCTAAATATGACTTATAATATGTCTAAATAGGTTCTTTGGTGCTGCGTTGATTGAAATACCGTTTACAAGACGAAGTTTATTTCTGAGTGCATTCATTCTCTTGTGGAAATCTTATTTATTCTCCCGATACCAAATAGACACTTCTTATATTTAATGTTTTAAAAAAATGATTCGTCATAAATATGAATATTATATTTCGATAAAGATTTTACAATTAAACGAATAAAATTAGAAAAGAGGATACGACAATCTTTTAAAGTAAGGTATTTTTCATGTTACATTAGTACATGAAAACTAATCTCATGGCAATTTCAATTGGAAATAAGAAATTTAATAAATCTCTATTAGTTCACACATCTTATATATTTAACCGGTGTATGGCATATTTTCAATTTTTAATTATTGATTCTTAACCTTTTAAGACCTTATTAAATAACTTATCTTTAAAATAAATAATTTTACTTTGTGTAATAGAAGTTAAATTTGTAATTAAAAAATTTAAAAAATCCTGATCATTAAACTTTCGAGAAAAACTGGTTTTTCCTTATATGCACAAATAAGGATTACATCCTGTACGATAATGTGGGTAATTTTTGTGTCCTCATTTGTGGATACCATGTCTGAAAGGGTTAAAAGTAAAAGCACACATGTTCGAATAAAATTTATTTTTGTGATTCACACATGTAAACATATCAAGGCACGTAGATATAAATGCATTAAAGAGGCTTGGCTATTAATTTGTTAACAAAAATCTAAATTTCTGCAATGTGTGTAGATGGGGGGGGTTTAAGTCCTCTCGCAATGTCTCAGAAAAGGCATTATGTGATTTAAATTTTTTAAAAATATACTCTCAAAATTAATCTGATGAATTTACTGTTTTCGTTGGACTTTTTTTTTCACTTCCCACATAGCTTGATTTTTCAAACTGTGTTATTAAAGACAGTGTAAACTGAAACCATCTAATTAAATATCTTTTTAATCAGTTCTTTTATAGGATAAAATTTTCACAAATTAATCTATTATCTAAGCATAACATTTTATTTTAAACTTTGAATTTGACACTTAAAAAAAGGTATTTTGGAATCTCGAAAAATATCAGTAATGGAATTATATGAATATAGATTGAGAGAAAGTGACGACAAACGTGATTTTGAATGTTTGATAAAGTATGGGGAAGTACAAAGACCAGATGTTTCCATCATTAAAAAAGGTCAAATTCATGCCTGGAATGTTGAGAATGTTAGTTTTTCAGAATTAGGTGGTTGTATTGGAAGACATACATCTACTGCATCTAACTCTATCCATGGAAAACATTTTATTTGGTGGGATATGGGAGCGGACGCAACAATAGACGCTTTATAGAATCACCATCAAAGTGTAAAAACCTCTAATTTATTTGCTTCAAAATTTGATATTTTTTTAATACCGCTATCTTTTACTGTTTTCGCACAAAAGAAATCTAATTTACGTTTATTTTACGCAATTTTAAAAAAATTGTCACTTAATAAATTTATATATAGTCCCTTAACTAAAGAAAATAACACATTTTATTTAATATAAATTAAACTACTGAGCGTAAAAATTTTAAATTTTGCACAGCCATGTAAAATTGGCTAGTTTGCTAGTCATAATTTTTTTAAATATTAATTTAATAATTCATAATTCATATTAATGTTTTATTAAAAATTACAATAATAGTAAATTATCTTTAGGTCGTTTAGTTCTAAAATAAAAGTCAGCTTCTTATTATTAATATTACATGAGATATGAATTAAAGTATGAAAAAATATTTTAACATAGGGGAGGGGGATTTTGGATGCTCATAAATCACTCATTTTCAGTTCAACTTTATTGAAAATCGGTATCCGGGGTTAAAATTAGCTAAATTTTTGAAATATAGAGTCAATCTACTGATTGCTATAGAAAAAAAAAAGTTGGTGCGAATTTTAATATGAAGACGGCCCCTTATGGAATTTTTGTGTATAGCAAATTAAAGTGGACGTCAATCGTAAACGATTGGTACATGTAACATAGCTGTACGACGAACGACGGCTAAATAAACTACAAGTGGGCATTTTTTTCCGCAGCTATACATTAAAAATAGTGTGGCCACCGATGAACTTGTCCACGTCTAATTTTTATTGTTCTACGAAGCTGCTTTTTACACCCCGTAATTTGGTGTCCGATTTTTTTTTTTGTGTGTGATCCAGATAGTGTCCACAGCCTCTGAATTCATTAATCGCCAAATCTGGCAGGAAATAGACGACGGTCGGAGGGATCACAGTTGAATGAAACCACTCCTCCCCCTCCCATAAGCCTTCTCTGTGTTAAGGCGGTCGGACGGCTGCCATCTTGGATTTACTAGTCCCATGTTAACCTACGGGTTAATTTTTCAACCTTCCCCGCAGCTTATTTTTAAATATTTTGTTTAAAAAATTACTGTAGGTTATTCAGCAGACAATTGCCTATAAATGTGCTTTTTATTTTTTACAAAATCTTATAAGAACATAGTTAAATTTCAGATAAATTTTGAAAATTCAGTCAATTATAGATATAAATAGTCAAAAGTACTTTTGAAAGTCAATTTGTTTAAAAAATAAAATAATTCATTAATAGAGGAAAGTTCAAACTTACTTCCAATTTTAATTACAATTAGTTTTGAATAATTTAAATCTCAGAGAAAAAGTAGAAAATTTATAAATTCCCAAAGGATTCTTGTGGACATAGTAAGAAAAGAGGGGAAAAGTGATTTATTGAGATTGATGGTATTTCTCACTGCAGGGGGTTTTGAAAGTGAGTTTTCTTACCGGAAGCTATTTATCGTTGGTAAAGGGCAGTTCGAGTTTTACGTAATCAATAAGGGGAAGCTGCGGTGGTTCCCGGGTCTGCTTATTTTTCCTCACAAGTGGGGCAAGAGTGACGACAATTCTTACGTAAGCATTAAATCAGAAAGCAATTGCAGTTCATCAACAACAACAAGCATGGGGCAAGGCCTCCTTGCTGTTATCTCGAAACTTTCCAGTGGCACAGGAGAGGGGGGCTTAGGGGTAGAGAAAGCCCCCTATACCCTAGGAGGAAGGGAGAAAATTACCATAAATCAGCTCAATATGGTGGTTTTTTGTGCTCCAAAATCGATCTCAACACACTGAACCCCCCCCCCCCCCACACACACACACACCCACACACACTTGCTGTCCGCCAACTACTGAACAGTACTAGAGTGCTGACGCAGTGACTATGAAAAGTTGAATACATATATCATTTCAACTCCTATATATATTTATTCATATAAATTTGTAGGATTAATAATGCAATTTATTGGGAAGTACTTTTCCCTGCCAAACAGTAATGGCGTACAAAATGTCATAATATCTTACGCAAGCAAAAGGGGGAGGGGGCTAACACTTGCTTATTTTTTTCAACGAGTGTGCGGGGGTGCAAAATGACTAAAATTATGCTTATGTAATACTTGAACGGCCTTAATTTACTATCCTGAATAGGGAAAATCAATTTAAAATATTTTACAATGCTTATTATAAAACTGCTAAAACATAATTTTTGTAATTTCTGTCGAATCGCAATTGTTCTTCAATTTTATTAAAGTGTTATTACTTTTAAATAATTACCTAAGTGAATTTTTGTACGAAATAAATTTAGGTAGATCTTCATAATTTTATTTAGTACATGGTATTTTATAAATGAAATGATTAATTTTCGCTAACCTAGCAAATATTTTTATTAATTCAATATTTTTTACAGCTTCGTTTGAACAGTTTAAGTATCATTAGGAAAACGAATACTTTATTTTCACGTATTCGCATTCTTCAAATTTTTATTTTAAAAATATAGCATAGCTTTAAACACTAAAAAAATTATACAATTATCATGCCAAAGGATACAAACGGCTTTCTCTTTTTCAAGACAGACTAATAAACCACTCTTATGAATAAATGAAATCATTCATTGCTTATTTCTGGTGCGTTACGTGTATACGGTTATCCTGGTGTTCGCTGAGTCTAAATGAGACAAGGGTAGATGGGGCAGCTGATCTAGGTCCCCAAATCAACAAATTACCCTATATTCTGTTAAAGAAATGTGAGAAGTGTTTATATATTGCACGTATAATGTATATATATGGAATATATATAATGACTGTCATTTATCTCTCACTCCCTTTATTGAAAATTGTCCGAAAAATATATCCCTAACATGCGACATAAAAGCAAGAATAAATTGTTGAGTACTGAATTGTTTATTTTTTTATTGTGCAATGCCTTATCCTCCTGAATTCTATATCCCTCAATAAACATTTATCTACTTAACTGTAACTGTGCGCGCGCACGCATTCTTTTTACTTCTTCTATACTTTTTTTCCTTCTTGATATTACGTGATGCGCCTGTTTCGTCCGTTCTAATTTAATAAAGTAAATGTTATGTTAAAATCCTACGTTTACTATGTTTGTGCCATAACTCTGCTAACATTTCTAAAAGGTTATGGACACCAGATGGATTCATTTATTCATTTGCTGATCGTTTCAAGGCTGCATCATTCATCCTTAAAATGGCGACTGGAACTTGGCGAATTGAAACGCTGAATAAAGATAATTACGAAACAAATTAAAGCACTTTTAATAAAGAATGATGCCTGGATTTATGCATCAGGTTCAAAGCCTAAATCTGAAGTTTTGGAAAACGACGAAAAATCGCAAGAACAGTTCGATACTTGGGTCCAAATGGACGAAAAGGCAAAAGCAGATATAATTCTACGTATATCGCCATCTGAACTCAAACAAATAAAAAATTGTGACTCAGATGTCTAGAAAAAACTGGGATAAATCTATCAGTCTAAAGGACCTGCTCGTAAAGCTGCATGACTGAAATCTTTAATTCAATATAAGATACCCGACTCGCCTAATAGAATTCACGACCATTTGAGAAAATTCTTCGAGATAAAGGACACACTTTCAGAAATGGATATTAAAATAGACGACGGCTTGCTGACTGTAATGCTGTTATATAGCCTCCCTTCTACTTTCGACAATTTCCGATTCACTAAAACCGAAGTGTACCCATAGTGAACAGAAATACTGTATGTGAATCGGGACTAAGGATTTGCGTTCAGTATAGCCGAAAGTTCACAATATCCGGAGTTTACTGTTCAATATGTGTGCGTATGAGGGGGGGGGTGTATATAAGTAATCGGAAATTTACCCCTTGAAAAAATTCTGGTTATGCCACTAAGCTAAAGTACGCGTCGTTAACGGGTTAATATATCTTGCACACCTTTGTAAAATTTGAACTTAGGTATGCATCGCATGAATATAAAGACGATAACAAAGTGACAACTTCCATGTAGTTCACATATGGGCAATCGCCGGGCCGCCAAGTCTTTTGATCCGGCCCGCGGAACATATGAAAACCTGTATAAAACCCATATAAATTATTCAAAATGCCATATAACTCCAAATTATGACGCCGCAACTTCACTAACATGTTGAAGTTTGGCTCGCGACTTCGCTACCATCCTAAAGTTTGGCCCGCAACTTATCAAAGGTTGTTCATGTCTGATGTAGTTTCTATCATGTTGAGTTTCCACCAATCGTTCGAACCGTTTACGAGTGATGCGCAAATAATTTTCAAAACTCTCAAAATCTACAGAAATTAAAAAAAAAATATTCAAGTTTATTGTTAAAGTTGAGTGATCATCTACCATATTACTGAATTTCAGTTTATTTATTTTAGTCGTTATTATGTGATGTAGGAAAAAGTAATTATATTTTGGATAAATTTTCACAAAATCTGAAAATTACAGAAAACATCGAAGCCTGCATACCGTGTTTACTCACGTAATAATTGTCCGCGTATAATATTCGGACCCCCGTTTTCAAGCAGAAAAAATCGTCAAAAAATTTTCTCCGCATAAAAGTTGGTCACGTATTTTACTTTCATTTATTCTATAAAAGTTCTACTATAAAAAAGAAAAAAGCCTCTTTTCTGTGTACAATTGAAGAAAAGATTATTTAATATACAGCAGATAAACTGGAAACATTTTACAGTTTAGTTATTTTATTATAATACCAGTAATGTTTTAGCATTAGAGTATACAATATTATGCAGTAGATTTCCGCGCATAATAGTCGCACCTGTACTTTCACCATGAAAACTTGGCAAAAAAAAGTGCGACTATTACGCCAGTAAACACGGTAGTTTGAGTGATCATCTATCATTAGTCCTAGTTTCATTTCATTCACTTCAAATGTCATTAGGTGATATGCTAACAAAAATTTGAGCATTTTGAATAAATTTTCGCAAAATATCAAAATCTAATCATAAATTTATAAAAAATTGACATTTTCTGTTGAAATTGAGTAATCAGTTATCAGTATATCAATTTCATTGTATTCGGCTCAGTTATTATTTAGTAATGCGAGAACAAACATTTAAACATTTTGAATAAATTTTCACAAAATCTAATCAAATTTTTTCAAAAAATTGACAGCTTTGTTTTAAGCCAAGTAACCACCTACCAGTATACGAATTTTATTTCATTCGCTTTAGTCGTTTTTACGTGATGTAAGAACAAAAGTTTACTCATTTTGAAAAAAGAATTCACAAAAATTCATAATCTAATCAAACATTCGATGCCTATGTTTTAAGTTGAATGACAACCTATAACTGGGCCAAATTTTAAGTCATCCGCTTTAGTCATTTTTACGTGATGTGCGAACAAAAATAGCGTCACGTACAGAACGACAGACAGACATTACTTTTTTAAAAGGTCGATTCGCGTTCCCATATGCTTGAATTGAATAGAAAACGTAAAAATTTTGAATTCCAGGTACATACAAAACCTTAATATATATATATACAATATACATACATAGATATACAGACATTATAATTTCCTCATCTCAGTAACAGTCACAAATTTTCTAACTGGTGTCTATGCTTTTTCATTTTAAATTTTGAAACCTGGTTTTGAAACTAGATATTTTTGATCATTATAAAAACGCAATGGTAAAGTTTTCCTTCTTTTTCCAGCATTGTTTCTCAACAACTTATCATTAAATATCCACTACACAAAGAGTAAGAGTCAATGTTAATTTATCTTTAATGTAATGGTAATGATGTTAATTTATTTCAATTATTGGTGCTGTTATGCGTTGCGTTTATATACCGTGTTTACTCAGGAAATAGTCGCACATTTTTGCCAATTTTTCATGGTGAAACTCTAGGTGCGACTATTATGAGGGGAAATCTACAACATAATATTGTAGACTCTGATGATGAAACATTATTGGTATTATAATAAAATTACTAACTTACCAAATATTTCCAGATTACGTGCCGTATATTAAACCCCATGCAAAGACCCTTAACTGGTTAAAAATTTGTGACGCAGCATTTTACTTTATAGATCTATGAATTTTAAATATGAGTCTTAAAAATAATGATATCAAATTTTGAGTGACGCCCTGCTGGGAATTTTAAAAATTTGTTTTTAAATTCCATTACAGATACTTTCGTTTTATTTTCTAAAGAAGATTTACGCATTTAAGCAATGCTTTTAATTATGAAATACACTGTCAAATATATCACACTTTCACTGAGTCTATAAAATGTATTCAAATGAATTTATTTCAATAATTTAATTTATCTTTTGCGCCACGCTATCCAAAAGGGCAAGTAAAATTTACGTAAATATTTAGTTAGTGTCATAGTAACCAAACTAAGTGCAGTGTATATGAAAATTTTGCTTGCCCTTTTGGATAACGTGACGCAAAAGATAAATTAAATTATTGAAATAAATTCATTTGAATACATTTTATAGACTCAGTGAAAGTGTGTTATATTTGACAGTGTATTTCCTAATTAAAAGCATTGCTTAAATGCGTAAATCTTCTTTAGAAAATAAAACGAAAGTAACTGTAATGGAATTTAAAAACAAATCTTTAAAATTTCTAGCAGGGCGTCACTCAAAATTTGATATCATTATTTTTAAGACCCATATTTAAAATTCATAGATCTATAAAGTAAAATGCTGCGTCACAAATTTTTAACCAGTTAAGGGTCTTTGCCTGAGGATATCATTACTTTTTAAGGGTATGGTCAGAAGATAATAAATTAGTTTCAAGGGCGAATTTCGGAAGTTTGCTTGACACTAAGTTATGTAAATAAATATACAAACCTGTTTTCATGCAGTATCAGAGTATTTGATTAAAAAAGTCACAGCAAGTTCTTTTGTAAGATGTAACAGAAAATTGACATATTTTTGTTAGAATTTTGTAATAAGTGACATAATACTGATTATAATCAATAATTTTTTGAGTAATTTTCTATTTATAATTTGGGTCGAGTACAGATTATTATCCCTGCCAACATCTTTGATTTTATTTCATAAATTTGCATTCAGTTTAATGCTAAACGTAAGTTAACTTTTTTACTATAATTATATAACTATTGGGCCCCATCCGATTATATTTACTATAATTATATAACTATTGGGCCCCATCCGAGCGCATAGCGCTCTGAACTGGGAGACTGAAGGTGCCTGGTTCGAAACCAGGTTGCGTCCGCCGACCTAATCGTTCAGAGTTTTCCGTGGTTTCCTCCAAAACAGCGTAAATAAGAGTTAGGACCCCTTAGAAAGACCCCCACGGAGGGCACCCCACGTCTCGGCTTAGAGCCTACGTGTAGCTATAATCGGCCGTAATTCTAGAATAACAACAACACTATATAACTATTGGTTCTATTGTTTTAATGCATTGTGATTCATTAATTTGCATTCAGTTTAGCGATAACCGTAAATTAAGTTTCGTTAAAATTATTAATTTAATAATCTCGTTCTTAATTAATGATAATCTAGTTATTTTAATGCAATGTAATCTATTAATACAATGTTTGCTTTCAGTTTAAAGCTGTCTCTAAGTTAAATTTTTAACTATATTATGATACACTAAGTTTTTAACTAATGATACATCTCAAAATTGTTGATTAAATTAATTAATGACTATAATCATTAATAAAATAGAAAATTACTCAAAAAATTTTTGTTTATAATTGGTTTTATGTCGCTTTTTAGAAAACTAACTTCATACTATGTTTGTTTGTTTTTTTATCAGTTGATAATTTCATTTTTTTAGAGAAAGTTTAGATGAACTACCAGTTTAAGAATAAGGATTTTGCGTGGTTGACTTTCTTAGTGCTTCTGAAGCGTATTTACGTTCCATTGTGAGAAAAACCGTCCAAAACTCCGAATTTTTAGATTATCAGCCATCCGGTAGATTAGAACCCTGGATATTTATACTTCAGTTATCTACCATCTTCAGTATCTTATCAACTCGGCTCGGGTGGGCACAACATCTTGTTTTAGATGCCATCTCCGGCCTTTAAATGTCTAATACAAAATATAGTGCATGTATAAATTTAGATTAATTAATCAAACTTCTATCTGAAAAGTATTGAACAAAATTTTAAATCTGGTATTTAAAGGAATACAAAATAAAAGTGAGAAAAACCTAAGATTTGGAAAAAATATTGGTTTTAAAATTATAATTCAATAATTTCAATAAATTTTATATATGCATGAAGAGTAATAGAATTATTATTAGAAATAGTTAGTATGTAAAACTACTAATTATTTTCCTTTGAATACTAAATAATTATTATTAATTAATTATGTGAGCTTTCTGAAGAGAAAAAAAATTCATTGAAATATTAATTACATATTGAATTTTCAAAATAGAATTAATAATATTAGAAAAATAAAGACTTAATTTAATTAGAAATAGCTTTAATTAGAAATAGCTATCAAAATACTAGGGAAACGAAATACTTAAAGAAAAAGTTAGGAAGGAGTTTTACCAAAAAATACTTAAATTAATTATTTTTTTAATTCAAAGTCTTAACTATTTTTAATTATTAATTATAGCAAAATAAATTACAGAAAAAATAATAAAGTATATAATAATCTGTTATTATTTTTTAAAATGAAATAAAACAAAAACGACAGTAACACAAAGCTCATCTAGCAAAAATGCGACGTCGGGGACAGAACTGAAGTCATCCGCTCAGAAATTGGAAGCGAAACGCAGTTAGTAATACCAAACTGGTTTATGATATGAGTTAACTTGTACAAATCTTGTCACGGATCTACTGACATCTGGGATAGTTGAGAGCGAAAAGCAAAAGGAAACAGAAATATTATTAAAAGAGTGACTAATTTAAAATATAAAGGATAACATATTCAAAAGGAAGAATGAACGGAATTATTATGTGTGTATGAAATCATGGATTGAGATTGAGCGCCGAGTCATTTCCCTTTAGATTTTTTAGGTCAATTCTTTGCATCAATTTTGTCCAGAGCATATTTATAACAATTTGGAATACTGTGATGAAAATTGATGATTAATTGAAACCCCCCCCCCGAAAAAAAAATATTAAGAGCATTCTTATCCTTAAAAAAATATTTTCTTTTCGCGTCCGGCAACAGCACTGTATTCATACTCCCTGCCTTGTTTACCGCCTCTGAAACAAGATCATTTTCCGTATTTTCTTACGCGGGTTAAATATTTCCCTCTTTGAACTGGATTAAATAAAAAAAAACGAGTTTTCCTAGCTTAACCGGCGACGTCACTCACCGAATTTGGCACCGATTAAAATCATATATTAATTGTAAAAAATTCGTTAGAGCGGATTCCAAGATCCAGAAGATAACAACAAAGAAATTCGAAAACTGGCTTTATATATAAGTGCCGCGAAATTTTACGGTTGGTTGGTTGGGGCTGGCTGCGTCACTAGTAGAACTGTCGTTCTACATGATGATCTTTTCGTCAGTCACACATAAAAAAGAGGCATTTTTCGTTTTATAGTAATATTTTTATTGACAAATGAAAGTCGAATACCTGACTGAGACTTTTATGAGGGGAAAATATTTTGAAGATTTTTTCTACTTCAAAACGGGGGTGTGAATTGTGTGGGGGCGACTATTACGCGAGTAAACACGGTACATATTCATTAATAAATGTGTTTGAAAAGTAACTCGACATAGACAAAAAAAAGGACAGGTATTAAAGAAACAGTACTATAGTGCTAAAATAAGTCTGTCCAAAAAAGATATAACGTTTTCCATTGGTTAAATCTGTGTAGAAATTAAAAATTTCCGGGCGACGGGTGGTCGAAGAGGACTGAAAAATGTTTTTTGTGAATACGCATTTTTTGATACGCATTTCTCTCTCATTTGACTTTTATTCATTTTTTTTTTCGATTGCTATTTCGAGAGTTGTAGAACAAATGAACAGACAGAATAATCAATCATAATTTTTTTTCCTTGTTTATAACTGTCAAATAAAAATTAAGTTCAAGGAGATGAAGAAAGGTTTCATAAAATCTAAACAGAGCGAAACACTTAAAAAGAAGCAGTGATTAAAAGCGTGGAAGCATTTTCCAAATCTTTGATTTGATACATTTGTTTATATTATTCAAAAACTTAACGGTGAAGATTCCTCTTCCGTGACTATTGTTGCCTCTCGGACGGAATGGGCCTTTGAATACTCTGTTAGGTGTCTACACAAGAGCAGAGAAACATTGGTCAAATACCTAAATCTAATTGCTATGTATAAACTTCGTTCATAGAATAGGGAATCTTCGCCACACCGTCTTTACAGTAATCAGAGGAAAATTAAAGACTAAAAATAAATAAGATACTCAAATAAACAAACAAATAAAACAATATTTTTTGTGGGGGAAGGGGGGGGGGAGGTGAATGCGCATGTTACTCAGTTCAAGCAATTTTAACATTATAAATACAGTAATTTTGAATAAAAACCACTTTTATTTGGGTTGAATCAAGAAAAGCCTTCTTTGGCAACAACAATGTACATATTTATTGAAAAAAATTCATAATGCTTAAAGAAAATATAAATATATGTAATTCTCTACTAAAATGTTTCGGCAACTAGGAACTTTTCCTGAATCCACAATTCCTAGGTTTATGAAATCGGAAGAGAAGGCATTCTATACGGTTTTTGAAGTCACCCATCTGGCCAACACCCGGCTTCGCTTGACCACGAAAACGCCCGAAGCATAAGGGTCTTAATTGCTTGAGGAAGGGAGAGAGTCCCCTGCTGAAAACTTGGAGCTGTTTAAGTGCAAGAAAGTGTCAAAGCTTCCACGCCCCTTCAACCTATTTGAAGTGAAGCGAAGCCAGGATTCGGAGTACGAGACAAATGTTCCAACCCCTTTAAGAAAGTGGGAGGAAAGGAATGAGTTTAACTACACTGCTGGCCATCGTAAATGCAACACCCTGAAGGAAGCATGCAAATAATATGAAATTTACAACATGCATTAGCTGAGGTGAGATATGCAAATGATTAGAATTTCAGCGCAGACGCACATCAAGCGCGCCTGTGGCGCCACCTCAAAGCGCTATTTAAGGCTTGGAGATTTCGACGGTTTCAAGTACAGCAATTGTGTTTTTCTTGCTTTTTTTTCAAAAAAACGATAAATTATGCCTCGTAGGAAACAACGATCATCTTTTGATCAAGTATCCGAGTTTGACAGAGGAAGGATAGTGGCATACCGAGATTGTGGGTTATCTTTCAGGGAAATCGGTCGTCGTATTGGACGAAACCAAACAACTGTGATGCGGATATGTGATCGTTGGGTGCAGGAGGGTACGACGGACAGACGTGATCGACCGCATCGACCTCAGTGCACCACGTCACGTGATGACAGGCAGATTGTACACATGGCAGTGACGGACCGCTCAGTCACATCACGAACCATATCACAGCAGATTCAGTCTGTAACGCATCATCCAGTGTCTGCGCGTACCATTCGACGTCGTTTACAGCAGAATGGTCTGTCCGCAAGACGTCCGTTGCTTTGTCTACCTCTGACGCGGAACCACAGACGTCTCCGCCGCCAATGGTGCGATGAAAGAAGGATGTGGACGACAGAATGGAATGAAATTCTCTTTACTGACGAGTCACGCTTCTGTATGCAACACCACGACGGTCGGATTCGAGTCTGGAGACACCGTGGAGAGAGGATGCTGAACAGCTGCATTATGCACCGTCACACTGGTCCTGCACCGGGTATTATGGTATGGGGCGGTATCGGATATCTCTCTCGCACTCCTCTAGTACGCATTGCCGGTACTTTAACCAGCCAGCGCTACATCTCCGAGGTGTTGGAGCCAGTTGTCCTTTCTTACCTTCAGGGCTTGCCAACAGCCATATTTCAGCAGGATAATGCACGGCCACACGTGGCACGCATTGTCCAAGGGTTCTTCGTCAATCACCAGATTGAATTGCTTCCCTGGCCGGCGCGCTCTCCGGATCTTTCGCCGATAGAAAACATGTGGTCCATGGTTGCTCAACGACTGACCCAGAGTTCATCCCCAGCTGTCACACCAGATCAACTTTGGCAACGTGTGGAAGCTGCTTGGTCTGCTGTACCCCAAGAACACATTCAAAGTCTCTTTGAATCAATGCCGAGGCGTGTGGCAGCTGTGATCTCCAACAACGGCGGCTACTCTGGGTACTGATTTTGGCAGGAACCACGCTTCATAGAATGCTGTAAATTTAATCATTTGTTACTTGGTCAACATGTTATCTACACAATAAATTTTGTTGTGATATCTCTTGTTTTTCTTGGTGTTGCAATTTGGGTGGCCAGCAGTGTATCTGCATGTCCTTGCCTGTCTGCGCCCTTGAAAATGAACTCTGACCCGCGAAACAAAACAGTGACCAAAGTCGCACTCGAAAAACAGGCTTCCGGTACCGAGAAACGAAAAGGGAAAAAGGACTGCAATTTCGTTAGAGCTTCATATCTCAAAGAAATCAAAAACTACATTATACACAATTTAACTGTATGAGAAATTAACATTTTGAAGGTTCTGTAGTGTCTGTACAATTATAAAATATTTCGCTGAAAAAACAATCTGTTTTCAAATCTAACATAATGTCTCAAAAGAAACACCATAAAGAAATAATTAATGAACAGTCACGAAGAGATATTTTCATTTACATTTTATAGACAATTGTTAAGGGAACTTCCAGTAGGGCGGGGAAATTTATAGGCATAGATAACATTTTAAATCCTCATTCATGGAATGTAATTCTCAACATTCTCATCATTCTCATCATTCTCAACATGGAATGTAAACTATTCCATTTCTGAAGTTTATTTTCGTTCTCTTTTTAAGGCATTCAGATTAAAGTTCACGTGTGAGCACTAATGCCACCCAGCTTAAATTATTCAACGCTCCGTTTGAACCAAAGCTCTGAGCATGTCACAGAAAAAAATTAAACTGGTGCATTTTTTCAATGATCAGAGCGATCATGTTAAACCTGGGTTCAGATGTGGAGTAAACTCTAATAAAACGCAATATGGTGGATCCTAGGAAGGAGTTTGGAAACTTGACACCAATCCCCTCCCTTCTATTTACTGTGTATTTTGTTTTGATCAAAAGAGCTTTATTAAATTGGTTGCTCCCATTAAATTATTTTGCTTTAATGTGATACTTTTCTGTATTGTACACTTCATTTGAGCCAAATTAGCAAGTTTCTTTTTTAAATAGTGACTCTAAAACCAATTTTCTGATTAGATTTCATATGATTTTGTAGTTATAGTAAAGCAACGCGAAGGCTATTTGCCTAAATGGGGATGCCTTAAGCGGAGAAATTTTTAGAAGATTCTAACGGGAATTTACGTTATATCTGGAGAAGATCGCCCTAAACTCCAGACCATTAAATCCACAGCTGCAAGGTAGACCAGTACCCTTGACTTTCACACTTCGGCCATCTACCGTGTTGATTGTCTTATCCACTCGGCCATGGTCGGCAACCAATTTTTCTGTATCCGCCACAGGAGGGTTGGGGTAAAATAAATAAATTAACCTTAAAATAATGCTAATTTTTTGTTGTGTGTGAGGATGCATGTCGTAGCTTTGTCGCTCCTAAGTAGCCGTAAATGATAAGTATAACATTGTAAATGATAGTTAAATAAAAAAATAATTATAATTATAATGAGTATCACTAACATGTTCTGTTTTGCCAGTTTTAAACAGTTTAGATTAAAAAGCTTATTTCTGTGCCAATGTCGGTTTCTCCTTCTGGAACAGTACTTTCTCGACACCATTTGCTAACCCGGCTAACTCTAAAATAAAGCTGATATCATACCGTTGCGAGCCCAAAACCAATTTTCTTTTGATTGCGTCACGTTGGTTTGCCGGTGCAGAACCAACATCGCTCCAATTACCACTTTGCCAATGCCGACGCTGAACCGTTAAAGAAGGTATCGGTCCGTCACGTAACCGATAGGGCTATGTTTGCTGGGCATCTACGACACGTTATGGCGACGTTTGGATGCGGACAGTCCTTAGACATATGTCCGCAAAAGTTGCGGTTAAAGCATTTTGGCTCTCCTTTCTCATTATGAGTTGTACTGTGTAATCTTTTCTTTTCGTTGGTCGAAACAACAAAATCATCTTTGAAAGAACTCTTTTTTCTCGAAATGTCCTTCTTTACGTTGCTGTTTGTGCTTGAAAGTTGATGTCACAGTTTCATAATTGTCCAGTTCTTCGACAAAATCATCGGGTGATATTAATTTAGACCAGTCATCAATAAAATGATCTCTAATTTCTTGTGATACTTTACGTTTTATCTGATCTGCAATAATTAAATAACTTAATTTCCCAAAGGTATCAACTTTAACACCCTTTACCTATTCATTAAAGTAACTTTTTAATTCATATGCGAAATTTTTCCACGTGCTTCCAGTATTCTTGTTATGTGGGAAAAATTTTTGGCGAAAGTTTTGTGGCGTTAGTCTGTAGCAATACTATTTTAACTTCTTTATAATCACTTGCTATTTCTTCTGATTCTCTGGCGATCAATTGGGCAACATCGTACGGTAGTAACCCTAAGAGATGACTCACCCACGTATTTTCAAGAGCATCTGCTTGTTTGGCTAAACGTTCAAACATTGTTAAATACAAACCTATAGCACATTCATCTGGATTAAATTTTTACATTAAGTGGTTAAGTTCGAATTTTAGCTTCATTTGCATACTAGTAACATTTTGACTGACGACAGGAATCATAGCTCGGCTTTCCATTTCGATAAGTAATTTTTGGAGTTCAAATTCCATCTCATCCTTACGTTTATGTTCTTCTATTTCCATTTCCTCTCGCCACTACCTTTCAGGCATTTCTTCTTTGCACTTCTTTCCGCTAGTTCCTCTTGGCGTTTTCTCTCAGCCTCTTCTTCTCCATCTTTTCGCTCATTAATTATAGTAGCTAACCATTCCTTGGCGTAATTTTCATCGTAATCTTTACTCATCAAAGTAATTTTCTTCAAGTCACTCATTTTGAGATCGTCATTTACATGTTCGCCTAACTCTTCGGCTAATACTTTAAAGTCATACTTTTTTGCTTTTCCAAACAGAGACTTATTCAATTTTCTTAATTAATTCAATAAGAACTCGTATTTAAACTTACACTTGTAAAATATATAACTCGTACTAATTCTATTTTTCTTTTGAGAATCAGGTTTCTGAAGTGCTAGGTTCATCACACTAAATTCAACGTTTTTAAACAAAATAAAACATTTATTTCACAAAAACGTACAACGTAACTTACGATTACCATATAATTGCTGTACTTCGTGTATATATACTTTTAAAAAACACTTTATTAAACGCACTTTCTTCCTAACTATTTTTTTATTCCATCGCTTCTTCGTTACAATTTCTGAATTCCTATTTCAATCATCAAAAACTATGCTCGTGTTCTAAATGTTTGATAATAAAAATAGCGTTTACATAACGTTGGCTTTATGTTGTAAATTATTCCTATCGAAAATTAATGCAACAGTTACTGTTAAATAATTTTACTAGCCAGTGTCCCTTTAAAAAGAATGAAAAAGCCCTACCAGTAGCATAGTGTTCTGAACTGGGAGACGGAAGGGGCCTAGTTCAAAACCAGGTCGCGTCCGTCGACCTAACCGTTATTGTTTATTTAATATATTTATTTAATAATTATTATAATGATAATGCATTCAATGGAAGGTCTAAGCCTATTTTTGCATGGTCTTGCTACAAACAGTTGTTACAAAAATTGGCAGAACGGTTTTCCATGCTATGAAATAAAAGTTTCGCTCTTCTTGGTGTATAGCTTACTGAAAGTGAACAAGACAGGACATGATAAATACAAAATGTCATATCGCTAATATGACATCACGCAGTTTTAATGATTTTCAAAAGCCCTGGCGGCACATTAGACTATATCTCACGTCACATCAGTGTGCCTCGGTAGACAAGTTGAGAAACACTGCTTTATTTGATGACTTACCGCTACTGATTTGTTACTTTCAAATCTCCTCATATTGTTGAAGTAAATATATATATATAGCTACAATAATATTCCAGATTCTTGTATAAACTTTATCCATATATGGATAATTTTCTTTGAGATTAGGATTCTTATATTTCGACATCCTGCTATAAACATAACTTATCAAGGAACCCCATAAATACTGCAACGGGAAGGAAAGATTTACCTGGGCCAAAATTTCTAGAAAGCCTTGCAAGTTCACAATGTACAGCAGCTGAAAAAAAATCGCCCGCTTGCTCTTTATTTGGCGGTCGTTCGTCGAAAAGCAAAGTTATACACCATTCGTTTGCAAATAACGTATTCTTTAATTTACTGTTAATTTAATTGACTTAAGGAGCCGTCTTCATATTTAATTCTCGAACATCAACTTTGTTTTTCTCAATGGTATCACGCAATTTTTACTTGTTAAACGAAAGAAATCCTTCAAATTACCCTAAATACAAATTTTTACCAATTTTCTACGATAATTTCCTGAGGTAATGCGAATTCTTTTATGAGCGATTTTAAGGGACTTTCTGCAAATTGTAAAAAGCTATTTGTGGTGTTCGGAATTTTTCGTCTTTCGTTAATTTCGTTCGCGATAGTTAAAAGAAATAAGTATTATTTACAGAGAAAATACTGTTTCTAATCTGAAAGTTTTTTGTACTGAGAATATCAGGGGTAGAAATTAGAATGTTTTGTCAGTGGTCCAAATGAACCATTACTCCAAAACGTCCTTGGTCTGTATGCATGATTTAAAGAAAAAATGTAAAATTCCTGCCAACGATTTTGAAAATATTTCTAATTTTGAAATTGTTATTGAATATTTGAAGGTTCTCTTAGACATGTGAAACGTTGCCAGGAGTAAGAGTCTGTTCTCTGCTCTTCTGACTACGAGCATGAATGTTACTCAGTTACGATCGAACATGAAGAGTGGTTTCATGATTGAAAATTTATTTGTTTGAATTTCATGTAAAAAACTCAATTACCTTTTGCTGACCCAATATTATCATTGTGTTTGTTATTTCACTTTCTTCATTTAATATTATCGTCTGCGGTGTGCAATACTTTTATAAGATGTTTAGCGGTATTTTAATTTATAGTCAGATGAAAATTCACAGAAAAATGCGATTTTGAATGATTGATAAAGTATGGGGAAGTCCAAAGACCTGATATTTCAGTTATTATAAAAGGTCAAATTCATGCATGTAATGTAGAGGATGTTAGTTTTTCAGAAATAGGACGTTGTACTGGAAGACATACATCTACTGCATCTAATTCTATACAAGGAAAATATTTTATTTTGGAGAAATGGTAGCGGAAGCAACAATAGACACTTTATAGAATCATCATAAAACTCTACAAACCTCCTATTTATTTGCTTCAAAATTTACTATTTCTTAATACTTCTAACTTTTACTATTTTTATGCAAAAGAAATCTAATTTATGTTTATTTTACGCAATTACAAAAATTTCACTTAATAAATTTATATATGGTACCTTAACTCATGAAAGTAACACATTTTTTTAAAATATAAATTAAAGTACTGAACGTAAAATTTTGAAATTTTGCACAGCCATGTAATGTTGATTTCTGCATGTATTTCCATCGAAATTTGGCTAGGTCGCTATTCATATTTTTTAAATATTAATTTAATAATTCATAATTCATATTAATATTTTATTAAAAATCATAATAAAGAAAAATATGTTTGGGTCAATTAGTTCTAATAGTACGAATAAAAATCAACTTCTTATTGTCAATATTGTATGAGATATGAATCAAAGTATGAAAAAATATTTTAATATAAGGGGAGGGGGATTTTGGAAGCTCATAACTCCCTCATTTTCAGTTCAAATTCATTGAAAATTGGTATTCGGGGTTAAAATGAGCTAAATTTTTGAAATATGAAGTGAAATCTCGGGGTTTCTTTAGGGATAGACAAAGTTGGTGCAAATTTCCATATGGATATGGCCTCTTATGCAATTTTTATGCATAGCAACTTAAAGTGTATGTCAGTCGTAAACGATTGGTACATGTAACTTTCCTATACGACGAACGACGTCCGAATAAAGTACAAGTGGAGTTTTTTTTCCGCAGCTGTACATATCTAGGAAAAATAATATTTCCCCCTCTTTTCTTAAAGCCTTGATACACCGTATTTTTCTACAGATGAAGCAGTACCACAAACTTTTCAGGTTTTGAATATTTTATAAGATATATTTTTGGGAGTAATAAATATACAAAGATTTTTCTTTAATGTGCCGTAAATACATTCATAGTTCCTTTCAGCTTAAAAAAATTAAAACTTTCATGTTGTCACTGTTGAGGAATATTTAAGCTAACGATTATGCGTTACTACTGTATTTCGCAATGTATATTTAAAACGCAAAGAAGTTTCTATAGACAGCTTGTACGCAAAAACCAGTGCATCAATTTTTATTAGATTTTTAATGTTTGATTTCATACCATGAGATTAAAAAAAAAAGCTTTCTGTAGCTTTAATTATGTCTAAATTTTAACTTTAAAGCTTTAAGTAAATAAGTAAAAAAAAAAAGTGAAAATTGTGATCTCTTTAAAGTTCTAACATATTTTCAAGGCTAGGTTTTTTTTGTTTGTTTAAATCACTTTTCTACAACTAGATATATCGCTATGACTGAAAATGTGTGACTAAAATAATAGAAACACATTAGAGATAAATTAGAAATAGACACATCAGTTTAATTACTCATATTATTCTATCTTCAAAAAACACCAATTCAGTGTAAAGTCTTGATTTTTTAAAATTTCTATTTACTGATCAATTTTTAAATGTTTCAACTACAGCAATTTTGATATTGTTACGAATTTTCTTGGCAACCCGCTGCTCTGGGGCTTAAAATAGTTCAAAATTCGTATCCTACGCTTCAAATAGATAAATTTTGCTTTTTGTTGCATCAAAATCGGTCAATTAGAACCGGAGATACGGAGGTTTCAGTTTCCCTATTCTTTTTCTATGGGTTTCTAGAAATCTCGAGAAATATTGGTCCTAGGGCTTAGATCTCTTCACTTTTGGGGACTTATTTTTGGTGCCAAAGTTGGCGATATTTCGCCAAAAGTCGCCAAGCTTGGCGAAATTTTGGTCATTTGGCGCGCTTTTCCCTATGGGGCCTGTAAAGCTGCTTTTGCTGCATTAAAAACACATAATACCTGACATTTCGCTTCTATGACGTAAAAAAATTCCCGCTTTATGTAGAATTTTCAAGAAATAGACTCTTCTGGAAGTTTCTCGTCGCTTTTGCGCCACCTATATATAGGAGCGCTTCAGAAGCCCCAGTTCAGTGTGAGTCTGCACCCGTATTGTGAAAGCTCTCAGAGAGTACGCTTACTTTGTGAATTGATAGTGCTACAGAAGCTATGTTTTGGCCTGCTTTCCGAGGCTGTATTTAAAGTGCTGTGTGAAAATTCTTCATTGCTGTGTCTTAAGGGATTGTGTTCGATATCCCTTGAATATTTTCACTGACTTTTTGCCTGTGAAAGTGACTTATTTTGTGTGATAAATACGGCATTTGTGAGAGCTTCAAATCTAAGAGGATTGTCAAAAGCACATTGCTGTTTAATTGTGCTTGTGAATTTTGTACAGCTGACTGTTCTACGAAGTTCTAGAAGCAATAAAGTTGTATTCCATCCTGACCAGTGGACTTTTACTAGAAATTTCTACACCAACTGCACTTTAGAACGACGAACCCGGAAACAAGCAGAGTAGTTCTGCAACAATATTGTTGAATTTACACATGGAAAAAAATGAGCGAATATTATTATGCAACATTGTTGAAGGAAAAATCTTCCGGGTGATAAATGAATGGGAGTATTACATATATGCAACATAAAAACGTATTTTGACGACATGGCATAAAAACTTTTAAAAATTCTAATGTGGAATGGAAATAAAATATATTTAACCAGCGAGACGAGATTATGAGTATACAGTTTTGGCATTTAGGCTATTTCTAAAGAAGCGTACAGGAGAGGAGGGTATTATGGAATAGTTGGGAAGTACGGGATACCGGAGGTTCAGCACTGTCTAGTCTTGCTATCACGTGGAAATACCATGAACTACTCAAGAACGACTACCATAATGCACTGCAGTGAGTTGACTACTTGTTGTTATAGCATTTGCTGCGGAACAAACTGTGTTTTGTGATTTCTTGGAAGAAAACTTTTCAAACATTTTAACCTACTAGTAGACATACGATTGGAACACCGATATTAAGCATATTATGCACTAAAAAGTTATAAAACCATTAAGTACCCTTTTATGTGAGTTTTGGCCCACAAAGCTTTTATTTATTTAATTTTTAACACCAGTGTTTTGAGAGTTTTTTCTGAAAAATAATTATAGTTTGTTATATTGTGGTCGTTTTTAAGCTGAGAATGTTTTGTCTATCAGTTTAACTGTTAACTTTAAACGATGGCGTGTCGGGTATAATGGGATACTAGATATTTCATAATACCCGACGTAAATGTGTCATCTGTAACCATGAAGCAATACGAAAATAAGAATGAGTGGCATCTTCACTGTATGTCTGAAACCACAACATGATTCAGGAAAAAATTAAATAAACGTTTTTTTGTATTTTGCATATTGTATATTATAGTGTAAAATATAACTGTTATTAATAATTATAACTTTTTAAATTTTATAATTTAATATTATTTTAATTAACAAAATATTTAATATTTTATTATAATATTTTAGATTGCCTATAATACATGTGCAATGCGCATAATAGTTTTATATATCTTCGTATGTTTCTTAAAAATATATTAAAACATTGAAGCAAATATAATTCCGGTTTTATTATCATACAGGCAATGCCTCAAAACTACAAAACTAAAACGGATCGAGCTTCTGGTCATCTTGGTCAGATTCAAATTTAATTCAACTTAATAATTAAATTATTGGACAGAATTAAACTTGTGCTGTATGTAAAGGATACTTTTACGCTAAAAAAGGTCTCACGTGTGATGGATTCAGGGCATCAATGCATAACATGGTTGTAAGACGATTGCAATAGTAATCATCTGGATTTAATGACATGTTGTGTAGGCTAAAATTCAAAATCGTATTCCCATTAGTTTAAGTGAAATAATTTTGAAATTAGTTTAACAATAATAACACTGGGGAACAGCAATTTTGTTGTCTTAGAAATGTGACTTGTTTTTGAATCACTTTTGGCCCTTGAATCCAAAAGTAACTGTAGTTTTTGTCTGTCACGTCAACTGTTTAAGATACATGGTACCCCCAAAATGTGCATAAAAAGAAAAATAAAGGGAAAAGTTACCAAATATATAGTTACTACAAGTTAAATTGTATTAATACACATAGAAAAACTTATTTACCAAGTGGTAAACATACATATTAGGGCAAAAATTTTCTTTTGTAGCTTTTTCTGGAATGTTTAATCTGTGGACATTCTTGCTTTATGCTCCAACAACAGTCAGCCATCATATGTACATCCCATCTTCTTTGATAGCGCGATTCCATGATCTTCAAATCTTGGTGAAATCGCTCACCCTGCTTATCACTGTCTTCAACAAGATCTTTCGGGAAGTCAGCGAGATGGCTAAGTAAAAAATGCAACGATGCTCATGTTGCAACCAAGCATTTTGAAGCTCTCCAAGAGCTGCTGGACAATTTCGGTGTAATTCTGTGCTCGTGTACTTCCAAGAAAATCTTTGACAATGTTTTTGAATGCCAACCAAGCATTCTGTCATTGTTCCGATGAAATGCTCATCTTTAAGTAGCTGGCGAATCCGTGGACCATCAAACACACCAGCTTTTATCTTTCAAATGACAGGTTAGGAAATGCCAAAACAGTCCCCTTTCAATTGACAAAGCTTTAACAAATTGCTTCATGAGACCCAGTTTTATATGCAGAGGTGGAAGTATGTTCTTTCTGTTGACAAGTGGCTGATGAAGAATGTTTGGATCACCAGGTTTCAGGTCATATCTTGGCGGCCATTTAAACTGCACCCAATGCTTCTCACGAGCTCTACTGTCTCACATGCACAAAAAACAGGGATACTTGGTATATCCGCATTGCTTGCCAAGGAGGAAGCACACCATTTTAAGATCAACACAGATGATACATTGGTGCATGTGATATTGAAACAAATCACGAACTCTATGTCTTCATATTCCCCATGCAATCATACTGAATGGCCTATTGGGCCTGCATCAAATAAATTTCCATTGTGGACACACTAAACTCCGCTTTGAGCTATCGATGAGATGAAATTCCCAACTCTTCCATTAAACCATCTATATTATGGCAATATACAAACCCATCATCACTTGGAAAGTATTGCAAATATGCACTTTCTTGTAATGGAAGTAGGATACTTTAGCTCTTTTTCAAGCAATTTTTTTTTGTGCAGTCTTGATGCTAACAGTTCTCAAGCTTTTTTGGATAGCCCCAAATCCTTTAACTCATGCTGCTCAAATCCCTTACGAAGGAGATCATCTTCAATTTCAAAATTTTCGTCATTGGGGTCACAGCAACAGTGTTTCCGGTGAACGAAGTTCGCTCTTGCGGATAGTGAAGAGAAGGTAGGTGCAGAGAAAAAACTTGACGTGATCGAAGAAAACTAACAACAGTTTTGTAATCAGCGTGCCCATTGGACTCTAAAACAGCTTAAAAATCGAACTCAACAGAAATTATGTTAAAAATTGTTCCCCAGTGTAATCAGTAATGTCAGTTTAACAATAACTATGGAGAAAAATAAGGATATCATTAATTCATCGGTAATTTCCACAATGTTTCAGTTATTTTTCTTCCTTATAATTGGTGCCATTTTCCCCATATGTGTGTATCTTGGAGGCCTGAGCATCCTCCGAAATTTTGGATTTCTGTTAAATGGATGTCGATAAATCAAGCATTAATGTGAGACGCACGCCGCGCGTCCTGGAGTGTTAATAAAATCGCTCCTATTGTCTCCAATCTTGGCTATTTTTTGGCAAAATATTTCCAAATTTCGTGCAAAAAAATAAGTCTTCAAAACTGAAGTCAGCTATGTGCCATCGTCAATATTTCGCGAGAAGGCCGAACACTGTGTTTAGCAATTCGGAAACCTCAAACTCCCTATCACGTGTTTCAGCTAAGCGATTGTCATGCAGCAAAATGTAAAATTAATTATTCAACGAGTAGGATACAAATTTTAGCCAATATCTAAACTTTGAAGGACAAATCACCTCAAAAATTCGTAACTGCCCCCGTCCAAAGGACTGCACATTCCTCGCAGAACAATCCCTAGTTAGGAGATCACACAAACATTTACAATACACATTTAACAGTAGATCTAAACAACATGATTCAAGCAAATAAAGAATAAACATATTAAGCTAATACACATTAATAAAAATAAATGTTACAAATACGTGCATGGCATAACCACTGAATAAAAGTTAGTTGATGGAAAAGAAAGAGAAGAGAGAAAGAAATCAGAGATGAAGAAAAAGAAAGAGTAACGCCATAGAGACCACGGTTGGTTATTATAAAATTAAGCAAATAACTAATTACATCTTTGGTATTTGGCTAATCAACTCACGGACGTATTCACCAAGTACTTGATAGTGTGATAACCCACCAAAACGAGCGTCAGATATAGAATAGATGTATATTTGATGTCTATTTAACGTTTGAAGGGGTCAACACGGGTGTCAAGAACTTGTGAATGTGGCCGTCAGCGGCTAGCCAATGCACGACTCTTGTTTTGGAGTTAGATGACTTACAAATCCACAGACGACATCGTTCAGTGTGTTTAAGACTGTGTGCGGACCATCCCACGGTGACTGGAGCTTGGGAGAAAGTCTTTCCGTCTGGAATGGTTCTATAAACAAACCTTCTCACCTTCCTTGAACTCGTGCTCTTTAGGCTTTGTATCATAGCGTGTCTTAATATTCTAAGCGTTTAGGTTGATTCACTCTAAAGCAAGATGATGTACGTCTACAAACCGTGCCTGAGCATTCTCACTACTTCTCTAGCGATGAACGCGTATCTGGAGAGCAATCAACCTGCAGATCAGCAGGAAGATGAAGATCACTACCGGATATCATCTTGGAGAGTGTGACGCATGGAACTCCGATTAGCCATCAATAAGAGGAGTTGTGATTCCGAGGCACTAGAATTGAGTGTTCAAAATCGTGCGACTGATCCTCTTGCCATTTCGTCAGATTGCAGATGCAAACGCTTAGCCTAGGTTTTTGTCCATTTTTAGAGATTAACATAGTTCTTTCAAAACTGCAGAGGTAAAGTCCCGAAGCTTGGTGAGTTTTTGACATTTCCTATTGGTCAAATATATTAACGACGTAATACAATTGCTATATCATAATCTCAATGCAGGGAAGCAAACATTACAAGGCTCATTAATGAAATCACGTCAAATATCGACGAGATTGCCGACTTCTTGGTGAAATATCACCAAATTTCGCACCAAAAATAAGTCTTCAAAACTGAAGTAAGCTTCACGATATTGCCAATATTTAACGAAAAATCGCCAAACTTTATGCTAAACAATGTTGGAACCCAGAATTCCCAAACTCTCGTTCTTGTTAACCGATTGACATGCAAAAAAAAAAAAATTCAAATTTAAATTATTCGAAGCAAACAATGCGAATTTTAGCCTTAATTTAACCCCTGAAGAGAAAATCACAAAAATTCGTCACAATATTTTAATTAAATTAAGATTCGTTTTACACATAGGTTAATTCCTGTAGAGTAACCCCATTCGGGACAGATGCCGCACCCCTACACCCCTTGTATTTCTTGTAATCGTTCATAGATAGCAGTCAAACGCATAGTATAGATGTGCAATGAGATTTCCATAGCCAATGTACAGCTTGAACATTTTTAAATGTTTACCTGTAATTATGCAGTCCTTATTTTGAGATAAGCGCATGATTTCACTATAAAAACTTTTAAACACGTTATGCTTAAGTAATTTTTTTACCCTAATTACTATATCCATGCATGATTTCAAAGTCAAAACTACGTAAATGTAAAACCGGTATAAAGTACTGTGTATATGGTTACGCCATTTAACGTTGCGAAGACAGTCAACCGTGACGTGTTACGTCTATATCGTACAAAATTTGATAGATGCCGTACTGACATTCTGTTATATATGCCGCAGTTTCTTTTGTACAGGAAGCTACCATTAGTAAAATTTTAATTTCTCCCCGTGTTTCTTTTTTATATTACTGATTTTATGTTACTGGAGTATATTTGCTGGATTTGATTAAGTGTTACTAACATTTTTCTTTCTTTTCATTTTGCACAAACTGACCAAGTTGGGCATGTTATAAGTCGTTAACTGTAATTGTAGTAATTCTCCATCTTAACGTTCTGGCTTAAATGATACATTGTTTTAAAAAAAACGGATAAATTGTTAATCTTTTACTGACCAGTTTGGGATCCAGGCATATTTTAAATTAGGTTTTTGCATATTTTGTCCTCTAATGCTTTAGTTAAAGAATATTAGTCATTTAAATGAAGAAAAAAAGAATTATATACAATTTTCACTGCGTTTCCAATCGGGAGCATGGGTTATTTCTGATTATAATTTACATTTGTTTCAAAAACTGAATATACAGATGGGTATTTTAAATAATAAATGAAATATTGAGAATTAATAAAAGATTTATTTTTAAGTTTAACCAAAGATATGCATTAAGTTTGAAGCGGGGGGGGGGGGGGAGGGTGTATCAAGATAGCTTTGCAAAAATTTCTGTAAATGGCTATTTTCATGATTTTTTTTCCAGTTTCCTAATAATGATAGAAATGCAACTTCTATTTCAAAAATCAAATCATGTTTTAACTTTATCGGCTAATTTTTTCACCTCAATATTCATGAAATTTCATTTATGAATAAAGTTTTAATTCGATGCTCCCAATTGGGAACATTGGCCTGTAAAAGGTTTGTTTACAGACTTTATTAGAAACGCCCACAAATAAAGCAACGTAAACACTATTTTACTCTTTTTTCTCCTCTCAAATACAATGATGTTACGTTGCTCATGCAACAACAATTAAAATTCAATTAAAAATATAAGAATTTAATTTCAGCAGTGAACTAAGTTGGCTGGCTAATACTGATTTAAAACTGCTAGTACGTCTTAATTTAGTGTGTTTTTGTTATTAAATAGGTAATTATAGTCTTAATAGGAATTTTTTTTTAGTTTTTATTATTGCATTCTATTCTTATGACAGGCGCGGCCTCGCACCTGTCACAGGAGCGGCGCAGGAGTACACCCGCACAGGAGCCCGCACAGGAGCGGCGTCCCACCTGCAATGTAATGTTTTAGAAAAAATTTGTTAGAAATAATAATAATTTTTTGGGGATTTTTTTTGTCACCGTTCATATGTTCTATATTCTACTATAAGTAGCACAGTATCATTTATTTTAATTTATGTGTACCCTGGGAATTTTTGCACAAATTAAAAAATATATATATGCAGCATAAGACTCGGAATTACCCTTTAACTTTTTTCATTTTCAATATCAATTTGTATATGATCCATAGTTCCAGAGGAGATAGCCTATTAAGTGATGAAAAATGGCCGGGAAAATGGTGTAAGCTCATTCTTTTCCTGCATGATAATTCAGTTCGTTTTGAAGATAAAGTTATGATGATGGTTATTTTTTTCTAATGGTCTTGTGGGGTGGAAAACAAAACCTTCCTAATCAAGGAACTTTCCATGGGTGAGGGGGGGGGTGATCGTATACAAATTTAAAAGTGTGACTTTTTGAAAATCAACAAGAAGAATTTTTCGTAATGTAGTCTTTTTTCATACTTTATTTTGAACATTTTTTTCAGTTTACATTGCTTACTTATTACCTTTTTGGGGCACCCTGTATATTAGAGTAGTCGAAAATGATAATGGATAAATGAAATTTAAAAATACTTATTGCGCAAGCAACGTCCGAGTGGATAAGATATTAAACATCGAATATGGCTGAAATATGCAGATCCAGGTTTCTGGATTCTCCCGCTGGAGATTTAGGCCGTTTTCTCTAGATGTAACGCGAATATACGGTCAAACTAATGAAAAAAGTTCCTCCACTCGAGGCAGCACCCCCTTAAACTGACAGCCTTCGTATAGTTTTATCTTAACCAAAAACATACAAAAGTATTTGTCATAACACTGCTGTTCTTATTCCAATATTCAATGTGAATGACCACTCTAAAATCTCGATCAGTTGAAAAGTGTTTAGAGGTCCCTATGAATTGAATTGACATTAAACCCACTGGAAAAAATTTCATTTTTCCTATGTAAAAGTTTACTGTTTACAAGGTATTTTGAAACAAATCAATCATTTATTATACTGTACTTCTAGAAGACCACTAAGAAGTGCCAGATCAGTTTCTAACAGAGAGCAGCATTTCCCATTGTTTTCAGAATGGAGGGACATTTTGTTTCGAAAGGAAGTTCTGTGCTTCTGGAAGGGGAAGTGGAGGGAGGGGGGAGATAAGCTGGGCTTTGTCATGAAAGAGATACTTTCGTTATCAATTATTATGAAAGTGCGTTATTATACTGATAGTAGGACTACAGATTCATAGGAGTTCAATAAGTGAATTCATACTCTGTAAGCACTAATTATAATATACATAGATTTTAAAAGCCTCCTTGAAACAAGTAAAAACAAAAGTTAAAGATTTCTATTTGAAATAATCGTACTTTTTTTTCCCTTAAATAGGAATGTTTGTAATTATTTCGTTCGTAATCATGTTTGTAATCACTCATTCCCTTATTTTAAATAAAAATGAAAGAGGAAGTAAAAAAAAATTTTTTTTGAGTTCTCATGATTATTCGTGTTTGGATTATATCTTGGGCACTCATATCTGTACTTTCGTTGCCTTCAGTAGTTCTGCTTATGTTCTTATTATAAGACAAATGCATCGGGTAAAGGATCTTATTACCTACATTCTTAGTTTTTTTTGTTTTTATCCTGCTTTTTTAGCTAAATAATATTTCGTATTTCATATAACCGAATTTACGTAACTTACGGTCTCCACAAATTCTGCAGATTCCTTCTACATTACTGTTAATTAGAGATATAACTATTTCCATGAAAAATATTTACAGCACAATTTTATTTTTATTTTTATTTATATAATTTTTATTAAAACTATCTTACTTTATTGATTACATATCTATGTGTCTTTATCAAACTATATTTTGAGTTTCTAATACGGAACTATAGCTTCTTTGGTTGTTTACAGCAATTCCACATCTTACACCAATATGTAGTTTACAATTATGTTACTGATTCATGGCTATATCTAATACTAGATTTTCCTCCGGAATGTGGCAATTCGGTAAGCCTAATAAATCTCTTCCCAAAGAAAGGCTGCCTTTAAAACGACACATATTGCAATGAATTATTTTCTACCATACTAACAACAAATCGATCTTAGAAAAGGAAAAAGAGCCATTCTTGAAGATGTCCTGGAGATTTCCAGCATGCAGAGGATTCCAACTTAAAGAGTGAAATGCAGAGATGCGTTAAAAAACTCAATAAATTAGACAATAAATATATTTATTAAAAAAATGAAAATACACTTCGATACCTGTTGCATGTAAGAGGAAACCTCTCAGATATTTTTGACATTGCTCGCAAGATGCTCTACATATAATGAAAGCTTAACTGTTTTAATAATTCAGCATGATAAAGCTTCAGCATGGTAGGAGTAGACAGTAATCTAGTTACTCAAAGAGACCCGAAAGCGAGTATAAGAAAGTCAACATAAGTTGAGATGCCTGCTTTCTGTAAATGAAATATAAAATTTCAGAGAGTCTGTAGTCTCAAGTAAACTATCAGTAACTGACGAATCCTTAAATGGTAGTTCTGATGAATCTGATTTTAATAATTAACTTTTCGCGAGCATTACTCCAAAAACGCTCATTAGAATGCAGACGATTCTCAACCAACGTAGCAGCATCACGTAACAGTGATAAGTTATGGGACTTAAAAGATGTGTTTATTGTCTGTGCAGTTTCTGCGGCCTGTGGATTGGCTTAAGTTGTCAGCATCTCAGAACACAATTATGTGTAATCGCATGAAAACGGGTCAAACTAGCAGAAAATGATAAGTCAACACTCTGCTCTGAAGATCCTTTATTGCAACACTGGATGGGAAGTTACTTACAGATATTACGGGGACAGTGAAAAGGCAGACAAAATGGCGATACTTGTCACAGGAGACGGGGACGAGAAAATACTAGGAGCTAAGATTCTCAGTGGGATAGGCCAGGAACAAGCTGCTACTTGCCTATACGCTCTCGATGATTGAAACCTGAGAAAAAATGTGTGTGCTCTAATATTTGACACAACAGGTGCCAATATTTTTCATACTTGATAGTTAATAATTACATGAGAAATGAAGACAACCAAACAAATAAGTTATAAATTCATTTCCCACTTTAAAAAATCAAAATATGCTTTAGTAGAGAGGCACATTCACATACAGATATATAGTTACAAAAAGTAAAATGCTGTTGATAAAAATTATGTGTATGAGAAAATTAAAATTTATTAACTATATATTTTTTAATACCAAGAGATTAAAATAGTTATTAGAACGCTAGTTTAAAGCAAATAGTATCTAGAATACAAAGGAGAAAGCACTCTTTAGTTGACCTTAAAAAAGAAGATATGCGGTGTGAAAAAAACTTATTTTATATTAAATAATCATTCTGCGTAAAAAGAAAAAAAAAAAAAAACCTAGGCATATTATGGCTGTAGAGTGGAAAAACCAATCTCTAATGGGTTGATATTTATGTTAGTGTCATTTAGTAGCTAAGATTTTTTTATCGAACAAAAAAGAAAAGCATTGAATATATGCATAAAATATGGACTAACAAAGAGGAAACACAGCTTTAGCAAAATGAATTTCAATAATCTGTGGCATAATCCAAGTGAATTTAATACGTGTAAAATACTAAGACTCAATAATGGAATGTAGTGGAAAAAAATTAATATTTATTTTCGAACCACTTCTCAGAAACTTAAAATGAAAATTACGTGCCATCACGCTTGAGTGCCGCAGAATAATTGGTTAAGCTGTAGGTGTTGCGGGTTCAAATATCATGCTGCGCAAAAGGCTTTTTTTGTTGAATGCATCAACAGCGCGTTTCACCACGTTCAACATCCTTTTCCCATAACTTTAAGTTTTCCATTCTGTTCAAATGACTACTTTCGTTCCTTTGTAACGTTTGTAGCTTCCACGTAGGGCGGGCTTTTGTTACGGTTAAAACTGATTTGTATTCCAGTGGAATTTATTCCTTTATTCTATATTTTTTTTCCTCTCGTACATAGCCATCAGATGAGTCTGGTTAGCTGATTTGAAATTTTCTTCTATATACTTTTCTTGGGCGGGGATCAATTGTTCAACAGTTAAAATCTTCTTTGCCCTTAACATATACACATCCAATGCATTATTATACAATTCTGTGCGTATCACCATAACTTCTTCAGAAATGATATCAGAAGCTGTCATTGCAATTAAATTATTTCCACAAAGTATACTTTGGTAATACACTATTCCATCTTTCAGTCACTGCTTCAAAACATCACTGCATAAAGAACGTTCGGCAGTTTTTTATTCACAACAAGTTTTGCTTGATGATATATTTTTAACTATAATATAGTTCTTTAAAATAAATTTCCCCGCTTAAATATGTCTATTCAAAATTCAATAGCATCATAGAAATATTAGACTTGGGCATGCAGATCCAATTAAGGACAGATAGAACATAAAATAGCTCAAATTTTCGAAATTTCAATTATCAGCCTAAAACATAGAGCAGGCTGAGTCGATTCTATACATATATAATTTGCGTTGGTTTAGATTATATAAACTCTCAAAATATGGATTTTAAAAATGTAAACAAACGTGGTTTGGTCATAACGAAGTTTAGTTTTTTCCCTTTTTCTCAAAATATGTGTTTTAGGTGCTTTGATACCCTTTTCTAAAAATTTGTTTCGGGTAAACAGTTGAAAATTTCCGAAATTGTTTAACTAACTTGTCTCTTTAAAAATAGCTAACATTAGAGATCTGAGTGAAAAAATTTGTTAAAGAAAAGGAATATTTTGGTTCTTTAATTTTTAAGATTTTAAAAAATTTTTATTAAAATGTAATTAATTTTATTTCTTTTTAGCCAAAAGGAAAATTGCTTCTTATTTTCAGACCGTATGTTTTCGGATACCATACTAAATTTTAAGGCGTCAAGTCAGTAGTTTTTTTTAAAGGTGTACCAAGCTGATATAGAGTACAAAAAATTTCGCAGAGATATGTAAAAAGTTATCCTTAAAACTAATTAATTCTTAAAAAATAATTTATGAATAAAAAATAATTATTTTTATTTTATATATAGACTATAATGTGTGTATATATAGTGGACAAAAAAAATATTTCCATCTCAATTTTTAAATAATATGCATGAGGTTAAATCTGTTTAAAACAGCCTCTCTTTACTCGCCCATATGTTCCACGTGTATCGTTACGGGAAAATTTTTTTTAGTATGCGGTTGTTTCTTACACAAAATGGTTAGAGGTACAGGTCTTACGAAATACTGAATGTAAAACTGCAATTAATATTTCAAGGAAAATGTTTTCAACTTTTATGTTTACCGATTGAATTAGTATCGGATTACTGGTCCTCGTTTACAGGTTATCCAGTTAGTGAACTCCTCAGAGTGGATGATATTAAACATACGTTTATTTCACCATACCACCCACCGTCAAATGGTCAAGCTGAAAGCATGTGCAAAAAGTTAAAAATGCTCTTAAGTAACTTCGTTCAAATGGGTGATGGCTATGAAGTTATACACTTCTCGATTTTTGTTGGCAATTCATGCAATATTTTCTTATTTCCTACAGGAATTACGATTGAACTTTTTTAACATTCAACTTCCTTATAGCTCCTGACCAGCTTTGTTTTGAGATATCTCTGAGATGTTTTATGATGACTGGCTCAAATTTTGTTCATCTCCTCATTAGTGTATGGGCATATTTTACTGATTGGGAATTTAGGGTACGGGGACCGGATACAAATTTAAAAAGTATCACTTTTCGAAAAATAATGAGAGGGATTCTTTTACGTAGTCTTTTTTCGAACTTATTTTCAACAATTTTCAATTTGCATTGCCCACTTATCTAATGAATAAACCATTAAGGGGTTAGAACAAAATCCTGTTTACGGGATCCCTCCGTATGATCAATATAAAATGTTACAGATCACAAAAGTTTCAAATTTTTATAAAAAGTATATATAAACATTGTTTTATAAATATTAAATTCAATTCATTTATGCACTAAAGATACTTGCCTTTCGTATACAGGCTTAAAGGTGCTGTCGTCATAACGATTACAAGTGGTTGTCCTCCAAGTAACGCAAATACAAGGCCACCTAGAGTTTGACCAATAATGGACTTTCGAACATCTGTAAAAATATAAATGCAGCAGCATGTCAAAAGAGTAAAAATTATTTTACGGTAATAAGAAAGCATATCAGATATATTTTTTACTGCGATTGATTGATTAAAGTGTAAGAGTTCATTTAAAGTGTCATTTAAAAAAAGTGTGTCAAAAAATGAATCTATACACCATAAAAAATACATTAAATTAAACAACTACAAACAACACCTGTATATCGAATAAGCTAATCACAGTAACCAAAAAAAGATATGCAGATACTGGCATGCTGATTACCAGTAGAGTACCATTAATTTGAAGGAATAATATTTGTCTTGTTTGAAAGCGCACTTTTCAGTGAAATTGTTTTGAAAATTTTGCAACTATTAGTTATCATTTTTGTGTTGCATATCCATTCCTTTTACAATTTCAGCACCTCAGGACATTTATGAGGCATGTAATGTACACCACTTAGGTCTTATGAGGCAGGTAATAACAAATGTTTAAAGTGCTTAATTTAGTGAAGCCGAAAATCAGACTGTACCATCATGCACTAGCAAGATTAATCACACAAAGTGTAATGATAATTACTCCATTTTTATAAATGGGTCATTCTCAAAAAAGTTTCAAATCATATCCCTTGTAATCAGTGTCATTGAATTTTCTTTCGTTTGTTGTTCTGCTTTCGCATAGAACTTTAGAAAAGATAATAGGTTGCATATGCAGGCACCTCCGATATTTATGGAATGTCGAGTGAGCTATTTCTTTCCCCGATCATGCGCACAGTCGTATCGTTCTTAGTTATTATTTGGTTTGTTTTAAAATTAAAAGTCATCAAAGTAGCTTCCCAAATACATAACATTTTGCCCTTTCTCTCAAAATATCTTGTCCTTCTACAAAAATTTAAGAAACAAACATTAATAAAGTTACATAAATAATACGATTTTCTATTAATCTGTGTAGGACATCTAAACAAACATTATATTTCTGCCTCTATTATACACTACTAGCCGCATCCGGCGACCAGTTGGTTCATCATCTTAATAAATCTTGTTCGGGGAGAGTCCTCTTCCTCAGCGGCTTCCTTGGCACTGAAATCTCTCAGATTCTGAATGGAATTTAAAATTAAGATGGTTACAAATAGGAGCGGTCCTAGGGTAAGTGGCGCCCCCTGCTAATACAAAAAAGACGCCCCCTTTTATGCTCTACTTAGTTCTTCTGTACGAAATGACGCTCCATCGAAGCCGTCTCCAAGATGCGATGCTTACTGTTTCGGGCCGTCCCTGGTTGCATAAATAAGACGGTTAAATGATAAAGGTACAAATTATTTTCGTCCTATATTAATTTTGAAGAGCTTCTAGATATATTGGCCTTTATCAAAAAAAACGGAAAGGAAAAAAAAAGTAAGAAAATCTGAAACACTTTCAGATTTTAAATACGCACTAAAGTGCTAGATATTAAAAGAGTATTATAATCCATGGGTCTTCCCTATTTTCTTTGCTTATTCCATTAAGTTGGAAAGTATATCATTATTCATGAGTGTGATTAAACAAAATTAAAATAGATATTTCTAACATCCTTTTTCTAAGAATGTGAAAATGTAATACATTAGCTATAGATGGGAAAAAGCTGCGCTGAAAAATGCACAATTCGAACTGAATGAAAGTTTCAAAAACTTATTCAGGTGTATTCATTATCCAAGTAGCAGACGATAAAATGTGCCAAGGGCTAGAATCACATCTTCTCAAAATCGTACATCAAGCATTTTATTTTTTGCCAGATTAAAAAGTGGCACATTTTAGTCTCGGAAAATTTCCAAATCCTATTTTTCTTTTGATTATAAAACATTTCATCCCTGCTCTGATTTCACATGCACACGCTATTTTAATTAAAAAATAACTTTACAATAATCTAAACAAAAAATATGCTACAGGATTTTTTATAGAAGAATTTTCCAAGATATGACTCTGTCATACTAGACAGTTACCTTGTTCTGTCATTAATTCCTTCCTACATTTGAACTACATTTGACTTTTTTTTCAAAGAAAATGAATTGATTAAAATATTCAGGTGAATATATTTATGCAAGATAAAAATCCATCCTAGCTCACAAATCAACAGTGGCGGTACTTTAAAATTTCTTAAAATATTACTTTTTTAAATATAAGTAATATACAGGGTGAATTTGACATAATCTGCCAAACGAAAATGGGTGAAAGAGCAGCCCATGTGGAACATAAAACACCCTAGAAACCCTGTCCTATCTCTAACCGTTTCCGAGTTATGGTAGATAGAAGGAAATTCTGTTTTTTGTTATACCGTCTGAAAAAAACCAAATTTGTGAGGTTTCTGAAAGACCTACGTTCAAAATAAGCGCATATTTAGAAAGAGCAGAAAAAATCCTATGAGGTGGCACCATTTGAATCAGGATATCTCTACTTAATAAAGATCTACAAGCGCTGAAACATTGGCGAAGTTAAAATTCGAAATGCATCCAAAAACTGTAACCGGCGATTCCGCAAACACCCTTTTAGCTACAAGTATTCAAATGTCCCAAAAACTGGTTCATTCCACAAGCTCTAAAATTAGCCCACAATAAAGTATATTGGTGTTCTAGATCAGGACAAATGTACTTTTTTGTCTGCAATACATCAGCGAAATCGGCGTTGTCAAATAAGGAGACTCGCGAGGTGCCGTGGTTTTTCCTGTTTTTAATATCATGTCCAGCTTGCGCCTGCTGTTTTGTCAGATGAAAAGAATAAAGCTGTAAAACCAAACAAGAAAAGTAGCATTTTATTAAGTTTAGAATTAACAACAATGGAAACAAAAGAAATATGACGTTTCCCACGTCTTTCACAAAGGAATATGCGAAGACATTACCAAGGCGTATCTCACATCTACTAGTATGACGATAACACATACTATGCATTACGTAGTTAGTAACAGATTTTTATACGTTTAATTTACCCAGCAACTAGTATTGGTTTGGCGAATTTCGTCGAATGCCTTATTAGACTATCGCGGATTTCGGTGATGTATTGCAGACAAAAAATTACATTTCTCCTGATCTAGAACACCAATATGCTTTATTGTGGGCTCATTTTAAAGCTTGTGGAATGGACCAGTTTTTGGGACATTTGACCGCTTGTAGCTAAAAGAGTGTTTGCGGAATCGCCGGTTACAGATTTTGGCTACAATTCGAATTTTAACTTCGCCAATGTTTCAGCGCTTGTAGATCCTCATAAAATAGAGATATCCAGATGTAAATGGTGCCACCTGATAGGATTTTTTCTGCTTTTTCTAAATATGGCCTTATTTTGAACGTAGGTCTTTCAGAAATCTCACAAATTTGGTTTTTTTTCAGACGGTATAACAAAAAATAAAATTTCCTTCTATCCACCATAACTCGGAAACGGTTAGAGATAGAACAGGGTTTCTAAGGTCTTTTATGTTCCACATGGCCTGCTCTTTCACCCATTTTCGTTTGGCAGATTATGTCAAAATCACCCTCTATAATCTGGTATCTAAAATTAAAGTTGCAAAGTCAACGATTTTCTGGGAAAAGAGGGTTTACCGTCTGTTCTATCCAGCAAGGTGTCCAGACATCAATCTCATAGAGCACATGTGGAATGCTCCAGGAAGAGCCATTGAATGCCGACAACCACCTCAGGGAACTCTTCAGGCGTCGACCGCCAAAAACTCTGCTTCGTACAATTGAATCATCGAAAACGGAATTAAAACCACTAAACCTTATCATATGGACGGGGAGATTTCCTTTTACTGAAATCTAAAATTCTGTGAATTCCATATTCTTAAACTTTGCTTTCAAAATATTGTTTGCAATATAACTCGAGAAGATACTCTAAATGAAGTAAGTTTAGATGGAGCACTAATATTAAAAGGATCTTGAATTTATTCAAATTTATCGGGATATTTATATTTTGGAAGAACTTCTCAAAACAATATTAATAATTATAATAATCATTAGCCATGAAAAGTGCACTTCAAACATGGTTTTGATATCTTTAGAAAAAATCAAGTTCATCTGACGTCAAAAATTACTTCTATCTGAAAAGACAATCTTTCGCTGCACTTGCATGTATCTCCGATATTTACGGAATGTCGAGAGGGCTATTTTCTTCCCCGATAATGGGCCAAGTGACTTAGTCCGTGGATGCAATCGAGAAAGCGCAGCAAAACCGGATCCGGATTGCAAGAATATTCTACACCGGGGGCTTTCCTTTTATGCAGGATGAAGTAAACACCAACCACACAAAAAATTCTAGATATTTTAAGCGTCTCACTTACTCTTCTGTTTATTCAGGCCAAGTGTCTATTGATTTTGAAGCTTTTATAATATTTCTCGCGACGATGTATTCAGGTAAAAGGATGTTGCATAAAACAAGAAAAGCTAAAATTTATGAAGTCTAAAAAAGATAGAAACAAACTGTATAAAGGTTAAAAGTAGATAAAAATAACACAAGGACATCTGGATGGGGCTCCCATCCAGATACCAGTAGTCACAAAAGGTGGACACTTCACGCTGAATAAAAAATATTCGTGCACCGGAGAAAACCGAACAAATTACGCTGCGGGTTTTCACCCAAAATTTCGCGATGAGAGCGATAAGTTCGCGATGAGAGCAGTTGAAATTATGTGGTAAAAATTATTAAAAGCAGTGCATGAGGTTAAAAGATGACGAATGATAAGAAAAATATGACAATGGGGGCACTCCGGAGCAATTTCTCTCAGGAGTAAATGCTTATGGATAAGCATCGTGTGACCTATACGGAGACGTGTCAAAATGGCATCAAGTCTGCGATAGGGATGAGATGACCAATGAGCGAGAGCTGGGCAGATCGAATGAAGTTTGTTCACAATCCCATTTATCATTCCAGGTTCCTTTAATTATGCAAGAGATGCTAGCCTTAATGTCATTGTAAGATAGATTGCCGGTGTATGGGAGGGTAGCATGATTGGCGAGTGAGTCGGCTTTCTCATTGCCAGTGATCCCAGTATGTCTGGGTACCCAACAGAGGAGAATGCTATACCCACGGTTTACAAGTTGTTCGAAGGTATACAAGATTTGGATCATATAGCTATGTATTACAGCGCCAGATTTTAAATTCTCCAATACACCAAGAGAGTCCGAGTAGATGATATATCTTTTTTGTATTCATTCTGGAGATGTATAGAAGGCTTTCATAGATGGCCAGGAGTTCGGCTGTAAAAATAGAGCAAAAAAGGGGGAAAGTATAGCTGCAAGCATGATTAGGAGTTACAGAGGCAAAACCGACATAATTATTAGTTTTTGAGCCATCTGTATATAGGTCTTCGTACTTCTGATATTTGTTTTTGTGGTCTAGAATTACTGTTTTAGGTTTCAATCACGACTCTAAATTTTTTAGTTGAATTCTAATTTTACTTTTTATTATATTCATGCAAGAGAACGCTTGCTCGTACGAATATGTCGACCCGAAGATCGCCAGCACTTCATATGCAACTTCTTCACCTCACTGTTGCATTCTGGAAGACTATTCCATGAGCCGAATATGAGGGTCTCAACTCGCGCGGAATTTCCTTTAAAGCTGCCCACTTATGCTGCGCGATGTGCATGCATTTCTGGACCTCCAACTTTTCCAGCTTGTTCTTGAGTTCTGTGAACTTGCCACTTCACAAGTCTTTGGTTTTCAAATCTAGCAACTGCATTTGAAGCGATCCAGCATCAATTCCAAATGGCTCAATGTTGATCTCATTTGCATTTGTGTTGAGAGGGTTTACTATTAAAGCGAGAGAACTTTCTTTTGTTTTGAATTGTTCGAATCTCTCAGCGAATCTATCCTTCCTGTTTTTTAAAGCTATGGTGGAGTAATTCGGACCAATAGTTGCAATGGTCTCATCGCGATATTGTTTCAGATTTTTTAAATGAAGTAAGTTACTGATCGCCATGTCTTCAACAAAAAGAAGTAATTTTTTTCGAAACAAACTACTTCTTCAAGCAAGGTGTAGACTGGGTTGCCCTTTCCTTGCAGTTTTAGATTTAGTCCATCTAGTTTCATTGTGGTATCTACCATGAAGTTGAATTTCTTCAGCCATTTGTCTTCTTCCAATTCGGAATGGTAAATGCTTTTTTCATTGAAGAATGTTTTTGTTTCACTAAAGCACAAACCAAAACGTTGCAATACGTTACCTCTGAAAAGCCATCGCACTTTGCTGTGCAGAAGTAGGTCAGAAAACTCACTATTTATTCAAGGAAATCTTTAAACTGGCGATTGTAGAGTGGTCTTGACAAGATGCTGCTAATAATCTGATTTACCAAGTTCATGACCTCAACTATTTTGGCCAGAAATGTTTGAGCACAAAGCGCTTCTTGATGAATTATGAAGTGAGCGTTATAATTTTGTGATTTACTTATTTCTGAAGAATTGATGTTACCCCTCTATGTATTCCTGTAATACTTCTGGCTCCATCAGTTGCTACAGAAACCATTTTATTTATATCGATTCCATTGTCTTCCAGGCATTTTTGCTCTGTATTTGCTACATCTTCTCCACGAATTTGCCCTGAGAGAGGTAGCAATGCTAGAAGTTCTTCTTTTGGACCTTGGGACGACATGAAAAGGGTAACTTGTGCCGTGTCTTATGTCGCAAGACTTATCTATAGCAAGTGATAAGGTAGAAGCCAATTGAATGTCTTTCACTTGCATATGTGTTACATTTGAAGACATTTCAGCAGTTCTATCTTGTATTGTTTTAGCAGATAATTGCCAATCTGATTTTTTTCTGATTTCTGCTTTGTTTTTAAAATCACGAAACAGTTCTTCAGATGCACGACATCGGAACAATCGAGACAAAAACCCCTGGCTAAGGGTCTCTTTGAAACAACCTCTCCAATCAAATCTAATCAGATGCACGTATGATACAATCTTTGAAATATTCACAATCTGTGAATTGCTTTCCTCTTTTTGCAGTATGATGCTGCAAAGCTTGCCAGATTTACATTATTCGAAGACTGCGACCTGTTACTTAGCATGGAACTTGACCGTTGTGTTTTTTGGAGCTCTTCAAGATCTTTTATTCTTGCGTCACCGCTTGAATATTTACCAGCAAACTGGGTATGTTTTGTAGTGAAATGTCTCTCCAAATTTGACTTCTTATAGTCTGCGAGTTTTTCGCAGCAAATGAGGCAAGTCAGAAGGCCACCAGTCGTATACATATTGTTACGAATTTTCGGGGCAACCAGTTGCTCTGGGGCTTAAAATGGTTTAAAATTCGTATTCTACGCTTTAAATAGATAAATTTTGCTTTTGTTGCATCAAAATCGGCCAATTAGAACCGGAGATACGGAAGTTTCAGTTTTCCTATCCTTTTTCTATGGGTTTCTAGAAATCTCGAGAAATATTGGTCCTAGGGCTTAGATCTCTTCACTTTTGGGGACTTATTTTTGGAGCCAAATTTGGCGACATTTTGGTCATTTGGCGCGATTTTCCCTATGGGGCCTGTAAAGCTGCTTTTGCTGAATTAAAAACGCATAATAACCTAACATTTCTCTTCTATGACGTAATCAGAAGTTCCGCTTTATCTGGAATCTTTGAAAAATATACTTTTCTAGAAGCTGCTCGCAGCTTCTGCCTCCTCTATAAATTCCACCAGCGTGCTGCTCCGAGAGTTCAGTGTTGATAAATTTTGAGAGAGTGAATACGCTTGCTTTGTGAAGCTGTGTTTCGCGCTGTTTGTGAAGCTTTGAATTTAAGTGCTGTGTGTACATTTTTCATCGCTGAGTCTTGAGAGACTGTTAGTATAATTTCTCGTATATTTTCACTGATTTTTTGCCAGTGAAAGTGTTCTATTTTGTGTGAGAAATACAGCATTTGTGAGAGCTTCTGATCTAAGCGAACTGTTAAAACCATATTACTGTTTAATTGTGCTTGTGAATTTTGTACAGCTGATTGTTCCACGAAGTTCTAGAAGTAATAAAGTTGTATTCCATCCTGAACAGTGGACTTTTACTAGGAATTTCTACACCAACTGGACTTTAGAACGACGAATCCGGAAACAAGCAGAGTTGTTCTGAAACATTTGGTGTCAGAATCGGGGTTCTAAAGAAAGACTTTAATTCTACAGTGCATGGTGTGGACCAGAAAAATGGAAGAACAATTCCAACAAAAGCTTATGGAGATGATGAAAGAGATGAAAACCGGACAAGACGAAATGAAAGCTGCACACGATGAGGTGAAAACCGGATTAGAAGAGATGAAAGCCGCGAAAGATGAGATGAAAACCGGACTGGAGCGAAAAATAGAAGCCGGGCTGGAAGAAATGAAATCCGGACTGGAAAAAGTAGAGAAAAATCATGAGGAAATGGAGAAAAGAGTGTCACTCCTAGAAGAAAATGTAGCTTCGAAAATAAGTGAGGAATGTGAAGCTAAAATTGAAGAAAAACTCGACTCTCTCGTCAAGCTGCGGAAACTACCACAAAATATCAGGTTGTCGTCACGCCGCCCAGCATTGAAATTAACGCCTTATGACGGAAAGACTCCATGGGAAGCATACAAGACTCAATTTTTAATCGTCGCCAAAGCCAATGTTTGGAGCGAGTCCGAGAAAGCGAACCAACTGGCCGCTTCCCTCAACGGAGACGCAATTAACGTACTACAAACCATCGGAGCAACGAAGATAGGAGATTTTGACGCCCTAGCAAGTGCCTTGGAGATGAAATTCGGTGAGAAGTGCCAGAAAGAATATAGTAGAATACAACTTAAGTCAAGGATACAGAGATCTGGCGAGACCCTGCAAGAGCTGGCTTCGGACATAGATAGGCAGTATCATCTAGCCTACATAGACCACCTTGATAATGTCCGAGAAGAAATGGCGGTGCGTCATTTTATTGAAGCCATCCGTGATCCAGAAACCCAAAAGTCACTTATTTTGGAGGATTATCAGGATTTGAAATCTGCTCTCGTCTTCGCAATGAAGCTAGAGGCAGCTGAGCGGGCCGTCAGGAAAGATCGTCACGCTGTTAGAGCGGTGACGGTCAAAGAGCGAGCTGACAAAGACACAGAGAGCGTTGAGAACAGATTGAAGAGACTTGAAGATCTGATGGAAAGAAAATTAAGATCCAGTGGAAGAGATAGGCTTCGAAGGCCATGTACAAAAGTACTGTGGTCGAAAGTCTCATGACCAGCAACAGAGAAGAACATGAAGGACGGAAACTAGGAGGTGGCCATCTCGCGGGGCGGAGGTTGCCAGATATTCAAAAGCCCCAACTAAAAGTCTTACAGATTTCATCAGTGAATGGCGGCAGTGATGGACTATTTGTACTCGGATACGTTAATGGTTCTCCATGCCACATGGTGATTGATACAGGAGCGAATGTAACCATCATAAGGACAGATATGGCCAAAAAATTAAATTTGAAGAATATCTGGACTCCGCCCTCGTTGACTCTCCAGACTGTGACAGGTGACAAGATCAAAGTGGGCGGAAAAACAAGAGTTGAAATCACTTTTGGAAATGCCAGATATGACCATGTGGTATATGTCGCCAATATTACGGACTCTTTTATTCTCGGACTAGACTTTTCAAAAGCACACAAATTTAACTTGGACTTTGAGAATAATGAGCTTCGATCAGACTCAGAAGAAATAGCTGCGTTCGATATTAAAAATGAAACTGTTTTACATGTTCAGCAAATAATAGCCCAGTCTGATATCACTCTACCTCCCAGAACTGATTCCATAATTTCTGGTACAGTTAAAGAAAGCAATAAATTCCGTTTTGGATTAATCGAACACCCAAACAATAGTGATTCTGTCAGAGGAGTACTTGTGGGAGCAACACTTTTGGACTTGTCGAGAACGGAAATTCCCGTTAGAGTAGCAAACGTGACAGACAAGTCGAAGGTGATAAAGAAAAATAAAGTGTTGGCGACATGCACTCCTATTACCTGCATTATTAAGAACATCAGCCAAACGACAGCCAAATCATCTGAGTGCCTGACGAAAGAGTTATTACAAGACGTGGAGTTAACGACAGAACAGAGGAGTGCTGCGGAGAAAATGATAGGTGAATTTGAAGACCTCTTCTCTCGTACTTCGGGTGACTTTGGTCGTACGAAGTCAACGCAACACAGGATAGATACAGGCAGCCATTCTCCTATCAAAAAACATCCTAGGCGGCTGCCGTTTGCTAAGCAAGAAGTGGGCAGACTTTTAGAGGAGATGCAGCGTGATGACGTCATCGAGCCATCGACTAGTCCCTGGGCCTCGCCGATTGTTTTGGTCCGAAAGAAAGATGGTTCCACCCGGTTCTGCGTTGACTATAGACGTCTGAATGACATTACCAAGAAAGACAGCTACCCTCTTCCCAGGATAGACGACACTTTGGACACTATCGGGAAATGAATGGTTCTCCACTCTGGATCTCAAGAGTGGCTACTGGCAAGTGGAGATTCATCCCGACGACCGTGAAAAGACTGCGTTCACCACTGGACAAGGATTGTGGCAGTTCAAAGTTATGCCTTTTGGACTCTGCAACGCACCTGCTACATTCGAGCGTCTAATGGAGACAGTGTTGAGAGGACTTTCCTACGAAGCATGTCTCGTTTATTTGGACGATATCATTATCGTCGGAAAGACTTTCGAAGAGCCTCTCGAGAACATTCGAAAAGTGCTGCAGAAATTAAAAGAGGCAAATTTGAAACTGAGTCCCTCGAAGTGCAATTTGTTTCGTCGGGAAGTACGTTACCTCGGGTACATAATATCCGCCCACGGAGTCCGAACTGATCCCGAAAAGACGTCCGCAGTCTAGAACTGGAGTCGTCCTGAGAATGTCCATGACTTAAAAAGTTTTCTCGGTCTGTGTACTTACTATCGGAAATTCGTGAAAGGCTTTTCTCAAATTGCAAGACCTTTTCACAAATTGACCGAGACTGGACAAAAATACAAAATGGACAAAAATTTTTATGGACTGACCAATGTGAGGACGCATTCAACGAACTGAAGACGGCTTTAACATCTGCGCCGATCTTGTCGTGTCCTCACCCTGACAAGCCATTTATCCTGGATACAGACGCAAGTAAGGAGAGTATCGGAGCAGTTTTTTCCCAGGAGATAGATGGCCAAGAACATGTGATTTCTTACTGGAGCAAGTGCCTTTCAAAGGCAGAACGTAACTATTGCGTTACGAGAAAGGAACTTCTTGCTATCGTCAAGGTCGTGGAACATTTCCATCATTACTTGTACGGCCGAAAGTTTCTGCTCCGAACGGACCATGCCTCTTTAACCTGGCTTCTAAATTTCAAGAATCCAGAGGGCCAGATAGCCAGGTGGATACAGAGATTACAAGAATATGACATCGAGATACGTCATCGGAAAGGAGCATCTCATGGAAATGCAGATGCTTTGTCGAGAAGGCTCTGCATAGACAGTTGTCGCTATTGCTCCAGGGCGGAGAAAAATTACCATCTGAAACATCCCGTTGTCCGCCAAGTTACATCATCAGCACCATCTCAAGATCCCTGGAGTGACGAAAATATTCGGGCGGACCAATTAGCAGATAGTGATATGAAACCTATTGTGGATTTTATGGAAAAGTCCGGCAATAAGCCCAGCTGGCAAGAAATATCATCTTGCAGTCCGGCAACAAAACAGTACTGGGCTTTATGGGATTCGCTTCGCCTGAGAAATGGAGTCCTGTATCGTAAATGGGAGTCGGACGACGGCAAGATGCTCCGATGGCAGTTAGTACTCCCTCGTTCGAGGATTCCGAAGGTTCTAGAAGATCTGCATAATGGCTTAACTGGGGGCCATTTAGGCATAATGAAGACCCTGCAGAAAGTTCGCGAGCGCTTCTACTGGGTTAGGGCTCCAGGCGATGTCGAAAAGTGCTGTGGAGCTTGTGACGCCTGTGCTGCCCGTAAAGACCCGAAGAAACGAAGCCGTGGAAAACTACATCGTTACAATGTAGGAGCGCCTTTCGAGAGAATTGCCCTCGACATCTTGGGACCTCTGCGAACTTCGGATGGCAACAAATGCGTCTTAGTTGTCATTGACTATTTCTATAAATGGCCCGAAGTGTTTCCTATTCCCGATCAAGAAGCTACGACCGTGGCAGAGGTATTAGTTCAAGAATGGATTTCCAGGTATGGAACCACTCTGCAAATTCATTCCGACCACGGAACGAATTTTACCTCTGCAGTCTTTAAAGGACTATGTCAACTTCTCGGAGTAGACAAAACTTAGACTACGCCTTTGCACCCACAATCCGACGGCATGGTGGAGAGGTTCAATCCTGGTATCTAGGAATCAAGAGGACTGGGACAAGAAACTCCCTCTCTTCCTGCTGTCCTATAGGAGTGCCGTCCAACAGACTACTGGCTTCACACCTTCCCAGATGCTGTTCGGCAGAGATCTTCGTCTTCCCGTCGATCTAGTGTTCGGCCGCCCTCCAGATACTGTGGATTTTCTATTTCTACATTTGTTGGATACCTTATTACCTCAGGTAACATTTAATTATCAGTGATTTATCTAACTGTGATAGTGAATTCATACAGAATTTTGTGCATTGACTTTATCCGATGTCTGTTCTACTGACATAAATGTTGATCCTGGATTTTCGTCAATTTCCTCTAATTAGTTATAGTAATATTCAATAAATACTTGAATACAATTTTCAACTACACTTATTAAATACTTCATACAACTTCAACTTCGATACAATTTTCAAAAAAACAATATTGTTAGTTGGTAGTAAGTTGGCGTATTTGTAAAACTTGTGTGCTTACGCGGGAAATGCCCCTTGCTGCTGACGTGACAGCTTACTCTTGTGTGTGTGTTTAACTGCAATATTATGCTTTCCTATGGATTTTCTACTTCTACATTTTTTGGATACCTTATTACCTCAGGTAACATTTAATTATTGGTGATTTATCTAACTATGATGGTGAATTCATACAGAAGTTTGTGCATTGACTTTATCATATGGCTGTTCTACTGGCATAAATGTTGATCCTGGATTTTCGTCAATTTCTTCTAATTAGTTAATAGTAATTTTCAATAAATACTTTAAGTTGTGCTTATGCTCAAGAATATATAATAATTCAAGATGAAGTGCTTATTTTTCAGACTTTTCAACGACTATACGATATTTAATTGAACTTTCTTTTTTTCTTCTGGCGAACTGTTTATTAGATAAATGTTTGTATAATACTTTTAATTTAAATCTTATTTAGTACTACCAACTGGCTTCAGTTTTTCTGGTCGGTTGAGGCTGTGTATGATAAAATTTATATTACCTATGGTATGCTTATATTGTCTATATTATGCTTGTATTGCCTTGCTGTGTATATACTACTGCATAAACGCAGCATTATCGTCTCAGTTTCTCCGCAACTTGATTATTTGCGCCCTACATTTTTCGCTTGCACTGGTGTGTAGTATATGATATTTTCCTTATATATCTTCTGCTCCTGTTTTAAAGGCCTTTTGATAGTACTGGGGTTGAATATAGGGTATTAATCAGTTTGAGACATTATTCCACAGCTATAGAGATTAGTCTCTGTGGTACACCTCGTTTTATTTTTTTATTTTTATTTTTTTGGCTGATATTTGTATCATAAGTGGGCAATTATGAGTCTGACGGCTATGGATGCACCGTTGGTTTCAGAGATCCCCTTGGACGTGACACTGGAGCCAAGAATTACCGAAAAGGGGGCCCTGGTGATCCTTAATAGACTTAGACAGAGGTTTTCTACGGTTGTAACGGATGCGAGAGCTAGGAAGTTGTACACTATCCAGGTGGGAGATGAACTAACAAACATTATGAATGATTTTTATAACTTTGGTGTTATTGTCTCGATCAGATATAATAAGAAAGTTAGACATCTAAAAAATATGATGACTGAGGTGAAGACCCAGAGGACTTTTGCCGAAATTGTGGCTCAGGAGGCAGATAGGGTAAGAGAGAAACTCGTTGAGCTGAGGCCAGAGCCGGAGCCTGGAACAGAGGAAAGGGATACGGAGGTAGAACATGTTGTAATTATTGAGAGCATGGATGAAGACCAGGAAGGGGATGATATTCGGAGGGAGATTAGAGATATAACAATGGAAGAGGAGTTAAGGATTATGCCAATTGATGTTTTCACTACGAAGACGAAAAAAATATATACTTAAGACTTAAAATAGGACTGATGCGTACAATATCCAGCAACAACTGCTTGGTGTTGAGAGGGTAAGGGAGAAGTTTAGAATTAGGATACCTAGGAGGGGAGTTGAAAAGCTGATGCTTAGGGGAGTACCAAAGACCATCACTAGGAAACAGTTGAACGATGCTATGAAGAATATATATGAGGACATTTAGGCTGTTGCAATCCGATTATTTGGGACAGATAACTTTGTATCCTGGCTTGTCGAAACAAATGCTGTAGGTAAGAGGGAGCTGTTGGATAGAGGTAAGATGTGTGATTCAATGAGCAGAATTGCCATTGTGCCATATCTGGAATTTTATAGATGTCGAAATTGTCAAGTTATTGGGCATCGCTCTTTCGAATGTGATCGTAAACAAGCATGTCCAAAGTGCTCAGGTGAGCACAGTCAATCTGAATGTAATTCAGATAGGGAGAGATGTGTTAATTGTTTTGAACACGCTGAGTTCTTTGTTGAATGCGATCATCGACCTGACAGTAGGAAATGTCCGGCGTTTTTACAATACAAGAATCAATTGTTTCAAGCAGCTAGGAAGGGTAGGAGACCTCCACAGTAAAAGAAAGGGAGAGAAAGGGGAAGGAGATAGAAAAAGGAAAAACTAATTTATAATGCCTGATCTTTATAAACAAATCAATATTCTACAGATAAATTTAAATCATTGTCGGGCGGCTAATTTGGCGTTGTTCTCATTTGTTATGCAGAATGCTGATAATATTATTCTCATACAGGATCCTTATATATTTGACAAAAAGTTATATGGTTGTCCTCAGTTGTTTAGATCCTTTTTCTCAATAGATCGCACAGCAACAATAGTTGTTAAAAATAAGTATCTGGCCACTGAGATACATAGTTCTAGTAATTCAATATTTATAAAGTTATACTTGAAGGATAAAACATATACTGTGGGCTCACAGTATTCACCCCTCTCGTCGAATATTGAACAGGACTTTTGCGATTGGACACAGGTTATAAATAATATGGAGAATTTTATATTAGGTGCTGACTTAAACGCGCACGCAGAACTTTGGGGATATGATCATTTGAACCGACGAGGTCAGATTGCTTTGGAAAATATAGCTGAAAAAAACCTTGTAGTGTTGAATGACCCGCAGTCTCCCCCAACATGGTCCCATGATGCACATACAGGACACCCTGACCTAACAATAACTTCCTTGGATATAATATCAACAGTAACCTGCTGGCAGGTCTTAGATTCTGAGACCTGCAGCGACCACAATTACATATCGTACACTATACAGGATAATCCTTCCTATACTACGGACTACCGATATAAAACAAAGTTTGAAAGATTTACTAAATTTAACAAGCTATATGGTAGATTTCTGAATAATAGCATCCACAATATATCAGTTGCTGAAAATTCTTGTTGTCTGCAGGGGGCCATGAAGGACTTTCAACATTCTTTAATAAATCTATGCAATCGTACTTTGAAGAAGAAGAAGAATAAATTTATCGTTAATATTTCATGGTGGACAGATGAGCTAACTGCAATGCGAAACAGGATTACGGCAATGTATAGAAGGAAAATAAATAATCCTGACGTGGAATCTTATAGAATAACTTACAATAAAGAAAGAGCTCTTTACAGGAAATTAATCAAAAAATCTAAAGAACTTAGTTGGAAAAAGTTTTGCACAAATACATCAAATGCTTTTGGTAAGGTATTTAATAAGGTTAAAAAAAAAAAGAAATGATCTGAATATAAACAAAGTCTTCTATGGCCTTCCTGTGGACACTCACTATAATGTTCTACAAGAATTGCTGGTGGACACTCATTTTCAAATGACGGGTGACCATGGTATTTTTGTTAATGAGTATATAGATAACATTTCGGAATATACGCCAATTTCTATAAAGGAATTGTGTTATTGTATCCAGTTACAAAATAATAACAAATCACCTGGCCTTGACAAGATTGACGGTCGCATATTAAAACAACTGCTCTATAATAACTCTACTGATCTAATAATGATTTTTAATAAGTGTTTCTCATTAGGTGTCTTTCCAAAAGTCTGGAAAATTGCATTAGTGATCTTCTTTCAGAAACGCAAAAAGGACCCCCGTGAGCCCAAATCATATAGACCCATATGCCTCTTGAGTACTTTGGCTAAAACACTTGAACGAATAATTAAGATTAGAATCATGACTCATTTGGAAAATATAAATTTTTTGCATAACAACCAACATGGTTTTCGAAACAATAGAAGCACTATATCTTTATTAAATATTGTTAAAAATAAAATAGGCACAATTCTGCAAGACAATAAATTTTTGCGCCCTTGTGTCTTTTGATATACAGGGCGCATTTGATAATATAGATTGGGATGTCATTAAAGGTATTATAGCTGAGCTTCCCATACAGGATTACCTAAAATCAGTTTTAATAGATTATTTGAATGATAGATTTATAATTTCTAGAACGCAAATCCATACAGTAAATAAACAAATTTTTAAAGGTTGTCCCGAGGGCTCCTGTATAGGACCTATGCTGTGGACTTTCGTTGCAGACAAAATTTTAAAAGAGTACAATAAAATATATCACAATCTTTGGGCCTACGCTGACGACTTCTTGATTTTGACCCCTGCTAACACACGCCCTGAGGTTGAGCAACTCGTTAACACCCAAGTTGAACTTTTCAGTAGTATTTTCCAGAAATTTAACCTAAAAATTTCTATTAATAGAACTCAGGGAATGATTTTTCGTAAAAAAATAACTGGTAAAAAGTTACAGACAAGAAATCCTATTTTTAAACTTATGGGTCATACAATTAAACTAGTTAAAAATTTAAATTATTTAGGAATAGTATTTGATTATAAATTAAACTGGAACGGACATCTGGATAACATTCAATGTAAAACCTCAAACTTCATTAAAAACCTAGCATATGTATCTCACTTAAAATGGGGTGTAGAATTTAAAATATTAAAAATCTGGTATAGAACAGTACATGAAAAACAGATAGATTATGCGGCAGTAGTCTGGTTTCCTTCACTAACAGTCACTATGAGAGAAAAGCTTATTCGAATACAAAGGCAAATACTATTATAACGTACAAAGGCATTCAAACGCACTTCTACAATAGCCCTTAATGCTTTAACAGGTATCCCTCCAATTATTATCACTATAGAGTCCAGTTTGAAAAAATATTGCATTTTAAAGGAAAATAAAGCGGTCACTATAAATAATACACCACTATTGCCTAATAATTTTTAGTGTGCTATAAATAGATTACCCACTCACTTGTTTTCAGAAATTAAGAATTTCAAAATTGATAAAAAAAAATTAAACAAAGTAAGCAAAATGAATATTTGGAGATATATACTGATGGATCACATATGGAGGTGGGGACAGCCTATGCTTTTACAGCCAAAAAAGATAATAGATATATTTTTGATTTTAGTGAAAGATTATGCAATAGAAATACAATTTATCAGGCCGAACAATTGGCTATTTTGAAGGCGATTCAATGGACAATAGCAAATAATTATAATAAAGTAATAATTTATACAGATAACAACTCAACCGTTGAAGCCTATAAATCTCCTTTGCTCTCAACTTCTATAATGTGCAGTAGTCTAGAACTCATAATCGCCAATAGTCATATAGAATTTGTAATTGCCTGGATTAGGGGTCACGTCGGGGTCGAAGGAAATGAAAGAGCAGACCAGCTTGCTAAAGAGCCATTACTTCAAGATCATAATAATGTAAATGTCAATATTCCATATCCTACTTCATACATTGATTTACTTATTAAACAGGAAATTATAAATACCTGGCAAGATGAATAGATTAACTCAAGTAATGGTCGCTACACATATAATTTTATTAAACTGTGAAATTTTCCCAAACAATCATTCATCCTGTTATTGTTCCTTTTCTGACTGGCAACGGTTAGTTTCCGATTTATATGTATAAGATTGAAAAACTGGATAATGATCTATGTATAGGCGGCCGTCAGGGTCACCCATTGCACTATATTTTTGAAAACTGTCTCATAATGCCACATCACTTCAGATCTAATAATAGTATGGATATATATCAACAATTTTTATTTTTAACTCAATGTAAAAACTACTTACGGCAAATATGTCTTATTTACGCTGAATTGCAGAAGCTATATTTAGAATATCTTAGATGAAAAATTTACCATAACAGTACTAGTGTGAAGCGCAATATGTGGATGAACTTACTTATCTTTATGGGATGTTGCTTTTTTTATGCTTATATGAAGGCTTCAATGTTTATATGAAGGTGCCTATATTACATTGCGAATATATGTGTATATATATGTGAATATGTGTTCATGCGTATGTGTATATATGTATATATATTGTTTTGTTTTCAATGTATTTTAAGTTGTATGTTTGGATTGCAATTTGTATCCTCACACAGCATTATAATAGTATTGGAAAATATGGATGTGTATATTTGTATATGTATGTATATAGGGGTTTGATAATTTATGATGCAAAAATATTAGTTTAAAATTTTAAATGTGTTGTAGTGTCGCTCTTGGCTTTAATTTCCCGCTGATAGTTCCTCCTCCTCTGGCCGTGACAGCGCGGTTTTAGGTCTCCTCCGGAGGGTTCTTAGTTGAAAACCGCTTTCACGGTCGGCGCTCCCTCCAGATACGCCTTCATCGCCAAAGAAGTACATGGAAAATCTCCGGCACGGTTTGAAGACGTGCATCATTTTGCTCGGGAGCGAATCAACCTGAACAGGGAGAGGATGAAGAATCGCTACGACACGAACGCTACAGGACACGAGTTCAACGTAGGTGACAAAGTTTGGCTATGGAATCCTACTCGACGGAAAGGCCTGTCTCCTAAGCTGCAATCGCCGTGGGACGGTCCTTACACAGTCCTAAACCGGCTGAATGACGTCATTGTACGGATTCGTAAGTCACCTAACTCGAAACCAAGAGTTGTACATTACGATCGGCTAGCCGTTTACCGCGGTGGTAATTAGTTATTTGACTATCAGACCATGGTAACTATGGCGTAATTCCTCCTTTCTTTCAACTCTCATTTCTTTCCTGTCTTTCTCTTCTCTTCCTCTTTCTTCAACTCTCTTTCACTCACTACTTACGCCATGTTTAGTGTACATGTTTGTAATATATGGTTTCTATTAATGTGTATTTGTTTATTACATTTATTACTTATTAGTGTAATTGTTTATTATTTCTATTGTTTATTTATTAGTGTGTATTTGCTTACTGTGTTTATTGATTATTTGCTTAAATTATGTTGTTAAGATTTGGTTAAAGGTTGGACACTGTATATATTTTTGTGACCTCCTAACTGGGAGATTGTACTGCCCTGGACGTGCAGTCCTTTGGAAGGGGGCAATGTTACGAATTTTCGGCGCAACCCGCTGCTCTGGGGCTTAAAAAGGTTTAAAATTTGTATTCTACGCTTCAAATAGATAAATTTTGCTTTTTGTTGCATCAAAATCGGCCAATTAGAACCGGAGATACGGAGGTTTCAGTTTTCCTATCCTAAATCGGTTTAGAAATAAGTAGACTTTTAAGAAGCTCAAAAGTTTCTTGGCACTTCTCTGTCCAACTCCATTTAACCCCTTTTTTCAATAATGTATTTAATGGATGTCGAACTTTTGCATAATTTGGAATAAATTTATTATAAACATTAATTGTGCCCAAGAATCTTTGGAGTTCTTTTACATTGCTTGGTGGTTGCAAATTCTTAATTTTTTCAATGTTGATATTATCTGGAGCAATGGTTCCTTCATGAATGTGATAACCTAGAAAATTTATTCGTTGTTGCAAAAAGGTACACTTAGCTAACTTCAATTTGATGATGTTGATCATTATGATATCGTCGAAGTAGTGGCATGCGAAATTAATTTTGTACTTGTCTAGAATTCTCCTAATAGTTCTATTAACGCTTTGAAGACGGGCGGTCGATTTTTCAACCAAGCAGTAGAACACCTTAAAGGACGGGCTTGGTTCATATTTCGACCAACTAATGCTTTCCCCTCTGTAATTGTTTACCTGTACTGGACCGGCGGGGAGAGATGTCAACATCCATCCATCAATTCAGTTGCACGCCAGTTCCTGAAAAGGAGCATATACGCGTAAAGGTAATCCCCTTGTTCAAGCAGTTCGTTTTACTTCGGGGGCGGGAAAGAGTAATCCATCAATGATTGTTGCACAAATAGCAGCTTCAGTTAAGAGTCACTGAAATGGGGAAAAGCATTTTTCAGATGCTCCCGTCCTTCTGAAACAGCACGGCCAAAATTTCCCCGCCGGGAAAAGGTTAAAGATGGCAGGTGCATTTTTTAACCCAAAAGGAAGCCTAGTCCATTCATTCTATGTAACATTAGGTGTTACGGGAGTTGAGTGTCGTGGAAACGGTGGTAAGGTGAGGGTGAGGCATGGATGTTGAGGTCTCCTGGATGGCTCGGGACTCTGAGCTGCTATTGCGGGAGTGCTGTGTAGTCGTGAACCAGAGGGAGAGGCATTCGTGGCGCATTCTCGGCGTGGAGAACTAGGCGAGGCGTTGACGGGCAGAACACGCGATGCGGCGCGACTGGGTAAAGACTCTGGCTTAGAGCCGACCCCGGCCGCTCGCTGTTTGTAGTCGTAGTCGGGCCAAGGATGGAAGAAATAAGACGGACCCAAATACGATTACATGATTTTATTTGACGACTGGGTACATCTTATCTTAGCAGTTGCGTCACGGGGAAATCTGCTCCTGATCCGTCGCAAGTCCTTATAAAAGCTCTGGACGTCATGACACATGACCTCAAACGCGTTGCAATCATTGGCCAAAAGCTGAAACTGGGCAGCTGTTTTCCCAGGGTTTGTTATGACTTTCAAGACGCCTATGTGGCTGGCTGCCGGGACCGTCTACAAAGTTACAAAGGAATTGCAAGGGACCGTGTATTAATTGCAGTTTTTGAACGCGGATTTCTTTGTTCCAACTGAATTAAACTGCGTAGTTCCAGAAATATGGGATTTTCATAGGCTTTTGACTTGCAATGTTACATATATATATATGTGTGTTTCTAGAAATCTCGAGAAATATTGGTCCTAGGGCTTAGATCTCTTCACTTTTGGGGACTTATTTTTGGCGCCAAATTTGACGATATTTCGCCAAGCTTGGCGACATTTTGGTCATTTGGCGCGATTTTCCCTATGGGGCCTGTAAAGCTGCTTTTATTGCATTAAAAACGCATAATAACCTAACATTTCTCTTCTATGACGTAATCAGAAGACCCGCTTTATCTGGAATCTTCGAGAAATATACTTTTCTAGAAGCTGCTCGCAGCTTCTGCCTCCTCTATAAATTCCACCAGCGCGCTGCTCCGAGAGTTCAGTGTTGATCAAGTTTTGAGAGAGTGAATACGCTTGCTTTGTGATAGAAGCTGTGTTTCGCGCTGTTTGTGAAGCTTTGAATTTAAGTGCTGTGTGTACATTTTTCATCGCTGAGTCTTGAGAGACTGTTAGTGTTATTTCTCGTATATTTTCACTGAATTTTTGCCAGTGAAAGTGTTCTATTTTGTGTGAGAAATACAGCATTTGTGAGAGCTTCTGATCTAAGCGAACTGTTAAAAGCACATTACTGTTTAATTGTGCTTGTGAATTTTGTACAGCTGATTGTTCCACGAAGTTCTAGAAGTAATAAAGTTGTATTCCATCCTGACCAGTGGACTTTTACTAGAAATTTCTACACCAACTGGACTTTAGAACGACGAACCCGGAAACAAGCAGAGTAGTTCTGCAACAATATGAATGCATACGACTCCGTCCATTCCTGATTGAATGCTCGGTTTTCTTCTTCAGTTCTTCTCTTTTTTTTTTTTACCAGATGCCATGCTGGCGTCGGAGCTGAAGAAACGGTTTTTTGTTTTTAAAATTTAACTTAGCTATTCAAAGCGGTAAATAATTTATTTACCATTATTATTTCGTTAACACAATCCTCATATATGTATTCCGATTCTGTGACTAATTTTATTATATTAAACGCGTACGTACTTTTGAGAAGATAATTCTCTTCTAAATCGTATTCTTCTTGAAACAACAAGCGTAGACGCGCAAAACAGCAAGCGATTAAATTAACACACATGCAATGTAACGTCGACCGCTTTATACGAGGATGGCTGACTGACATTCGAGTGAGACAGAAATGGAATGCAATTGGCTCAAAGATAAACATGGTCACGGAGTCTCATCTCTAAGAACAAAACAATAGATCATATTTATCTCTTTACGGTCATGTTAAAGTGAGATTTGTAATTAAAAATTATGAAAATAGAAGCTTTTCAGAAATTAGGTACTTAAAAGTATGTTTTCTTATTTTTTAAGTTATTTAATAATAAATTATTAAATTTTTCGTATGGAACTGGAGAGCCCCAACTTTGCATCAAAAGAGCCACATGCGGCTCGCGAGCCGCAAGTTACCGACCCCTGTGCCAGCTCCATCTTTGTTTTTAGTCTGCTGCCTGAGATAGATGGCCCTTTGCCTCAATATTGCAACATCACTGGTATGATGATGGCTAACCTGAATTGAGTTTATTGAGATGAAAACACATTAAATTGATTTAGGAATTATATTAAACGCATATTACATAATTGGTATTAAGCACAAAGAGTGTTCAACTAAGAGGAAGAAACATGAAAACTTGCATAACTATAGGAAGAAATGTAGATTGTATTAGCAATAAATAATAGGAAAGGGATGTGTAAAAGCAATTGCTAACACCACCACCCCCACCACCCCATCCACCGAAAAAAAACTAACCTATATTTCTAATTAATGTTCTCGTAATAAAATCACTCCAAATAACAGGTGTTTAAAACATGAAGTAATAAAAAACTTTCTAAAGTAACACCATAAAGTTTACTTCAACAGCCAGACAGCTGTTTCGAGCAAAAACTTTTCGGCCCTTCCTCAGTGACAATCACCGTTGTAGTAAACTTTATGGTGTTATTTTACACAATTTTTATTATTTTATTTAGTACTAGCTGCGTGCCCATTCTTCGCACGGTAGGAAACGAAAAATTTCCTCACATGTGTAATTCGAATAATTCCAGTGATGTGGAATCTAAAAAAAGCAAAATTATTTCACTCTTGACTTAGAATTTGCGTCATATATGTAATAACCTGAGATCATTGCAATATAATGACACACACACGCACAAAGAAAAAACTATGTCAGCGTCATTCGGTATCAAAAAAGTGAAAATGGACCGTTTGCAGTGAACTTCTCACTTTCAAAATGTCTTATTTCCGCAGACATGCTGTCTTTTAGGTTAACGTTTTAGCGTTAAATACCTCAGACACTACATGAAATGGACATTTGTTTTATTTTAAAAATACGTCACTCTCTCTTGGAACCCTTTACAAAAAAGAAAGAGATAAGAAATAAGACTGCGCTATTTATAAGGGCTATAAAATTGTTTTTCTAGATTATGCCGTTTAATTTTCTTCTCACAAATAAATCCTGTATTTATAAAAGGAAATCGACCCAAGCAAAGAAATCGTCTGCTCGCGGGACCCGTTTTTATTTATTTTTTTCAACTGGCAATTTTAGTCATTGTTACTGTATCCAGGACAACCAAACCGCAAGATATCAAACCGAAATGTAAGCAGCTGCTACTGAAATGAAAATCCTTCTTTACTTAAAAATTCGTAAAAATTCTCCTAATTTATATTTTTCCTCCGTTCTTCTTTTAAAAGTAGGCGAATTGTGTGCTCCGTCTTTTGCCGAAATATAAAAAAGTTATGAATGATAGAATTCAAGATGCAGCTGTTTTAAAAATATTTTACGACAGTCAGCGTCAAATTTAATTTTATTTGAAAAATTCCCAAAAATCTGCAAATTATGTTACACAGTCCGAACAAACAGTTTTTAAAAGAAAATTTTCTCCTCTATACGATGATGTAAATATCGTTTTCTTGCGAGTGCAATTACCGGCGTTATTATGTATTACGCAAGAAAAATCGCTAAAAATTGGACCAAACATAAAATAAAACATTTTCTAATTCGAATTTCGAAAACATCGCTTCGAGGTGTGTCGAGACCCGTCTTGGAGAATTTCCGTACAAAATTTGGTAGGTCTAAGATCACCCGTTTCGGAGCTACGCGAGACACAGGTTTTGTGGCAAAAATTTGAAACTTTGCTATGATGAATGGAGAAAATAGCTATGAAAGAAAGCTTGGAATGTATTCTAAATTTAGACCTTGTACCTGCGAAATGTGAAACAAACAGAAAAACATTGCTTGAATATATGTTCCAATAAAAATATTTCAAGGTTTTATTTTTATTTTATTTTATTTTATTTTATTTTATTTTATTTTTGTATGGAAACTACTTATTATAGAAAAATATAGTAAGGAGCTAATGGCATTGGCAGTTGATTGCAGTCACTAATATTATTATTGATATCATTTCTCTTTATTTTTAGAGATGATCTTGGATAACTGATTTTTATAATTTAAAACAGCATCACTTGTATTAAAGATTCAGATGACAAAGAGTGGTCATAACTTAGTGGGTTAAGTGGTTATAGATGGCAAAGCATGCTGATTGTAAAGTGAAATTGGAGAAACGTTGGCACTTGGCACATATACTGGTAATACCTTTACCAGGTTCCACGGTATATTAATCTTCTGAAACAATATGGCAGGTATGGGCAACCTTTGGAAAGTTGAGGGCTAAACTTCAGGATGTTAGCGAAGTCGCGGGCCGTATAATTGGTATTTATATGGTATTTCGATTGGTTTATATAGGTTTTGATATATTTTACGAGCGGATGAAAAGCTGTGGCGGGCCACATCCGGCCCACGGCCGGCGGCTGCCCATATGTGCAATAGGGAGTGAAACTTTTTATAAATTCCTGTAAGTGTATATAAAAACGTGTTGAAATAATGCAACATCAGTCGAAAATATGTTAATACAGATTAAGGAGAGCTGGATACTACAGATTTCTAATGACACAAATATAAATATAAAAAAGTATGTATATTCAATTGTTAGTTCTAAAAAAATTTTTAGATGTTTCTATGATTAAGATATATACAGTCACGTGCAAAAGTTTAAAACCAATAGCCGTTTTCCTGTATTTTAACAGATTGTATTATTTTCGCGAGTGATTGCGTGACGTCATGCGTTGATTCCATCATACGCTATCTACTGCTATAAATAAACGTGCCTGTCTCATTTATCAGTAATTCGTTATTGAATTTTGCATACACAGTGCTGTTGTATAATGGTTGTAATGGGTAAAAAACCTTCACTTCCTGCTGAAAAACGGGCAAATATAGTGGTCCTGCATGAAGATGGCTTTTCTGAACGTGAAATAAGTTTGAAGTCAAATGTGAACAAGAAAGGTGAGCATCAATGTATCAGTAAATTCAAAATTTCGTGAAATTATACGGATCTTAAGAGAAGTGGTCACCCAAGAAAAACTAGTGCGAGTGATGATCATGTGATATGAAGGATGGTCACTCAATCTCCAACAACCTCCTGCAATACAATTAGAGCTGCTCTGTCTGCAAAGGGTACCAACGTCAGTTCGAGTACTATTTCAAAAAAAGTTTGACTACAGACTTTAATTTATTATCCTATAAACCTGCAAGAAAACCTCGACTTACTCAAAGTATGAAAAAGAAACGACTGATTTTGGCCAGACAAAATCAGAATTAGACCGAACAACAGCGGAGTACAGTGTTGTTTTCCGATGGGTCAAGTGTTCAGCAGTTTTCTGCACATGCTAAATGTATTCGACGCCCATTTGGAAAAAGATATGATGACAGATACAGTGAAATCCCTCTATAACGATATTTTGGGGGTCAAAATAATATATCGTTGTAAAGAGAATTATCGTTATAGAGGGAATCGATATTGGAACGAAAAGATTTATGTTCTTCATATATCCCATACCCTGCGGTGTCACCAGAAAGTGTTCTGTTTTCATTCAGCACACCCTCGCAAGTAATATATAATAAATGAAAGGAGAAAAATATGTTTATAATTTTCAGTAATTTTCCCAACACTCATAAATTTTAGTTAAATACCCTTGCCGCCTCGCCAGGGATTCTAGCAGCGATATAGCTTATAAATATTTATAGCATATTTGTATAACAAATATATAATGTCTACATAAATAATACCTGAATGCCGCAAAAGCGTTTTTTAAAATGTATTAGATATTAATTGAAAATACATACCCATTAATTTATCCTTATTTATTTTAATTCTGTGTAAAGAAATCGGAAATTGTTGTTTGCTTTTTTGAATTATTCGGAGATAATCTTATGCAGAAAAAACGAAGTGCATCTAAAGAATTTAGATGCTCCTCGGGTGCATTAGGTAAACTTGAAATAAAGTTATGAAGCGCATCAATTGAGCACACCGCTTCTCCAGGAGATAAATTTGACTGTAGCATAGTGGAATCATCTTTTTCATTCACATCATCAACATCATCGTCGTCTTCTGACTCTTCTTCAGCGGTATCACTTCGTATTTGAGAAAGAATATCTTCATCCGTTAGTTCTGGAAAGATCTGCACTTCATCATCGATATTTAAATAATCATGAACAGATATTTCAAACTTTTTTCCAACTTTATCTTCGTAATCTGTCAGAGAATTTTGAAGGCTTGAAATAGTTTTTTCTTCCTCAGAATATTAGCAAGAAGTTTCACCTCGACTATCTTCGTTATTTTGAATGAAGCCAGCTTTTTCCAACAATTATGTATGGCTTGTGTCTTCATTTCCCACCAGCTGCCAGCAACCCATTCACATGCATCCTTAACAGTAACACTAAGAGCCTCGGGGTGCTTTTGATCAATATTAAAAATCATTTTATCCAGTAATCGTTTTCTGTAATACCCTTTGTTACATTTTATAAAGCCCATATCAAGGGGTTGTAGAGTTGCAGTAGTGTTTGGTGGAAAAAAGTAAACTTCTACATTCTGCAATTTTGGAATGGGTTTATGTGCAGAGCAGTTGTCAATTAAAATAGCGATATTTTTCTTCCTCAATTTCATATCTTTATCCAGTTTCGATAATTATTCGCTAAATATTTTTGAAGTCATCCAAGCTCGCTTATTCGCAGTATAGTCTACTGGTAAGCTCTTAATGTTTGTAAAACATCTTGGCTTTAGGGATCTTCCAATTACAAGAGGTTTTAATTTATCCTTTCCTGACATATCCTTCCCTACACAGCAGTACTGTTAACCTTTGTTTGGATTTCTTGCCCCCTTCACAGGCTTCTCCTTTGAAAGCTAATGTTCGTTCAGGTAGCATCTGAAAAAATAACCCCGTCTCATCTGCATTATAAACATCATCAACAGAATATTTTTCAAAAATTTTACACATTTCTCTCTGACGCCATGTGTGTACGTCATCCACTAGCACTGATTTCTCTTCGCCATGTAACCCATGGACAGATATCCCATGTCGGTCTCGAAATCTTGTTAGCCATCCATTGCTAGCCTTAAAATCTGTGTTCCCGATCATAAAGGCAAATTTTCTTGCTTGCTCGCAAATAATTGGTCAATTTATAGGTACATTAAACGCCCGCTTTTCTCTGAACCATTTTAAGGTAGCAGCATCTATTTCGTCATTTACAGCTGTCTTTATTCTTTTCCTTTGTGGATCGAAGTCATTTGAGTTGAAAGTGTTTTCAATTTCTGTCCGTTTCTTTAAAAATGTGGGACAGTCGACTGTGAAAGTCCGTATTTTCTGCAAACCTCAGCTTGCTTCATGCCTTTATCAAAATCTTTTATGATGTTGAATTTCACTTGGATGGATATTTGTTTTCTTTTAGCCATTTGCTTTCTATTTTCACTAAACAAACTTCACAGTAAACAAAACTCATAAATAATTTAAAATATCCTCGTGTAATAATCGACCTCGATAGGATTTATCGGAGGTTAAAATTCTCACTCAAGTTCAGATAAAAGGACGTATCGTTCTCTATATCATTTGCGGTGAAAGGAATCCTTGACCATTTTTTAAAGAGGGGGATAGGAATCAAAGATGTGTCATCCAGGAAATGCCAACCTACCAGCCTCTTGTTCACAGCATGTGTAAAATGATTTCAGCAGTGATACAAAATTAAGGAGGTCCGACAAAATTCTGACTACACTTCAATAACCTTGTCAGTCAATCTTGTTCATTTGTAACAGATGTTTTTGTTGCGGAATTCCATTAAATCTCCTTTTTCTATGTGTGGTCTTAAACACGACTGTTTTTGTAAATTCAAACCATTCAGCAAATATTTTCTCTACATTTAAGCCACTTTTACAAGTTCAAATTTTCAGTCTAAAAGTCATTGTGAATGTACTTTATAAGTATACTATTTTCCAGCGCATTAGAGGTTCAAATAACGAAAATAAATCGGTCATGCTTTCATATTTGCAATTATTTTACTGTTTTAGGTATTATGCATAAGCAGTTCTATTGTGTGAAATTTCTAACAAATCATGAACGACTTTTTTATAAAATTAAATCGTCATAATAAATTATAATTTTCAGAAGTACTTTTTCTTAATCAAAACTTTCCTTCATTTATTTTTCTTTAAAAAAAGTCTCCCCCCCCTTCCCATAACCAAAATGGTTTATTACTTTAAAATCTAAATATTCCAAATATCGGGGAAGGGTATTTATATAAATATATATATGTATATATAGCACTCAGTCTATACTATGTATTTATATAAATACCCTTAGTCCCATATTTCTAATATTGGAATATTTTTTAGATTTTAATCAACTATTTTTGTTGGTTGGGGGGGGGGGGGAGTAATTAAAAAAAAATTAAGGAAAGCTTCGATTTAGAAGAAATATTTCTGAAAATTCTAATTTGTTATGGCGACTTAAGTTCATAAAAAAACGTTCAAGATTCGTTAGAAAATTTTCAAAATAAAACTGTTTATGAACATTATCTAAAATGTGGTAAAATAGTAGTAAATATGAAAGCATTATCGATTTCGTTTTGTTACTGCGATCTATTTAAACCGCTGAAAAATGGTTGTGAATTGTCGTTATTTAAACACATTTAAATCGTTGAAAAATGGTCGATAAATAGGCGTATTACCATTTTTGAATTGGTTTAAAAATGTTGGGAAATGTTTGCTATAAAGGCACACTATCGTTTCTGCAACGGTTTTAAAACACTGTAAAATGGCCAAATAAATGCACTGTCGACTTTTTTTCGTTTCGGCAAACGTTTATAAAACGTGGGAAAGAATGGGTGTTAAAGCGATGGAAAACGATGACACATTTGCGCTCCAAAGAACCCGTTTCCACTGATCTACGGTCCAATTTCGATGTGCTTTGCACCACATTAACCGAGCAGTGCGGTTGGACTTTGTGATCAAAGGCTTATGGGCAGCAGCACGACCATGAAAACCAAGCAGTTGTGCTTCCTTACGGATGGTATTCATTGAAACAATACTCCCCGATGCCTGTTGAAACTCCTCGTGGATGAGGGCCATCGGTTGGGTGCGGTTCTTCCGAATTTCTCTGGACAGCACTCGTCGGCCTCTATCTCCCAGTTTCGTTGGTCTGCCGACTCGGGGCACATTCGGACAATCACCGCTCACCTTCCACTTCTTAATCACATAGGCCACTGTCAATTTTGGGTACTTCAGATCGCTGTATATGTCCCTTAAGGATCGGCTACATTTGTGATACCGATAATTATACCTTTCTCGAAACCAGAGAGCTCCGAACTGCGCGGCATCTTTCATGCGACTAATGCCGATGCTGTTTCCTACACGATATATACCGGCGGAGGCCATGACGTACCTCAGGACCGCAGATATCGTCATTTGCATAGGTGTCCAAATACTTATTGGTAGACAGTGTAATATCGGAACAGGAATTAAGTGAGGTCGTGGAAGTTTGTCCTAATAAAATTACTGAGAGTGGATATTTTTTACCCCACAGACCGGTTTTAAGAGAGGATAAGTCAATTACGAAAATTAGGATGGTGTTTGATGCTTCCTCAAAAGAAAGTCCCCGTAATTCTTTAAACGACTGTTTATGGCCTGGTCCTAGTCTTAACCACTGTGTGTTAGACGTGTTAATTAATTTCGGAATTCATGAAGTTTTGGAATTCTGCGAAGATTTAGAGAAGGCATTCCTTCAAATCGGGATAACAGAGCAAGATCTCGATTATTTAAAATTTGTGTGTTTTCCAGACGAAAAGGGAAATTTGAAATTTCTCAGATTCACTAAAGCGCCTTTTGGAGTTTCGTGCAACCCTTTCATTTTACCTGCCACAATTAAGCACCATATTGGAAAGTTCAAAGATCATCCCGAAGTTGTTAAGATATTAGATACTCAATTATACTTGGATCATTTAATAACTGGCTCGAAGTCTCATGATGAAGCTTACTAATTATCGTGGACAGCTTCAGATATTTTTAGAAAGTCATGAATGAACTTAAGGAAGTTCAGCACTAATTCCGTGAAACTTAGAAAACTGTGGGAAGAAAATCAACTAGGTTATGATCAGGATAGTTCAAACGGTCCTAAAAAAATATTGGGATTTTTATGGAATAGCAACTCAGATAGTTTACATTTAAAAATGGAAGCAATTCCCGGTGATTGGAGAATTAATCCCACAAAGCCAATAGTCCTTAAGGCCATGTCAAAGATATTTGATCTTATTGGATTGATGGCCCCATTTATGAAAAGTTTGTAACAAGAAAATTGGCGTCGAGGTTTAGAATGGGACACTGATTTACCTAAATATCTAAAAGACGAATGGAAAAGTTGGATTATCGAAATTCAAGAGATACATAAGTTTGAAGTTTCCCGGATATATTTTCCGGTAGGTATTACGTTTTCTGGCGTAAATCAAATTCATCCGTTTTCAGATGCGAGCCTTAAAATTTTTGGAGCCGTTGGGTTTTTCAGGTGTAACTCAACCGATAATGAAACTGAAGCAAGTCTAATTTTTGCGAAATGTAGAGTATACCCTATCAAACCATACCTAGATTCGATTAACCATACCTAGATTGGAGTTAATGGGTGCTGTAATAGCTGCTCAAATGGGTAGCTATTTAAAAAGAATTCTTGATATTCGGAATTTAGATATCCATTATTGGTCAGACTCTACAATAACACTTCATTGGATAAAGGGTTAAGCTTTGCATTGGAAGCCCTTTGTTTCGAACAGAGTGACAGAAATTTAGTCTTTGTCAGAACCAGACAATTGGCATTATTGTCCTGGTAAGAACAACCCAGCCCACCTTGTGACGCGAGATAAAAATTTAACGAAGCTCCGAGAGAACAATCTTTGATTCTATGGACCAGAGTGGCTGTAAATGCCGGAATTTTGTTGGCCGTTAAATGAAGAAACTAAACTTCCCGATAACGTCTTTGATGAAAAAGATCAAATTCGTCAACTCAGTTATCGTGTGCGGTTAATGTATCTCAAAGCCCAATACTGGAATTACAAAGGTTTAGCAGCTTCAATAGAGTGCTTAATGTAGCCGTTTGGATTATGCGTTTTTTAAACAATGCTAATAAAAAGAATTCTAAATTATCGGGTCCTCTATCTACTTCAGAAATTGAAAAGGCCGAGATTTATTGGATAAAACAGGCGCAAGAATCAGTTTTTCATCATGAAATAGACTCGCTAAAATCTGGAATTGCAATTGCCAAGAAATCTCAAATCTCCAATCTGAATCCTATGTTGTAAGAACATGGTCCATTAATTTCTATTTAGATTGCAACTAAGCGAGTTCTCTCTAGGAGAAAAACATCCTTGGTTACTTCCAAGTGTGTGTACCTTCACCAATTTATTAATACGATAAGCCCACGAAAATGTGTTTCATTTCGGCGTGGCTACCACCTTGTCTCATCTCCGGGGAAAATACTTCATAATTAAAGGTCGAAAATATGTGAAGTCAGTCATAAAAACTGTGTTATTTGTAAAAAATTTAAAGTAACTCCTGGGAAGCAGAAGACATTACTGAAAGACAGAAAAACAAAATCACCTCCATTCGAAACATATGCAGTGGATTTTGCTGGGCCTATATATATCAAAACAAAGGCAGCCTTAGAAAAAGCGTGTATTGTACCTTTCACTTGCGTAGTTACCAGAGCTGTGCACCTGTAATTAGCTAGCAATTTAAGCACGAACAATTTCTTACTAGCTTTTAAACGTTTTATTTCTCGTAGAGGATTGTGTAAGACCATCTACAGTGATAATGCGAAAACTTTTGTTAAATCAGATATATTGTTAAAAGAGGTTTTGAGTTGCATTTCTAAAGATGAAATTATTCGTTATTCTACTAAAAAAGAATCGTCTGGAAATTTATTGTGCCTAGAGCAAGCTGGTGGGGTGGATTTTGGGAACGCATGGTGCGTTCTGTGAAAACTCCCTTGAAAAAAGTTCTTGGGAGATCTTGCCTCACTTATGAAGAGATCCAAGCAACACTTCACAACGTCACGAATAAATTCTTTTCCTAGCAGTTCCAAATTATCTGAACCTGTAGCCAACAGAGTAATTCTGACGAAGATACGATACCGAGACCAGGGGCTCTACCACCAACTCACCGGAATGAGATTCCGATCGGAATTTGGACCGAGTGACGTCACAATTCCGATTAAAGTCTGTTTGGCTTACTAGGAACTCTTGATTCCGGTCGGAAAGAAATTCCGAAACGGAATAAATGGCCCTAAAATTCCACCTGGCTGAGAGCACTTGAAATCTGCATTCCGTCGGATGATTCCGGTCACATCCTTTTTCTCATCGCACAATATGGCGCTGATTCCAGCTGTTACATTAGCATTTTTGGAAGGTGAGGATTGAATTCGAAATCAAAGAATAATTGTAAATATTTTCTGGGTAAATGAACTGATTTGTGAAGAGCGTATTGAAATTTAGAATACTCCCTGATAGATAATACATATTTAAAATAATGCAAATACTTCCCGGATAGCAATTTAAAAAAAAAAAAATAAATAAATTCAAAAAATGGTAACAATTAAGGAAATCTCATATTAAATATTTTAAAAGTTGTATTTAAGCATATTATAAGTACGTAAACTTTTTAACATAGCTTAAATATTTAAGATAATGCTTTTTTTTTAACTATACGTTAGAGCTACCCAATTATAGATATTGTAAAAAGAAAATTTTATACCTGAAATAATTCAAAAATGTTTCGATTTGAAACTAATATTAAATGTGAAAAGGTACAAAAAAGTTCTGGTATTTGCAGTGCCTGAGGCAATCGCCCCTCAACTGCACAGCGCAAAAAATTGTAGAACAGAGGAAAGGAGGGCGAGTTGCTCACGGGCATGAACAAATTTTAAAACTGATAAAAAGATAAATGTAAATCAAAATTTAAGTCCTCTTAAAAATTAATAAAAGTATTTTTTTTAATATTAAAATAATTAAAAAATATCTAAATTAATACAACATAAAAGCAATGCTTCAGTTTCTAGAATTTACAAAAAAAAAGTAGCTGGGGTATAGGTATGAAACCGAGACGTTCAAGCAGGAGTAAAGCGCTTTGACGCGCGGCCGTCAATGTTACCTAGTGAAGCAAGTAAGGTTCTAATTGTGCAAGAACACTAGCGGAAACAAGCAAAGTGGATACAGGAAATCAAAGGCATACCCAGGGGGTCTGGACCCCCCACCCCCTGTGAAACTTAGAATTTTGTTAACAAAATAATAATTATGAAGTCTTTTTTGTGAAAATTCTGCCTTTTTCACCATTTCGAGCCCCTCCGAAATTTTTGGAGCCACCCCGAAAGATTTTTCTGGGCACGGCCCTGCAGGAAATGTAAAATTAATGTCACTTTTTATGACATCCTTCCTTTATATTTAATGATTTGTTTACATTTATGTTTTAAGTTCTTTGTGCTTTGCGATTCTTTACGATAGGTTCAAACTAACATGGCCGCCTGGCAGCCATGATATTGTGCGGCTTATGGGTGGCAAGTGACATTTGCATTCTCCAATTGGTCAACTGAAGTCCCTCACATCGGAACGTGAACTCGCCGGAATTCACATACCGATGGGCGATTCCGATGTTCTCGTACCACTGATAACAGAATCTGTGGAAACAGTGGCGGATTAATGCAAGTTTGTCGGTGGCGACGGTTAGTTAGACGATTGACGTATACATCCATTTTATGGAAGTAAAATAGGATCCTTTACATTAATTTATTTTTTCTCGGGCCCTTTAATCCGCTTTTGTGTGGAAAGGAGTTTTCGATGAAACTCGTTTCCGATCGGAATTCACTCAGATTGAAATTTGATTTCGCTGTGTTTGTGTAAGAGCCCCTGGGGCTCTACCATGAACACACCGGAATGAGATTCCGATCGGAATTTGGACCGAGTGACATCACAATTCCGATTAAAGTCTGTTTGACTTACTACGAACTCTTGATTCCGCTCGGAAAGAAATTCGGAAGCGGAATAAATGGCCCTAAAATTCCACGTGGCTGAGAGCAAGTGAAATCTGCATTCCGTATCGGAATCCTTCTCTGCTCGCACAATATGGCGCTGATTCCAGTTGTAACATTAGCATTTTTGGGAGAGGATGATCGCCTTCGAATTCGAAGAATAATTATAAACATTAATGTTTGGGTAAATAAATTGGGTAAATAAATCTATTTGTGCGAATAAATTGATTTGTGCGGAGCGCATTGAAATTTATAATATTATTATTATATATATAGTTTGTATACATTTATAGTAATAATAAAAAGTTATTAATAAAAAACGTAACAATTAAGGAAATTTCAAATTGCATACGAAAAATAAAAGTTTTTAAAAAGCTATCATATTTACATAAAATATGAGGTCTTGTTCTTAAAATTGTTTCTTCCTACGCCTTTAAATCCTACTCAATATTTTTATCAACACTATTAATATTGTCATTTTCCTTTAATATTTTTACTCTGTTTTTTTCATGAAGAATTATAACTAAATTTGTCAATACTATTATTAAAATATTTTTTAAATGCATTTTTTTTTAAATTTGCATTTATTCTGCATAAAATATTTATGCATATTTAAATTGAGCAGTTTAAAAAGTTGTATTTAAGCATATTAAGTACGTAAATCTTTTCATGTAGCTTAAATAGTTAAGATCATGCCTTTTTTTTTTCTATACCTTTGAGCAGCCAAATTATAGATATTGTCAAACGAAAATTTTAGACCTGAAATAATTCGAAAATGTTTCTATTTGAAACTAATCTTAAATGTGGAACGGTACAAAAAAGTTCTGGCATTTGTAGTGCCTGAGGCAATCGTCAATCAACTACACAGTGCAAATTATTTATAGATTGGATCATATATAAGGAAGGGGAGTAGCTCATGGGCATAAAAATATATTTAAAACTATTAAAATAAAAATTTAAAGTGCTCTTAAAAATTAATAAAAGTTTTTTAATATTAAAATAATTACAAAATATCTAAATTAATATAACATAAAAGCAATGAACATAAAAGCTGAGTTTTTAAAATTTACAAAAGCAAAAAGTAGCTGAGGTGCGGGTTTGAACCCGCGTTATTCAGCCCAGAGGCAATGCGCTTTGACGCACGGCCATTCATCGTACAGCTGTACCATCCTAAGTAATGTTCTAACTCAGCAAAAGAACTATTGAAAACGGCGAAGCAACAAGTGGATATCGGTAATGTAGAATACTAATGTCACTTTACTTATTAAGACTTTCTTTCTTTATACAGTAAAACCTCGCTGTATCGATATTCGATACAACAATAAATCCCTCTATAACGATAAAATTTTGCTGTCCGACGGAATTTCCATGCAATATAATCTCCCCTCGATATAACTATCCCTCTAGAACGATACTTTTATTTGGTCCCTCAAGCATCGTTGTATCGAGGTTTTTCTGTAATTAATGATCTCACACATTTATGTTTTAGGTTCTACGTGCTTTGCGATTCTTTACGATAGGTTCAAACTAACATGACTGCCTGGCTGGCAGCCATGATACTATGCGGCTTATGCGCGGCAAGTGACATTTGTATTCTCCGATTGATCAATTTAAGTCCCTCCCGTGTTAATGTGAAATCGTCGGAATTCTCGTAGTACTGATAATAGAATATGTGGAAAGAAGTTTCCGATAAAACTCATTTCCAATCGGAATTCACTCCGATCGAAATTTAATTGCTCTGCGTTAGTTGTAGAGCCCCAGATCATGAACCATTTCTGGAAACGTTGGCGCAAGGAATACTTACCCAGATAACACCAAGGCATCGGAAGGACATACAGAAGATGTCACTGATAGGATACTCGGATATCCTGTGGCGATCCCAAAATCATCAAATAATGTCTTTAGGACGACCGATACCCATCTAAATGTCACTCCTATACAGATCCACTGGACATACCAAAGAGAAATTTTCTGAACAGCTCCAGGATAATCACAGGACACTTGAAAAGTGCACTATCTAATTAGTATGTGGGGATCTAGTATGGGGGGGGAAATGCAGGGGTGGGGGGTCGGTTGATTTTAATGAATGACGACGTAGCTATGACTGCACGATCCACTCATACCTACACCATCTCTTAACTGCTGAGATTTCTTCCTCCTTCCAATGAATTTTAATGCTGCCATCTGTTATCATACGTAAGAACTTCAAGTTATTTTTAAACTGCATCCTTCTAACTTCCGCGACTGGGATCAAACTGTGGACACAAGGCGTAGTAGGCGAACGTTCTAACCACAAGACGGGTTCAACTCAGGATGATATGACTAAAGTTTGAAGTATTGGTTGTTTCAATTTCGGAATGGGAACTTTTATGTATCTAAATAAATAAAATTAGACTTTGCCTGTATATTAGATGGTATTAAAATTTTTTGCGATTTCTATCTGTTTGGGACCCCGGTACGACCGTCCAAAAAAGTTTGTCTGTCTGTCGTTCTGTCCGTGACGCTGTTATTAAAAACTCTGTAGTAGCAAAAGCGTGATCGATCGATGAGAGTGCACTTGTCTTTCGTCCAAGAAATAAATGGCGGAAGGGGCTTCACAAGGTCAGAAGCTCGAACTTGTCAACAAGTGACGTGCATGTGCTAGAAACCGTCTTATTTAGGATGTCCCATGAATGTCTTTAGATATCCCCCGTGGGATATTCGAATTCGCGAGAAGTTTGTCCCACGAATGACGACCGACGGACGTATTTTGATTTCTTCTTTGGAATACGTCCGTTGTCAGATATGGGGGATCAGTATAGGATGTCTCGAGGACGTTCGTGGTTACCTGGGTGCTTGAACTCCGATCCGCTAACTTAAAAACTGCAGTCACTGCATCATCGAGCTTTAAAGTAGATGTCTTAATCCATGAAGAGAAAGTTCCAAAGCATATGTGGAAATGTGGACGCATTAAGGAGCTGTTTTTCGATAGACTACAAAGTTCGTTCCTGTGCTCTAGAAGCAGCTTCTGGACTTATATAGCGACCTATACAATTATTATATAAACTGGAACTTGATGCTGATGACATTTAACGAACATTTTTATTATATGCTTATTTCTATTTGTTTAACTAATTCAATTTTTATATATTTAGATTTCTTAGTTTTCTGTACCATGGAGATTTCATTAAGTATGTGGTAATTTTTTTTCGTAAGTTTGTGGTTTGTTTCATGTTTGAAAAATGTTTTGATTTGATTTCTGAACAATTGTAATTGTTCATCTGGGGGCAGTGTATTAAAAGCCCCTATAATTTGCGCCTTGGCGAAACTTTCTGTACCACGTACGCGCCAGTAACTTAAGGTAACCTTTTTTGTATCTTTTAGACGGAGTTCCGATTTCGAAGACTACTGAAGGGAGTCACCAGCCCTTGTAATACAGGCTTGAAAATGTAATGTTAATTATATTTTGATTGTAAATAAATGGTTAAGTTTATTGTTAGATTTGATATATTCTTTATGGATATAATTCACCTGATGGACTTTAGCCCCATCAATATTCGTTAACAATTAGTATTTTTTAAAAATCAGATGAATTTTAGATGCCATTCAACTTCCTTGACGATGGTTTTAGTCAAAGTGTTTTATTTTTATTAAAACAATTTACAATGTGAAAAAAAGTAAGTAAAATGCCTTACGACATTTTTGAAAGTCAAAATATTTCCGTCTTTTAACGGAAAATTGAAACTATTCATGAAGGAAACGGACTTTTTCTGTAAAATATCTTAAAAATTCCCTGAATTTTCTGATTAGTTTTAATCATTTCATAAGGGTTTTGAAAAATCGTAACTGCCCACTAGTTGTACATATAGTTTTGTCTCTTATTGTTTTAATATATTTTTCGATTTCATAAACATATTTGGAAAAGAATAATAGTTTTTCCTTTCTTTGTAAGTGCAATTGGAGTTTAAGCATATGCTTTGAAGATTAATAATGAGTTTATTGCAAAAAGCAGCTTTGTGTTAAAGTCTTTAGTTGTGTGTACTTCTACAAATATAAGGTTTGGGGGCATTACAGTACAAATAATGGATAGGGATCATATAATCACTGAATTGTTAGTTAAAAGTCTACTATCATATGATTAATTAAAAAAAACTCACCAATTTGCCCGTGGGTATTATTATCATTGAGGGCGCCGAAAGCAATGGTCGGAAGGATGCAGGCAAAATAGAGGAAAAATATGGTCGATATTGTTTTATGGATTGTCTTATGTCCAACAAAACCTAAAAAACACAGTACCGGAATTAAAAATTCTATTAGTACAAAGCAGAGTGGAATAACTACTATGCTAAAACATCTGGTGCAAACAAGAAAGTACAGATGATGCCGCGAGCACACACATAAGAGACACACTTGATCTGCGAAAAGCAGGTAATGTTTGAAAAGAGGATTCGAATAGCACGCTGTACTTGTCAAAAACAACATCGATACCTTGGCAGAATCAAGTATTTGCAGAACGATTTTCAGGTACTGTACTATTTTTATTCTTCGGCTTTCAATGCTTTAATTGATCATTGTTAACTTTAAAAAAGCATTATTTTAATGAACATTGAGTTTTTCCCGGTGAACAGTAGGCCCCACGAACTAAGGAAATTAGAGAACTTCACAGAACCCAACAATCATGAACGAGATTGATTTCTTTATCATCTGTCATTGATATAAAGTTCACAATAGAATAGAACTAAGTGTTATGAACGAGAATGATTTGCTTACCATCTACAAAGTCACTCATATAAAGGGAGGACCTCCGCCGGATGTCATCCCACAAGCCTTGAGCTAGCCTGCACCTTGTCTCCTGTTATTTCAAACAATAAAAAACATTAAGTATTAAAAATTTACATTTTTTTTGTCTTCCTTAAAAACATTTCTTTAATTACGTCTTCCATTAAATTTAAGTGCCAGTATTAATAGACAATTAATTAATAATAAATGTTTTTTTTTTCTCATACATGCAAATAACACTTTTTTCAGCAAGCTTCCTTTTAATAGAACTTTAATACTTTATACGCACACTTTAAAGTATTTTAATTTTAAAACATAAAAATAACAGTATTTTAAAATTAAACATAACTGAAAAAGAAAATGTAGGAGAAATGACAGAGGTAATTGGTGGTCGTATTTCCTATGAAAGTTCTTAGATTTTCTTTGTTGAAGATAGTTGTCGGCCATTTTGTTATACCATCTCGTCTTTTCTAATGCATCCTTTTCCCCCAATTAAGATAAACAGACTCATTAAGCAAAATATGATGACTGCATTGAAATCTGTGGGGCTCATAATAACTTTGTTGTTGTTCTTGTTGTGGGATTACGGGCAATTATCTGGGTGAAAAGCTTGAAGCTTTTCTTTATCCTTTCCGGTCTAAAAAGACCGATATACAGTATGGCAGCTATCGAGCGGTAATCAAGAAATATTTATCAGTGAAATAACAGTTATTGGGTTAAAAATACTGTGCAGAAAGGCAAATACCTCACATAGCTCCCAGGAAAATGTTTTTTAGAAGCGATTAATTAAAACATAGAATAAAGTTTTAATTTAAAAACTAAGGTTTTTTATTGTGCGCAAATTAATACAAATACAAAATATCTATCCAATGAAATACAATGATTTTGAATTTCATTTTTTTAAAATATTTAATCTAAAGTTTAATTTTAAACTCGGCTATTCATACCATGAAGTGAAATAAAAGTTTAATTTTGCATAGTGAATTTGAAGTTAATTATAGTAGAATATTTTATGATTTTTCTGCTCTGATTTTAATATTGTTAATTAGTTACGAACGAAAATGTTAATGAGCATCACATAATCTATTAGAGTATATCTCTCCCAAAGAATATGTATACTCTGAAATAAAATATTTATCTAGTAACTAAGTATTTCAAGTTTCAAGAATAATATTTAAAAAACAGTGTTTTGGATAATAATTAAAAAAATAATTGTGTATGAGTGAAATATGAAGTGTTAAAACACTCTAAATGTTTAAATGAAATATAAGAATGGGCTCAACATTGATTCATCTGTGTAAAAATCGGGCCCCCTATACCGGAGTGGTTTAGTGTGCTATTCCAAGATGCACCCCCCATGTTATACCTGAAATTTTTCCAGAAACAGCGTGTCCTACATTCGAGTAAATATGGTATACAAATAATTATGTGCTTATAAGGTAAGTGATATTTCGTTATTTATGTGCTCATTTATGTTGGTAAATTAAATGTGTACATTCACTTAGATAACTTTTCTATATACTTAAAACAATTATAAGTTTAAATTGTTCTTTTATATTTATTTTAAAATTACAAAATGTGTACCTTGGGTATATTTTGACATTTTGAGCAATTGGTTTGAATATCTCATTTACGTTTTTAATTGAAATTTTAATATCTGCAATTTTTTCGATTAAACAAAAGAATCAAAATAACATGCTGAAATATATATTAGTAATCTAAAGTAAATTTAACAAGGGGGATTATCTCGCCACTCAAGGACGTACCCAGGGGTTTTGTCCTATGGGTCCGGACCTCCCCCCCCCCGAAATTTTCACATTATATATAAATTTATATGTGTGTGAGAATATATTTATATTATAATATGACGATATTCGATAAGTCAGACCCCCTCCAAAATTATTTTCTGGGTACGGCCCTGTCGCCACTGATCTACCAAAATTGAATATTCCAGTTTTCAAGTCTAATGTAATATTTAAAAAAAATGTGATAATATGTTTTAAGAAATGTGAATGTTTAAAATGAAATGCAGCAATGAAATAATAATAATAATTTTGTAGAAAATTTTATTTGACCCATTAGATTCTTAAGATTTTTTTGCAGTTCTTTTAGGAGCTGTATTATTCTTCAGGAAATCTTGTTATTTGGGCCATTCAATTCTTAAGAATATCTGCAGAATATATTCTGCAGATATTTTTCAGAATTGAATGGGCCAAATATAGCTTAAGATTTTTTAGCAGTTTTTTTAGAAAGGAAATATTTAGTTCATTTTTAGTGGGGTAGCTCGTGGTCGGCCTGAAACATATCTTCTGTACATAGAAGCTTCGGTTTAATATTGATTCCAGAGACAGTGCACCACACTGCGAGACACATTAAGACGCCTAGCAGCATCAGCCTGTGACAGCCCCATTTCGATCCATCCGACAGATCGCCACCTTAACGAATCGGCCAAACGGCTTCTCTCAGACATTTCGGAACCCTACTACATATTGTCAACGAATCTGATAACGAATCTGAAAAGTTGTAAATCAACAAAAGTTAAACGCGTAACAACAAAAGCCCGATATTTGCATATTTTTCTCTCACTCCTATATTCCGGTTCTTTTCTATTAAAAAAAAGGGGTATCGATCGTTTCTGCATCAATTTGCATAAAGCTCATTTTATCATTTATATAAAATATAAATTTAATTGTTAGTGTCATTTTTTTTGTGGTGAGTTTCGAAAAGCATGTTGTTAATTTAACTTTCGGAAGCCAGTGTATTCAAGCAGTGGCCACACAAATTCGATAGATTGCAACATCCCTAATAGCACAGATGGTCATAAAAGAGTCGCTGTGACGTCACAGAGGGTCACAATTGACACAGGACTGTTACATACTAGTCACATTGTGACTTGTGAGTGATGTGACTCTACTGTGTGGTCACTGTGAAGTTTATTTGTGACCAGTCACCAGGTGACGTCGCCGTGAAGTCACCATGTGACTAGTATGTGATCGGTCGCTCAGTGACTCACTGTGAAGTCACTGTGTGACTGTTTTGTGATTGCTGATGTTTTGGACGTCAAAATGACGTCAAACTGACCGCTTTTGCGACTTTGGAAACAGACTCATTTTTTCTAATATTTTGTGGCAATTTCTTTCGTGAAACATTTAATAAATAAATCCGAAAACAGTAATTCAATAAAATCTCGCAGTTATGAAGAAATGGAATTTAGTTTAATTTATTAATTTTTAAATTATTTCGTTTAAACAAGACAATATTATTTATAAAAAAAATATTATTCTTAAAAATATTAGAGTTGTGAGTTCTAATAACAATGGTGAAAACTAAGTATCTGTGAGTAAAATTAACAATTTCTTTCATATCCCCATGGCATATATGTTTCGATAGCGTATGTAGGTTTAAATTTCGGATGGGGGGGGGACTATCCGGTATTTTAAACCTTATTGTTACTAGAGTAAATACAAATTTCTCAAAATTGCTGTTTTTTAATAATTGCTTTAAGTTTTCCGATGGGGCCCGGGATCTCCCCCCCCTTTAAATACGTCCCTGGTATGTTTGAAAGTTCCGCGAGGAAAAATTTGAGGTAAAACTATGGGTCTAAGTAAAAATACTTTATTTATTTTATCTAATGCATGTTTTTCCAATTAATTTTATTTATTTTTATATGAAATCCCTTTTAGGCAAAATATTGCAAAAATATAAATCTTATCCCTCATACCTTAATATATATCAAACCCCATATGTCGCACATTACAAATTTATTTCATAACCGAAAAAAAATTTCAATAAATCACTAGTTTTTTTGGATGAATACTTAAATAAAACAGCACATTATCCCCTGAAAATAATTTATGTGGAAAAAAAAAGATTTCCCTTATTTTTAATTTATATTTATTAATTATGGTATTTTCCCTCCATTTATAAAATACTCCAGAAAAAATTTAAATTTCCAAAACAAGCCATGCCAGAACTAACTTTTGCAGCAATCAGTTTACTTTTAAAGCAACCTGAGCAAGATAATCACAGCGCTGAGGTAACGTGCTGGCCTACGAACCAGTGCGTCGAGGGTTCGATACTGGTGAGCTTTTCCTTGCCTGAGAGTTGGGTGCTGACATCTGGTACATATTCTCGGTAACTCTTTTTCCCTGAATTTTTTCGCTGTCGCAAAACTGTCCCAAAGCAACTTCTCTGAAGGGTCGCAATGTGAATACACAGCGAGAGGACATAGGGACTCTGTGATGACTTTGCTGAGGAGTCGCGGCGACTTTTGTAACTCTATTGTGACAGTATTGTGTGGTCGCATTTCAGTCACAGGGGACGATTGTGCTATTAGGGATGGTGGTAAAATAAATAAAAACTTTTTGAAAAAACACACATAAAAAATTACTTATAAGATGTTACGATCGTTTCGACCAAAAAATTCTTTCGGTCTTCAACAGACAAACCCTTCGGCTCACCGAGCAGAGGGAACTGAAAAAGATAAACAAACAAGCATATTGCCACAAGGATATAAGAAAAGGCGAAGACCATGGAGAGGGAAAAAGGGGGGAGGGATATAAAGAAAAGAAAAGAAGGACAAAATGCATAAATAAATAATAATAAAATAAAAAGCAAAAAAGAACAAGCAAAGGACCATAAACAATAACATAAAAACACAATAATAATAATAATAATTATTAGTATTATTACATTTTTTAACAACATACAGGACAGCACATAAGATATTATATATATATATATATTTAAATATACATAAGAATAAACTAATGAAAAATATAAAGGAAAGAAAGAAACACACACACAAAAACCAAAACAAAAGGAAGGACAAAGAGAATATAGATTAGGAAATTAGGAAGGGAAAAAAGGAGGAAGGGAAGGAAATGGTAGCAGAAGAGAAAGGGGAAAGTGAATAGAACCTTACAACAGCTTTCAAGCGGAATGAACGAAAGAACGGAAGAACCATCGTTCACAAGACGTTCCAAGTGCTGGGTAATGGATAAACCTTCCAAAAATTCAAGAAGGGACAAAGACTGAGGAGTGCTCAATATGTTAGAAATCTGAAAACGATGATTAGAATTCCAACAATGGGAGGCAATAGAAGATTTGGAAAGCTCGTGTTTAGAAACATATCTCTCATTCTCTTTGAGCCACAAATTTGAGAGCTCTTCTGGTCTGAACAATATAGCCCAAATCACAAGATCCACAAGGAATATAATAAACACCCCAACGGTTCTCAGTAGGAATAGGATCTTTAAGGGAAGAAAATTTAAGTTTATTAGCAGGTTTAAAAATGACTTTGAAACCGAAATTTTTGAGAAGTTTAGAAATTTTGTAGTATAAAGGTGAAAAGAAAGGTAGTACAATTAATTCACTATGAAAATTAATAGTAGTAGTAGGAGTATTAGGCTTATTAAATTTAGAAAGAGGTTTATCAATAACAGAGGGGCTAAAACCACGAAAGACAGCTAACGATTTTAAGTAATTAATCTCATTATTAAGAGATGAAGAGTCAGAGCAAATTTTGATAGCATGAAACACATAAGTGTAAAAAGCAGAAAGTTTTTGCTGGTAAGGATGATTAGATTGGGCATGAGGAGGTAAAGAGATAGAAAAGGGTTTGCGGAAAACAGAAGTAGAGAACCGTCAGGATTCCTAGAAACAAGAACATCCAAAATAGGTAAAGAATTGTTGCACTCCTCTTCTAGAGTAAACTGCATACACAGATCAACAGACCTAACAATCAAAAGTAAATTAGAAATATATTAATTGAAATCCACTAGAACGAAAGTATCGTCAACATATCTGGCCCAGCACGGAAAATTAAAGACCTTGAAGAGCTTCTCTTCAAAATAATGCATATAAATATCACATAAGAGAGGTGAGAGAGAATTATCTATATCAACACCCTCGCTTTGTTTATAGAATGAACCATCAAAAATGAAAGCAGTTTGTTTATACAAACGCTTACTAAAGCTATAAACTCTTTAATCTCAATAGAAGAATAAAGGAACTCGCGTAAACGTTTATCCAAACCTTGGATAGGAACATTAGTAAATAAAGATTTAACATCAAGAGAAAGCATTTTACAATATTAGTAGGAGAAAGATGTTTAACTTTGTTAACAAAATCGTAAAAATTTTTTAACAGTGTGTTACTAGCAGTCACAGGTCAAAGAGTATGTGAGAGGAAACGTGCAAGGTTATAAGAAGCAGTTCCAATGTTAGAAACAAAGGAGCGAAAGGCAAGAGAAGGTTTATGAATTTTAGGAAGGGTATAGAAACGAGCACAATTAGCAATAGAAGGTAAAACATAACGTTTAGTTTGAGCATATAAGATTACAGATGACTTCACAGTGTGTTTAATTTACGAAAGGTGACTGTTAGTAGGATCAGAAATTAATTTAGTGTATGGACCAGTGGTTAGGATGTTGTTAATACTACCAACATAAGAAGATATATCAAGTAAAACAGTCTATCCACCTTTATCAGCTTTAGTAATGAGTAAATTAGGGTTAGAATTAAGTTCTTTGAGAAAGAGAAAGGTTAGATTTGGCATGCATATTATTCGAAGAGATAGTATTAGCAATAAGATATCGCAGAGTATCAAGTTGGCTAGAAGAGAGTTTACTATTTTTAAAGAGTTTTCCATAGGAGCAATAAGTTTGGAAACCGAAACGTTACTAACTCCAGAAAAATTCAAACATAAACTAAGAGCATCTCTCTTTGAATCAGTTAAAACATGCGAAGACAAAATAACAACAGTGTCCTGAACAAGAGGACTGACAGAACCAAGAGAAGACCTAACCGGAAGATGAGCTTGAAATTTCTTATCCAAAGTAGCTCTGTGAGAAATGGAACGTTGTTCAACGTAAGTGAAAAACGGTTTTTCGCAGTTTGCGAACGCAGGGTAAGACTGACTCAAAAGCAAATGGAGATCTTAAAGTTCAGATTCAAGAATCGAAACTTTATATCGGACATCCTGAATAAAAGTGCGTAAAACCGCCCGCTTAGACCTCTTCAGAGCCTTAAAAAAATATTATCTTATATGCTGTCCTGTATGTTGTTAAGAAATATAATAAAATAATAATAATAATTATTATTTTTATTATTGTGTTTTTATGCTATTTTTGTTTTATGTTCTTTTGCTTGTTCTGTTTTCTTTTGTTTTTCTCTTTTGTATAGGTTTATGTGTTCTTTTTTGTTTTTTATTTTGTAATTATTATTTATTTATGTATTTTTGTCTCTCCTTCTTTTCTTTTCTTTTTATCCCTCTCCGTGGTTTTGTTCGCCTTTTTTTGTTTCCTTGTGGAAACGTGGTTGTTTGTCTATCTTTTCCAGTTCCCCCTGCTCGGTGAGTGGAAGGGCTTGTCTGATGAAGACCGAAAGACTTTTTTGGGCGAAACGATTGTAACATCTTATAAGTAGCTTTTTATGAGAGTTTTTTTTCACAAAGTTTTTATTTATTTTATCATTTAACACCAGTATTTTGAGTGTTTTTTTCGAAACATGGTGGTGTTTGTTCTGAGCTCTGAGCTGCCGGGGAGAGACGAGCAGCTCTTCTCCTGGAAGACGCCGTACCCTGACATGACCACTGACGTGGCGAAGGATAAACCGGGATACATCCTACTAGGCAAATCTCTTCTACATATCCGTGGTCCAGTTTCGATCATCCCGTGCCCACTGCCCAGCAAACACACTACTGCCCGGAAAATGACGGCAGGGTACCCGCCTTGCTGGCAAAGTGCCGTATGCCGGGAGCACAGTGCATTGCCGTCAGTTTAAAGTCACTGGAATACCAATGCCTGAAAAATGCGTATGCGCCAGTACATTGCCAGTAATGGTGAAATGCCTGTTGCGCCCATGTGTCTAAAACATGCATGGCATAGTTAACGGCGTGGTACTGTTTAAAATGTACCGGGCCAGCACTTTTTAGAGGTAATGGGCCAGTAAATATTTCGTAGTGTTAGCATAAAATTTCCTTATTTCATTTAAATAATCAAACTCTGATAGGCGTTCATATTATTATTATTATTATTATTATTAGGGGGCTGAGGGGACTGTTGCCTCCCCCCCCCCGCGAAATGGGACACTTTACTTAGCTTGTAATTTGTTATTTAGCTTATAATTGAACGTTGGCTTACAATTTGATACCCAGTCCCTCTCCGAAATAAAATTCTGGCTACGCTACTGCTTTCCCTCAAATGTAAAAGCTGAAGTCGAGCTAGCCATGCTGTAAATTTGAAAGAGAAAGCTACACACTAAATTACAAAATATGTGTTTTTTCTCGGCTTACTGATGTGCAGTTTTCAGTGCTAGGTTAGGAAGTTTATTTGGCTACTTGATATCGATCGAGAGTTTCAACAGTTTTTTGTAGCTGCCCTGGGCGGTTGCCCAGTTTGCCACAGCGAAGAACGTATACAGGGGGGGGGGTCCAGGGAGTCCAACCCCCCCCCCCCATCCTAAATTTCGTTTTTTGTTAGCAAAATAATAGTGATGAAGAATGAAGTCTTTGTGTGAAAATATTTGCCTTTTTTACCGTTTCGACTCCTTCAAAATTTTGGGACATTCCCCGATTTTTTTTTTTTTGGGGGGGGGACGTCTCTGACGATATTAGGATGCAATATTCGAATTGTTTTCGCAGATCTGGCTATATTTATTGAGATTATTTGTTAGTCGTTTTCAGCGAATGTATTCGAACCTCAAAAACAAAGGGAGTTTAAACCACTATTGAACCCATGGTTAACCTATTAGAAAAACTAAAATACTCAATACTAATTATACTCAAAATACAGTTAAATACTTATATAAGTTACTAGTTAATACTTATATATAGTTTAAAGAACAAATAAAAATACAGCCAATCTTGAGTAATTCAAAGTTAAAAGGACACAAGAAAAAATTCGAAATATCTAAAAATTTCGAAAAATATATATTCCCACAAAAAAGTGATACATTAAAAAAATTCTAGGAGTCGACCATAAATTCGAATTTTTCAAGTTTTATTTAGAGCAGTACGCATAGGGATGGATACGAGAGGAGACACAGATTTACACCTTTTTTGTAAGATGAGACAAACATTTTTAACATTACGATACGGGGATCTTGTTAGATCAGAAAAGCATTTTTAACATTATGATATAGGGATTTTACGAGACGAGGAATTTGGAATTTGGAAAAATGCAGACTTTAAATCTAAAACACAATAAAAATTCTTGCCTGAAATGTTATGTAAAATGTCAGAAATTTTTGGAAGGCAAATTTTGAATGATTCAGTTATACAGTTTAGTAATCTATAATCCACCACCATGCGAAATTTTAATTTTTCTTGCTGATTGTTTGGATTAGCTTTCTTCTTAACAAATAAAATTGGAAAATTGTATGAACTACTAGAATTTTCAATGATTCCTGCGTCTAATAAATTTGCAATTTCTTTTTGTGCAAAATCTTTGGCTATTTTCGGAATAGGATATGGTTTGGTGGAGATAGGAAAGTTGTGAAGTAATTTAAATTCAGGAACTACAGCATCTGTTGAGCCTAAAGTTTTGTATAATTTGGAAAAAAAATCTAAAATTTTGCATTAACATTTGAAGCATATATTTTTTATCTTTCTCATTGAGGTGACTTAAGTCAAAATCCTCTTCTGTTAGTTCCTCCTGTCTTAATTTTAAAACTTCAGTTAAATTTAAGTTGTTTATTTGAAAGTGTTGATCCTCTGTTTGCTGTATAACTGAATCTTCCTTAAAAATGTGCAAAGTCCCCATTTTTGAGTTTTTTCGAATAATAATTTTGATATCTAAGGGATTTTCGACTATAGAGTAGATAGAGTTGTCATGCGTCAGTGTATGCAAAGAATCTTGCATTATATATTGTAACTAGCAGCGAAACCCGGCGTTGCTCGGGTTAAAATGCACCGCATGTTTAATAGAATAAAAATATTTAAGGATCCATTTTTTAACGTAGATAATTTAGATTTCTAACTTCTATCTAGTCTTATCTAAGTCCTCACTTGCAGACCGCTACTGGGAGGCCAGGGTCCATTTAAATACATAGACTATTTGATGCAGCTGAGTTTTTTGTTCTTGTGTTTTCTTTCTTTTTTACCATTCCTTTGCTGTATTTGTCTTCCTATCTTGCCATTGGAAATAAAAAAAAAGTTATCGCATCCTGAGCATATTAGTGCATGCGACGTGGACTTCCAGTAGTAAATGTCGATGGCAAAATGACCAATTTTCCTATGTTATCGACGTTTGCATCATTTATCATTGAATAGCTCAAATGGATATATTCATCCGAACGCAACTTTCGTTGATTATGGCGAATAAATTCTAATCTTTCCGTCTCAATTTTAGCATACATCTCTAGAATAAACTGCTGAAATAACTGCCGAGTAGTTTAAAATATGGTTATATTCATCATTTCTAGTCATAATTCGATAAGCATAAAATTGCATCGCCGATACTTTTTTGTTAGTTTCGACACCTGTAGCTGGATCGATTTGTTGAATATTGAAATGATAACCATCCTCATCTTGCCAAAGCATTAGCGGATACTGTAGTGTATCATAACTACGATGTATTTCAGCAATACGTTGCAATTTTTTACTTCGGCGTTGAATAATAATATCACGACGACTACATTCGCTATCAACAATTACTACGGCAACTTCGTTCGTTTGAGATGCATTGAACCTTCTTTCGTGTTGACCGGCTGGTCTTTTATCTGCTCGAATAACGATCTTAACACTATCTGCAGCCATTTGGTCTAGAGAAGTCTTAAACACATTGATTAGTTGATTATGATTATGAAGTAGACGTTGTAATTTTTAAATAATATCTCGTTGTAGTCCCTGAATGTTAGAGCAACGTTGGTCTGTTTCAAGTTCTTCGTTACAAACAAAATATATTTGATGAAATTTTGGAGTTCCATTGGGCATCGGCAGAAGTGAACCTACGCGATGATAAACTTGGCCTTGAACCTTAAAAACCGGGCTGAAATTTTCTTCCTTGCATATTAATGAAGCTCCAAATGAAGTCATTTCAAAACAACAATTGTATCGAAGTATATTTTGCAGAAAATGATTGGAATCTGGTGTTTCCCAGTCATATTTGCGAGTAATTGTGGTAGTGGTACATCTAATGCTGGTAAATTGACTTTACCACTCGAACAGCATATACCAGCAGTTTCGCCTTTAAATTTCCGTGTATGACAATACTCGCATATCGTATCCATTTTTCCGATGATAATATTTGGAACTGTATTGTTTTTTTCTGTCATAATGGAACGCCCGAAGTTCTAAATTCTCAATTTTACTTGTAGCAGCTCGTTTTTTTGCGTAAAGTAGCCATTCTTTCTTTACTTCTTCTATTTTCCACTTCACGTTGATCAGCAGATTGACGATTTCCAAGTGTTCTCATTTGGGATCGCACTTCTTCATTAATATGTGTTCTTTCTTCTTCGGTTAAATTTTGGCTATTTTATTTTACTCCTTTACGAATAATTGAAAGCCGTTTCTCTCTTTGTTCTTCTGTTTCAAGTTGACGTGCTACTTTCCTTCTTTTAAAATCCACTCGAGGTTTTGTAAATACTTTTTTACGCCTCAGCATTGTGTATATGTAATGTAATAAAGTTACACAAAATTAATCCCTTGATTGCTATTATGGTGTCACTGACGAACTCTCTTGAATATTCAGATAGTTTTTTCTTTTTCATTTGTCAAAATGACTTGAATTTGTTTAATTACTGTTCACTCTTAACTTCAGTTAATCTTTACTCGACTGCAAACACGATCAAACTGACGAAAAGTCACTGAATTTCGGTTTATATACCATAACACATCGAAGTTGCTAGCATCAAAACACTCTAGAATATTCAAATAATTTGTTCTTTTTCTCTTGTTAAAATAACTTGAATTTGTATCAGGTAAAATGGTTCGCAGACGATAATTGCTTGAGATTCAGTTTTCCTGCTGATATGGCAACAGACGATAAACGTTAAATTTTAATATTTTATTGGAGTTGAAATTCAGAAGTTCTCATGAGTTAGAATAGGACAGATATATATTTTTTCACATTTTCGCCACCCACTTCCACCCACCGCGACCAAATTCCCTTACTTTCACCGTGAGGCCAAGGAGTATTTACCACCCCAACGGGAAGTTAATTCGAGTTGGTGGTGATAGAGAAAACCCTGTCTTTACAAACGAACATTAGCATTTTATATATATATTAAGATTTAGAAGAAATAGGATTAAGAATAATTTGTGTTTCTTGCTGAAGTGACTGAGGAATGCTTAATTTAATTATATTTGTAGAATTAGGTAAAAGTGTTACATTATTTACAGATCTAGCAAAAAGTTTTTGTGAGTCCTTTAATTTTAAGTTGTTGTTGAGATTAATAGAAAGGGTAGAATGTTTAAATTGAAATTCTTGATTGTTCATAATTAATTTCTCATTTGCAGTGTCCATAATAATTTTGTTTCTCTGTAAGAAGTCATAGCCAAGAATTATTTTGTAATTAGAGTTCCAGTTGTGCTGAGTCACAAAAAACTGGTTCTGAAACCAAGTGGTGTTAATTTTAAATTTAATGTTTACTGCTGAAAGATATGGTATGGTAGAGGAGCTTAAAGTATGAATTTTGACTGATTTGGATATGTATTCTATTTTGGTGGTTTCTTTAATTAATTCCAAAGCACTAGGCTGAATGAGGCTGAGATTTGCACCTGTGTCTAGTAAACTGTCAATATTGTTGCTACCAAATTTTAATTGCATGATAGGAAGATGGTTATTTTTATATTTGCACGCCATGACAACTAAATCTGTATCCCTTATTGAATTTTTTTGAATTTTTCTGTTTTTTTTTTTTTTGGAGTTACTATTTTTTTTTTGTCAAATTTTTCTTTTTCTTTTTTGCATTTTTGGAAACAGAGACTTTGCTTGTAATCTTATCATGTTTATCAAAATTGTCTGACTGGGTTCTTGCTTCTGATGATGTTGAAAAATTGCAAGAACCCCATTCTAGTTTAAATTACTTCTTCGATATGGGTGTTGTCTGATTTTTCTTCCCCTAAAGTTTGATCTTGCATTAAAATTCCCCCCAGAAGTTCTGCTTGGTCTGTGTGACTGAAAATTGTTTTCGTGATTAAAAAAATTGCCTCTGTGGCTCCTAAATTGTCCTCTTTGTGGACCAAAATTCCCCCTGCGTGAATTTTGAAAATTGAAAGTGCCCCTCTGAAACCTTGGATAAAATCTACATCTGATGGTTAAATGTGATTTTCCACAAATTAAGTCTTGGAAATTGGCAAATAATGTAAAGTTGTTTTCACTGCAAAATTTTCATGCAGCTTTAAAATTATTTAAAAAATAAAATTTTGATAGAAAGATTTGTAATTATTAAAAATTTAACTCCTAAAATACACATAAGCTTTTATATAGAAATATATTTTATGATGCCTTGGTGTTATAAGTAATTTAAATTATACATGCATTGCAATGAAAACTGGAATGAAGTGAACGGGATTTTACGTCTCAGCCGCTTGGAGGGTTAAGCAAAATATTTGACTATTCCCATTGTTGGCTGTTTCTTGATTGTCTGGTTGTGCCGTGATGTTATTTATCGTTGTATTTGATGTCAATTTTTCCATCGTTTCTTTCAATTGCAGCATCTGCTGATTGCTCTCAATTTGACTTTGAATGAGTGCTTGCATTTCTGTGGAAAAAGTGTTATTAGCCTGGTAAGCAGGATCATTTAAGGCATTCTCAATGTTCTTCGCTGTTTCAACAGCACTTTCAAACGACTGTGGATTCAATTTTTTGACCTCTATTTTAATATCGGGTCGCAGGGCATCATAAAATTTTTGGAGTTTAATTTTTTTTGCTAAATTTATTAGACCATTTGTAGAGGCATCATTTATTAAGATAGGCGTTGGCTTTTTCTTCAATTTTTTCCGCCAAATCACTGACAGTCTGGCCTGGTAGCTGAGTGATATTGGCAAAATTGCTTCGTTTTGTTTGAAAGGAATCACTTTTAGAAAATTTTTTGATTAGGGCATATTTTAATTGCTGTGCATTGGTGGCCTTGCTGGCAATTGGATCATTAGCTATAAAGCTAAGCGCTTTCTTGTTGCAGTTAAGTTTAATGACTAAGAAAGTCTTCTTTTCAGGCCATTTTTCTAATGTGGCAACGTCTTCGATTTGTTTAATGAAAAAATTTATGTTCTCTTCTTCCTTAGCGGAAAAGTAAGGTAAGTTTCCTGCCAGACTAGTGTTAACTATGTTTTTGGCCATTGTACGTGAGTGAAAGTAATAAAAATGCAATGTTGAAAATTATTAAATGAAAAATATTTAAATGCCTAACATGTGTCTACATGTATCTATGTAAACATAAATATGATATGAAAATAATAAATTATATACATATACACTGGTAATAACAATAAAAAATATATAAATATTCATTATAAAATATACATTCTTCACCGAATTTCAATATCTTTGATTTTCCTGATTTTATGCAATTTCCAGGTGAGTTTACTAAGATTTATTTGTATTTATTTTATTTCATTTTTATATTTTTTATTTTTTTTAATATTAAGCCTAGAATAACCCGGTAGTTTAAAACACTCTCACGACACCATTTATATGTTGTTAAGTGGTTAGTGAGTCAACTGCAATGATCGTTAGGGTGTGAAATGTGAGAGGCAAAAATTCTTCTGAACAAAAATTTAGATCAGAAAAAGTACATTGCAATATGCCGCCTAGGCATTAAAAACCTGAATTATGAGAGATAAGAATAACTTATTTTATTTACACTCACCTGGTAAAGAATAATGACTCAGAACACATAATGTAAAAAAGCTGAAAGGTAAAATTTTTCTAAAATTGACTAACTCAAATAAAGTAATTCAAATTCTGAGTTCTGTTTTTATTGACAATTAAAAATTACATAGACTTAAAAATGTTTTCTTGACTATATATTTATGACATTCTGAGCATGAGATCTCCAAATAGTGAATAATATAAAAATTATATTTCAAATAATACTAAAATCAAAAAGTACCAATTCAATTTCAATTCCGATATGAGATCTCTGAATACCAAACATTATTAAAATTATAGTTCAAGCAGTACTGCAATTAAAAAATACCAAATTCAAACACAAATAAATGAGATATAAATATCACACATTGAGATAATATGCCAATTAAATAGATTCACTTTACACTGCCCAGAAACTTATTATTAAAAATTAAAATTTTAGTTGGCTAAAAATGAGATACTTTAATGGGCATATTATCGACACAGATGTCAAACTGATGTCATTTTTGAAAAATTGAAAATTTGCCAGTATACTTCAATTGGAAAACTCTGAAGTGTTGAAGAGTGGCATATTAATTTTTGTAAAAATATGAAATATGAAATTAATCACAATTATGAAATTTACCAAAATTGGAGAAACTTTTCCTTAAATTTAATATTTACCACAACACTCTAATTTATGATGTCAGTCCTCATTGCGAACCACTACAATTCATTCTGTGATGTCAGTTCTTATTGCAGATGATCAACACAAAGTTCAAAGTTTTGGCAGTTCTTTCTAAAGTCTTTTCAAAGTTTTATTTAAACCTGGCAGATCCAGCAACACAAATTTTGATGATCTCGATGAATAAACACACAGTGAAAGAATGTGAGTCATATCAGTTGATTTATTGTAAGGCACACACAATTAATTCAAGATGGCCGCCCAGGTGACGCTTCGGCGATACAAAAGCCTTGTGGGGGAAGCGAATTAGAAATGTTGCAAATTTTTTACTTATCCACGCTCACAAAAAAATTTGAAAAGGAATTAGAGCTGAATTTTTTCAACGTTTTTCGGCACTAAAGATTATTGTAGAAATCGAGTTCTGCATCACAGGATAAAGTTGACTCACAGAAGAAAACATGTTTGCATGACGCTACAATTAACTCACACTTGCCGGCGATTCATATTTTTTTAGAAAATTTCCGACGACAGTTATCATCACGGGCTGCTTCACAACGTATTGTCTTCTGCTTTACTGCACCGATTCAGAATGCCTATCTTCGCAGATTACGCTTGACGTGTTAAATTCCGCAGAACAAAAAAATCCAGTCTTATCTCAGAAAGGTTTCCTTCGATAAAAATTTATTATTTCGGCACAGCGAAAACGAATTAATTAAAATTCAGCTGGAGAGAGAATTATCTCCAAAAATCAACTTTCCTTGGGGCTTTCCCAGTCCGCAAAATGGCTGGAAGCCAAGCGGAATTCTACTGGGAAGCCCCCTTCGCCTAAGAAACGTCCTTCTTACATCGTGATTTATGTCCAAGTGACTCAGCGTCTTTCTAACGAACTTCTTTTTTAAAAACTGTTGCCACACACTGCGCGTGAGGAAATTCTCATCTTTTTTTCTCGGAGTCACTCCTTTCGACCTCTGCCGATCGGGGATACGGAAAACCAGTTTCTCCTATGACGTGGCGTTTCCCATACTGGGGAAGTTCGCAAGGCGAGATTGATGAATGTTAAATATTTCTCTTAACGTGAGTGGCAAGTGTTGTATTGTTTATCTACGTTTGTATGTTGTTGACATCTGCTAAGAGTGTTACATTTTTATGTAACAATGACTTTCCATATTTCTATCAAGTTGTGAGTTTTTCAAAAACTCAATTATTATTCGCAAATCTAAAATAGGAAATTTCTCTCTTGCTCGAATACTTTTTTTGGAGGGTACAAATGAATTTTTTATGCATTTGAAGAAAGAAAATAAAAACTTGCTTGTCTATTTTAATCCGAGATGTGCAAGATAGCCTATATATATATATATGCGTGTGTGTGTATAATGCACATAAAATATTTCTAGAACGTGAAGTTAATATTAGTGTGTGGGGGGAGGGGGGTCTGCAGCTAGCTGCTTTGAAAATTGGCTAGTTTCATTAAAACGGAAGTGGTGCGTTTTCATGTTCAATAAGTATAATAGCCCTCTTTTCTTTTGATGTGTCATTTCGTTTCGCAAATCTTGAAACGTTGAGCGGGAGGCCAGTTACATCTGGAAAGACGTATGAAGTACGCTTTTCAGGATACAAAGTTTTTCCGGTCGTTGTTATAGAACTTTCGAGAAGGTTTATTGGTATAGGCTGGTGAGATTTCTCTGTTAGGTGCAATAATAATTATTTGCTTCGACATTGAAATCTCGTTGGTTAAGATACAGCATGTGGATTTTACAGTTTTACAGTTGGATTTTACAGTTTTTAAACAGTCGGGAAAATATTACAGGTAAATTTTTACTTTCATTGTGTTTAAAGTACACACGTTGTCCACCGGTGACTTTTGCGAAAAATTTAAAGATTAGGCGACATTTTGAACCAAAAAACGTAATTTTCATACTATTTTCAAGTTTTGGCTACTTGTGCCTTACTCCAGGCGACTAATTTGAAAATCTGGTATTGGTTTCTCTCAACTCCCTTTTTTTTAACGTTGCTATTGAGCTTTCAGCAAACATTCTAATCTGTTTTTCTAATCGTGCTATAAAAATAAATGTATTATATGTTCTGTTTTATATATATAACTGATGAAGTTTTTAAATATTGCATTTTATTCAATCCTTCTTAAATGAAGTTAAATTAAGCATGTTTATTTCTTGATTATAAAATTATGAAAAAACGTTACTAATTTGGGAACTAAAATTGAGAAAATCTCTACTAAACTGATGACTTTTTTTTAAGTCGGTGAGGTTACTAATGATACTTATTTTAGTGTATAAAGTACTTTCTTCCATCAAATTTGAATCATGTAGTATACAACAGGTATAGATACAGAAAAATTCTTTTCAGAATAGCTAACATTTAAAAAATAATTGGATCTAACCAAAATGTACAATAAAGCAAAATGTTACCATAAAGTTATGTGTGTTACCATAGTACAATTTTATTTATTCTTACTTCCTGTAAGATTTTGTTTAGTACATAAACACATATATATATCAACCATAAAGTATTATAACTCATTTATAAAATCTCTGAAATATTGAACTCTGAAATATTGAAATTAAACTGTTTATAGATGATTTTATGATGGTTCTGAAATGTGTTACTGCCTCTCTCATAAAAAAATCTTTTGCGACTACATATTTGTAAGAAAATTGCAGTTTATGAAAACTTCACACAATTCACTAATGATAGGCGCACATAATTTGCAACTATTGACCAACGGATTTTGCTGTTCTTTTATCTTTCATTTATGTTGTTTTTTATCTTTCAAAATGTTACCCTTAAGTAATGTTTTTTTTCTTTTTTTTTGCAAGGTGGGGTGGGGGTTGATGAATAAGCCCCCTACCCCGAATCCGCCACTGGCTCGTATTTTAATTATGGCAGCATTACTGTAAATAGGCACTAATCCGGTACCGTGCCATTATCGTGTAGTCACTGTTAAGATACCAGGCCAGTGCCTTTTCTTTAATAATAGCCGGCACCCGGTTGTTTCATTTTGGGCATTATAAACTTAATGGGCCAGTGCCTTTTCTTTAATAATAGCCGGCACCCGGTCGTTTCATTTTGGGCATTATAAACTTAATGGGCCAGTGCCTTTATTGTGAGTAACGGCCGGCATATGCAGTATGCAGGCAGAGTGCCGTTGCCTTCCCGGTACGGTACTTCTGGTAAGGCACTTCTCGGGCAACCACTTTTGGTATGATTCAGTTACTTTTTGCAGTGCCGGGCCGTTGCTGTACGTAAAGGCAGAAAGGTACTGGCAAGGTACTCGCCAGCAGGTGTGTGTTTGCTGGGTGCATTGTATTGGACTGTCAGCTGAGCCACTCTCTTCGGCTGATTTTGCTGTACTAGGCGAACCAGTTTCCGGCGTCCTCTTTCTTTTCTGGTGCGTGGACGCTCAACATCTTCGCGTCTATTGCTGGTTTCACCGTCATTAATACTCTTTTTATAAATACTAACAACGTCAGATCGTGAACAACCGACCAATCGTGCTATTTTTAAATACCCCCCAGTAAACACACCTGCTGGCGGAGTACCTTGCCAGCGAGTTTCTGCCTTTACGTCCAGCACCGGCCCGGCAGTGCAAAAAGTAACTGAATCGTACCAAAAGTGGTCACCCGAGATGTACCTTGCCAGAAGCCCGGAAAGGCAACGGCACTCTGCTGGCATACTGCATGTGCCGGCTGTTACTCACAAAAAGGCACTGGCCCATTAAGTTTATAATGCCCAAAATAAAACGGCCGGGTGCAGGCTATTATTAAAAATAAAGGCACTGGCCTGAGATCTTAACAGTGACTACAATATAATGGCACGGTACCAGGTTAGTGCCTATTTATAGTAATGCTGCCGTAATTAAAGTACGAGCAGTGGCGGATTCGGGGTAGGGGGCTTATTCATCAACCCCCCACTGCCACCCCGAAAAAAAACCACATTCCTTAAGCGTAACATTTTGAAAGATAAAAGACAACATAAATGAAAGTTAAAAAACAGCAAAATCCGTTGGTCAACAGTTGCAAACTATGTGCGCCTATCATTAGTGAATTGTGTGCAGTTTTCATAAACTGCAATTTTCTTACAAATTTGTAGTCGCAAAAGATTTTTTTATGAGAGAGGCGGTAACACATTTCAGAACCAACATAAAATCATCTATAAAAAGTTTAATTTCAATATTTCAGAGTTAGAGATTTTATAAATGAGCTATAATACTTTATGGTTGATATATATATGTGTGTATGTACTAAACAAAATCTTACAGGAAGTAATAATAAATAAAATTGTACTATGGTAGCACACATAACTTTAGGGTAACATTTTGCTTTATTGCACATTTTGTTTAGATCAAATTATTTTTTAAATGTTAGCTATTCTAAAAAGAATTTTTCGGTATTTATACCTGTTGTATACTACATGATTCAAAGTCACCAGTTTAGTAGCCATTTTCTCAATTTTAGTTTCCAAAATAGTAACGCTTTTTAATGATTTTGTAATTAAGAAATAAACATGCTTAATTTAGCTTCATTTAAGAAGAATTGAATAAAATGATAAGGTTAAAAACTTCATGCGTTATATATATATATATATATATATATATATATATATATATATATATATATATATAACAGAACATATAATACATTTATTTTTATAGCACGATTAAAAAAACAGATTAGAATGTTTGCTGAAAGCTCAATAGCAACGTTAAAAAAAAGGGAGTTGACAAAAACCAATACCAGATTTTCAAATTAGTCGCCTGGAGTAAGGTACAAGTAGCCAAAAGTTGAAAATAGTATGAAAATGACGTTTTTTGGTTCAAAAAGTTGCCTAATCTAAAATTAGTTGCAAAAGTCACCGGCGGACAACGTATATGCATTAAAAACAGTGAAAGTAAAAATTTACCTGTAATATTTTCCCGGCTGTTTAAAAACTGTAAAATTCAACTGTAAAACTGTAAAATCCACATGCTGTATCTTAACCAACGAGATTTCAATGTCGAAGCAAATAATTATTATTGCTCCTGACAGAGAAATCTCACTAGTCTATACCAATAAACCTTCTCGAAAGTTCTATAACAACGAAGAACTCTGTATCCTAAAAAGCGTACTCCATACGTATTTCCAGATGTAACTGGCCTCCCGCTCAACGTTTCAAGACTTGCGTAACGAAATGACACATCAAAAGAAAAGAGGGCTATTATACTTATTGAACATGAAAACGCACAGCTTCCGTTTTACTGAAACTCGCCAGTTTTCAAAGCAGCTAGCTGGAGACCCTCAACCCCCCCCCCCACACACACACAGACACACTCGCACACTAAAATTAACTTCGCGTTTTAGAAATATTTTATGTGCATTATGCACACACACACATATTTATAATAGGCTATCTTAGATTAAAATGGACAATCAAGTTTTTATTTTCTTTCTTCACTGAATTCATTCTTCAATGTTTCATTTGTGAATGTTGTGCATAAAAAATTCATTTGTACTTCGTATAAATAATCTGAATTAATATAGCCAAATCCACGATAAGAGTTCGATTATTGCAGTGTGATCTCGCAGTGGTGAGAAAAGTTGACCTAATGTTCCTCCGTAAACATATGGAACGCGTGCTTTCTATTGTTTCATACTTCAGGCACGTAAAAGGGTGCGGAAATAAAACATTTGATTCGAGAGCAATGGAAACCGCATAAAGAAAATAAAATTCCTAAATGAACCCCATTCCGTAATTTCTATTTTTGACTACTACATGAAAATACTGGTTCATTATTGCTAAATAATTGCAGAATAACTGCAGGAGCTCTAATTTGATTTATTGTAAATTTCAGCATAAATCACCTAATTTATATTAAAAATTAAGTAGTCTTTTGTTTTATCACTGCTATATTTAATATAATAAAAAAATATCAATAGAAGCAATTGTGTAGGCTGATAAAAATTTTAATTTAATCTAAAATTCTCTGAAAAAAAAAAGAGTACAGGAGCTGAGCTCTCATGAAATTAAACCATGACTGGTCTCCGTGTAATACGCTCTAACATATTTCTGCACCCTAATTCGGTCGATTTTAAAATTGGCTGAACGTAGAAAAAAGTCTCGAAAAGGGTCATTCCATGGTGACTGACGTTACAATTTGACTACATTTGTAACCTTTGGAATTCCCCAGTGGCTTGAAATATATATATTTATTTATTTAAATTGATCAAGAGTATCATAAATAAGTACTATACTGTTATCCATCTTCAATATAAGAAGTCTTTTTCTTTTTTTAAATTAAGGGAAATCAAAAAACCTGATTGATGTTGCACAGAAGAGACATTGAGAAAAATGAATTTTATATAAATTCACATCCTCTTCGAACTAATAGTGTGAGAAGTAAAATAATTTTTTTTTAGTTGAGTACAGATTTCAATCTTTATGAAGACATTTTCTTTCACATAAAAAATTAAAAAACTTTTAACGTAGAAAATATTTTACACCTGTGACTGATGCTACATATATTTCGTGCCTGATGTTACATTCGCATAAACATGCTATAATTATATATTATTTCTTCTTAAAAACAAAACTAGCAAATTTACTTTTTGAAATAGAATTACTCTAGTTTAATCATAATAAATAAATCAAACTAATGCTTGTTGTTCATTAATAAAATTTAAAAAATAATGTTGTTAGTGTATTTCACTAAAGGGTGATTCCATGGAACTAGGGACACCAGTGAAAAAAAATATTCTTTTAAAGAATAATAGTTTTTTTCCCTCTATTAAGCAAGTATTTGTGGATTTTATTCTAAACTATGCTAAAAAGTTGGCAAAACATTTTTACAGATATTTTTGTCTTTAGAAGTGTAGAAAGTTAATCTTGTTTTCTAAAAGAAATCAACGGGTATGTATAAAATCTTATTTTTTATTGAAGTTTTGTTCATTTATGAGAAGATTAGACAATCGCAGAAACCTATAACTGCAATATTTGCCTTGAGAACAAATTTTATAAATTAGCCCTAACATTAATGTAGCATCACTCCTAATAACATAAAAAGTCGTAGTTTCATTTGTGAATTTTACAGTTATAAAATGTGTAAATGTGTGTTATAAAATATGTGTAACATTAGGTACATTTCTGCTTTTCAATTAGAAAGCTACTTAAAAATATTGGGTAAATAGCATTGACTGCTGCTGAAAGACAGAAAAAGTGATGAGATAAATTAAAGAATGAAGGAAAATATGAAAATCATAAAAACAAAGCAGAAGCAATAAACAGCCAAAATAAAAGAAGAAATGATCCAGCTAAATTACCTCAGTCAATTCAGAAGAAGGTAAAAAGATTAATTTATCTTGAAATTAGAGAAAATGTGTGAAAAATAGTATTCTGAATTTATTGAGGTAATTTAGCTAGGTCATTTCCTTTTATTTTGGCTTTTTATTGGTTCTGCTTTGTTTTTCTTTAATAATCTTCATATTTCCCTTCATTCTTTAACTTATCTCACCTTCTTTTCCGTCTTTCTGCAGTAGTCAATGCGATTTTCCCAATATTTTTATGTAGGTATCTAATCAAAAAACAGAAATGTGACTGATGTTACATATATTTTATAACTTTAAAATCTATAAATTGAACCAATATTCGATATTCAAAAGACTAATATTAAAGATATATCTTCAAAAAGGAAGAGACAATGTATATTTTTGGGACTAATTTTATTTAAGCAAGAAAAACGTTTATAGAATTTCGTGACTGATGTTACATTAAATATTTGGCCTGATTTACAAAAATTGTTTTTCAGATAAATATTGCAGTTAAAGGTTTTTGCATTGGTCTAATCTTTTCATATACAAACGATATTTCAATAAAAAATAAGATTTCATTCATGTTTGTTGATTTCTTTTATAAAACAAGATGAACTTCCTACACATCTTTCATACAAGAACTCGTGTAAAAACAGTAATGTTGACAAATATTGTGTATAAAACTTTTAAAAAGGTGTCAACTTTTTTAGCATCATTTCATAGAAATTCACATATTTTTAATTCATAGGGGACTAAAGTATTTTTTTTTATTAGAATTTTTTTTTTCCATTGGTGTCCCTTACTTTCATGGAATCACCCAAATATGTTTTTCAGGAAAAGTTTAGCAAAATTGTAAAAAAATAATATAAATTATAAAAATTTTAAGATTAAAATTCATAATTCTGTACATAGTGGGGGTTATATAATGTCATATACAGAGTGGGGGTTTCACTGTCGGTGTAGTAAACATTTTTATAGCATACTGAACTCGTTTGTATTATTTTAGTTTTTAGTACTAAAATATTTGAAGGCACAATATGAACTTCTCCCCTTACTCACCCCCCCCCCTCAAAAAATTGCAGTGACCCTGCCTTTGGGTGCCTGGAACTTATATCCCCTAACACTTCTACACAGTATGAATGTGAAACAATATTATTTAATTAAAATAACGAAATTTTATGCCAACACTACGAAGTATATACAGGCCCATTACTGCCAAATAGTGCTGGCCCGGTACATTTTAAGCAGTACCACGCCGTTAACTTTTATGTGCATGTCATAGACACATGGCAGTTCGCCGTTACTAGTTATGTATTGGCGCATATGCACTTTTCAGACACTAGTACTCCAATGACTTCCAGACAATGGCAATCTACCTTGCTCCAGGTATACGGCACTTTGCCAGCATGACGGGTACCCGGCCGTCATTTTGCGGGCAGTAGTGTGTTTGCTGGGTCGTTCCGAGCCTTCGGGCCATTACAATCTGCCCGCTATTAAATTCACTTAGAACAACAGCCTTTTTGATCACTCACAGAGGAAGAATGATGCCTTACCTTCTCCTGCAAGAATTAAATATCATTCCCACTTAATTACGTACTCTCCATGTCATCCAGGGTTGTTCATTGAAAAATGTGCTGGTGGTCATAATGTAATCTCTCTTAGGTAAATTATCGAAGAAAAATAAACTCTTAACAAAAATTAAGGAATACGTCTCAATGGTAAATAACAAATCCGGACAAAAACCCTGTATGAATAATGACACATAACGGGGATGAATATGTCGGTTTAGAATTTGAAAATTAACCGATAGAAAATGGTATTTCACATCAACTAACTGTACCATATTGTACAAGGGAGAACGGTAGTATGCAAGAACCGTTCGCTTTTAGAAAGGAGATGTTAATTGCTCTACTAGGCAGTTTACCTAATGAAGTTTGGGGTGAAGCAATTACCATGGCTAATTATATAAAAACCGAATCCCAACAAAAGCGAGCGGCGCTGCACCGTACGGAAAATGGAACAAATACAAAACTAGCATCACATCTAAAATTGTTTGACTGCAAAGCCTATGCATATGTAAAAAAAAATAAGTGTGCAAAACTAGACAATAAGGCAGAAAAGGAACATTTGTCGGGTACGATAACCGATCAAAATGTTATACTAAATTCTAATGAAAGATAAAACAATAGCCATTTCCAAAACTGTAAAATTCATTGAAAATATAACCCCATATTCCAATTCCAGGAAGGAAAGTAATTTTGAGATATACCAAGAAAAATCGAACAGTGATACGCAATCTAAACTACAATTGATTGATGTTGAAATAGATAACACCGGAAATGATGTACAGAATCAAATTGGAAATTCTGATTACCTAGATGGTACACAACATTATCCGCGTAGATGAGAGAGATCTGTAGAGATGGGCGAGAGCAGGGGACGACCAGAATACTCTCTGATCACACCATCAATACTTCAAAAATGATTATGACTCCATTTGAACAATTAAAAACATAATTTATTAATATAACAATTAAAACATATTAACATCAAACTTAACAAAACACGTTAGTTAGAAAATAAACTGCCTAGGCTTTAACAAAAACTGCCGAAGCAGATCTGCATTTCCCGCCGCACGGCTGCACTGAGTAGGATTATATATCACAGCAGTCCACGGGGATGAAACTTTGCACACTGGACCAGGCGCTTCCTAGGAAAGATGGCTAAAGGTTTACCATACAGCTTTGCTGCCGGCATGTAGCGACAGTCGGGAAGATGACGTCACTAAAAGGCAGTAGGCATACATCCGACTTAAGTGAGAGGTCAAGTCGAATCACTAGCCGATCACCAGCCAAAATTCCAGTCTTGCCTGTAGGGCTCCAGGCACTACAGATCTAATGAAGGAGTACCCCCTGATATATTCGCTTTTGTAGTAAATAATTCCAAATCTTGGGATGATATTCAAAATATGCAAAATCCTTTAGAAAAGGAAAAATTGTAAAATGCAACGTTTCTGAAATAAATTTACTTTATGGAAACAACACCACTGAATTAGTTGAAGCCCCACCAGGGACAAAAGTCATCGGTAATAAATAGGCATTTAAATCAAAATATAACAGCGAAGGTTTAATAGAAATATATAAAGCAAGGCTTGTTGGAAAGGTTTCTCTACTTGATTAAGATGAGAATTTTGCAACTGTTGCGTCTCATACAACAATAAAAAGTTTTTAGCAGTGGCTGTGTATAAAAATCTTAGACATGTAGGATACAAGACCGCATTTTTACACGGGGAGTTACAGGAAGAAGTGTACATGCATCAGCCTGAAGTTTATGTTGTACCCGGAGAGGAACAGAAGGTTTGCAAGCCCAGAAATGCAGTCTACGGACTAAAACTAGCTGCTAGAGCTTGGAAATTCAGAATATATCAATAGCTATCAAAATTAGGTTTTAAACAAAGGTCGATAGACAAATGCATGTACAAACATACACAAAATAACACAACAACTTACGTTATTGTTTATATAGATGATATCCTCATCGCGGGAGAAGATCAAAATATTTATGAACTTATAAATTAAAGAAAGAATACCCTCTAACGGATTTAGGCTGTTACAAATTATCAAAAATTAAAAGGTAAAATTTCGCTTACCTTTTTCTCAGATCACCGCAAGTTCGAACACTCTACAGGAAAACTATATCAAAATTAAATCGAACTCCATTTCTGTAAAACATAACACAAATATTTAATCTCGTGTTTTGTACTAACATTTATACAAAACACGAACAGCATTGAACGACGACTCACAACAAGCTACATCGAAGAGAAAAAAACAGTGGGGGGAAAAATCAATTACGTGATGGCGTGATCCATGCTGGTACGAACCGAAACTTTCTGTGCGAGATAGGAAGACACCGGTAATTCTCGGCATCCTCCCACCATTGAGTTTCCGCTGTTTGAAATTCAAACCTGAAGTCTAGCTTTCAATAATCGTCCGTACCGGGATCGTCTAGGTTAACTATCAGATGTCGAACTGTCATTACCCCTTTGATTAGTCCTGCCTTCATTTGCCAGATCGGCAGAAAAGGAGTCAATGTCCAGGTTAGTGTTGGGTTTCTCATCTTCTTTATCAGTAACAACTAATTTAATCAGTCTTTGCACAGAACATAGAAATTCACGATTTTTCATTTTAACTTTAACAAGCCGTATATATCTATCTTTAGAAGGATAAACTTCTATGACCTGGCCATAGGCCAATCTAATCTTTTCATGTTGTCGCTAGTGCCTAAAACCACATCTCCGACTTGAATTGGTTTGATATTTTTTGTGAATTTATGGGATTTTCTTAAATGCCTTAAATATTCGGAACGGAATCGTTTTCGTAGATTTTCCCTAATTCTTTGTAAATACACAAGTCTTCTATTTAATGCCGATGAATCTAGATTGTCTAAGGCAGGAGTTCCAGATTCTTTGAGATCTTGTAAGAACATGGAAGGCGTGAAAGCGATGAGTTCATTTACGTCATCAGAAACATTAGTTAACGGACGGCTGTTTATAATGCTCTCAGTGTCACAGACGATGGTAAAAACTTCTTCCAAATTTAAACCCTTCGCGACGGGGAAGCGCAAACGCCCACTTATCTTTGAGACCGGCAGTCTCTTTCACTTCTGTCCAAGGCTGGAGAATTTTTTGCTATTAACCCTAAATCCATGAAATTACAGAAATATCAACGTGTTGTTTAATAATGTTCCGTAGAGTGAGTATTTAAACGGTTCTGTAATTATATTTAAACGTTTATTGCTGGCACGTATACGTGACAGTCGGCGCGAAAGTGTTAAAGTAGCTCGTCCTAAAACTTTCCGTAGTATTCCTTTGATCATACCAACAAGACGCCATTACCATCCACCCCACCATGGAGCAGATGGGGGAATGAACTTCCAGTCAATTTTTTGGTTTACACTATACTGGGAAATTGCAGTCCAGTTAATTCGTTTCAATAAATTGTCGGCGCCTACAAAATTTGTGCCATTATCACAATAGACAGTTGCTGGTCTACCTCGGCGCGAAATAAATCTGCGGAACATTTGTAGGAAGATGTCAGTTGTTAAAGCAGTGGCTACTTCTAAGTGAAAAGCTCTGAAAATAGCACAAGTGTAAATGACTATCCAGGTTTTCTGTCCGCTATGAAGAACTAAAGGACCAGCATAATACCGGTTATTTCAAGCACACTGCCCTCTTTCACTCGGTCTTCTGGAAGTGGAGCCTCTGGAACTGAGTTTGGTTTTTAATCGAATCGTTTGCATTGCACACATTTTCTTATGAATCTTCTGACCGTTAATCTGTATTTTAGTATCCAAAATTTTTCTCACAAATGAGACATCAATATTAGAATTCCCGCATGTCCCATATTTAAGTGCTTTGATCGAATAAGTTTTTCTACAACTGGATGATCAGAAGGTAGTAATACTGTATATCTAAAGTTCTCTGTATCTTTTCGCATCAAAATACGGTTCCTTACTCGAAGAAGTCAGTTGGAATATATACAGGAAATACCCCTAAAACGTTGGTCTTCTGGTCCAACAAAAGATTCTCTCTGTACTATTTTCAGTTCTGTACTAGTTTCAGCTTCATTCAGCTCACTTGAAGTAAGGATGCCTGAAATTCTCATGTTTTGACATTTGCAATTATTAAGAAATCTTCGGACCCATGGCATTACTATAATGATTTTTACATAAGATGAAGGATCATAAAGTCGCTGAACTGAGTTTTCAAGATTAATTGCACTTGCAACAGATTATCGCTTCTCAGAATTCACTATTTCTGAGATTCACTAAGTCAGGAAATGATTACGATTTCAGCCAGTCTTCTTGTGGGGCCCTCAGCCGATCAGGACCATACCACCATTCGGATTTATGCAATGTTTCAGCATTGCACCCACGTGATGGGAGGTCCGCTGGATTTTTCGTGCGTGAAACGTGATACTAGTTCTCAGGATCGCTGACAGTCAAGATTTCTTTCACCCGATTAAAAACAAAAGGTGTCCAGTTTTCATTCCTTTTGATCCAGTAAAGTGCGTTCCCCGAATCAGACCAGTAAAATGTTAGAATATTATCTCTCTTCCATTCAGTTTTGACACTCTGATCCAGTCTTGCGCCGCTACAGCATGACATCAGTTCCAATCGGGGAATGGAAACGGTCTTCCAGGGTACAACTCTGGAACGAGCTTGGACAAGTTGGCAGGATACAATTAGAGGTTTGCGCCGCCGCCGGGCATTTGTACCACGCCGTCGTCGCCGAGGTCTAGGCCGGCGCGCCGACAAAGAACGCGGATTATATGCCGCAGCGTACAATCGGCTTCAAAGCTTATTAAAAAATTGTACCTAAACATTCAACTGCTTACTTTTTTCTGGATTCTTTACTGGCCAATGTTTCCAATTGAGAACATGAAATAAAAAAAATTTTTGACAAATTAAATTTTATCAATATTGACTTGAAAAAAAGTAGATAAAGTTAAAAGATTACTTGATTGTTTGAAACGCAAGATGCATTTCTATCATTAGTGGGAAACTGGAAAAGAAATTAAAATATCCATTTTCATAAATTTTTACAGAGCAATCTTCATCCCCCCCCCCTTCAAACTTAATTCATATCTTTATTTAAATTTAAAAATAAATCTTACATTAATTCTTAATATTTCACTTATTATTTAAGCCATTGGTCCACAACCCCCGGTCCTCGGATCAAATAGTACCGGGCCGCCAAGGAACATTAAGTTCTTTGGATTTTATTTACTTTGGTGTATTTCTCTCCGGTTTTTGCGACTTTGTCGTGTTTGTGTTGATTTATATCTATGTAACAGAAGAAATATTGTAATTCTTTTAACATTTCTCTCTTTTTTGTTATTTATTAAAGATTCCAAGATCATGAATTAAAATTGCTGTCATAAAATAGACAATAAATGTTCTTTCCTTAAAACTATTCCAGACAATAACTCTGCCGGTTGAAATGCTACATCCCCTTATATTCAATTTTTCTTTTTCGTGTAACTGTATTTTATTTTGGAGGCATGTTTAAATACAATTAAATTAAAGTTATTAAATCAAGCCAATCTAAAGCCAATCTAGCGATAGGTAGAGCCATGTCCGTTACCTACCCACCTAACGATAGGAACGATTTAAATTATTTTTTTTATAACAAGAACTCTTAACAAATACTGGTGTGGGAATGTAAATTTCACAAAAACTTTGTATAATAACACACATACAATAGCACATTTCAAATGAAAAACCAAATCTACTTAATTTAGAACTCATGATAAAAGTGCATGGAAAACTTTAAATGGTGATTTCTTTTTAAATAAAATATATTGGAAATGTTAATGTCCATATTTTTATGGTAAGAGTATAAAATAATCTGATATATTCATAATCAGCTGTTAATTTATAATGAGTTTTAGCTAAATTTAGTAACTTTGTTTTTTTATTTAAAATTTATAAAGATTTAAAAACAAAGTTCTGCAACTAAATCTTTTAACCTTTTAAGAGGAGAAATTATTTTATGTATATATATTTCATTAAAAAAAAGGGTGGAGAGGGCTTGAACTGAAAAGAAACTGTTTTTAAAATGCAGTCATTAGTTGTTTTAGATTTTTTTTTTAAACAATCTAGAGGAGGAAAACATATGAAACATCCATACATAGTATTTATCAACAATGTGCGCTATTATACAGCTTTTATCAATTTCACATTTTAACACCAGTATTTGTTAAGAGTTCTTGTTATAAAATATATTAATTTAAAACGTCTTTATATTCGGATAAGCAAGCAGCGTAATTATCGCCACTAATCGTTTCACCTCACTTCATTGCATTATTCCAAAGATGGCGGTGGTAAAACAAAAGAGTCAGTTGCCCATGGGGCAACCAAGAAAAACAACTATTCTCATTTTTATTTCTTAGCTTGAAAAAGCAGTTTCCTACTCCTATTTTAATTCCGAACTTCTATTTCCATTTCCGAATAGTAATGGCAATTTTATTCATAAACGTTTGTCAACTTATTTTCATTGCAACGGCCGCATGTTCTTAAAATTTTGTGTAGACTGTTTCAAACCTGGCAGGTCGCGTCCGTCGACCTAACCGTTCGGAGTTTTAAGTCGTTTCCTCCGAAATGCTTGTTAGGACCCCTTAGAAAGACCCCCCACGGGGAGCACTCCACACCTCGGCCTGTGACAATAACATACGCAAAATAAACGTGATATAATAATAGTAGAAACTACGTAGACATAAATCAATATATTCTTGTCCAGTGCTCACACCCCTCGGATATAGGCTGTGCTGGTGAAGAAGGCCAGTAATGAACTTTTATAGTGGATGGACATTAATAACGAACATTTATCTGTGCGTCTTGGGCCATGTGTAAAAAGGAGGCTGTTTTTCTTGTGCTGTGTTCTTTTATTCGTTTGCATTTTTTTTTATATTGTATCTCTTGTTCTACCGCTGGCTCTTTGTGTTGTGCCAGCGGTAAAGTTTGTATTTTTTTTTGTTTATAAAAAAAAATAAAGGGCTGCTTCCCCGGAGGGATATTTTGCCGTAAACCCTTTTGAGTCGGCCCCTCCGGTGGGTGACTTACACTTACACCTCGGCCTAGAGCCCACATGTAGCTAATTGGCCGTAATCCCACAACAACAGAAAATCATACTCAAGACTAGTTTTTATATTCTTAAAAAACCTTTTAGTGTCAATTTATACATAGGTGTGTGTGTGTGTGTGTTTGTATGCGTATGCCCAATTTCATTATGCGCTTTCAAAAAAATGTTCACGCCGCGGCGCGCCGCCGCCGCCGCCGGTTTTCTGAGGTCTTTATGCCGCCGCCGCGAATTTCCGTGCGGCGAAAACCTCTAGATACAATTCCTTCAGACTCGCTCCCCAGAAATATGCATGTTGCATAGCTGCACTTACTAGCGCCACAGAACACATGCTGGTTTAAATTACTGTTAATGCTAGGACGAGCTATGAGACACCTTGGAACAGCAATATCTTTCAGATGACATAACTCTCTTCTCCGTTTTTCAAACTTTTTGTTATGGATGACGGTAATTCACAGTCCCAAGTTACTTTTAACTTCCAACATTCCTGAAGCAGGATTTTAGGTTCCAGTGTAACCGGACATGTAAAACCGATTGAGTCAAAAATTTTATGAACGCTTGAGAAGATCTGTCTTTTTGTCACTGGAGAGTCATCTTCGGGAATTTCTTTCAAGTCGACTACTAAAGAATCATCATCGAGTTTCCATGTTAGACCTAACAGATTTACTTCTTTCTTTTCAGATGATGGCAAACATTCTTCTTTTGGGCAGCTAAGACTGTGCTCCCACCCGCGTAATTCAAATTTGGAAGAACGGAGGAGAAGTTTTGATTCTTCAATAAATTTTTGAAGCTCGTATTCATTATCTAAACTCGTCACGGAATTGTATACATAAAAGGATTCAGCCAACTTCTCCGCGGTATCTTTCAGATTTTCAGGGCCATTTTTAAAATGGTACTGAATTGTGGCTCCTAACAGGAACGGACTACATGAAAGACCAAACACGACACGCCGGTGCTGTAAAATTCTAAGTCTGGATGGATAGTTCTTATTCCACCACAGGAATCTGAGAAATGGCCTATCTCATTCACTGAGTGCAATCTGGAGGAAGGCCTTCTTTATGTTGGAAATGACACCGATTTTCTTCAACCGGAATCTGTTGATCACAGCTAGATTCAATTCAACAAGATTTGGACCCTTTTCTAGGCAGTCGTTTATTGATGGAGAATCTTTTTCCCGAGCTGAGCCATTAAATACAGACCGTACCTTCGTGGTTGAATTTTCTTTCAAAACAGCTCTGTGAAGTAGATAGTATTCGTTTTCGGAAAATTATTCAATTTCTTCTATAATTCCTTCTCTTAACCAGTCTTCGAACACCTCTTCGTGAACCTCTAAATTTTCAGACTTCTTCAGCGAGTCTGTGCATTTTCTCAGTTATCTTTCTGCAATAGCTTTGCAGCTGGGCAAAGGAGGATGCCCTGAATCCATGGGAGACAAACTTCATATCTGCCTTCTTCATTTTGTTTGATATTTCGTTCAAAATGTTCTTTGGCGGCTAATTCTAGTCGCCTTTTCTCCTAGATCTAAAATCCCTAATGTATCCAAATTCCAAAGATCACTATTTTTTGCTTCGTGCAGTGATAAAACGGTCTTTATACTGTTGTTAATATCGTTTTTTACTGTTTTACCGGAGAGTGTCCAACCCAAGCGTGTTTCCATGCATACTAAGCCAGATTCTAATTGTTTGATTTTACCTGTATATAACTTGCCTAAAACATCAGAACCAAGGAGAACACGAATTTCACAGGACGAATATTCATAGAACAAATTTTCATCTTTACTAGTCATGTCTGTCCGAAAAATTTCGTTTTTCTTTAATTCATTTACAAAAGAGCCATACGGAATTCTCGAAACGTCGGAACAAATTTTTTGCTGATCAAGTACCTCAAAGTTACAACAATATTTACCATTCAAATCACTTCGACGAATTAAATATTTATTGTGCTTTTCTGTCTTCTCGATACCTCCGAACAAATCATGTACTATGTTCTCTTCCCCAATGTTTTCGTATTCCATTACCGAAGCAGAAAATTTCGATATATACGAATTTTGCGAACCGCTATCACAAAGAGCCCGCGCATTTTAAACTTTATTTTTACCCCTCAAACGAATTACAAGAGTCCGCAAAAGTACTTCACGCAAGTGTGCTTTCTTAGATAACGCATGGTCTTTATCCCTTTCTATTTCTCCCTTGTCTTTTTTCATTGGCTCATTTTCACCTTTATCGTTATTCTTTCCAGGGCACATCATTTTAAAATGGAGCCGTTGACATAAAAACATCTAATTTAAGCTTTACAGAACCGAAAAACATGGTTTGATTTCAAACATTTGAAGCAATTTCCCTTTTTCAGCAAAATTTGCTTCTTTTCATCATGAGTCAGATGATTAGCATTTCTACATTCTGAAATGAAATGTGTTTTATCATCGCCAAATGTGCTAGTTTCATTTTTAACTCCTAATAATTATAAAAATCTGCAGATGAAGGAACATTTCTTCCTTGTCTGGACGGTATCAAATGGTTATTGTCAAAGGAACGAATTTTATTCGACCTATCTTCATGTGATTTTCCAAAATTTCTAGTTTTATTATTTTCATGCTGTGTTTCAGCCAAAAGGTAAGCTCGTTCACGTAAATCAACCTCCAATTTCAGAAATTCTAACAAGTCGGTTCTTTTATTTTTATCCGAGCTATGATTTCGAGTAAACAATAAAATTACGTCATTCGGAAGAGCTTTTCGGAAGAGCTTATGTGTATGTCTATGATCAAGTCTTTTCGACCGAACCGCGATTCCAATATTTTGATTGCCGTACTGTAATTTTCATCGCTGGTTACTAATCCTGAAATTGCCCTCTCGGCTTCTTTCGTCAAGTAGGATTTCAAATACGAAAGTTTTTTCACACTTGATAAAGAATTGTTTTCATGGATCGAAATTTTAAATCGTGACCAAAAATCTGCCCATTTGCAAATATCCCAATCAAAAGTTTCAATCGTCAAACGCGGTAAATTAATATTACACTTTACTACATTACTTTCAATAACAGAGTTTATCTCAGAAGAATTCACATTTGTTTCAATAACATTAGACTGTACAATACTAGTAGTTAGTTTCGTTTTAACTCTATTCAATTTATTTGTAAGAAGTAGTATGCTTTCGTAATAATTTTCAACGGAAGTGAGCACTTTCTCCAAATCTTCCGTTTTTGTGAGTTCAAATATTTTAGAATGCAATTCCTCTAAACATTTTTCTTTCTCGTTCAATAAATCAATAGAATAAACAATTTCATCCAAATTTAAGTTTGTATCAATTAACATGGCTTCCAATTTATTAATTAATTCAGTGACAGAACTTCTTGTTATTGTTCTAGCAGCTGAGTATTTTGAATTATTATCCTTTCGATATTACAAAATCAAAATACAAATTCACATTAAAGAACAAGCTGCTGACACTTATTTTTCTACAAACTTAAATGTCTTTGTCTTCCACGTTTAAATTATTGTCTAATTTTTATTTCAAACTTTCATTTTAGTAGAGACTCTAATAAAACTGGACCTTAATGCAGTTCTGATTTTCTTAAAGCTTTACACATTAAATATTACGATCCCGGTTGGGATGCCAGATGTCACATATCATCAAAAATTAAAAGGTAAAATTTCGCTTACCTTTTTCTCAGATCGCCGCGGGTTCTAAAACTCTACAGGAACACTATATCAAAATTAAATCGAACTCCATTTCTGTAAAACATAACACAAATATTTAATCGCTACTAACACTTATACAAAACACGAACACCGTTGAACGACGACTCTCAAAAAACTACATCGAACAGAAAAAAAAACAGTTGGGGGGGGGGGGAAATGAGTCACGTCATGGCGTGATCCATGCTGGTACGAACCGAAACTTTCTGTGCGAGATAGGAAGACGCCGGTAATTCTCGACATAGGCAAAGCCAAATACTATCTAGGTAAAAACATTGATAGAACTAATAAGGACACAATGACACTCGCCTAAATTAACAAAAATTAAAGATTTAATATATAAATTGGGTACAAAAAATTCGAAACCAACCGAAACGCCCATGCATGGAACCAGGTTATGTTAAAACAACGGACAGTAAAAATATCCTGCCGAATAACACTAAATCCAGCCAGGCCGTTGGCAAATTACTTTATATCTCTACCATACCTAGACCAATGTAAGTGCGGCCGTAAATATATACTAAGCGGTAGGAATGAGAAAATAGGGAAAAAAGATTGGGGAATAATGAAAAGAAAAATTAGGTATCTCAAAACGGCATTTTCACTTAAACTAACTTTCACGAACTCAAAAAAAAAAAAAAACCTATTTTAAAAGCATATGCAGATTCAGATTGGGCTAACAATCCAACAGATAGAAGATCAACTTCAGGAAATCTATTCATGCTTATTAGCTGTACAAGCTTCTTCCAAAGCATGGGAAGTTAGGTAACTTAACAAGCTATTATATACGTTTTCATGCTTGCCAGCTTAATATGCTGTATAGATAGCTCAAGCAGAAATAGCATGAAAATCTATATACCAGCAGAAAGTGCTAATTAGTTGTACAAGCTTCTTCCAAAGCATGGGGAGGTAGGTACCTTAACAAGCTATTATATGCTGTTTTACGCTTACCAGCTTAATTTACTGTATAGCTAGCTCAAGCAGAAGTAGCATGAAAAGCTATATACCAGCAAAAAGTGCAAATTTGTTTAAGATATGTCATATTATCTATGATCATTTAAGATACATTTAGGATAAAATCCAAGATATATGTACAAATGCGATGAAAGCCAATAATAAAAATAAATTTTTTTTAAATGTTTTGTTTTGTCACTTTCTTCTATGGATACTAAGTAGAAAAAAATTAAGGCAACTGCAAGTTATGGAAAAGTGGATTTTTTTCCTAGATTTGGCAAGTCCTGAAAATTTATGGAAAATCATTTGCAGCTCTAGTTTTTTTAAGCTCTCCGAAAATGAATGAAGGGAAAAAAAGGAATCCATGACCAACATCGAATAGTCTGCTTATCTTCATTCCTTTTCTTCCACGCAACACACACTTCAATTTTGCCTGAAATCAATAAATAAAATAGCTTATTCCAATTTCTTTTTTACAGACTTTAAAAAAGGAAGATGTACTATGTTCATCGAATATATATATATATATATATATATATATATATATATATATATATATATATATACTTAAATCTTATTTAAAAGTATTAAAAAATACAGCAATTACACACGCTACATAGCGCTTATGGAAGCCGCTTAGTGGGAAACATGTGTGTAATATTTTAGCATATATTAGAAAAACGCCCCCCAAGGACAGCCATAGTTATTATAGAATTAATGCATCAAATGCAACGTCTCAACAGAGGGAGAATTGCAAATCACCAAAACCATAGGTTTCTGACTCACAGCCGGAGGTTTTGCCAAGGAAATATGTTATAAGTACTAGCCGTATCCAACAGACTTTACTATAAATGTATTTAAATTGCTAAAAATGTATTTAAATTGTTACGAGGCAAATAAACATTCATTCCACTTATGGCAATCCCCCAGAGGTGTGATTCTCCCTGACCTATGGGGAAACAAAATAAAAAATTTACATACAAAATACAACTCGAAAAATCAACAACTTGCAAACGTGGAATACAGAAAAAATAACAAGGTAATGATACTTCCAGAATCCCGAGACTCATAGCCAGACTTCTTTCCAATCAGCGTGCAGTGTGTCTGCTGCCAAACTTCAACGACTTATACTTCCCAGAAGTTATGTCATGTTGCGAGAGCCCCCTGTGGGCTTTGGTATAAGGGTGTCATACTGCAAGAAAGCACTGTAACGCAAAACATCAAATACTAGGGAAGGTACAAAAGAAGGATTAATGCCGGGGATTTAGATTATTTTAACCTATTTATGCCTAGCGTCCCTTATTTGGGACGGCATTTTCGCTAGCAGTTGAAAACGTTTTTTATTTTTCCTAGACTTTATTCACGAGTATTGAGCCTCAACTCCACAAAATATTTTAACATTACCCAGTAGGATGTTGACATTTCAATTTTTATGCATAAAGATTTTAAACGAAATTATCCCTTGCTCAAGAAGTTGACATCAGAAATTTATCTAGTATTGCTGGTATTAGAAAAAATCGAAGAAATTCGCAAAAATCTATGGGCACAAATGGGTTAAGACATTTCATATAAAAATTGATGAAATTAAGAGGAAAATTGTTTATATAAAATAATTTAGCATCAAATAAGTATTGATTGTAATTTAAAAACTGCCTATTACTACATAAACGGAAATATCTAATAAGCTGGTCAATAAAAATATTAGTAAAGACTTTTTTATGAATATTCGAAGACCAATTAGGTAAAGACACTGCATCAAAATTGAAATTTTTTCTTTTATCGAAGATATTAATATGTAAAATATTGTTGAATAAAGTTAAATTTAAATCCACAAAAGTAACAGTATTAGAACCTGAATGAGTTGGCTTGAGATTAAGAGCATCGGGATAAATTAAATGTTTAATTTGATTAAAGTTTCAAAAATACCAAATACTTATCAAAAATATTCAATAACGTTTTATATAAATAATTAATCGGAATGCTGATAAATAAATTTTCAAAGTGAAACACTTGTAGTTTAAAAATTTTCATGTTTTGTAACCAGTGTAATAGAGAATAGTTTTTTTGTATTGACCAAAAACCAGTATAAGCGGAAAAGTAAGAATCCAAGAATGAATCCATCTGACCTTTAAAATTTATTCACCAGCATTCCGATTGATGATTTATATAAAACGTTATTGAATACTTTTGATAATTTTAATATTGAATATTAATAGCGAATTTTTTCTCACAATAACTAATTTTTGTTTATACAACATTTTTATTATGTTTAATTCTGCCATTTACAAACTAAAGGGATAGGTATGGGCACAAATTACTCAGCACTTCTGCTAATCTTTATTTATTTTTTATGAATATAATTATTTTTGCAATAATCCACTAAATTTTGCTGTTTTCCGTTACATAGATGATGTTCTTGTCATCAATGGAGACATAAATCAAATTAAACATTTAATTTATCCCGATGCTCTTAATCTCAAGCCAACTCAGATTCTAATACTGTTACTTTTGTGGATTTAAATTTAACTTTATTCAACAATATTTTACATATTAATATCTTCGATAAAAGAAAAAATTTCAATTTTGATGCAGTGTCTTTACCTCATTGGTCTTCGAATATTCATAAGAAAGTCTTATATGTATATTTCATATTCATATGAAAGTCTTATATGTATTCATAAGAAAGTCTTATATGTCTTACTAATATTTTAATTGGCCAGCTTATTATATATTTCCGTTTATGTAGTAATAGGCAGTTTTTAAATTACAATCTATACTTATTTGCTGCCAAATTAATTTATACAAACAATTTTCCTCTTAATTTCATCAATTTTTATATGAAATGTCTTAATAATAGTCTAAATCCTTGGCATTAGTCCTTCCTTTGCACCTTCCCTAGTATTTGACGTTTTGCGTTACAGCGGTTTCTTGCAGTAGGACACATATATACCAAAGCCCACAGGGGGCTCTCGCAACATGACAGAACTTCTGGGAAGTATAAGTCGTTGAAGTTTGGCAGCAGACACACTGCACGCTGATTGGAAAGAAGTCTGGCTATGAGTCTCGGGATTCTAGAACTATCATTACCTTGTTATTTTTTCTGTGTTCCCACGTTTGCAAGTTGTTGCCTTTTCGAGTTGTATTTTGTATGTAATTTTTTTGTTTCCGCATAGGTCAGGGAGAATCACACCTCTGGGGATTGCCATAAGTGGAGTGGATGTTTATTTGCCTCGTAACAATTTAAATATATTTGTAGCAATTTAAATACATTTATAGTAAAGTCTGTTGGATACGGCTTGTACTTATAACATATTTCCTTGGCAAAACCTCAGGCTGTGAGTCAGAAACCTATGGTTTTGGTGATTTGCAATTTTCCCTCTGTTGAGACGTTGCATTTGATGCATTAATTCTATAATAAGAATGGCTGGCCTGAGGGGCGTTTTTTTAACATGTGCTAAAGTATATATATATATATATATATATATATATATATATATATATATATATATATATATATATATATATAAGCATATATATATATGAGACGTCAGATATTTCAGTAAAGTTCCAGAGTTAAGGCAGGTAAAACGGTTTATTAAACATTATCTTTAAGTTACAATATAGAGTGAGAATAGGAGAGGGGAGGGGAGACGGGTACAAAAATCAGCGTGGACTAATTAAGCAGTTCCAGTGGCAGAAGTCTCCCGATTTTCGATGTGCGGGAGTATTTACGTTCATCATACCACGTGGTTTTCGAAGACATAACACCGCCTCTCGCTTATCTCTAATCGAACCACACACATTTACCAACATGACCCGCATCCGGGGCTACAAGGGCGTGGGGACACGTGTACATCTAAAGAACTCAGAATCGACGACCTGATGTTTGACAAATAACAAAATAAATAAAACATAGCTCCAGAGCGCGCGTGGCAAGTATGACAGGAAAGCAAAACTTACATAAAAGTACCCGCTTGAACTATACCCAAAGTATAGTAAAACCCAAATTACCTTTTTATACATTACAACATCCCCCCCGGCAAAAGAAGTCTGACGAGCAATATCATTGAGGTGGCCAGTCTCTCACTTGCGAGTCAGACGTCCTTGCATCCTAATCTTAAAACTGCGAACTAATCTAATTTTCAAGTTTAGACACCTTAAATTTTTCTGACTAGAATTCTGGAGTTATGTTGTACAACACTTGAGAGGCAGGATGCAGTTTCTAAAATTTGACAAAACATAATGATGCAATAGTACGAAAATCTTACAATAAAAATAAAAGAATGAGTGCGCACAAATTTTTTCAAAATATCACAAGTAAAATATTTACAACCTAGGTGGGATACAATAATACTGTACAACAATATAGTAATATAATTAAACAAAATGGAATAAACATGGCTGACATTCATTTTCTTTGGCAAATACTTATGGCTTTGGCTTTCATGGCATAAAGTGAATGGAATGAAAATAACTTGGCAGGATAGTTGGCAAAATGCAGTTGGCAAAATGGAGTAAATTTATTTAGTGTAAAGGCAATGTAAAAAAGTGCGTAGTGTGTAGAAAATTTCGAAAACCATAGCTGTGAAACAGCAGTACCATCACACAGGTATGGGGTATAGTAAATACCACTTGTAGGCATTTTAAGTTTGCCCAAACTTTCAACTCTCCATAGTATGACAACAAAAATGGGTTCACATGATCCCGAAAAAGGAAGATAATTGTCAACTACAAAAGAGAAAACTTGGCCATTGCCTCATAGCTTCCAAAAAAAGGGAAGAAATGACTCAATAGACAGTTGGGAAAAATTGGGGATTATTGAGAGGAAGTCCCAGCGTAGTCAAAGTCTAGCTTCATTTATTGTTTGCATAATATCTATAAAATATACAAAGAAAAAAGGTGCAGTTTTACTTACACCGCAGACACTCGGACTTGGGGACTTCTTCAATGACTAAGAGAAGCGGGTGACAGAGAAAGGTTGGTAGAAGCATAAAGGGAAAAAGGATAGACAATAGACTTTATGTCGAGTATTCAGGTTCCAAACTCAACACTTGGCAGGTATTGTTAATTAAATTTAATCACCTTCGTGGGCTAGCTTTAATTTTTCAGGAGGGAAATAAGGTCTTAATTTAGAAGAGTGAACTATTTCCGTAGGTTTCTTAGTATGGTAATTAGGTTTATCAATTTCGAATGTAACTGAAGAACATTTGTTTACAATTGAATAAGGACCTGAAAAAGGAGGAGATAATTTACGTGTATTTGGGTAGTTAAATTCTTCATAAATTACAAGATCTCCTTGTTCGAAATTAGCTTCTATGAATTTATTGTCATATCTAATTTTATTTTTATTATGAAATTCTGTTGTCCTTTCTTTTGCTAATTTTCGAGCTTCATCAACAGGAGGATAGGTATTTTCCGAAATAGGTGAGTCATATGGCAATTTTCCAAACATTAAATACATGGGTGTAAACTTCGTTACTGAATGAGGTGTGTTATTATATACACTAATAACCTGCTCTAGTAACTCTAAGGAATTTTAGAAGGTGAAGAGTTAACTTTATATTTTAATCTAGTAACTATGGATTGATTATCCTCTCTACTTTTCCATTTGTCTGTGGGTGATGAGCTGAAGTTAATAGTTGTTTAGTATTGTAGTTCTTGAGGAATTTTTTAAAACGCGAAGCAGTAAAAGCTTCATTTCTATCACTAAGTATCTTTTGAGGAACTTGAATGTTGAATATTTGTTTTAGACAGTTTACATAGGTTTCAGTAGTGACACTTTTCGAAGGAAAGGCCCAAACATATCTTGTAGCGTGGTCAATTATTAAATGTAGATATTTTTTTGTTGAATTGTAATAGTTGAAACCTCCTACAGTATCAATAGAAAGACATTCAAAGGGTTTATCAGTAGCAGGTACAGCCTGTAACAAACCAAATTTCTTCTGTTTAGGTTTTTTGTTAAATTGGCAAGTCGAACAATGTTTAACATAATTCGAAATATCTTGAGTCATATGAGGCCAATAATAGGAAGGTGAAATTATACTTAACATTTTTTGAACACCAGGATGGCCAAAAGTTTCATGTGCATTTTTCATTAAAGTTTTTCTTAAGCTCATAGGCACCACTATTTTTTTGAACCCTTTCTTATTTATGGTAATTAAATCATTAATGATTTTATATTTAGGACCATGCATATTTTTTGCTAATTGTTGATTTTTAATTTCTTCAGCATCTAACAATAAAACCGAAGGTTGAATTAGTTGGAGATGTTGAGAAGGAGGAATCCTTGATAACATATCAGCTTCGACATTTGTTGAGCCCTTTAGGTACTTTATTTCATACTCAAACATACTTAATTTAAGGGACCAGCGGAATAATCTTCCTCTTAAAATTTTGACATTTTTTAACCAAACCAATGCCGCGTGGTCAGTATGAATGAGAAAATTTCGACCGTGAAGGTAATAATAAAATTTATCAAGAGCATCAACGATAGCCAAACATTCTAATTCAGTTATAGTGTAATTCTTTTTATATGATCGAAGCGATCTCGAATGATATGCAATCGGGTGCAAGATACCTGAGGCATCCGGCTTCTTCAACACAGTTCCAACTGAACAATTTGATGCATCAATAAATACATGGATAGGTAATTTAATGTCGTATAATTGTAACACAGGTTTAGATATCAAAATATGTATTAAGGTTTCAAAACTTTTCTGACAGTTTGCTGACCAATCCCATTTAGCGTTTTTCTTTAACAAATCATTTAAAGGACGTCTTAATTTTGCATACCGATCAATAAATCTGTTATAAACATTTACAGAACCAAGAAACCTCTGTAGTTCCTTTATATTAGTAGGTGGCTTCAAATTTTTGATAATTTCAATATTAGCATTATCTGGAGTAATTTGACCTTGTTTAACCTCATCCCCCAAAAATTTTATAGTGTCCTTAGCAAAGTTACATTTAGATAATTTCAATTTAATATTCTCCTGCAAACAAATTTGGAAGATAGTTTCTAAATGCTGCATATGTTCTTCCATAGAACAAGAAAAAACCATTATGTCATCAAAATAATTATAGGCAAATTTAATTTTATATTTATTTAATATTCTTCTCATGACTCTGTTAAATATAGCAGGCCCTGTCTTAATGCCAAATGGCAAGACCTGGAACGTATAGAGACCTGTATTAGTTACAAAGGCTAGTTTTTCAGTATCTTGAGGGTGGATGGGCACATGCCAAAATCCAGACGCCAAATAAGAGTTGAGAATATTTTCGCCCCACTTAATTTATCTAATAAACTGTCAATACGTGGCAAAGGCTCGGCATCATTTTTTACTATATTATTTTATTTACGATAATCCACACAGAGTCTAGTTTTGGTACCTTCGTCGCGTTTATACGCTAAAGTGACGGGTGCAGCATAGGGGCTATTGCTTTCCTTAATTAAACCAGCTTTTAATAATTGTTCAATCTGAGAATTAATTTCGTCTTCCTCTTTAGGAGAGGTTCGATAAGGCCTGAGGCAAACAGGTAGGTTAGAAGTTAAATTTATACGCTGAGGTTCTACATTAATACGACCGATATCATATTTATTTAATAATTCCTCTAATTTTGGATTGATAGCTTTATAAACAGTCTGAGGGGGAACGCTTTACTCAGAGGCTTTGCTATCGGTTGAAGAACTGGGTTGATTTAAATGTAGAGACATAGGTAAGGCATCATAATTGTATAAAGGTAATCTAACATTATTTTGAAAAACACATGAATTCACACAATCAATACATAAACAAAACTTTTTACACTCTGGTAAACCCAATATGGCATATGGTAGGTTTGAATATACTATAAAAATTTTACACACTGAGTAATGTTTCCAATTTCTAAATTAACATACCACACTGTATCAAGTATCAGCAGTCCATCTGCCTGAGTAACATTTAAAGGCGAGACTCTCTGTACTTCTAAATTATATCGTCCAACAAAACTTTGCGGCAAGACAGAGAGTGTAGAGCCAGTGTCTATGACACAGGGAAAACTTAAAAATTCAAAATTGTCAATTTTGGGTTGAGTCAATTGAGTTTTTCCTTAGGTACCCGGGTACAGTAAATAGTCATAAGTTCTCTTCTCTCGAGGTCTCAGTACCATTATTTTGTGAATTTGAAATAGTGGTGTTCGAAGTCATATTCGGGTGAGTCATATTTGGTGTCGCGTATGGGTTTGTCGCAATTTGGTTGTTACTTTTAAAGGGACAATTATGCGCCCAATGGAAAGCATTACTTATCCCTAGCCCCTCACATTTTCTACATGGAGTTCTAGGTAGTGTGCTTTCTTGGTAATTGACATTTTGGTGGTGTAAACTTTGAGGACTTTGAGATAGGGGTCGAAAACGGAGCCAATTATTTATTTGGGTTCGCCCTTGGGTGGAATTATAAATTGGTTGATGCCAATTTGGTCGGTTATAAACAGGAGCATGGCAGGGTCTAAAATTCCGAAGCTTGGGTCTAAAGTAACTAGAATTTTGTGCATTATTGGGCGAGGAGGTAAAGCTTGCCTGTTGGGGCGGTTCGTGAATTTTAATTAATTTTGACGCTGCCTTAAGCCACTCGGTGGCACTACTGGGTGGTTGCAGGGTTAAAAGAGCTCTCACATTACTAGGAAGACCATTGGTCAATCTTCTAATATTACATTATTAGGTAGCCCCAATTTTCTACCTATTTCTAATTTTTCATGAAAATAAGTTATAAGATTCGAAGTTTTTTCTAGTTTTAAATTTGTAAAATCCATGAAAGTAAAGACGTACATGAAATATATTTTTCTCTCAGTATTTCAATCAATTCTTTCCAATTATTACAATTTGCTATGTTATTTATGTATGTTGTTAAGGCAGACCCCTTAAGAAATTTTCCTATGTTTTGAAATTTCCAGTCTTCGTGTTTATTTTGTTGTAAGCAACACCGTTCGTAATATGCTATCCAACTTTCAAAACTCATATTATCTTCAAAATTAAAGGGGGCAATAAACTCATCACTTTTTTGCAGGGACATAGTGGCAATAGTTTGTGTATTTTCTTTACCATCTAACGACATGCTGAAATTTTTTCTAAATTTTTACCTGAACGGAGAACCATTTAATAATTGCATTCAGAAATTTTATTTAGCAACATTAATAATAATACCGCAATAAATTTACAAAATCTTACCTTAATGAAAATACTATACTAATGGTGTAAAAAATGCAGATATATCACTATATATATTTTTTTATCAACACTAAAATAGCACTTTAAAATAACACACACAATTAATAACCATTTAAATATAATGCTCTAATGTTCAGTTCAACTCCGAAAATATACGTACTTCACTTAATCAATATCCACAAGTTGAAATCGTCATTCTTCAACAATAAACAAAACACACACAAAAAATATCTTCTCTCACAAGTTCAATGCAGGCAGGAGGAGTTTCAGTCAACCTAAGTTGCACGCACAAAAACAAAAATATTCGGCACGGAGAAAAGGGGGAAATAATTCACCAGTTGCACACATTTCTCGTGGGCCTGTTTTGGGTGCAATGAAGGCAGTGAAACTCCGTCGATTTCCATCGGATTTTCAAAATAACAGTGGACGTGTGAAGAAAAAAAATAAATAAGGAGGCACAGATTTCTAGATGGTAAACACGGTACAGAAAGATGATATCAGATAACGGAGGGCAGGCACTTCTTTAATTTACGTGTCGGCATCAGCGTCGTTAGTCGCTATGGAAAACTCAGGAGCGCAAATTTTTCGATAGGCTTCATGGGAGGATTCGATGGGAGGTCAGGCGAAAGTAGTTTCATCAAAGCAGGGAATGAGAAGTCCAGATATCTGCAGTCGGTGAAGGGCAAGTTGGTTCTCTGATCGGCAGACAGTCGGCATAGCGCCGCATCTCCGGCGTACTCCGCATCTTCGGGTAAGCAGTGTACCCCGTCTCCCGACTATTGAGCGTTAATTTTTTACAATTTAAAATTTTTAATTGGCACACAGGCAGTCATCCTGTCGACTATTTGAGACGTCAGATATTTTAGTAAAGTTCCAGAGTTAAGGCAGGTAAAACGGTTTATTAAACATTATCTTTAAGTTACAATATAGAGTGAGAATAGGAGAGGGGAGGGGAGACGGGTACAAAAATCAGCGTGGACTAATTAAGCAGTTCCAGTGGCAGAAGTCTCCCGATTTTCGATGCGCGGGAGTATTTACGTTCATCATACCACGTGGTTTTCGAAGACATAACTCCGCCTCTCGCTTATCTCTAATCGAACCACACACATTTACCAACATGACCCGCATCCGGGGCTACAAGGGCGTGGGGACACGTGTACATCTAAAGAACTCAGAATCGACGGCCTGATGTTTGACAAATAACAAAATAAATAAAACATAGCTCCAGAGCGCGCGTGGCAAGTATGACAGGAAAGCAAAACTCACAGTAAATGTACCCGCTTGAACAATACCCAAACTATAGTAAAACCCAAATTACCTTTTTATACATTACATATGTACATATATATATATAAATATACATGCATGTGCACCGGTATTGATTCACCACATGGATAAATTTCCATAATTCTTTATTTTTTCAAAAGACGAGATAGCTCAGGGGCGATTCCAAATTAATTAGATCACTTTCCAGTGGTACTATATCATTCCAAAAATCAAAAAACTGTTAAACAATTTTTAAATCATTGCCTATAAGTTGCCAGTAACATTGTTAGAAGTAATACGTCAAAAGCTGTTGAGGTAAGTTCTCAAAACTGCTCAGCTTAGCAACAGCTTCTATATTTGGCGAGAAATTTGCCAAACTCCTCTATTTTACAATATGAGTAATGGTACATCTTGGATAGTTGCTGCATGGTGAGATTTAATATTTCTCGGTGCTAAATATGCCAGTCTGTCAAGGTCTATGCATAACAATATTTAGCGAATTTTTCAGTGTCAACCTTAACCCATTCGTGCCCAGTTATTTTTGCGACTTTCTTCGATTTTTGCCAATACCAGAAATAATAGGTAAATTTCTGATGTCAACTTCTTGGACAAGGGATGATTTCTTTTAAAATCATTAAGTATAAAAATTGAAATGTTAACACCCTACTGGGTCGTGTTATAATATTTTGTGGAGTTGAGGTTCATTATTCGTGAATAAAGGCTAGGAAAAATAAATAATGTTTTCGACTGATAGCGAAAATGCCGCCCCAAAAAAGGAACGCTAGGCATAAATGGGTTAATAAGAAATGATTATATCAATTATGTGCATGCACAAATCGACAAAGAATTAAAAGGTGCCACTGATGGTAGATATCCCAGCTGTCCCGGAATAAATTTCTGTCATAGTGAAGAAATTTGAATACGGTTTTCTTTTTTTATTAAAAAATCATACTTGTATTAGTTCTTAAGTAATTTATGTATGAACACCCCCCCCCTGCATTGCAGCATGATATTAATATAGACTACCGTTTCTGAGTCTAGCAGCATCTAGTAAAAAGTACTGCTAGAATAGTAACAAAAAAGAAGCATCTGCTGATTGTAAATTACTTCTGGAATTGCAGAAAATGTCAAACAAGTGGCTGTCTTGATTTCTGCTAGACCAAACAAAATATTCAAGCAACACAAGCTGGATTATGTATGCTTGATAAGCAAAAAATGTGTCTAATACACACCATGACTTGCTGGTAATTCTGATAGAACTAGCACACTGTTAAAATAATTTACTTAAAAATGAGTACTTTGATGTACTGATATTTTTTTAAATACTTTTGCATCATAAACGAGTACGTGACGTGCCTAAATATAAGTAACAATTAGAACTGAAAAATAAGCATGTGGATAAATATATATATAATCCCTTTTTACGTCACTTGCACACCGTTTACGTGGTGTTCGGATATATTTCCTTAAAGTACGCCCTCCAAAAAATGTATTCGAGCAAGAGAGAAATTTCCTATTTTAGATTTGCGAATAATAATTGAGTTTTTTAAAAACGCACAACTTGATAGAAATATGGAAATCCATATTTACACATAGCCTAATTCATATTCTGTGATAAATAATTTCTAATATACAAAACCATCCTAGGAAATTTCTCTCTTGCTCGAATACTTTTTTGGAGGGTGTAGTTACAAGAATAAATTAGTACCGTACTTTAAACTTACGAATTATTTGTTACTGCGCATTGATACGCTGCGCACAAGAATAGATAAAAGACGAGTAATCTGAGAAATTCTCATTTTTCTCCCACACTCCGAACCGGATTTCTGCGCATGTCTATCTTTGGAGGCGTCCGGTTCACATGTTCACAATGTAGTTCAACAGTTCAACATAGATGACGCCTTTGCTGCAAACAGCTCGTAGTGTGGCGTTCGCTGTTTTTGAATTGGAAAAAAATCTATCATGCGAAATGATAGAAGTAGAATTTATGGCCGCTTCTCTTCATGAATCAGGTAAAGTAAACCGCGAACACGCACAAAGTATAAAAATTTAACTCTTTATATAACACAGAAACGTCACATCGCTATAAAGGAGGAGGAAAAACCTCTCTGCGTGACAGACAGCACTCGCTCTGGAGTGATTGTACAAGTGAAGGGGACAGGATTATTTCCCGTTCCAGTTACAATGAACGCTTAGTCCGATCATGGAGTTTGATCTGTGCGTGGGGAAGCCTTTTGAAGCGTGTGCTTAACCGTCACAGTACTCCCTCTCTAGTGTCTCTAGACACGAAAACGAGCAGAAAATCTGACAGTTTGACCTGGTTTGGTCTTCTTTTCAGAATCTGGGATCTCTGAATGGGAACTGGAGAGGAAGGACAACTGGACTTCTTTTCGGAAACTGGAATCTGTTGAACAGTATTCGGGTAGGAAGGACTGCTTGACTGAAGAAGGAAGGCTGGTTTCAGTCGGTCAATGGAGACAGTGGATTCTTTATCCTTCACGTCCAGAACGAACCACTTCATTGACCGTAACAAGACTTTGTAAGGTCCATCGTACACTGGCTGTAGGGGTTTCCTCACAGCATCATGTCTGTTAAAGACGTGTGTGCACGAATCGAGTGCTTGATGCACAAAGGGAGTGTGTCTGTCATGGTTCGAGGCAGCGGTGGGTCTCATATTCCTCATTTTCTCCTTCAGGTTCTTAGTGAAAGGTTTAGGGTTGTCTTCGTCAGGTGAACGAAGTCCAAAAAATTCTCCGGGAAGCCGTATCGTGGTGCTATACACCATTTGTGAAGCATATTCACCGATGTCTTCCTTAACCGCAGCACGTAATCCAAGGAGGACTACAGGTAGGTGACTACCCAATAGGATGTATCACGAAAAAAAATTTTTTGAAAATCAAACTTTCAAGTTGATAAAACGTTGTCACTGTCATCACATATCAACCAAAAAAATTTTTTTTGAAATCGAAAATATTTAGGTCTCCCGGAATTAACTTGAATTTCAACTTTTTTGACTTAAAATGCGTATTTAAAAAAAAATATATACATGAATATAAAGTATATTTATATTTTTAAGTACAAAAACTTGAAGTTTAGAAAGACAAAAAACTTTTAAAAAATTCATTTGTACCATTAACTGTATTAGTCTGCCGGAATCTAATTTTAAAAACCTTGCTATTTTATCAAATATTCAAAAATTTCCAGACGATATTTTACATTGGTAAACTTCTAGCAACAGTGCAAATAAAATGTATATTAATTTTTCATTAGTTTATTAGTTTCTCAGTTTCTTTTTTATTCTGGGGGAGGGGAGGGGTGATATTAGAAATAATTACACATTAGAAAAAAATTTTGGAGGAACAAAAATATATTAAAATTAAAAATCAGAAAGTGTGATCTTTAGATGAAAAAGGTTACAAAAGATATAAACACACACATAAAGGTTACAAATAAGGAACATTGAATATGTAAAGGTTATTCAAAATAAATCTTGATTTCACTGTCTATTTATTTTGATAATTGTAGGCAGCGCATCACAAATGCAAGTAGCTTTTCCAACCTGCAACCTGATCCATTAGAAACTCCAATGTTTGTGGGCGTACCATCACATCCAAGAGCTTTGATAGTTGTCACATCAATGAAGTTATATTCCATGTGTTTCATTATTGATGATACAATGTATTTCCCAGAACCACTGTCTGCAGTTACATGACCAAGATATATTGAACCTGGTTCTTCAACCAAAGATATGTGTTCTTCTTGTATAGTTTTCCGGACAGATTTACCACGTACATTTTCTTTGACTATAGTTTCATCTTTCCGACCATCAAAATAGAGAGAAATTATTTCTGAGGTGCGAGTTGCAATACTTTCACGGTACTTTACTCTTTCACGAAAAACTTTCGATTTATCAATTACCGCCGTCTGATTTTCTGGTGTCACAACTTTTAAATCCTGTAAAAGAGCATTTGCTAGTTGCGGTCCCGCTCTATTGGAAATTGCTCTGCGATCACATGCTCTGGAAAATGGTGGCAGATCTACTGGAAGGACTTGCTTTACTGAAACGCTAGAATTTTCCTTTTTATTTTCTGGTATTTTATTTTTTATAGCTAAAACACTTGAATCCTGTTGAATGGAATCGCTGTCAGTGTCACTAACAATGCCTTCATGTCGTAAAGTAGGGATATTTGTTGATTGGAGATTTCAGTTTAACTCGAATTGTATGGACTTTTCCTTTAGCACGTTTCTCGATTTTTTTTACTCTCTACTGTGTCAATTCCTCCTATAACCAGAAGCATCAGGTTTTGTTGGTCATTCAAGAACTTGTGTTCCAGTTGTGGAACCTTCCTTTGCGCTGGACACAAACATTTCTCTAAATCTATACATTTGCATGAACAAATATCAAAAAGATTATTTACAATGTCAGATTTTGAACTTTTCAACGGACGTTTTAAAGCTCTTGGCATTTTTTGCGTTACACCCTGATGACTTTTTCATCTTTTCAGATCTCTCGTGTAGTTTTAAAATCATAAAAACAATGTTGCTTGCAGATGAAACAGGAATAGAAGTCTTCTTCCATATTTCTTCTAGCTTACGGGCCACTCGCATTGCAACTACCTTTTTCTTTGGTTGATGACATCCTTCAGACTTCAACTGATTTCTTACCCATTCAAAATAACGTAGTACATCAATTTTAGTAGGTAAAACATTGCTATCACTTATATCTAGAGGTTGGCCGACAATTGGATCGTCAGTAGTTTTCCTTGTTGATGAAGAATGAGTTTCTCTACTCATGATGGTAAAACAACAAAACCAAATTGAACTCAATCACAAATCAAAAACATAAATGCTCACTAAATGGACGTTTCGTACATAAAAAACGCTAAAAACAACTTAAAAAGAAAGGAAGGGTGGACGAGGGAGTGAGAAGTAATCATGTGATGGTCTTGCACTTCCCTTATCTCCAAAGTCATGGGGGAGCTACAGTTTTATCACCTTGAAATCTGAGCCCCATATTCGCATACAAAAATATCCTTGCTATTTCGGAACGTTGTACTGAAGTGTCTGTATTATAAATACAATGATTGAAAATTTGAAATATTCTTCAACATTTCTTAAATACGGCTAGTTGACAAAAAAATGGAGATTTTCATTACGATTCCGGGAGATCTAAATGTTCAATTTCAGTCGCAATGCATTTTTTTATTGATAGATTCTATCTGAAATTGCCCATTTTTGCTGTTGAATATTTAATTTTGATTTATACATACTTTATAAAAAATGTTTAAAAATATCGTTTTGACTAAAAAACTGACAACTTCAGGGTCATTCCGGGAGACCTAAATATTTTTCGATTTCAAAAAAAATTTTTTTGGTAGGTATGTGATGACATTAACAACTTTTTATCAACTTGAAAGTTTGATTTTCCAAAATAAAATTTTCGTGATTCACCCTACTACCCAACGCTCAGTGAGGTGAGCCTTCACCGCAGACTTAACAGTTCAATGGGATCTCTCGACCATCCCATTTCCCTTCGGGTTGAAAGCCGTTGTACGTATTCTCTGAATTCCAAATAGTGATGAAAGGCACTTAAATCTTCGGCTTCAAACTGCCGACCTTGGTCAGTAGTTATACAAGCACCAAAACGGGAGATCCACCCAGAATTATTGTTCTGGCTGCAGTTTCAGCTGTTATGTCGTTGAGTGGCAGAACCTCTGGCCATCTAGTGAAACGATCCACCATTGACAGGACATAGGTAAATCCTTCTGAAGGCGGCAAGCAACCGATGAGGTCAATATGCACTTTTGAGATAAGTTTGCAGCTCTATCTGATGTCCAGCTATATTGGGGAGAAACCGACGGAAGAAATTTAAGAACCCTAAGAATCGTTGAAGTTCTTTAACAGTAGTTGGTTTCGGATATCCTAAAACGGGTGTTACTTTGTCAGGCAAAGATTTGGAACCGTGATGGGTGATCTGATGTCCTATAAACGCGATTTCCGGTACTCCAAAGATACACTTAGATGTGTTTATCTGCAATTCATGTTGGTTTAAATGTTGGAGCAGTGCGCGGACACGTAATTTATGATCGTTTTCGTTTTTGCTAAAAATTAAGATATCGTCTAGATAAACAAAACAGAAAGGTAAATCACCTGGAATTTCATTCATAAAGCGTTAGTACGACTGAGCTGCCCCAAATAGCCCAAAATTTAAGAATGGAAATACAAAAAGGCCAAAAGGCGTGCTTACAGCAGTCTTTCGAATATGATCCAGATGTACAGGGATGTGAAAATATGCACGATCTACATAAATTTTTGAAAAGATTTTACAACCGAAAAGGGCATGCGAAAAATCGTGTATGTGGGGAATTGGGTATGGGTCTTTCACCGTACAAGCGTCCGGGTCACCAATATGGCTGCTTCTCTTTATGTATCAAAGTAAATCACGAACACACACAAAGTATAAAAACTTAACACTTTATGTAACACAGAAACGTTACATCGCTATAAAGGAAGAGGAACAACCTCTCTGCGTGACAGACAGCACTCGCTCTGGAGTGATTGTACAAGTGAAGCAAGGGGACGAGATTATTTCCCGTTCCGGTTACAGTGAACGTTTAGTCGGATCATGGAGTTTGATCAGTGCGTGTGGAAGCCTGTTGAGGCGTGTGCTTAGCCGCCACAAATTAAAAATACAAAACTGCCCATCATGTGCGTAAGTACACTTTTAATATTATTTGATTGTTTTAAGTTAAAGTTATTTCATTTTGTTTTTGTTTACTTATATTTAAGACGCTGATCGGTAGTATAATTTTATAGCTAGTACTTCCTTTTGTCAGTAGTATTGCTTTAGTAATATAATTTTGTTTTGATATTATAAGAATACTTTCGCAGGAGAAATATTTATGTTTTAACCATTTGTATGTTAATTTTCTTTGCTTATTTATTCTGTACACTCACCTAACAATAAGTTACATTCGTAAGCATAGGCTCTATGTTCAAGAATGAGTCACTGTATTAGAATGATCGTTCTTTTTTTTTTTTTTGAGGCGTGGGAGGGCTAAAAAATAACATTATTAAAAGTTTTAATGCCATTGGCTTAAACAGTGTTAGGGAATCGCTACACTTTTGGTAAGTTTATCGTAGATTATTAGTTAACAGATAGCCATAACATTCCGTAAACACATCAAAATCTTGAATATAAATAAAAATTGTAACAAAACGAAATAATTTACCTAAAACAATTAAATAATATATGCGCTTTACATAACGCATACGATAATGGTTATTCCCACATTTCAATCAACATGTTATAAAAAATAGTATATTTAAAAAGAATATATTGATTCTTGTATGAGTGAATACAAAAATCGACAATCAATATATTCGTATTAAATATAATAAAAGTGCACATAGTTCGGACCCAGCATTTAATGCTAGTCTAGAAATTAAAAAAAAGCATTTGATGGTTGTGAATTACTGTTAGAATAGCATAAAGTTCAAGCCAGTGGTAGTCTTAATTGCTGCTAGACCAGCAAAAGCAACACAAGCTCGATTATGCTGGCCAAGCAAAAAAAAAGTGTCGAATACACGGTATGACTTGCTGGTAAATCTGCTAGAACTAGCAAGTATTTATGGTAGTTTATGCTTTTTCTCCCAGCTTGGATCAAGCATTTAATGCTAGTCTAGCAAAAGAAATACCAGCATGAATTTGGATTTGGGATATCACTCACAGCTCGTCAGCCTCTTGAAACGGTAAAAAAGTATTCTGAATAAATTAAATAATAAAATTCTTATTAAAATATTCTGAATAACCAGTTATATAAGCCCCCCCCCACCCAAAAAAAATCTCAAATGAGTTCTTTCACTAATTTTGGAAGTAAAAGATCATCGCTCCTTTCTTGTACAGAATCACGCAATTCCTGTGAAGTGACCACAAGAAAGAGAGAGTAATGCCAGTCACATATCATGAGACGCTTGAAGTATTTAAAAAAATGTGCTGGATTCATCGTCTATGTGTACATAGGTTAGTGGTGTCTCTTGCGTTTATTTTTATTTATTTGTTTTTGCCTTATGCTCTTGCAAAAAGATCACTAAACAAATCGAATTATAATTTTCCGCTCAACTTAACTAGGAGGTGATACTAACCTCAATAACTAGTGATACTAACCTCAATATATAATAATGTTATTATTATATATTGAGGCCTAGTCCGTAAGCTCCGTTCCCGTAAGAGCACGGAAAGTGAAGCGGTGTTGTTTTTGGTCAGCGCTTGGGATGGTGGCAACCTCCCTCGACTGGCTGCTGTGGAACCGTGTAATCGTAAGTAATGGGAGCTTGTGCACTTAAAAGCTGTTCGTGACTCCAATGTCCTCCATGCTCCAACGATATATCTGGGGGGTGCCGATTTCAGGTGCTAGGTCTCTCATCTGGAACCGATTCAAAACTAGGAGACCCTGAGCTAAATCGGACATCCTCTACCTGGGGCTCATTAAAATGGAAGTAGCTTTCTTTTTCCCCACCGCCACCCTATATAGAGGATCTGCCATTATTAACAACAACAACAAAAAATAAATTTGCTTTAAAAGAAATCTATGAAAACATATTTAGTGTGCACATCCTTATTCCATCGGAAAAGTTACACACGTTCAGGCTCTATTGATCCATGGCAATTTTGCTACTTGCACGGCGCATTAAATTCAGGCAAGTTTCTATATTAAGGATTTCTAACTGGTGACTCGCGAGCACATACGGCCTTCGCTGCCCTTTTTTTTGAGGCCCGCGAAGCCATCTGGGTAAAGAATTTACAGCATAAAATTAGATGCTCTTGTTTCAGGAACAGAAGTTTTTCCAGATGTAACGTGGATTCTTCTTAGAGCCCCTTAAAAATCCCCCAACAAAGGCACCCCTACACTGTTAAAAATGATTTACTTAAAAATGAGTACTTTAATGTACTCATACTTTTTTTAAACATTTGCATCATAAACGAGTACATGACGTGCTTAAATATAAATAACAATTCGAACTGCAAAAAAATAAGCATGTAGATAAATATAACAATAATCCCTTATTGCGTCACTTGCACACTGGTAAATTATTTAACGTTTATGTGGTCTTCGGAAATATTTCGTTTCAGTAGTTATAAGAATAAATTAGTAGCGTACTTTAAATTTACGAACAGTTATTACTACGCGCGGAAGAATACACAAAAAGAAAGAGCGATAAAATGAGTATATCAAGATCTCATTTTTCTGAAACACCCCTCACCGGAATTTCTGCGCATGCCCAGAGCCTATTTATGGAAGAGTCCGTTCAACGTGCTCAACGTGGTCGACGCCATATTGCTGTAAAGAGCATGTGGCGTCCGCTGCTTAAAAATGGATGGTTGGTTGGTTGAATTTTATTGGCACAAGGCATACTGCGCCTGCTTAAAAATGGTAGAAATAATCTATCATATATAATGATAGAAGAATTGGTTTAAGTTCACAAATACGAGGGTTGCTATTTATATTTTTGGCCTAATAATGAAACAATAAATATTTATGATCGAAATTGGTTTTATTGTTTTCCAAAATATTCTCCATAAAGATCAATGCACTTTTGTATGTGTTTGAACAAATTTTCGAAGCTCTTTTTCCACTCCGATTGAGGTAACTGCAAAACATGCGTTTTGGATGCATCAACCACTTCTTCGGGTGCCGAAAATCGTTGTCCACGTAATTTATTTTTGATGTACGGGAATAAAAAAAGTCATTGGGTGCCAAATCATGGCTGTACGGCAGATGACCCATCAATTCGATGTTTTGGAATTTCAGAAAATCCTTTCTTTGAGCTGATGTGTTAGAGCTCGCATTGTCATGATGAAGAATTATGCGTCTCTTCTTCTAATTTTTTCGAATTTCTCCAACGACTTCTGGCAAACAAATAGTCGTGTACCATTCAGAATTGACCGTCCTACGTTGCTCTAACGCCACTGTCGCCACGTGATCGGTAATGCCGAAGAAACAGGCAGCCATTTGTTTCTATGTGCTTCTTGCTCGAACAATTTTTGTTAGATTTTGCTCGTCCTGGAAGAACCATACAGTCGATTGCTGTTTTATTTCCGGCTCATATGCATAGATCCATGATTCGTCACCGTGTAGATGTTATACACAGCCTTTGATGCACCTTGATTGTATTTTGTCAGCATTTCCTTGCACCAATCGATACGAGATTACTTTTGAGCGTTTTTCAGATTATGCGGGATCCAACCCGAACAAATCTTTTTTACAGCCAAGTGTTCATGTAATATCTTATTGATGCTTGTCATACTAATTTCCAAAGACATCTCAAACTCAAGGTACGTCACATAACGATCTTGCTTAATCAGTTCTCGCACAGCATCGATATTTTCTGGCACAACAACCGATTTTGGACGACCTGCACGGAATTCGTCCTGGATCGAACACCGACCACGATTAAATTCGTTATACCAGCTTTTTACAGTGCTGTAAGGATGGTGCTTCTTCGCTGTATAAAGATTTAAGTTCATCGAAGCACTCTTGTCTTGACAAGCCACGTCGAAAGTTATGAAAAATATTTGCACGGAAATGTTCACGAGTCAACACCATTTGTTTTATCGAGATGAATTTTTAAATTTCCTGTAAACAACACAAATCAAGCTGAAATGGCAAATCGTTCTGAAGAATTTATGTTTACAAATATCAAATTTTCGATTTAAATCATCTGCGATCGCCTAGCAACGCTTTCTGTTGCCAAGGCCAGAAATATAAATAGCAACCTACGTAGCCCTCGTCTTATGTGTAAGTACAACATTTATATTATTTGATTGTTTAAAATTATAGTTATTTCATTTTGTTTTTGTTTATTTATACTTAAGACGCTGATCGGTCGTATAACTTTATAGGTATTATTTGATTTGTCGGTAGTATTGATTTAGTGAACTAATTTTGTTTTTATATTATAAGAATACTTTCCCAGGAGAAATAATTATGTTTTAACTACTTTTATGTTACTTTTCATCGATTATTTATTCTGTACACTCACGTAACAATACGTTACATTCGTAAGCATAGACCCCATGCTTAGGAATAAACCAGTCGCTGTATTAGTGACCTCTTTTTGGGTGTTTTTTGTGTTTTTTTTTGGGGGGATAATATTTTTAAGAGTAAAAATATTAAAGTTTCTTTACATTTTAAAAGCTTTAATTTCAACGGCTTTCTAAACACAATTAGGGAATCGCTACACTTTTGGAAAGTTTATCTCAGATTAATAGTTAAAGATAGTTATAACAACATTCTGTGATCATTGTATATCAGATCAGTGTCTTGAATATAAATAAAAATTGTAACAAAACGAAATAATTTACACAAAACAATCAAATAATGTATACGCTTTACTTATGCATGCGATAATGGTTATTCCTAAATTTCAATCAACATGTTAAAAAATAGTATATTTAGGGCGAGATTCAAGTGAAACGTGCACGATCGAGTTCGAATCGAACGTTTTTCAGTCCACAGTTCGAACGTTTTGGCTGAATGCTTCCAATGAACAAACCTATCGCTCCGTCACGTGATCAAAACACGATTGGTTTGTTTCAGTTGAATAAGAAACATTGATATATTTCGAAGTTCCCCCTGTTCAATGCGGAAAACGTTCCAATTGTGTTTCACTTGAATCTCGCCCTTAATAAGAATATATTGATTCTTCTATGAGTGCATACAAAAATCGACAGTCAGTATATTCGTTTTAAATATTATAAAAGTATAACAAAATACATATAACAAATATACATTAAATTTCAATTCTGGTATGTATTCAAAAATGAGTACACAATGTGCTCAAAAATTTTGAGTATACGTACACTCGTGTTTGAGTTCTTGCATGAACTCAAAAAAATGAGTGCATGAGTTTCTTAAATTTGAGAACACATAACTCGGATCTATTATAAGATCAGAATATACTAAAAAATGAGTACATTCTGCTTATTTTTGAGTATCTTGTGTTTACAGCGTACCTGGCAGGCAGATGACCCTCGTGTAGGCTTGCCATACCGCAAAACACTCCTTCATGAAAAGACGTTTCGTCAAAATCTATATCAGTTCCAAATACATGTCATTTGCGAATGTATTTGATTTTCATCGGTTTCAATGAAATGCAGTGCCCTTACGTAAACTCGTCCACTGATTTGTTTAACACCCAAAGATTGGAGTCGACAATCTCCTTTACTCCATCGTTATAGACCCTCAACAACAGTGCTTGAAATGGACAAGACCTTCTTTAGAGGTTGCAGAAGATAGGAGCGAATTCTCACTGAACATTTTGTGCACATTTACGTGATTTTTCTCTTTCTCTCTCTCTTTTTATGATTGTGTGGTCGGGTTCGACTACGGCCTGGGATTAATTATTAAATCGTGTGTCCCTTCATGAGGTTTAACGTTTAAAATAGCCACTTCTAACTCGAATCGTAATTCATTACTTATTTTTGCTTTTTTAAAGTTGACGGAAGCTGTTCAATTTCGATCAATATGATAAAAATGTTTAATCCCTAAAATGTACTCAGTAAGATCCTGATTATGTTGCAGCTCACACTAGACTAATGTATTTGATTGCGGCACTCGAGCACTTCTAATTTGTAAACACCTGTGTTCTGTATATACCATAGGTTCCCAACGTGGGCGATAACGCCCCCTTGTGGGCGTTTGAGGCTTTCAGGGGGGCGGTAAAAGACCCAGAGAAAATTGGGAGGCGTTGATATGGCACGGAGGGGCGTGGGACGATTAACCTAATATAGTCTTAAGAAGATTAACCAAATATAGACTATAGTCTAGTCAAGACTTAAAAATCACTCTGATAATTCATTTCTATCACGTGTGCGAAAATTCACATATTTCGATATGAGACTTCGCTATTGAGAGAAAGAGATACCTCTCTAAAACTTTTATTCCTTTTTTTTAAATGAAGAAGAAATTCAGGAGAGTGTTAATTCCAACAATATTCTATCTATCAGTATCTTTTTTAATTTAATTCTTGTTTTCACCATGCATTATGTACGTTCTTATTTCTCTGGAGATGGAGGGGGGGGCGGTATAGAAATATTCATTAGAAAAGGGGGCACCAGTTCAAAAAAGGTTGGGAACCTATGGTATATACCATACTAGCTTACGACGCTAACTTTCTAAATAATATTTCAAGAGTGTATTACGTTGAAATATTTTCGGATTTCATCAAGTTATACGAGGGCCGATCAAAAAGTAAGTTAATAGACAGTGCTTAGAAATCTCCTTTAGCGCTATGTAACCACACGGAAACAGCTGCTTACACCTCCTCATCATTTCGGAATCGTTGTCCGCCGAGATCCTTTTTGAGCTTACCGAAAACATGGAAATCACATGACGCTAAATCAGGACTGTATGGACAACGTCGCCAAACCTCCCATTGAATCGCTGCAGCAGTTCGCACGTTTGGCGGATCGTACGAGGTTTTGCGTTATCGTGCAACAAAATCATAATGTTGCTCAATTTTCCTCGGCTCTTCTCTTTGCGTAACCGGTTCAACGTTTGACAATATGAAGCCCTGTTGATTGTCTTGCCTTTCGGCATAAATTCCAAGTGCACCAAACCCTCCATGTCAAAGAACACTGTCGCCATAATCGTTCCTGCTGAAGGTTGGACCTTTTCCTTCTTTCGTTGTGGTGATGACGTGTGCACCCATTCAATCGATGTTCTCTTCGTTTCGGGGGCTATAGTGGTGGACCCACGTTTCTTCCCTTTTGATGATTTGCCGTAGAAACGCACTGCTCTCTGCAGAATACCGTTGCAAAAATGCCAGTGAGGATTGGAAACATTGTCCCTTGTAATCATCGGTGAGAATACGTGGGACCCATCTTTGAGGCAGTTCAGGAATTCCAAGGCCCTCGTGAACACTCCCATATGAAATGTTCAGCATGCTGGCAATTTCCCTTAGTTTTTTGTGCCGAATCCCTCTTATGATCGCATTCACACGGTCACATTTACGAAGGTACTGGACGTTGCGGGCCTGCTTTGTCGATATTTGTCCGTGATATCCGTGCGTCCGTCTTCAAATTGTTGACACCACTTTACAATACCTTGCCGAGAAATTGCTCACCCACCATATGCAGCAGTCATTTCACGATGCATGTCCGTGCAATTAATCAGTTTGGCCCATAGAAATCTGATTATTGCACGCACCTTCAATTTGGACTGAGCATCCAGTTTGGCGCGCCATTGATTTTAGCCCGCTATCCACACAAGAGGACCGGAACCAACCTTCCTATCAGACGTCTGAGAAGTTAATGTCCCTTTCTCCGCATTGCCGAAGATTACGATACACAGTGCGCTCTTGCGGCGAGTTAGTGCAACTTACTTTTTGATCTGCTATCATAGTGTTACTTAATTACTAAATATATTTTAATTTCAACTTTATCAGCAGTAACATTTATTTAATTGAAAAATTTAACTGCTAATTCGAAACGAAAGACATAACTCATGATTTAATGCACCAATTGTTAAACCCTTTGAGACACAATTTTTTTTTATAGTATATTACTGCGTATCCAGAAAGTAAAGGAAATACGACAACCCACACAGTGTAACACATCGGATTTCATTTTTTCCTGTGCCTATACATAAATGAGTTATAGATGCTTTCGTCCCTATTTTCAATAGCAAATTTGTAGTTTTAAAAGGTAAATATGTTTACCTTTATGGCAATTTAATATTGTATAGAATAGTTAGAGTACGAGGAGGTAAAACAAACTCTGAACATCAAAAAGCATAATTCAAAATGACCTTTACCTGAGCATGATACTGAAAGGAAAGACTAAAATGACTTACATCAAACTCGAGGTCGCCATCATGTGTGCCAAGTCGTTTTGATGGGTTACTCTGTTCGGCAGCTAAGTCTTGTGCATGCTTAAGTAAAACATTCTTGAACTCGGCTTCGCTGTGCACCTCCAGCAGTCGTTGCCTAAAGTCCATGTCCGCGAAGATGGTCGCAAAAGTGCGACCTGTCTCCAGGGCATTCTTGGTCCCTTTCTATAACACATTAAATGACATGTATTAACCAAAAAGAAAAACAAAAGAGAGAGAGAGAGAGAGAAGGTGCCAAAATTACACGCAAAATCATAAATCTCTATATTACTCTAAAATTATATGCATAATGTATGGAAGTACATGTATACCAGCGCAGAATGACTTCCTCTCAAAGATTAAATCTTCATTACAGGCATACATGTAATGTATAAAGATATAGTAAAAATTAGTTTGGCTGCCTTTAAAGTAGTTTGGATTTCGTTCGCTTAAAAACAAGCTATTCTTAATGTGTCATTTATTTTTCAGTCATACACGAATTTTTGCACCTTTTTTCTTAGAGTTAAATTATTTGTTTTTCAAATCTTGAAACTCACTGACACAATGTACGAGCCCCATTCCAGTGCGAACTTCACCAAAACGTCATCCTATAAACTGTGGAAGGCGGATCTATTTCTGCGTAAACTCGTGGTTTCACTTCTTTAAATACGACGGCACGCCAAAATCGGGAACTTTGCCTACCATTTCTACTGCCAACAAATTCACGATATCGTACCCGTCTCTTCTCTCCTCTCGCATACCTTTTATTTTTTATCAAACTGATATAGCTATTTAATAAATAAATAACGAAAATACCTTAGTCTGAATCATCAGTTATTTTTATCTTTATCCTATAATAGGCAAGATAAAACGTGCCTGTGACGCCTTAAATTTTAAAAATGTAAATTAAAAAAGCTTCATATTTCGGGAGACGGGGTACGCGCTGGCTCCAGGGTGCGAAATGAACATTTTCTCCAGGGGGGGGGGCATTTGAAAAGAAAAAAAAATAAAGAAAAAAGTGCTCCACTCACATAATATATTAGATATTACATGATATATGCAGCCTTCAACATGTCTGAGACGTGACTTGACTTAAATTCAAACAAAAATCGACCCTCGATTTTCTATACATGTATATTCCTGCCTATGCAGATTCTACGTCTGTCAAATTCGGCTGGCGGTAGAACAGTGTTTGTTTTTTTTCATTTTACAGTCTTCCTTTGAAACCTGACTCCAGTTACGGAAGGAGAAGCGGCATCGGGATGTGTATATCTATTTGAAAGGTATGTTTGTAACTTGTGCCTTTGTCTAGTAAAGAAAAGAAGAATTTATATTCTCAATACTTAATATCGTTACGTACTGTTGATCTTGTAGGAACAGATGGTTAACATTTCTCCAGCAGGGGATAAATAGTATCCCTGGCAGGGATCAATTTATATTTCTCTAACCTGGGATATTACATTCATCAGCCGGGGACAATCCCCGGCATGCCCCCCCCCCATCAATTCGCACGCTTTCAATTCTTCCGGCGACATCTTCCGAAGAGGTAGCTCCCGTCAAGAGAAGCTGACGAAATGGCTTTTCCAACAACTAGGGACCAATCATTGCCCAAGCCACCCGACTGCAAAACTTCAAATCTCATGTCTCCAGATGTTTACCTTCCAAATCCTCAACGCCATAATTTACTCACTTTCCTCACCTACGAATAATTTACTGGATAATTTTTGTTGGCAAAATAAGACTGATGAAGTCTTTTTTCTGAAACATTTTTCCTTTTCCACAGTTTGGATCCTCCCCAAATTTCTTTTTACGTGTACAGCCCGTGCATATACACTGAAGAGCCATTACATTATGACCACGTTCCATCTATAAGAATGGGCTCGCCCAGGTACAAATTCACTGAGCGTGCGCGACTGGTGTTGTAGTATATAAAGCGGCTACGCGTTGTCTTTCCAAACGTAGCGCGATTTGCAAGATAATGGAAAAAGCAGCTGATTTATCGCACTTCGATAAAGGTCAAATCGTAATGGCTTGGCGACTGGGAACATCAGTATCAGAAACGATGCGTTTAGTGGGCTGCTCACGTGCAGTTATTGTGAGCACATATCGAAAGTGGTGTAAGGATGGTGAAACAAGTCGCCGGCCAGCACTGTGTCGTCCACGGCGCATTGATTCCAGAGGAGAGCGAAGATTGCTACGCATTGTTCGCCGTAACCGAAGAGGTACAACAGCCGAAATCACCACTAGCTAAAACAGTGGAGATCCAGATAGTGTTTCTCAACACACTGTGCAGCGTACAATGTATGGGCCTAGACAGCTGGAGGCGGAAGCATGTCTCTGCACTGACGGCACGTCATCGCCAGCTGCGTCTGTAACGGGCCCAGAAACATCGGAATTGGATATTAGAAGAATGGAAGAAAGTGCATGGTCCGACAAATCCCGTTTTCTGGTACATCCCATGGATGGGCGTGTGCGGAAAAGCCGATTTCCAAGGGAAACCCTGGCTCCCGGTTGCACAGCTGGACGGAGACAAGCCGGTGGCGGGGGTATTATGTTGTGGGCAATGCTTTCATGAAGCACATTAGGACCCATAACCCCCATAGAACAATCCTAGATATCTGTGAGCTACGTGAACATCGTAGCAGACAATGCTCACCACTTCATGATAACACTATTTCTGGCGGAAGAAGGTGTTTACAAACAGGGCAATGTACCATGTTATAAGGGTCGAATCGTCAGGGAGTGGCTCTAGGAACATCCCAGTGGCTTTCAAGTCATGCCTTGACCTCCAAATTCATCTTGACATTAATACAATAGAATAGAGCATTTGTGGTCCCACCTGGAAAACCAAATTTGTACTGACGCGCTACCCCCTCACAATGTGCAGGAATGACTTGACATTGCGAGGTAACCAATTGGTGAAAGCTTGGTACCAGAGACCTCAGACAACCTATGAGCACCTTATGGAGTCAATCCCACGCCAAATGCGGAAGGTTTTGAGGGCTAAAGGTGGTCCTACATGTTATTAGCAGGGGGGTCATAATGTAATGGCTCTTCGGTGTATAGTGTAGGTTGGAGTAATTATGAGAAACGATTTTTTAAAAGTGTAAAATAATGCACAGGGTTTCCAGTGCTAACGGTGCCCAATGGCTATTTCGTAAACCATTAGTCAGAGACTCAAAGGGCCCGTTCGTAAGTTCACCGGTCGGTTATGCACCGGTGCTACCGGTTCGGTCATTCTTCGGTTTAGTGACGCAGAGGCGAGAGGCTCATCCTGTCGCAGAGGCTCATCCTGTCGGTCATATTATCGTTCGGCACCTCTGCCCTTATTTTTTCTCCTCCCACCAAAATAAATATATAAAAATAAAATAATTTTAAAAAATACATGTATGTATAAAGCATTCTTCACTATTCTTTTAAACAAAACCATCATATGCGAATTTTCAGTAATCTATTAATTAGGTAGCTCCACTTTTCATGTGCGAAAATGAGTGTGAATATTGCTGTGTTTTTATGTGCTTTTGTGTGCTATCATATGAAGATCTATAAAAAAACGGGCTAGAGTCCCTTAGAAAGTCTCCCACGGAGGGCATTCCCCCATAGGCTTAGAACCCTCGTGTAGTCAATCGACCTTATCCCCACAACACAACAAAATATAATCAGAAAAACCAGACGATCTGCATACCCCCCCCCCTTCAAGAAAAAACTCCTTAAGCTATTTCGCATAGGAGACTTTCTGACATTAGAGGGGCTCATTAATCACTTAATTTAAAAATTCTTAAAAGAACATTTGAGTTGTATTCAACTATAGTATTTATATAGAGATTAAAGTTATCAATGTATAAACTGAAAAATTGGTATCCATGTGAAACTTCCCAGTTTTAAAGTGTATTAATGAAATAAAAATAATCTTTAATAGTCTTATTGTTTTGAATAATTAGAAGAGATGACAACCGGTCTGTTGTGAAAAGTTATTATCTCCTTTAAAATGGAATTAAATGAAGAATGCAAAATTTTCAAAACCTACCAAAAAAGAGGGGGGGATTACTCAATGTGGTCTTGTTTTTACACTGTTCGATGGGCTTAAAATATGTATATATGGCGTCCATAAACATTGAAACACGATACAGCGCCATCTATCGGGTGAAAATGGCGATTTTTTTATTGCATATTTGACTTGCGCATGTTCTGAAACGTGTAGATACCAAGTTTCACTGGAATATTCCTGGTAGTTTTCTCTCCAGCACCCCTTGAACACTTGCAGTTTAATTATGGCCACCCTGCACATGCAAAAGTAGAAATTCATCATGTCGCATTTCACAAAAATGATTAATCAACACAACTTAAGCCCACCATTCTGAAGTAAAGTTCTAGATTTTAAAATTGTATTATGACTTTAAAAATTGCCTATTATAATGCTAAAATATTTACAAAAGCAACGCAACATTTTTAAAGGAGCTTTTAAGATTTAGTACTCTAATAAAAAGTGAAAATTTTTTATTTAAAAATTACTTCACTAGTAATAATGCTGAGATGCACATCGAATAAAAAGATAACTAATGACTTATTTATGAGTATCAAAGATTTGAGTACAGCATATTTTTAAAACATTTTTTAAACAAATAAAAAGTGATATACAATACGGCTGAACAAAATTTTAAAGGTTAATACTTGAGAATAACATTGATAAAGTAACAATAAATCTAAGAGTGTGTTATATATAAATGCATGAAATATATAAAGTGCATGAAATAAAAACTCATTTAAATAAAATAAGTACAAATTTCTTTTAAAATTGCTTTAAGCAAATATTCAAAGTCTTAAAAAATAATAAATGTTCATATGTTAAACTTAATAAAAACGTTCTATGTAAAAAGTAACTTAAGTATGGTTTTGTGCTAAGTTAAATGTCAACTATAGTGATGAATATTTCAACAAAATATAAAAAATGGTCTTACAAAAATTTAGAAGAAACACATTTTCAGCGATTAAAAAAATAGTATATTGATACAATGTATAGTAAAGTCTTAAATATAAAATAGTTAACTATTCATACATTTAATAATATCTCTAGGTTAGGCATCAAATAAAAAAGGAAAAAAAATCAGTAGAATATTTACAGCAATATCACAAAAAATGGTTATCACATAATGTCACAACATTAAAAAAAAGTGAAATAACACACTGAAACAACAAAACTTTTAAGAAATAAGAATAATTATCGTATGACTTCCTTCTAATAACTAACTTCGCAACAAAGACAAATAACATATTTAAAAACTATACATTTAAATTTTTTACAGCGTGTACTGAAACTGAATTGGTAGAAATAATTTAAGTATATATTCATCATCATAATATTACAATTCATGCTAATGTGGGTGTTGAATATCAACTACTCGAAAATATTCAATTCAATTATCAAGAAAATTTAGAGAACCGCTGGCATATTCTGACTTCAAAATGACTTATTTTTTCTGATTTATTTTTACTTCTCTCACTTGCTTACTTCATCGGTTGGCACTTACGCAGTTGAAGAAGGGTGGATCCTTTGTACTACTCGAAACGGTCGTACTGAGCTTCTCAGTTAGTTTTTATGTGTGTTTTTTAACAAAGCACGTTATAGCAGTTATATCTTAACAGCAGCGTTTTTGAGTGTGTTTTTTAATCACTCAAAAATTTTCGAGGGCGAATGAAATTTCTATTTAGTTTTTGTGAATAATTATTACTTGGATACACAGGTACACCCAGGAGGGAGTGGTCCACTCCGAGTGACAAACTAAAAACAAAGATAGGGGGTGATAGCAGCAAAAACATTTCTTCCTTACACATAGCCACCAAGAAAGTTTTATTAAAAACCTACCCTCCTAAAGGAGAGATTGGTGGTACGGGCGCCCATAAGGGAAGAGGTAGGTAGGGCACTTGCACCCCCCTCATCAGAGTTTTAGTATATTGTCTTATGATGTAATCAAAATTGCACCGAAAAGCAAAATCGGAACTGGAATGGTTACAAGTGTGAAATTCCTCCTCCACCCCCCTAGATTTTTTTTAAGTTTGCCACCCCCCATAAATATTTCTATGGGCACACGGGGAGAGGGGGGGTAAACCCCTGGCGCCAATTACCCTCGCTACTGTGCTTTTTGGAAAATTTTTGTGAAACTTTATTACATTTTAAATGACGTAATTTAAAAAACAGTCCTTCTATTTATTTAAAAACGAGAATGCAAATTTAAGTTATTCTCAAATATTTCTTTGAGAAGATGTAATTTTTATTTTGGTACGCGTATCAGCCAAAATTTTAAATAAATTCTTATTTGATGAAAAATGCTAAAATCTGCGGTCGTTGAGTTTCCTCATTTATATACATATTTGTACAACTAAATTTAATATACAGTATAATCTAGTCCACAGTTTAAACGAATGTTTCCCATTCCTCAATATTTTCCTATTATGATTTGCTTTCTTGCCCGTAACTACCAAATGATTTGACTTTTCGTGCCTATTTTTACCAGAGGGAAATGGGTAATACAAATAATCATTTTAGCTCCACATAAAATATCCAATATCTGAAAGTATAGATCGAAGAAACGATATCTGCCTCACGGTTTTGGCACACAAATTAAACTAACTGCACCTATGATTCGAAAATATTCAGGATGATTCCTTATCGGGTGCACTACACTTTGCAATAAATTCGAAAAGTTTTATGAAACTTACAGAAAAAATTCTTAAATGTGGAATTGCACAGCAAAATATTTCTAAGAGTACAGCTTGTGAACATGCATCCTAAAAATTGTGAAGTATTTGATTTAATTAGTTTTCTTTTTTTGGATTTATATACCAAAATTGCGTGTGTGTGTTTTTCCAGCGTTGAAGGCGACATTCAAAGTTTAAGTGAATAGTGCAAATTTTAGCATTCGATTATCTGTACTACGGTTAAGCAACGCTGGGCATAGAGTGAAACTCTTCACCGTTGTGTCTTAGGAACGATAACAGCAAACCAGTTAAAATCAAGATTATTTTTTAAGTAACGAAGTATTTCTGATGAAATGTCCTTATAAAAAAATCTGCTTCTGTTGCAGTCACCTTAAATTTGTTTGCCTTACGCAAATTCTCTGTCAAAATTCGAGCATTCCTAGGCCTGGGCGCACACCCCTTTTGCCTTTGTAATAAATCAGATCTGAAAGAGGTGTATTACACTAATTTTACTTTTTAAAAGTTTTTCTTTTAGCGATAGAATTTTGATTGGTTATAACCAATAATTATATATGTAAATTTCAAAGCAAAAGAAAAGTGTATTACAACGTTTATTGGAAAAAAAAGCTATGCAACAATAATATCGCAATCAGTCAAAAATTTCTTGTCATGTAAATGGAATTTTTTTTATAAAAAGTGATTTCTATTCGAATGTAACAATTCAGGATCAATTTATTCTTGTTTAATCTACCTCATCACTGTTTGAAATCCTCAGTTTTCAAAAAATACAATTCATACTATTGTGTCTCAGCTCATTTATTTCCGTTTTTTTTAAAACATTTTTGTAATCCTTATAAGCAGCTGCAAATAAGCCTTGCCCATTTTCTTTTCTTTTTTTTCCCTTAACAAATTTTAAAAATTACAAAAATTATATCTTTAAAATAAAACTAGATAGTTTCCTTAGAATGAATTAATGCAATGTTTTCTATGTTGAAATACGTGTAGGACTATATAATAAAGATGGTAAACTATTTAAATGACAGAAAAAACAGAACAAAAACAAAAACAAAAAAAAAACGTTGTTTATCTTAAACGTTAATAATTATTCAAAAAGTATTTTTGATTGTTGATCATATTTGCGGCCACGATTTCGTATCTAATAAATCAAGCTAAAATAAAGACTAATATTTCAAGAGAAATTTTATGTGTTATTTATCATATTTTATGATAACCTCCAGGCATGATTTTAAGCATCCTCCTGAAGTAGAGATATTTTAATTACGAGAGACATACATTTCAGTCATGGGTGTTCATGCGCCCATGATTTCAGTATAATTTTAAAAAACAGCATTCGGCTAGATCAAAACAAATAGTACTTAATTCCACTTAGTCAAACAAGAACAAAAATTGAACAAAATATTCCCAGAAAATGAAACGGAAGGCATCTCGAAATGCTGGGGTGGACCACAGCCTTTTCCATCCTTTTCAATAAATAACTGAGCACTAAAATGATTCAAAAATGAGAAAAGAAAATTGAGACTTTAGAAGAAAGTGACACAAACCTTTATAACTTAGAAGTCTCGTTCAATTAACACCAAAGCGCCGGCACTTTTTGATGAATGGGCATCTTTTTTTGTTCCATAGACATACTAAGTGATGGATATTAGGTGCTTGTAAACGGACCTTGATGTTCTCAATTTACAATAAAAACAATTAAACCTACTCACTTCGAAATCCTGCAGCAATATCATTAGAACTATCTGAAAACATTTCCAGAATGGGAATGAGTCTTTCACCTCCCTCCTGTGTTATCTTTCCCGCGTAAACTTTCTTTTTATTGTAGCCAGCGGCTTGTCTCAAATTCTCATTTTTCCGGTATTCTTGGGCAGATGCGTAGCCAGGAAAATTTTTCGCGGGGGGGGGATATGCGCCTGGAAAATTTTTCGGGGGGGGGATATGAACTTATATGTGTATAAATAGACGGAATTTCATCACTAATCCAAAATTTTCGGGGGGGGGGGTATGAACTTATATGTGTATAAATAGACGGAATTTCATCACTAATCCAAAAATTTCGGGAGGGGACATGAACTTATATAAGTATAAATAGGCGGAATTTCATCACTAATCCAAAAATTTTGGGGAATTCGTAAAAAAACGCCCCTGCTCTTGGGCAAACAGTTTCATTGTATTCATACATTTTTTCCATGGAGGATGAGGATTCTAGGATGACGGAAGTGGACCGGAAAGGGGGGGGCACTTAGGACATCGGCTCCTGTGGGGCTGTAGGGAGTCGCACATCACATTGTGAAAAAGCTTTGAATTCTAGAAAGACATTGTTTTCATGGGCGCCAGATAGGAAGGCAAGTGGGGGATTGTTATTTGAGCCCGCCCAGTCAACGGTATAGTAAACATTTTTGTACCACACTGAACTTCTGTGTATTATTTTCGTACTAAAATGTCTGAAAGTTAAGATCATCCACATATCCTCTAAATTAGTACTCATATGAGCAACTATGATTATTATTATTATTATTATTTTCATTATTATTAAGTAGACAAAAATATTACCTGCTTGGATGTCGAAGAAAGAAAATCTGCATAACGGTCATAGTACACAATTTAAAGTAAACTACCGCACCGAGGATTCGAAAAAAAATTAGGATGATTCTTTAGAAGCTGCACTACATACTGAAATGAAGAATGACACATTCTTTAAAATTTTCGATTTTTAAGCATTTTTTCTAAATTTTGCGTAAATGATAGAGGTTTATTGCTTACTTCAGTGTAAAGTACAGGTTCTAAAATATACACCCTAAAAATTTGAAGTATTTGACATAATTAATTTTTTTGTATTTGTGTGCCAAAATTTCATGTTTTTTTTTTTTTTTCGAACTACAGCGATAAGCAGAAAGTAGCATCATTTAGTTACCTTTTAACAAGGTTTAATTTCTATCCAAAAAACCGCAAGAGCCCTAATTTTTTGTACTGTAATTTACAAAATTAATTACCTAATCTAAGGTACTATTAAATGAATTTTGGTTACCTCTGCAATAGTATGTATGCAGTGTAATAAAACTAATATCAACAGAAACAATTACGATGGCAATTAAAATTTTAAATCTTAATATATATATATATAAAATGCTAATATTCATTTGTAAAGACAGGGTTTTCTCCATCAGAACCAACTCGAGTTAACTTCCCGTTGTGGTGGTAAATACCCCTTGGTCTCACGGTGAATGTAGTTTGGTCGCGGTGGGTGGAAGTGGGTGGTTGTGCGTGGCGAAAATGTGAAAATATATATATCTATCCTTTTCTAACTCATGAGAACTTCTGAATTTCAACTCCAATAACATATTAAAATTTAATGTTTGTCGTCTGTTGCCATATCAGCAGGAAAACTGAATCTGAAGCAATTATCTTTTGCGAACCATTTTACCTGAAACAAATTCAAGTTATTTTGACAAGTGAAAAAGAACAAATTATTTGAATATTCTAGAGTGTTCTGGTACTAGCAATTTCGATGTGTTATGGTATATAAACCGAAATTAAGTGACTTTTCGTCAGTTTTATCGTGCTTGCAGTCGAGTAAAGATTAATTGAAATTAAGAGTGAACAGTAATTAAACAAATTCAAGTCATTTTGACAAATGAAAAAGAACAAACTATCTGAATATTCTAGAGCGTTCGTAAGTGACACCATAATAGCAATCAAGTGATTAATTTTGTATAACTTTTATTACATTACATATACACAATTCCAAGGCGTAAAAAAGTATTTACAAAACCTCAAGTGGATTCTAAAAGAAGAAAAGTAGCATGTCAACTTGAAACAGAAGAACAAAGAGAGAAACGACTTTCAAATATTCGTAAAGGAGTAAAAAAAATGAGAAAATTTAATCATATGAACACATATTAACGAAGAAGTGCGATCCCGAATGAGAACACTTAGAAATCGTCAATCTGCTGTTCAACGTGAAGTGGAAAATAGAAGAAGTAAAGAAAGAATGGCTACTTTACGCAAAAAACGAGCTGCTACAAGTAAATTGAGAATTTAGAACTTCAGGGGTTCCATTATTATTGAAAAAACAATACAATGAACATCCAAATATTGTCATCGGAAAAATGGGTACGATATGCGAATATTGTCATGCACGGAAATTTAAAGGCGAAACTGCTGGTATGTGCTGTTCGAGTGGTAAATTCAATTTACCAGCATTAGATGTACCACCACCACAATTAATCACATATATGACTGGAAAAACACCAGATTCCAATCATTTTCTGAAAAATATACGTCGATACAACTGTTGTTTTCAAATGACTTCATTTGGAGCTTCATTAATATGCAAGGAAGAAAATTTCAGCCCGGTTTTTAAGGTTCAAGGCCAAATTTATCACCGAGTAGGCTCACTTCTGCCGATGTCCAATGAAACTCCAAAATTTCTTCAAATATATTTTGTTGTAACGAAGAACTTGAAACAGACCAACGTTGCTCTAACATTCAGGGACTACAACGAGATATTATTCAAAAATTAGAACGTCTACTTCATAATCATAATCAACTAATCAATGTGTTTAAGACTTCTCTAGACCAAATGGCGGCAGATAATTATAAGATCGTTATTCGAGCAGATAAAAGACCAGCCGGTCAACACGAAAGAAGTTTCAATGCACTTCAACTGAACGAAGTACCGTAATAATTGTTGATAGCGAATGTAGTCCTCGTGATATTATTATTCAACGCCGAAGTAATGAATTGCAACGTATTGCTGAAACACATCGTAGTTATGCACTACAGCATCCGCTAATTTTCTGGCAAGGTGAGGATGGTTATCACTTCAACAAATCGATAAAGCTACAGGTGTCGAAACTAACCAAAAAAGTATCAGGTATGCAATTTTATGCTTATCGAATTATCACTAGAAATGATGAACATAACCATATTTTAAACTGCCGGCAGCTATTTCAGCCGTTTATTGTAGACATGTATGCTAAAATTGAGACGGAAAGATTAGAATTTATTCGCCATAATCAACGGAAGTTGAGTTCGGATGAATACATCCATTTGAGAGATGCAATAATAAATGATGGAAACGTCGATAACATGGGAAATTTGGTCATCTTGCCATCGACATTTACTGGAAGTCCACGTCACATGCATCAATATGCTCAGAATGCGATAACGTATGTCAGAAAACACGGCAGACCAGATTTATTTATAACATTTACATGTAATTCTTTATGGGTGGAAATCAAAAAAGAATTACAATATGGACAGACGGCCAGCGATCAATATGATATTGTTGCCCGAATTTTTCGTCAAAAACAAATTAAATTTATTGACGCCATCGTGAAAAATCAAATATTTGGTGCTGTTATCTGCTGGATGTTTTTAATTGAATGGCAGAAACGAGGACTGCCACATTCTCACAACTTGATTTGGTTTCCAAATAAAATTCAACCGAATCAAATAGATGATATCATCAAGGCTGAATTTCCAATCCCGGAAGAAGATCCTGACCTTTATAGTACAATCATGAAAAACATGGTTCATGGCCCGTGTGGTGAACTAAACAGAAGTTCTCCGTGTATGAAAGATGAAAAATGTACGAAACGTTATCCGAAGCCATTTTTGAACAAAAAAAGTTACAGGCGAAGACGGATATCCTAAATATAAACGTCGATCACCAGAACAAGGTGGATTTACGGCTAAAATTAAAATACGAGGTTATGAAGAAATTCAAGTTAACAATCAATGGGTAGTACCATATAATCTACTTCTATCTAAAATGTTCAATGCCCATATCAATGTTGAATACTGCAGTTCTGTCAAATCAATAAAATATGTATGCAAATATATTAATAAAGGCAGTGATATGGCTGCTTTTACGGTAACCAAAGAAAACCAGCATGATAAAATAGTGCAGTATCAAATGGGTCGTTACATTAATACTAACGAAGCGATTTGGCGAATTTAAGTTTAACAATACACTATCGAGATCCGCCAGTTCTCCATTTATCCGTCCACCTAGAAAATGGGCAAGGTGTGTTTTTCACTACAGAAACGGCACAAAAAAAAATGCTACGGAACCACCAACTAGAACAAATTTAACAGCGTTTTTTGAACTATGCCAAAAAGACCCATTTGCTAAGACTTTACTTTACTCAGAAGTACCCAGCTATTATACATGGGATACAACAAGTAAACAATTTAATCCTCGAAAACGTAGAATGCCAGTAGAAGGACATGATGGAGTGTACACACACAATAGGACGAGCCTACACAGTGCATCCAAAAAACGCCGAATGTTTCTATCTACGTTTATTACTTCACACTATTAGTGGTCCAACGTGTTTTGAAGACCTAAAAACTGTCAATGGTTACATTTGTGAGACATATCGCGAAGCACGTCAAAGATTGGGTCTACAAGAAAACGATAATCATTGGGAGCTAACTATGAATGAAGCAGCCCAAACGGCAACAGCAAGTCAAATTCGTGAGCTATTCGCAATTATATTAACTACTTGTAATCCTTCTAATCCAAATCGACTATGGCTAAAATATCGAGAATACATGAGCGATGACATCTTGACTGATTTACGACAGCAAAATTCGGATTTAGAAATTAATTTTAATGAAGAAAGTTTTAACAAAGCTTTGATATTAATAGAAGATAAATGTTTAGCAATTTCTGACCAAACATTAATACAACTAGGTGTTCAATCTCCTAAACGAAGTCATTTGGATGCCATGAACAGTGAATTTTTAAGAGAAACAAATTATAATATCGGTGAATTGAGGCTTTACATCCGACACAATAAACCCTTATTAATTGAAAGTCAAAAACAAGCATATGATATAATAATGGATTATTATAAAAAACAGCAAGATGGTATGATACTTTTAGACACACCTGGCGGCACCGGGAAAACATTTTTGATAAATTTAATTCTCACTAAAATCGTTGGAAATAAAGAAATTGTTCTCGCCCAAGCATCATCTGGGACAACGGCATCACTTATGGATCGCGGTGGACGAACAGCGCATTCTGGTTTAAAATTACCATTAAATGTAGCTAACTATGCATTTCCGGTATGTGACATCACAGAATCATTAGCACGTGGACAAATATTGAAACAGTGGAAAGCCATTATATGGGACGAAAGCACAATGGCCCATAGAAAATCACTAGAAGCACTCAATAGAACACTTCAAGATTTTCGCGACAACACGAATGTAATGGGATGTGTATTGTTAATACTATCAACCGATTTCCATCAAACGCTAGTCATTCCGAAATCAACGCCGGCAGATGAAATTAACTATTGCTTAAAGAAGTCGGTCATATGGGAATACGTAAAAATAATTAGGTTAACAACAAATATGAGAGCGCGAATATCAGGAGATGAAAAGGCACAGGAATTTTCTGAAAAACTTTTACAAATAGGAGAGGGTACCTATCCAATAGACGAAAGTACTGGCCAAATTACATTAATTAATGAGTTATGTAATGTTGTTGAAACACCATAACAACTTATAAATGAAGTATATCCAAGTATTGCTGAGAATTATAACAATTCAGAATGGTTACGCGAACGAATTATTCTAGCCACGAAGAACGACATTGTTAATGGCATCAACAACATCATCCAGGAAATTATTCCGGGAGAAGAGAAAATTTACATGTCAATTGATACAATGACTGATGAACAAGAAAGCGTTTATTTCCCTACTGAATATTTAAATTCATTAAATGTTCCAGGAATGCCATTACACTGCCTTAAGTTAAAAGTAGGTTCACTAATTATTTTATTACGAAATCTGAATTCGCCGAAATTGCGTAATGGTACGAGACTCTCCATCAAACAGCTACAAAATAACATCATTGAAGTCAGTATAATGACTGGTAAAGAAGAAGGACAAATAGTACTTATAACACGGATACCTTTAATATAAAATGGATGGCCCTGTGATGGAGATCACATATTTAATTATAATAATCATTTAATTTGGCTTTCTTTAATGCAATCTATCCAAAATCAAGAATTCTAAATATTTTCTGTTCTCATTTTTCTGACATTTCGGCTTTTAAATCTGTATATTCGCTTTTCCCCGTATGCACTATTCTTAATTGTTTATTTCGTCTCTTCAGACCGGTGGCACCGTTGTGCTAAAAATAGATTATATTGCGTCCGTTTGCTACCGCAACGAACTTTTTGATTCCCCTTCTTTGGCATTGCGTTGGCATAAGTTATTATTTGTTGCCCTGCGACATCTTTAAAATTATTTGCTCGTGATTACGTCATTTTAATTTTATTGGATTAACTGTTAGGGTTGCTCTGGAATTGGCGTTATTTATCTCAGCCAAGTTATTGTTCTCGCCAATGTGTAATTCTCTTCTGGCGTTATAGGCCCTTTACTTTTAAATGCTTACAATTCCCGGTGAAGTTGGCTTACAGCATGACTATCAACAAAGCATAGGGCCAAATATTCCAATACTGTGGCGTTGACTTGAAGGAAGCATGCTTTGCACACGGCCAATTATACGTTGCATGCTCACGAGTAGGATCACCTCGAAATTTGTTTATTTACAGTCCGGACAATAAATCCATAAATGTAGTCTTTAAGCAAGTATTGTAAAAATAAGTTTTAAAAAAATGTAATAAAAATAAAAAGTGTAAATGTATAATATAATATGTAATATGTATATGTATTTGTCATATGTAATATTTATAATATAATATGTAAATAAAACATAAATTTTCGATTTACTAAGGTGTTTCTTATTTTAACTTAAAATTATTTCAAATAGTTAATTAGTTAAATAATTTCATATACTTTCCATACACCGCATGTTTAATGGTCGAATAAGTCTCTCAATATCTAAGATAGAAATCTAAATTATCTATGTTAAAAAATAGATCCTTAAACATTTTTTGTACCATTAAACATGAAGTGTATTTTAACCCGAGCAACGCCGGATTTCACTGCAAGTTTAGTGTAAAAATTCACCGAGAAAAAAGTGGTAGTGGAGTTGAGCTCTCATGCAAATTAAGCTCTTCCTTTAAATATATGCAAGTGTTCAGCACCCACGATAACTTTTATGTGGGTGCTTAAGATCTGACATACTACATAAAAAAACAGCCGTCCCTCACTAAAATTTTATTTTCGAATTATGCAACTGCAAGGCACTCATCGTCATCAGTAGCGTGACTATACCGTTAGGGTCCGTAACAAATTCATTGGATGGGATCCTTCCTCAATGCAAAGAATCTCAAACAACATGTTGCAGTTCACTTTTCTATTTGGGAAGGGCTCCCCCTCCGGCCGGGGGACCGTGGCTTTTGCCCGTTCTACCGCCCTATAGTTACACCACTGATTGTCTCATCGAAGTTCCTCATGCGCATAGGAATTATAAAGGACATGGGTCTCGGTTCTCATATAGGGAAGATAAGTGGGGCCTCGGGTCCCTCCCTCTAGCCTCGGTATAGTAAACATTTTTATATCAGCTAACTTTTTTCATTATTTCAATACTAAAATATTCAACGCTCGATATGATGCCGATCACAATAAGCCCCCCCCCTCTTCCCTCCAAGCCTTAAACTACTCATATGGGCATCTATGCCGAAGCACCCACATAGATTTGGACTTATTAAAAATTTTCTTTAAAATATTTAAAACATCACACAACTAATGAGCAAATAAAGCATTTTAATACTGAAATAATGCTAAAAGTTCAGTATGCTTTACAAATATTCATATTACGTAATGGCATGATTAGGGGGGGGAGGTTAACCCCTCCTTGAGTGTACATCACTGTGTTGAGGTTATCAGACGATTGTCGGTGCTCAGCACCCAACGTAATTTTTTATAAGCTCGAAGCACCCACATAAACGTCTTTTCTTAGCCCTTTCTGCGAACTTCAAAGTATGACTTAACACTAAAATTCCTGTGGGTGCGGAGCACTCACATAAATTTTTTCAGTGGGTGCTTGAGCCCCGGAGCACCCACGTAGTCGGCGCCACTGAAGTGACGTCACGGTTATCAACCAGTTTCGGTCATCCTCACCACATCCGATTCAAGCCAAGTAAACAAAAATAAACATTGGCAAACTACGCTAATAACCAGAATAACCAAACTCGATAGCAGGGTAATTCTGATTGCACTCTGGTCACGCTAAGCAGACAACCGCTACATGACCGAAACGTTTTCGAACGCTCTGGTCGTACACCGGTGTTACCGGTGCACAACCGATGAATTCTCGAATGCGCCCAAACTTTCAGTTGCAAAAATGCCTTAAATTATATAATCTGTTGTATCAGAAGCATTTGCAATGAATGAATCAATTACTATAAAATAAGGAAATTTAAATTTTTATACGGTCCTCCGGAATTATCAGTTATATTTAGAAAATTGTTCTTTATGCAATTTCATGACCAAAAAAAAAATCGTCCTTTTACGACCAAAATTCACAGAGATACAGCTGATTAAAGTTATAGCACTTTTCGATCTGCGAAATAGGGGTTGTATACAGAATGAATTTGAAAAAAACTAATATACATGGTTTTGAGCCTTTTTTACAGAAAAGATTTTCAAAAGACCCTGGATAGATTTTTATAGAGCCTGACTATAACCCTATGCTTAAAGATTAGTATTTTAAAATTAGTTTTGCTTTTTTCACAGCATTATGCCAGAAAATGAAGTTAAGACCTGCGATTTAAAATTACTATATTTATATGGTCCGTTAACGGTTTACCGTAACAGGACATTTTTAAACGTGGAAAAGTGACTTAAATAAAAATGTTCGCTGCTTCACAACTCGGTGAATTTTGTTCGTAAAAGGGGCGATCTTTTTTAATTTTGCATGAAATAGTGTAAGAAATTTTTTCTAAAATAACTCATAGAACCGCGGGACAGCATAAAAATTTAAATTTCGTAATTTTTATTGGAATTAATTTATTGACTTCGATTGTTTCTGATATAATAGATTATTCAATTTAAAGCATTTCTGAAATTGGAACCATGTGTCTCTAACTAACGGTTTAGGAAATAGCCAAAGGGCGCCGCTAGCACGGGACAAATTGTATAATTTTTAAAATCTTGCGGCGTTAATACTTCTTTTGACCTCATGTAGTAGAAAGTATTTATGTTCCTCAATTTCTTAAAACTATATATTATTTTATATTATAAAAGTGTAATATTTAATTTATTTTCAAAGTACCTCCGCTGGTGATCGATAAGCAAGGATGGATTTGTGTATTGCAATAAGTGTTGAGTTTGAAAATTTTCTCAAAAATTATTTTATAATTTTTAGGCTATCATGGAAGATAAAGCTTGAATTAAAATTTTTTTTTTATTTTATATTTATTTAATTCTTTTTAGTCTGAAAATTTTTTATCATTCGTATTTCTGTTGAGGCTTTGCAAGACATCGCTTGCAATGTGATGCTGTGTCTTCCATTTTCGTGTTTTTTATCCCTCTGATGTATACAGAAGTACCGAAAGAAAAACAATAGAAAGCAACCTTGTTGATATATACTCTCAGTGCTGCAACTGGAGACCACGTTACATAGGGCAATCGTCAATGTTGGCAGGCCCCCCGGGGTAAACCTTACTGTTTGGCATCTACCTCAACGCGCTCCTCGATGAAAACCTTAAGTATGGCGCCCCTTTTTCCATTTTGAAGCCCCCTCAGCACGACACCTGGGGGAGTGGCTTGCTTGACCCCTTCCAAGTTGCAGCCCTATATACGTTGCTAAATGTCTGAGACTGAATAAAATTAATCCCGAATCAAATAGATGATATCATCAAGTCCGTTCTCAGAGGTATATCCGACTTCTGCTGAAGAAATAATCCGACCGTCACTACAAGTAAGGAAAGAACAACCTCAAAAAATCGTCTTCGCTTACAGACATAATGAACGAGTCGTTGCCACGGCTCATAAATAGATTTTTGATCCAAAGAATCATAGGCAGTCCCAAAAAGACTATCCGACTAAGCATTCCAATAGTAATACTGAACGTGGTTGGAGTTATAGTGTAAGGGAGACAGGAGCTAGTTGGCGCAGTCCTCATAATTCGCCCGTTTGGGGATTGTGACAGTCACCAAATAGCTTTCTACTTCCTTCCTAACAAATGCTAACACAGTTTCGCAGCGTTATCTCAATGCAGTGGATACTTACAACGATTGTCCCTTTTTTTGCTTTAGCAAGTAATTTTTTTCTGCTTCATTCTCTTTCTAATTTCTAATACTCATCTTAATTATTTGCGATTTAAATTATGAAGTCTTTGATGCGGGGACTGATGCATTCGGGGCAAGCGTCCGGGCCCCCAGCAAAAAGAGACCCCGAAATTATCCTTTAAGCATAAAAATCTGAAAAAATTGATTTTTATTTAAAATAAGACAGATAAACTAATATTATGAAAAATAATAGTTATAATAATTAGTCTGTCAGTATTTCATAGCGTTATCTATATTTACACAATTTTTTAAGCTAAACGGTTTAGTCTCAGGCAATTATTCAGAGCAAATCTTATCATTTAGGCGTGGCATATGTTCTGTTGTATGCTGATCGAGAGGAAACCATAGAGCTGATTTTGAATCGGAACAGATAAAATCAATAGCTTTTTAAGTGGATATATCCCATTATATATAAATGAGAGCTGTGATATAAACATTAGGAAAATAAATACAAAATTTTGTGGAACATGTTACTTGAAAAATACGGACTGAAAGTAACGATTGAAAAATAAATAATAAAATTGAAATATCATTATACTACATAATATTATTTCTCAAACTACTGCATGTCACTTTGCATCTTGATTAAATAATCAATTTTATGCAGTTATAACATCTCTCTTTGAATGGCGTGATATAAAAGCTGCTTTGTAGAGCATAAGAAAGTTTTTGTTAGAGGAGGGCAACCTGTGAAGCTTTTGCCCCGGGCCCTCATCTCTGTAAATCGGAGAGTCCATCGGGCCGTTTTCTATTCAACATGGGTGCTCAGAAGCTCCCGATGCAAGGTTAATTCAAACGGGAATGAGGTGAGTGGGATTGATTCCCTAGTCATTTCTTATTTCTAAAGCTCTCCTCTTTAAAATGAGACCAATTTTATGCAATTCGGTTAAATTTTGAAAATAGTTATGATAATTTTTACTAATCATTTGAACGCATGCGTTTTAGCATTGTTTGGATCTCTTACAAGACTGTATGTTTTCAATCTAACTATATTATTTACAAATTTCAATCGAAATCTTGGCTTTCTTTCTCAGTTTCTATGCCTTAATAACTAAACTACCCATATAGAGATAAATTTACATATATATATATCGAAATTATTATTTTTAATTAGGAAGTTTCGATTTCGTATGTGTTCTAATGGTATCTATTAATGTCTCCTATACATTATTTTTTTCAATCCTGGTAAAACTCTCAAAAGCCTTATTAATTATGAAAAAGAAAAAATTATTTTAACTGTGCTGTCAAAAAAAGGAATTTCATCAATTCCCTTTTTAGTGAGTACTCTGTTAAAAGTTTAGGTTCTCGTCAAGGTTTTGGTTCACATTTCATATCTTACGCATTCTTGGCAAAATTATTTCTGTAATTGAGCAATCTTGCTGTTCAATGTAAATTCAGTCGTCGATTAGCGATCTGTAAGCGGACTCTTCTGAGCGGGGATGCGACTCTTAGTCGTTGGAGTAACAAACAGCTTATAATTTTTTTAAACTTAAATTTCTCAAAATCTAAGCATTTTAGCGAAATTCTGAGTAGGTTTTGCCTGTGAGTTAAGTCTTAGCTTTGTTTTGGTGTGCTTTTCATTTTTTAAACCTTGAGAGGTTTTTTTTTTTTAAATTAGTGTTTTAGAAAGTTTTATTCTTATTACTATTATTATTATTTTAAAAGCTGGAATTTCTTAAAATATTCAGTGTTACCATCTCAGAGGATGTGCTCTGAATTCTGTATTTAATTTATAAATACAACCTTTTATACAACTTGTACCTTTTGCTACGCAGTGGTCGTTCTCTAACTTCTTGCTTGTCACTCAGAGGATTTCCACTTCATGTTACTTTTACTTTTTTTGTCACACAAATTATAACTCGTCAATCTCTTTAGTGGCTTACTCTGTCGACTGAGTGATAGGTTGTGTTAGGAGCTCAATTCCTTATTCTATTGCTTGCTTCGGATTTCTTTTGTTTTATCCTTAGTACAAGAGTTCTCAGGCTTTCCATTGTTTTATTGTGTTTTTCCCCCTCCGCGTTTGAGCAACTCACCTGAAGATGCTACACGGTAAAAAAAAATTCGGAAACGTTACCCCAAAAATGGGGCAGCTCTTGTAGTTTAAAATTGCGGAAACGTTTCCGAACCATGCGGGTAAAGTATTTAGAAACGTTTCTGCATATGTCGGAAACATATTTACCTATTTTCCTGCATTTTAGGTAAGGTTTCTGGAAAAGATGGGTAACGTTTCTGTATATTTTGGAAAAATATTGAGTAACATTTCCGTGTATTTCGAAAAGGTTTCCGAATAAACGAGTAACCTTTCCGAGTTTTTCAGAAAAAAGTAACATGCACTAGATGAAGCGTTTCGAGTATCTTAAACTAGATGTCAGCACCAAACTCTATCGGAAGGAACGGTCAGGACTAGCGACCAGAATCGAACGCTGGACCTTCGCATTTGGAGGAGAGCACGGTACCACGACGCTGCGGTTTTCTTGCCGAATTTTGCTTTAAAAGTAAACTGACTGCTGCAAAAGTTATTTGTGGTACGGCTTGTTTTGGAAACTTAAAATTTTTTTGAAGTATTTTGTAAATGGAGAGAAAATACCATAATTAATAAATATAAATTAAAAATCTTAAATCTTTTTTCTTCCACATAAATTATTTTCAGGAGATAATGTGCTGTTTTATTTAAGTATTCATCCGGCGACGTCACCTGGTGACTGGTCACAAATAAACTTCACAGTGACCACACAGTGAAGTTACATCACTCACAAGTTAATGGACCCTTATTATCGCATGGGCAAATCGGGACTTAGCCCAGGGCCCCCAGTTTCAAATGTTGTTCTGAATATTCTTTTATATGTCAAAATATTATGAAAAAGAAAACAAATTTTATAGATGGGGACCCCCAAATTCATCAATGCCCGGGGCCCCTGTTGGTCATAATCGGGCTGTGCAATAAGTTACAATGTGACAGTCCTGTGACAATTGTGACCCTCTGTAACGTCACAGCGACTCTTTTGTGACCATCTGTGCTATTAGGGAAGACGCGTTCACTGTTATCCCTCTGTCTCTTGGACTTGGCGCATGCGCGCGAAGTCCCAAATAAAGATTTCCTTTCCCCCGTAAATACTTTATCCCGAAATAAGGGTTATATTTCCGAAATCGTGAGTTCGAGTAGAGCATCGGTACGCTATACTTTCGGAAACCTTTCCGCTATAAGTATGTAACGTTTCTGAATTTTTTTACAGTGTATAAATAATTAGAGTGGGACATTGGGTCAAGCAATCATTTATTCTTTCCTCTATATTTATTTATTTATTTATTTTCCGACGGGGGGTCGGGTGCCGTCTTACTAACTGATTTGTATCACTGTATAATTTACAATGCCGTATAATCGACCAAAAAGCAAGAAGCCAAAGAAATTGAACAAGGAAAGTCCAATGAGGGCTGTGTCCGAAACCGACGATACAAGTTCCTTCGAGGCTCCACAGCCATCAGTAAACCAACCATCAGCAACTATCAACAAACCAGCGCAAACCAACCAACCAGGGCTATTCACAGAAAACCAACAAACTCCTGCAGGTCCGTTCTAACAAACAGAGCTCCACACTTTATCAACTTCCAAAACTCAAAATTTCTCTTCTAATGTAACCAGTGATGCCCAGCTTATCACCTTGCAAGCAAAGACAACGAATACCCCACCCGCTTTAGACGAAACCACACGATTAATTAGACCCATAATGACAGCCATTGACAAAATGGAAAAAATTACTGCAAATGTTCCAGAATTCAGAAGCCGCATATCACTTTCCCTGGCCATATAGAAACTACGAGAGCTGGTCTTAGGACAAACAACAGGCTGCACAAAAAACAATAAAAATATCACAAAGCAACATAAGCAATCATAAAGCCATTCAGCCTCAAGCTCAAGAAGAAGACCTGGAGCTCTATTCTGCCACGGTCGTATAAGCAAACGTTCGGATATGTGAGATCAATATGGCGTTTTTCGCATCCTGCTAACGTATGTTGGTATTCTGCAAGGTACGGTAGCGCTTTAGGTAAAGATACTTCGTACGGAATATTTACATTAGCATACTTTTCGAAATACGTCACAAATCCGAGCGTTCGCTTAAACGAACGTGGCAGAATAGACCCCCAAGATTTCCCAAAACTTTCATCTGAGTATATCACTAGAAAAATATATAGTTCAACTCCAAATAAATTATCATTCGCTCAGGCTATACAAGAGCCAATTATAGAAAAAGACGTCTTGTTAATTTCATCCCAAATTCGAAATGACCTGCACAGTAACTTAAAACATGAGGACTTGGGCCCCATGTTAATAAACGTCACGAGAAATGGCCCCTTAATAGTTAAATGCAAACTGGAGTCCGACCTCCAAAAAATCCAGGAAAAGATAACCCAAAATTCTCAATTAAAACAATCATTGACGGTGGAAAGAAAAGGCCCAAGAAAACTCAGACTAATAATTTTTAATGTTTCAGTTTCGGAGGAAGAGGCAGATATTACCGAAGTAGCCAATAAGAACTCTGTGGTAATGTGACAGATAACCCAAATGCTTACACCCTATTTAAAACACTTAACACCACAAAGACAGGACTCAATAGAATCCTGGACGTACCATTTTCATTACAAGGACATATATTCAATAATTCTGACACAGGACGATTACGTCTGGGTTTCCAGTGCTATATTGTTAGAAGATACATCCCAACTAACCGATGTTTTCATCACCAGGCGGTGGTTCACCATTCGACCTGTTGTCCTCATGCTACCAAATAACCAACTTGCGGGAAATTTGCTGGTCCACACTCCACTGGAATATGTCAAAAGGATAAAAATTTTACATGCATCAACTGTAAGACCAAGAACATCCAACACACCCACCCAGCTTACGATGGATGGTGCCCGACGTATTTAAACTATGCAAACCAAGTGCGACAAGGAAAAACAAAAAGTAAGTCGAATTCAGGCTAGCGCAAATAAATCTAGAGATTAATATAACAGCTACGTGCACCGTATTAAATTACTTGGTGAATAACGACTTTGATATCGCCCTCCTTCAAGACCTTTACCTTAAGAATAATAGATCATACTGCATACCAGCACCTGTTCCAATGTATAATGTCAAAATTTATATATATTAATATTAAAGACTAACTTAGTACATTGCCTATACAAAAGTAATCAAAACTCTGTAAATATATTAATAAATCATGAGATAATTACTTTGGGCACACAGTACACACCACCTTCAGGGGACCTTGCCTTTGACTTGTTTGAATGGCTTGACCCCTCCACTGCGAGTGACTTTATGGTAGTCGGAGGTACGCCCATAGCCATCTTTTGGGTTATGATAACGAAGATGATCGGGGCTATCTTTTGATCTCTCAACTACAAACTCATAGACTAATAACTTCAAATGGCCCTTTCTCTCTTCCCACATTCGAATTACAGCAGACAAAAGGTTGGCTAGAAGTATCACTTGTCTCACTATGTGCATTACCTTTATTTAACTCTTCGTCCTTGGAAAATGATTTAAATTATGGAGATCACAGTCTTATAACAGTAGTATTAAATGTTCAATCCAACTACACAGATAGAAGACGTTACAAATCTTAGATGAAAAACTTAACGAAATTGGCAAAAAAATTCTCAAAGCAATTTAGAAACTCGGCCTTTAATTTATCAATATTTACATCCCCAGAAATTATCGAACAAATAAATATTTTTACTTAAATTCTACAAGACGCTTGCAACAAGAACCTCTAAAATCGTAGTGCATATCCCACTCCTAAAATTAAGTGGTGGTCTTAGGAATTAAAGGCTCAACGAAATTAAGTTTATGCCCTTTATAGGAAACAGAAATCATTTTCTCTACTCCTCCTCCGACTGGATTACAAAAAAGGAAAGGCTATTTACAAGAACATGATCTCCAGATACAAGGCTCAATCATGGTATATCTTTTGTGAACGAACTTGAAAAACATATGGTTTTCAGCTTGTAAAATGGCTTTTAACAAATTCTTAAGATCTTAAATCGAGGTTAGTTTTACCCCAATTAATGAAAAGTTTAACAGGTTAACTACAATAAAACACATCACGGCCGAAATCTTTGGTACACATAACACTCAAATACAGTCATCAGCAAGTTTAAATAACAAGACAAAAATTCACATAAATTTCTCTTTCTCTCCCAGATTTTCAAATTACATATAACGAACTCAAATTTGCTATATACTCCTTTATTCAAACAAGGCTCCAGGACCTGACGAAATTCACCTCTTTATAATACAGACCTATTTACACAGAAACCTGTTATTAATAAAACTCTACAACTTGCTTCTATCAAACAACTACTGTCCAGACCCTTGGAAAATAGGAGAACTATTCTACTTCATAAAACAAGGAAAAAATCCACAACTTCCACTTTCATATCGGCCAATAGCTCTACTGCCCGCCTTTAACAAAATTTATGAAAAAAATTATATTAAACAGACTAGAGCATTATTTACATATAAATCACCTATTAAATGATCAACAGAACGGATTTCACACCGCAGACCACCCATAATCACGATAAACACGCTCTTAAGTGTGTAGTTCGATCGATTTTCGCCAACGAAATTTCGAAGTTACTTACAAACTTCGGATTAAATAAAGGTATGAATTCAAAATTCAAATATGATATACATAAAGACAACCGGAATCTACTACAAATGAATTTTTCTCGGTTTAACTTTTTAAAGTATTGTTTTCGATACAATCCACCGTTTTGCATGTGGGCGTAAGTTTTTAGTGATAAGCAGCCAAGCATCGCAGTCTTTTTTTAAATTCGTTTTTATATCACAAACTAAAAAATTTTCGGTTTAATTGGCTTTCATAAAAAAAGATTACAAGGAAAGAAATATTTTAAATAAATATATTTTTTAATCGGTATTTTTTTTTAAATTTGAGTTCCTAAGTTTTCCTATTGTCACTAGTTTCTAATCTCCCAGTAGATGGCAGCACTATTGATGTTGAGCGCTTTGAGTTTTGCCGGATTAAAATGTCCACGCCTTTTCTGATCATAAATTCTTATTGGACAATTGCTACATTCGTGTCCCCTAGTCCCCAACACTTTTAGCCAATAAGAATTCAATGTATTTGCTATACATGCCTCCTAGAGCTGTCCTATTTTAAAATTTACAAAATAAACTGAAAAATCAAGTTGTATTTTTCGACATCATATGAACTCTGTTAATGCAATTATTCTACAGAATTTTATCGCCCTTATAAAGTTTGAATTTCAAAGACATCCCTGAAAATGGTATATTTGAACAAATTATTTTATTTTTATAATATTTAAATACGTCTTTCATCTAAGTTGAAACAAAATACAGCGTACTGAGTGTAATACGAGCTGGGCCTTATTATTGCATGGGCAAATCGGAACTTTGCCCAGGGACCCAGATTCGAAAGGGCCCCCAATTTCAAATGTTGTTCTGAAGTATTCTATTTTATATCAAACCTTTATGAAAAATCATTTCATAATCATTTTCAAAGACCCAGTATGGTTTAAAAAATGGGAGTCGTCTCCGTTAATTTCAGAAAATGAGAGCAAAGAAGTTAAACACATGGATTCAAGTTTTAAAATGAATGAGGGGGGGGGTGGAGAAATAATGACCCATCTGTGATAAAAATGCTTTGTCATACATATCGACCCTCCAACCCCTTCTCCATTTCTGGATTCACCATTTGGGGGGGGGGGGGGTGGAGGCAAACTGAACGATTGCACCGGTCATCACGCGTCAGTTATCTGCCTACGCAGATGACAATATCACCCTATGACACTGTATAATACACTGCTGGCCACCCAAATTGCAACACCAAGAAAAACAAGAGATATCACAACAAAATTTATTGTGTAGATAACATGTTGACCAAGTAACAAATGATTAAATTTACAGCATTCTATGAAGCGTGGTTCCTGCCAAAATCAGTACCCAGAGTAGCCGCCGTTGTTGGAGATCACAGCTGCCACACGCCTCGGCATTGATTCAAAGAGACTTTGAATGTGTTCTTGGGGTACAGCAGACCAAGCAGCTTCCACACGTTGCCAAAGTTGATCTGGTGTGACAGCTGGGGATGAACTCTGGGTCAGTCGTTGAGCAACCATGGACCACATGTTTTCTATCGGCGAAAGATCCGGAGAGCGCGCCGGCCAGGGAAGCAATTCAATCTGGTGATTGACGAAGAACCCTTGGACAATGCGTGCCACGTGTGGCCGTGCATTATCCTGCTGAAATATGGCTGTTGGCAAGCCCTGAAGGTAAGAAAGGACAACTGGCTCCAACACCTCGGAGATGTAGCGCTGGCTGGTTAAAGTACCGGCAATGCGTACTAGAGGAGTGCGAGAGAGATATCCGATACCGCCCCATACCATAATACCCGGTGCAGGACCAGTGTGACGGTGCATAATGCAGCTGTTCAGCATCCTCTCTCCACGGTGTCTCCAGACTCGAATCCGACCGTCGTGGTGTTGCATACAGAAGCGTGACTCGTCAGTAAAGAGAATTTCATTCCATTCTGTCGTCCACATCCTTCTTTCATCGCACCATTGGCGGCGGAGACGTCTGTGGTTCCGCGTCAGAGGTAGACAAAGCAACGGACGTCTTGCGGACAGACCATTCTGCTGTAAACGACGTCGAATGGTACGCGCAGACACTGGATGATGCGTTACAGACTGAATCTGCTGTGATATGGTTCGTGATGTGACTGAGCGGTCCGTCACTGCCATGCGTACAATCTGCCTGTCATCACGTGACGTGGTGCACTGAGGTCGATGCGGTCGATCACGTCTGTCCGTCGTACCCTCCTGCACCCAACGATCACATATCCGCATCACAGTTGTTTGGTTTCGTCCAATACGACGACCGATTTCCCTGAAAGATAACCCACAATCTCGGTATGCCACTATCCTTCCTCTGTCAAACTCGGATACTTGATCAAAAGATGATCGTTGTTTCCTACGAGGCATAATTTATCGTTTTTTTGAAAAAAAAGCAAGAAAAACACAATTGCTGTACTTGAAACCGTCGAAATCTCCAAGCCTTAAATAGCGCTTTGAGGTGGCGCCACAGGCGCGCTTGATGTGCGTCTGCGCTGAAATTCTAATCATTTGCATATCTCACCTCAGCTAATGCATGTTGTAAATTTCATATTATTTGCATGCTTCCTTCAGGGTGTTGCATTTACGATGGCCAGCAGTGTATATTCTCTATTATTTATACATTTATAACTAATTGCAGTTCAGTTTTTCAAATCTAAAATGCAGTGCTTATTCAAAACGAATAATGAATGTAGAAGGATTCAGTATATAACAGCGACTATTTCTACGTGTAAAATGTACAAATTCCTTTTACGAGTTAAATATTTTAGGAAGAGATTGAAAAGCATCTTCTTCAGACCCCCCAGCCTAGTAGCTTCCTAATTTGAATCGATTCATGCATTTATGCTTTACCCTTGTATAATCCCAGTTCTACTTTTTAATTACCGTGTTTACTCGCGTAATAGTCGCACCCCCGTTTTGAAAAAGAAAAATACAAAATATTTTTCCCGCATAAAATTCGAAGTCACGTACTTGACCTTCATCCAGGAAATGGAAAATTATCATATGCACTCTTCCCAGAACTACATTTCTACTAATGCCTTTAGTAAAGTGATTTATTATGAATTACGTATTATGTTATTAGAAATTTTTCTCAAAATTTTCTCAAAGATTATTTGCGAATTTTATGCATATCATAAGTATTATCAAAAGAAGAAAAATGCCTTGTTTTTTGTGCAACTGACGAAATAAACTGTTTAATAAACACAACATAACTTTGGAAACATTCGTTAAGTTACTACCGTGTTTACTTGCGTAAAAATCGCACTATTTTTGCTAATTTTTTAACTTGAAAATCTTGGTGCGTAATGCGAGGAAAATCTACTACATAATATTGTAGCTCTATAGCTTATGTTTTCTGCTTCAAAACGGGGTCGCGACTATTAGGCTAGTAAATACGGTAGTTATGTTATAAGATATTTTTGCGGTGTGTGTGTTTGTGTGTATGTGAGTGAACACGATAGCTCCTAAACAATGGGTTCGATTGAGCTTGGTACGAATATTATAGGTCACCGTCGCACAACCGTTATTAATTTTGGGGTATATAAGACTTTTTATGTATATAAGTTTTGGTGTATATAAGACTTTGGTGTATATAAGTTTTTTACAGGGCTACGACGAAGATTTCTTTTACATTATGGCCTATGGGCAGAAATTTTTGAAAGTGCACTAGCGTTTAAACGGTGCATTCGATAGAGCTCACACTTGGTGACACGTTGACACAACGTGCATATTTTTTAATGAAAAATTATTAATACAAATCCGAATTAATATTGTCTAAATTTAAACTAATAATCTATTCTAAATTTGATTTAAACGTTTTTAACAGTAACTGTTTTTTAAAGCTTTCAATTTTCCTATTAGCCTTCTCAATTACAGCGCATTAACGTACTTCTAAATCATTTCGCTCTTAACAGCTGCTTAAAAAAAAAACTAAAATAACAGTTAACGCCAGTTTGTTTCTCCCTGCCTTTTTTTCGTCTGCTAAAAGAATCATAATAATAACACCTCTTCCTCGCACATGTCTTTGCTCTAGCTGAAGCAGATGTGTGTGCGGTTTTTCTTTGCTGCGGGCGTATCGTAAAACACCTGCTAAGATTGTTCGAGAAAGATCCAGCTCCCTTTTCTATAGAAATAGTCTAACGGTCACTTTTAGCATTTAGAGAGTTATTTTTGGTGGGGCAAACCACTCACTTCACGTGAGGAGGCCTTGCCCACCGATGCGTTGCACGGATTTGCATCTACGCCGATCACTTTTGGTGACGGAGGCTTTCGCCCACCGAGATGCCAGGCCGCTTTAGCATCAACGCAGTAATTTTTATAAGATGCTTCCCCAAGCTAAAATGTTGTGAATGTGCTCGTGTATAATATATTTTCAACAGTGTAGTTAAACCGGAATTCTTGTGAAAGTGTGGTATTTTTAGTAATAGTAGGTGACTGCTTTATGACATCGACTGAAATCTAATAAAGTACATGCAGCATCTCCATCGAGTTTCCTGTGTTTCCTCAAGAGTATGATCTTCATAATGCCTTTTTTTGTGTTTCTAAGTTTTCTGTGTTTCCGTCCGGTAAATTCTGAAATCGAGAAGCGCTAGCAAGATGTGTGTTTTTCCACAACGTGATTATGGAGATCATGAACTATTAGGGTGCATATTTCTCTTGTGAACCTAGCTTCGTCCCTTACGATCATCGGCCAACCTTCTTCAGTATATAATTTATACCAACCAACGCTTGTATTTACGATCACCTTACTACTTACGATCACCATCTTCCAGCCTACCTCTCCAAGATACTTGGTATGTATATTATAGGTAACTGTCGCAAGACTGGTATTGATTTTGGTGGGTATAGGATTTATATTTTTTTACGGGGCTGCGAAAAGAAATTTTTTACATTATGGCCAATGGACAGAAATTCTTGAAAGTGCGTTAGCTTCTAAACGGTGCAATCGATTGAGCACAAATTGGACATGTCTATAAAAGGGTACTGTCACATGATTTGCATAGATTTTGGTGTGTGTAGAGTTCACGAACATTGTCAAATATTCTTCATAAGAACATTCTCCTAAAAACTATTACAAAAATAACATTTATTGTGCATTCCACAAGAGTGTTCTACCTGAAGAGCGATCGTTGTCAGAGGACTATTAGACGGCTTTAAAAACAAACCGAAAATGTTAAAAGCACGAAAAAAATAATAATGTATCTTCACCCTACGCACATACGCATTAATACTAACAGGAAAACTGTATGTTTCTTGCAACATTGAGAAAAAATTTTCAAGCACAAAAATTCCCTTCAAAAATGGGCCGAGGATTTACCCGTCTTCAGAAATAGTTCGAAATTCCGTATGTTTAACGTTTTTTACCCCTGACAATTTCGAAACTCTAATACGTTCATTCTTAGTGTCAGTTCACAGTGCAACTTGTAGAGAGAAATTCTAAAATTTTCCGAGTCTCTAGCTCAAATAAATTTTTTATAGAACTGTTTAAAAGTTGCATGATATTCAAGTGAAACTGCCTTAACATTAAAATAAATAAAAACTCTGAAAAAGCACATATAAAATGTTACTTATAACAGGATACGATCGTTTCGACTGAAAATATTTTTCGTACGAATTCAATACCTACGAAGAATGGATACGCAGCTAATTGCTTAATAATTATGCCAATTTAACCAAAGTCATTAAATTATTTACTTATTTTGATATATCAATGCTAAAAACAGTATGTAACTAAAAAATGCAAACTACTTAAATTACCGTTTTACTGATGCAGTGAATATTCATAATGGTAAAAAATTAAATAAAATGATGTATTTTTAGAGCTGAAATTAGTAAAAATTAAAATACATCTATTATATCGTTGTAAGGAAAATGTATCTATTTTTGCCACTCTGGTCGAAATGGCAATAATGTATTTTTGCTACGATATTTTTTACCGTTTCTTTAAGTGGATTTTTCTAGTAGTGGCAAAATCTTGTCCGCCCTAATAATGGTACTATACCTTAAAAAATCTATAGTTTTTATAACTTAGTTTGAACTTTTTTTAGAACCTAAGTCAGAAGTTTCTCGTTAAAAAAAAATCAGAATATCTAATCACCAGCTGTTCTATTAATTCTTGAAAACAGAGTTTTGAAGTTGAAACATTCAGGGGAAAGAAAACTTACACATCCAGGATGCAGCATTACTTTTAATGGAAGACATGCCATCTAATTTTGCAGTGATTTTTTAAAAAGTATCGCAAGGCAGAAATTTATTAAACATAAAGATGTACTGTACAACTTGTAAAGGGGCATTCTGAATTTCTTTCGAATTTCTGACTAGTATTTTGCGTGTTTTTTTTTTCCCTGTAGTCTTTGCCAAGATATATATTTCAAAAGAAGTGTCTTAATTTATGATATATTATTAATGATACTATATATATATATATATATATATATATAATATAGATAGCTTACTTACGTAATGTGGAATCCCAAGATAATCCATTGATAAAGTGAAAAAGAATAAAAATAAAAAGCAGATAGCACATGTTGCAAATTAACGAGCTTATACCGAAAAAGGTGTATAAATGTAGCCTTCAAAGCCAATGAAAGAGTGGAAAATTTGGATGTAATGCGCCAAATGAGACCAGGTGGGCTTTAAGCCTAACCACATGTATCTACATGATTCGGATATGGAATGGAAAATTGAAATGGTGTGCTCTATCGTCAGGCGCCACCGCACTCACATTTCGATTTAATCGAAAAAACAAAAATAGCTAGGTTTCTTTCTTTCTCTCTCTCTCTCTCTCTCTCTCTCTCTACGATCGCGGGATAACCGCTGGACTTTCTGGGAAAGCGAAGCTACCCAGACAGCACATAAGCTTAAATCAAGCTTGACATTTCTTTGAATTTGACGTATTAATACAAGCTTGACAGTTCAATTCATTTTAAGCTTGCAGCTAGCTTGGAGAAGTCATTTGAACTGTCAAGCTTGAATACAACTTGATTACTGCTTGATTTGAAAAGCCACATCCACATAACAAATAATTTATCATCAGTCATAAATGTACTTGACCATAGAATTAAAAAAAAAAGATTCTATATTTCCAAATATGGAAATTCTTCAACATAAAATACAATTATACTACGAAATTGATTCCAAAATTAGTCGTTTGTATAGATTTTGGCTAGTATTGCCCAACATGAGTGTCGCGATATTGAAAGTTTTAAAACGTGTGCTGCTTTTAAGTTTATATTATGCTTATTTCCCAATTAGTAGAGTTTATAAATCACACATAACATTATTTCAATTTTGATTCGACCCATGGAAAAATAAAAGAAACAGGGCATCGGCCCATAACAGTCATTTCAAACTTTAGTCATGCCAGCGCGAGCCCAGCGCAGCTGAATGGTTAGGACGCTAGCCTCCCAAACCTTAGGAGCCGAGTTCGATCCCAGCCGCGGGCGCTTTATGGAAACAGATTAAAATAACTTGAAATTTCAGCATAGAGGGGAAAATGCGTGGAAAAATGAAATGTGTGGGGCGAGTTCGCGGACGAGCGCCCCTTGTATTTAGGAATTTTTTTTAAGCTTGAAATTAAGCTAGCTATGTCAAGCTTAATGCAAGTTGGGCAAATGTAAACTTGAACACTTGATTCAAGCTTTCATTAAGCTTACGTGCTTGAAATTTTCAAGCTTAATTCAAGTTTATTGACTTGATAAATCAAGTTTGCTGCAAGTTTGCTGTGCTGTCTGGGTATATATACACTAACTTCCAAAAGTTAAGCACGAAGATGTAAAATGCAAAAAAAATCAACAAATACTGTTTTGATTGACGCAAAATTCGGCAGGAAAGTAGCATATATATTTATGCAAAAAACAAAATGAATAATTACACACAGAAATGAAAACAATATTAAAGTTTTTAAGTTATCAGATAATGACATACTGGAGACTTAAACAGAAGTATGTATAAAGTGAAAATAAACAGCATAAAATCAAAAAAAGGACATTAATAGAGTATATGATCCCGTATACAATGGGATACATATGTATACAAAGTTTACACCTTGTGACCATGCTTTCATTTAGGTGGTCAACCACCGCAGAATTAAGCAATCGCCATTCTTCTTGTAGAGCAGTTTCCAGCTCAATAAGAGTGGCTGGAGGTGGGAAACGTGAAGATAGAGCACGGAAGAGAGCATCCCAAAGATTTTCAATGGGATTAAGGTCGGGCGAATATGCTGGCCACGCCATACGCGCAATCCCTTCACTCTCCAGGTAGTCCTCGACGATGTCAGCTCTATGAGGACGTGCGTTATCGTCCACTAAAACAAAAGTAGGGCCAACGGCTGCAGCATACAATCTCACAATGGGTTCTAGGACTTTGAATGGGTCCGTATCTCGATACAGGACAGCCGTCACAGAACCTCGTTTAAAGATGTGCAAGTCGGTGCAGTATCCTAATGAAATATCTAATGTATACCTAACATATTTCATACTTCCATCTACCCCTGCAGCGAATTGCATCCTCTTCAATTCTGATTGGCTTCTGGAAATTAGTATTTTCCTCTCCGTGCTTAATTTTTGCAGGTGAATGTATATCAATCATCTAAACAATTACCCAGCCGCCAGATCTAGCCATAACCTCAGTTCCTTTAATTGTTTTGAGCAGTGCATATTACCGTTTCGTACATAAATTAATAAAAATCAAGCGAGATTTGGACTCTGATTTTTCTGGTGCTTGAGCAACGATATGAGGGATGAAATACCGTTCGCTCATTGTCTCTCTTCTTCAGTGGCAAATAGCGAAGATGATATTAACGCCACACACTCTTTAATTCTGTTTGCTCTTCTTAATGTTGGCGAAAAATATCGTGTTGCGGCTGAAGAGTCGCCTTAGATCTGAGATAAGTTATTCTATCCCATTCGCTTAAGATAGACCGCTTTATAGCGCGAGTCCAGCCCATAACCAACAAGTTCGCGCACATATATATTTTTCAACTCCAGTCTTCCCTTAAACTCAAACTCAGAACTCCTGAGTATTTAGGGCCGAACGTTCGTGCTTTAAAGATGCAGCTCATTCTTATTGGAAAACTTGAACAAAAAAACTAATAAAAATCAGAAACTAAAAACTGCACATACTAGCCTAGATCTCCGCTCAATCATGTCCTAGTGGATAAGGCACTCAGAATGGTAGACGGCCGAAGTGTGAAGGTCCCTGGTTCAGGCCACCGTCGCGCGGCTGTCGATCTAATGGTCTGGAGTTCTGGTCGGTTTTCTCCAGATGTAACGTGAATACGCGTTAGAACCCCTTAGAGAGTCCTCCGACCAAGTTGCCCCCCCCCCCATCCTAGGCAGATATCCTTTGTGTGGGTTTGCCTTCACAAAATACAAAGAAAAATAAGAAATAAATGCTCCCCTGTAACTCAGTATCAGATTGGTGGGAGGATAGGAAGTGTATTAAAATTTCTAAAACGTTTAAAAAATCGAACAACGGAATTGTAATCCAAGCTAGAAAAATAGCTAGTAAAAAAAAGGAAAGCATAATTCACACAGTTTTTTTTTTTCAATTTAAAAAAAGAATCGTTTCAGAATTTACTTAAGGACACATGTACATATCGACGAGTAAAATGGAGCAGTTTTCGCAAAAAAAAGAGATATTTAACATCATGTATTTTATTTAAAAATTAGCTGAAGTACCCGTCGTTAACGGGTTAGTACATAATGCAACTTTTCAAAAAGCTTGAATCTTCGTCAGCATTGTAGGTGTATAAAGAATGGAAATGGTATATTAGCAATAGTACAATAAATAAAAATTGTAACTTCTGTGTATTGTTAAAAAAGATTACAGGTTTGGGACTAACAAAGGGATCAGTATATTTGACTATTATAGAGAACTTCTTTCTATTTTAAAAAATTAAATGTTATTCCGGTTAAATGAGTTTTTCAAGTCAAGAAGCTTTTCTAACCTGTAACTAAATTTTGTTTGATTCACTGTAGATATTTTAACATTATTCCTTGAAAACATTTTGCGCAGTTTTCTCAAAATCTAAAAAAGCAAATAAACATTTTAAAAATTCATTTAAACTTTTCAAAAAATTCCGATTTTTGTTGTTTTAACCATTGCTGATCATGTTGCTAAACTTCATTGTATTCTCTTAATCCATTTTTAAGGAATGCGAGAACAAACATTTATACGAGGTGTGTCTACCAAGTCCGGTGAATGGTCCGATATCTCTTCGACAACATGTGCTACGCGCACGCGCTTGCACATGACGATTCAGAGACATGTCACCTAGCAGAAAGCCAGATGGTTGTCATGGGAAAACCCGCTACGGGCCGTCGAACGTAGTCAGTGTGAGACTGAGAGGTAGTGTCAACGTGCAATAGAGCAACGAGTGAACATCAAGTTATGTTACAAAATGGGCAAAACAGCTGCGGAGACGCATGGAATGTTGGTGCAATTGTGCACGATAACGCGCCTGCTCACTCTGCAATCCGCGTGGGCCAATTCTTGTCTCAGGGTGGCGTAACTGTTCTCGATCATCCACCGTACCAACGTCCCCTAGAGAGGAAAACCGCGGCGCTTACTTGTGACGTCACACTGAGTGGGTAAAGTGAAGCGTTTCCTTTGGGTTTCTCTTTTCTCCCGCGCCGCGCCTCTCTAGGGGGCGTTGACCGTACTCCCCTCATCTGGTGCCTGCGGACTTCTTTCTGTTTCCCTGCATGAAGGAGGTCCTAAAAGAGCCACATTTTGCGGACGTGTCGACCATCCAAGGACGTGTGACATCCGTTGTGCGATTGATTCCGAAAAAGGCATTTTCTGACCGTTTTCAGGAGCTTTATGAACATTCTCAAAAGTGTGTTGTGTACAATGGCGATTACTTTGAAGGCTAATAAAGGTAATTTATTTGTATCTTCTGTTTTGTTTCTTTCCTAAAACTATTCACCGAACTTTTTAGACACACCTTGTATGACTTTCACCAAATCCCAAAATCTATGAAAAATTTAAATCTGCTTTGGCATATGCAGATCAAATTAACTAAGGCTAATAAAGGTAATTCATTTGTATCTAACGTTTTGTTTCTTTCCTAATACAATTCACCGAACTTGTACGAGTTTCACCAAATCCCAAAATCTGAATTTTTGTTTTCTTGGGTAGTGGTGGAGTTTGAAGGGAAGGGAGGCTGTTTATAAACTTTACAAGTGGTGTACCAATACAGTTGGCTCTCTATTTAACGACGCTCTACTTAACGACGATCTCTTTTTAAAGACGATATTTCAAAGTCCCGGACCCTCCAACATAAAAAATCTATATTTAGAGACGATACTGTTTCTGTTTAACGAAGATTTTTCTTCTACATGATAATTTTTTTTTAACTTCTTATCTGCAACTGGGGAACCTTCTGTGGGCGAACAAATTTGGTTTCAATAACAGAATAGGACTTTCCTTGATGTTTGCAATGTTTGAATTAGACTTTTTGCAATGAGAGAAAGGGGGAGGGGAATTCGGGGATTACTGTTTAGCGGAAGATGGACTATCCTTCACGGAGCTCTTGGTGCGGTGGTCAAATCAATCAATTGACCCTCCCTGTTGTCATACGACTTACAATAGCTGACCTGTGCAATATAGTCCTGCTACGTTAACTTGACAGTCGGTCACGTGAATTTGGTCGAGTCCACTGGGGAAATTCGGCAACAGGTTTTCCTTCGGGGTAAAATCAGGCAGCCGTAATTGGCGCCTTATCGTGGATACAGGAAATTTCTAGCACAATGAAGAATGAGCATGCGGGGCGAGCGGAGCAGGTGTGCCCTTTTATTCGCTTTTACTCTGCAGGGTGGGAGACCGGATGACCACCAGAAATTCTCCCCACTTGGCGAAAGAAGCTGTAGCCAATTAAGCAGTAGCACCTAGTAACCTTTCAATGAGCGATCCCTCTCTAGGAATGAAATCGAATGAAATCTTGAAAGGTCGACTTCCAAGTTAAGGCAGCCAAACTATAACAACCCTTTCTCTCTCCTTCCAAGAAGCAGGTGTTTGGTTATGTGTTCATTTTAGAAAATTCATGGTTGTGTGTAGCAGCTCATATTCGTACGAACACAAGGCGAGCAGAGAAAAATGGCATCAAAGCGAAAACATCTTACGCTACACGAAAAGGTGAAAATAATTGAAAAGTGGGAGAAAAGGATTGGAATTTTAAAAGTCCAATTACCAAGACAATTTCAGATACCTGAGTCTACTCTCAAGGGTATTTTAGCATGTAAAGAAAAAAATTCTTGAAGCAACAAAACAGTTTGGTTTGGGATCCAAATCCAAACGACAGAAAATTGAATGTGGCCGATCAGAAGAGTTTGATAAGGCACTCCTAGAATGGTTTCATGAAGCAAGAGCATCCAATATTCCAATTTCCGGTGTGATATTTAAAGAAAATGCTATTCTTCTGGCAGAAAAGTTTCGAATGCAAAATTTTCAGGCTTCGGCTGGCTGGCTAGCAAAATTCAAAGAAAGATATGGACTTGCATTCAAAAGCATATCGGCTGAAAGTGGCTCCGTAGATGAAAAATAGTGGAAGAGTGGAAAATAGAGCTGAAAGGGATATTAGATGGATATGACCAGAAAAACATATTCAATGCAGATGAGACTGGCCTATTCTACAATATGATGCCTAATAAAACTTTATCGTATAAGAGCGAGAAATGCTTTGGCGGAAAACTCAGTAAGGAACGATTGACTGTTTTACTATGCACTAATACTGATGGATCAGAGAAACTTCCACCTCTAGTTATAGGCAAATCAAAGAATCCAAGGTGTTTTAAGAACATCAATAAGAAACCTTGTGAATACCAGAATAACACAAAAGCATGGATGACATCATCGATTTTTATTGACTGGACTAGAAAATTTGATGCAAAAATGCATAAAGAAAATAGAAAAGTTTTACTTTTACTCGACCGCTGTAAAGCACATCCTCCAAATATTCCTGGACTTACGAATTTGACTATTCATTTCTTACCAGCGAATTGCACAAGCAAGTTGCAGCCATTAGACCTGGGTATCATTCGTAGTGTCAAAGCATACTACAGAAAGTCTTTAATAAGGAAATTAATAAACAATTCGGCCGAAAAAGACAGAATGAAAACTAGAAAATTTACGATCTTAGAAGCAATGCACATGGTAACAGCTTCATGGAAAGAAGCTTCTTCATCTACAATAAAAAACTGCTTTCGCGTTGCTGGAATTTACAGTGAAGAAAATGGACCTCCTTTTGGAGTGCAAAGTATGGATCTAGAAATTAACGAAGATGACATTACCCCTGAAGAATGGAGGAGTCTTGTGGAAGATGATGTCACAATTCAAGATTTCTACAATTGTGATGAATCTGTTTTAACAATAGATTACAGAAATATAGAAGAAATTTTTGAAGAAATACGAAATGAAAACACAGTGTCAGACGACGAAAACGAAATTGAGAATACGGATGAGACACCGCCACCGTCTTACACAGATGCAACTTCTGCTCTAGATGTTCTCCGACGCTATATCATCTCATCGAACATGGAAAATGACACATTTACCATTTTAGAAAATCTGGAAGAGAGAATAACAAAAACAAGGCTAAAAATGAAGCAAGCAACACTTTTAGATTTTTTTAAAACATAATTTTATTGTATTGTTTGTTTGTATTTTTTTAATGTAACTTAAAATATTTTTTGTGAATAAAATAATATAATAGTAATAAAAAAAGACATTTTTAAACACGCCAATATATTAGGAAATAATATATTGACAGTCCTAAGCCTGTAAAGTGTGAAGGAAAATATTTTTTTTTTACAAATTCTGTTTAAGGACGATCTCTATTTAAGGACGATTTTTCGCGGTTCCTTGAAAGTCGTTAAAAAGAGAGCCAAGTGTATTAAGAGATGCATTAGGTACGTAATTAAATTTCCCAGTTGTGTTTTTTCAAGTGGGCTTTTACGAAAAAACTCACCTGGGGTTCTTTCGGGTTTAGCGAAATCATAACAACCCCAATTGCTAATTACATTACTCAACAGCCATTTTGCTTCTGGAATGTGATACATCAATTAGTATGTATTTTGGTGTGTAGAATCCGAATCTATCTTTCAAAATGCTCTAGCACGTAAGATTTTTGAGTTTTTAAGGATTTTTATCTATTTTTTTCTTCATTTCACTATCCGTTCTTTTATTTTAATGTTTAATGTTTAATTTTTTTTCTAAAGTTTGGTACAAGAGTGCTATAAGATCAGCAAATTGTCACTTGATGTCAGATGTTACACAGGAAAGTGCAGGGCCGTATCCAGAAAAAAATTTCGGGGTGGGGGTGGGGACCAAAAGGTGAAAAGGCTCAATTTTTCACAAAAAAGCTTTATTATTATTGTTTTATTAACAAAATTTTAATTTTCGAGGGCGGGGGACAGACCCCCTGTCCCCCCCCCCTGGGTACCGCCTTGGGCAAGTGTTATTCATTAGATGGACAGATAATCCAGTAGTGCGAAATAAACATTATGACCTAATAAATGTTGAAACATGCATGGTGCAATTACTATCGTATTTATCTCAGCCTAAGAATGTATTGAGAGTTTTTTTAATAAGTGTGTGTTTCTATTGAAATGTATTTTTATTTTAAAATTGCCTTATACATATATTTAAAACTTACATTTACTAAAAATAACAACTAGTAAACATAGTTGTTGTCTTAACCACCCCGAAAACTTTTGTTATGTCTATGAGAAATTCACCCAAAAAGCCCAAAAAAGCAATTACTGGTTTGATTAAGGCCTATAAATTATATTTTGATAGTCCTCTTGGTGATCAAGATTAAAGTTTTGCGCCTCATATTCTTGCATAACTTGTACTACTACTTTAACCAAGTGACTGAAAGGAAAATGTCGAGCTATGCAATTCTCAATTCCTATGGTGTGGAGTTAGTCTAAGGATCATTTTTGCGCCTATAACTTCTCTCTCACGAATATTGCAGGGCATTCTCTATCAAAACTAGACATAAAGTAAAGTATAAAATGTATCTTCAGTGCATTTGCCGGTGGCATAATGAATGGTTGCCTGTTCCTGACTGTATTCTGCAAGACATAGAATCAAAAACAATGTCATGTGAATCTGAAGACGCTGATCAAGAACCTGTAAAAAACTTTTCCCTTCATTCTCATGATTTTTCGCCTCAGCTCTTTAATCAAAAGGAGTTGAACAATTTGATTCGCGATCTAAAACTTTCAAAACAGCAAGCTGAACTTTTGGGGTCAGGACTACAACAACAAAACCTTCTAGCTCTAGGTACAAAAATTTTCTGTTTGAGATCAACAGGTACTTCATTTGCTGAATATTTCGACATGCAGAATTCAATGTGTGTATGTACAGATGTCAATGGTCTGCTGATGCAGCTAGGTGTACAACATAACATCAGGAATAGTCACTTTTTATTGACTCTAGGAAAACCAGATTGAAAGCAGTACTATTCAATAATGGCAATACTTTTCCATCTGTGCCTTTGGCTCATGCAGTAGACGTGAAAGAAACTTATGAAACTTTAGCCACTATACAGTAAAGTGGCTTATAAGGAAATCACATGTAACTGTAAAAGAAAATGTGAAAAATACTACACTGGTTGAGCCCAATAAAATCATTTTGCCTCCGATTCATGTCAAGTTGGGTTTTATGAAGAACTTTGTTAAAGCTCTGGATAAATGAGGTTAGGTCTTCAATCATTTGAAAGAAAAGTTTCTCATACTGAGTGAAGCAAAGTTAAAAGGAAGTATATTTATTGGAGCACAAATAGAAAAATTGTTCAGCGATCCATCGTTTGATATCAGACTGACAAATATCGAGTTAGCGGCTTGGTCCTCATTCAGAAATGAAGCCTAGGAAAAAAGATGATATCTATTTTGGCATGTGTATAAATACCAATGTATGCATATAAAACAATATTGAATTATGAAGTTCTTAATATGAATTTCTTGTTAGTTTTAATTCTATCAAATTTTGCCAGTATTGCTTCAGATTTTCCTGTGCCTCTTGGAAATGTGACATGATAGACATAAATTGATTTTACCAGTGAATTCAGCACCCCAAAATTAAGTAAATCCACCCATTTACAAACTAGAGGCAGAAAAAAAGTTTAAATTTGTTGACTAGTGTTATTGGACCAGGTTAATTATATTGGAAAATAAAAGTCAATTCTTTCCTGTACTAACACAATGACCCATTTCTGTGTAGCAGTAACTCACCATCGTCAAAGCATCATGCCAGCACTGCACGAAAATGCCTGGGGACATCTATAGAAAGAATACACCCATTTTTTTTGGGAGGGGATTTCTGACATGGCTTCCGGGTGAGCCAAGTATTTGAATTTTGAGGTGAGAAGTAATTCTTTCACATGTTTTGTATGTACAGGTCATGATTTGGAAGCTGAACTTTTGGGAGCTTAACTGTTTTTTTAGTAACTCGGATTTCTAGAAAACTCGAACTATCGAGATTCTTTTGTATATTGAAAATACAGAGATCAAATTACCTGGATAACTGTTATTTTAGGTTATTTTTTGTCATTTTTAATTTTTCATTATAAAGATTCAAACAATAAAGTCTAGAGCTTGAGATACACCTTGATAATGACATTTACAACTTTAAAATTTTTTTAAATATTGAAATTTTACTTTTTTACATTTAAATTAGTGCCTAGCGTAGTGCTTGCATAAAATTGTGAGAAAATTGTTAAACATCTTTAACTGACATGGTTAATAAAACTCCAGATTAAAAAAAAAATCCATAGTAGCCAGTTGCCAGTGACTCCAAGAAGTTCAGTGCCCGTGATTTTTGGTACTTCACTAATTTCCAATTTCAAAGCTTCTATTAATCCCTGCTATATCTGCAATTTGTTATATAGGTAAGTCTTGGTATTAAATAGGCTTAAGTGGGATAAAATGGATGTCTAGAGAAAACAGGCAAAAATACAAAATGCAGCATTGGTTACTTGACAGGTTGGTGTTTTAAAAAATTCCTTTACTTCATAAGCAATATTTTTTTACCTAATTGATTTCGCAAAATTCTTTTAGTGTATAGTTAACACTAAGTTTCATGTTAGAGGTTACTCTCTATGAAACATAAAAATTTAAATATCTCAGGTGTGCACTTTCGTCCTCTTATACTAACGACGAAGGATAGCAACGTCACAATCGATGCTTTCAACCCCCCCCCCCCCTCAAAAAAAATCCTCCAAACTTTGTTTGTATTACTTTCTTGTTATCCCCTCCCCATCTTTTTCCTCCACACCAAATTGTTCTGCAGTTGATATGTTTGCACTGCGATGTACACTGTCGATTTGAGCATGTTCTGCTTTAGTTTCGATGCCGTCTTTATTATTACGTTCTAGCTTACAAAACGGTTAGTTTTGCTGGTCATCAATTTTGGCAGTAGACCATTTTATAGTTGGCTGGAATAATTCCACAGTCGCTATTGGCGATCTGGCGACTTCTAATCTGAAGCTTTAACGCTTAATTGGCATTTTTTAGCCATCAACATAAAATTTACATTATGTGAGAATAACCCATTCACTGGTATTACAACAAAAATGACAATTAACAGAGTTAAAATATTCAAATTCAAATTAAAAGCCATAAAACAAACAGCAGTTGATTCTATGTTTGCAAAAGTTGAGAAGTTGTATAATATATAAAATTAAATAATTTTGTTTTTATGTATATTATACATTTTTAATTAACTAAACTGTTCGAGAGTATATTTAATTTTTCCTATATTTTTTAATTAATATTACTTCATGATTAAAGTAAGCGATTATCTAAACAAAATAATGATCTTGCTCAGGATTGGCAGTGATGACTGAAATCCATGTATAAATTTAACCTGAGGACCTTGAAGACTGGATAGCAGAGTCACAGAATTAGAACAAATTAAATTAGAGAGAGCGAAAGCTGAGTAGAACTGTCACGCTTAAAAACCGTACCAAAAGCAGTACTAAAAACTAGGGAGATCGAATCACAAAATAAAGTTGAGAGATATGATTCATTACATTCGCTGATAAAAAGTATAAGAACAGTAGGGTAATATTGAAAGTACACCAACACTCATTCCCCGGCGGATTTCGGATTGTATAATGGGTGAAGTAAATGGGCGTGTCAGTTTTGGATGTGCTAAGAGGGGGGTGGAGTTGAGTGACAGTTGATAGATAAGACAGAGCGGGTGAATATAATAATAATGATATATCCGTCATCCACGCCCACATTCCCACCATCGTGCCTGACCACCAGCGCCTGGTTGACAATATTTCCAGTCCAATTGTGACAACTCTCCCTCAGGTGGCCGCTCTCACCACACGCGAAGCACTTAACTGAGTATATGTTCATACCTCTGTGCCTGTGCGTCTGCTACCGGTCTTCTAAAATTTGCACCATCGTCACCATAAAATCCCTCTGGACATTCCTTTGGAATGGCTTCGAATTCCTTGACTTATCTTACACCGTATGGTGTTCCGACCCATACATCTCCTCGCATTCTCAAATTGCTCTATCAGCGAGTAGGGCTGGCGAACCAATACTTGTCCACTCGTCTAAATAAAACTTTTTAAACTCCGGGGGGGGACACTTTTTTTTCATCTGCTCAGTTATTAACAAGTCCTTGAGCTGCTCGAACGTAATTAATTCTAAACCGGAAATCCAACCCTCGAAATAACTTCCCAGTTGATATCGAAAGTCCTGCCACGTACTATCGCACGCTTAAAATGTTTAGAAATTAACTGTCGAAATTATTCAGGAGTGAGTTTAAACCTTTTCAAAAGGAGGCTTTTGACGTATTCGTAATTCTTAGCCTTATCTTCCGGTTCGCAAGCAATTAGCTGTGTTATTTCGTAGGGTAGTACACTGTGAAAGAGTTCGTATCTCAGCAAAATTTTCTATGTCTGAAAAATTCACAATCAAAATTCTAAAAACATAAATTCAAAATTTTCTATGTCTGAAAAATTTACAATCAAAATTCTAAAAACATAAATTCAAAATTTTCTATGAATGAAAAATTAACAATCAAAATTCTAAAAAACACAAATTAAAAATTTTTTCTAAGAGTTATCTTTACAATTACTTCCTATTTCATAATAACATCTCTTTTATTCCTTTCAAGACAGTCTCTACTTAAAGAGTTTGTAGTCTAATGGTTGTAGTCGGCGATCATTAGAAAAAAAAATAAACTTTTTTCTGAGTCCCCTCTATTAGGAATGACGCAAGAAAAAAATCTGCACCCCTCTGTCTTATCTAACAACTGTCATTCAACCTCACCCGCTCTGTCTTATCTATCAACTGTCACTCAACTCCACCCCCTCTAAGCACATCCAAAACTGACACGCCCACTTACTTCATTATGAAGTAAGTGGGCTTACTTCATCTTGACGGATATATCATTATGACAGATATATCATTATTGATTGTCTTTATTATTACGTTCTAGCTTACAAAACGGTTAGTTTTGCTGGTCATCAATTTTGGCAGTAGACCATTTTATATTTGGCTGGAATAATTCCACAGTCGTAACTGGCGATCTGTCGACTTCTAATCTGAAGCTTTAATGCTTAATTGGCATTTTTTAGTCATCAACATAAAATTTACATTATGTGAGAATGACCCATTCATTAGTATTACAACAAAAATGACAATTAACAAAGTTAAAATATTCAAATTCAAATTAAAAGCCATAAAACAAACAGCAGTTGAATCCATGTTTGCAAAAGTTGAGAAGTTGTATAATATATTAAATTAAATAATTTTGTTTTTATGTATATTATACATTTTTAATTAACTAAACTGTATGAGAGTATATTTAATTTTCCTATATTTTTTAATTAATATTACTTCATGATTAAAGTAAGCGATTATCTAAACAAAATAATGATCTTGCACAGGATTGGCAGTGATGACTGAAATCCATGTATAAATTTAACCTGAGGACCTTGAAGACTGGAAAGCAGAATCACAGAATTAGAACAAATAAATTAGAGAGAGCGAAAGCTGAGTTAGAACTGTCACGCTTAAAAACCGTACCAAAAGCAGTACTAAAAACTAGCGAGATCGAATCAGAAAATAAAGTTGAGAGATATGATTCATTAAAGTCGCTGATGAAAAGTATAAGAACAGTAGGGTAATATTGAAAGTACACCAACACTCATTCCCCGGCGGATTTCGGATTGGGGATTGCATAATGGGTGAAGTAAATGGGCGTATCAGTTTTGGATGTGCTAAGAGGGGGTGCAGTTGAGTGACAGTTGATAAATAAGACAGAGCGGGTGAGGTTGAATGACAGTTGTTAGATAAGACAGAGGGGTGAAGATTTTTTTCTTGCGTCATTCCTAATAGAGGGGACTCAGAAAAAAGTTTTTTTTTTTTCTAATGATCGCCGACTACAACCATTAGACTACAAACTCTTTAAGTAGAGACTGTCTTGAAAGGTATAAAAGAGATGTTATTATGAAATAGGAAGTAATTGTAAAGATAACTCTTAGAAAAAATTTTTAATTTGTGTTTTTTAGAATTTTGATTGTTAATTTTTCAGACATAGAAAATTTTGAATTTATGTTTTTAGAATTTTGATTGTAAATTTTTCAGACATAGAAAATTTTGAATTTATGTTTTTAGAATTTTGATTGTGAATTTTTCAGACATAGAAAATTATGCTGAGATACGAACTCTTTCACAGTGTACTACCCTACGAAATAACACAGCTAATTGCTTGCGAACCGGAAGATAAGGCTAAGAATTACGAATACGTCAAAAGCCTCCTTTTGAAAAGGTTTAAACTCACTCCTGAATAATTTCGACAGTTAATTTCTAAACATTTTAAGCGTGCGATAGTACGTGGTAGGACTTTCGATATCAACTGGGAAGTTATTTCGAGGGTTGGATTTCCGGTTTAGAATTAATTACGTTCGAGCAGCTCAAGGACTTGTTAATAACTGAGCAGATGAAAAAAAAGTGTCCCCCTCGGAGTTTAAAGAGTTTTATTTAGACGAGTGGACAAGTATTGGTTCGCCAGCCCTACTCGCTGATAGAGCAATTTGAGAATGCGAGGAGATCGTATGGGTCGGAACACCATACGGTATAAGATAAGTCAGGGAATTCGAAGCCATTCCAAAGGAATGTCCAGAGGGATTTTATGGTGACGATGGTGCAAATTTTAGAAGACCGGTAGCAGACGCACAGGCACAGAGGTATGAAGAAAATACTCTTAAGTGCTTCGCGTGTGGTGAGAGTGGTCACCTGAGGGAGAGTTGTCACAATTGGACTGGAAATATTGTCAACCCAGCGCTGGTGGTCAGGCACGATGGTGGGAATGTGGGCGTGGATGACGGAGATACCCAACAGATTCATGGCACAGAGAGACGAAACACTTTGGTTAAATAAATTAAAATGAGTGTTTTGATGGTTAAAGCTCAGATAGACTCAGGTAGTGCTGTGTGTCTTTTGAGCGAGGGCGAGTACATTTATGTGTGCACGTGTGAAACCATCGTGAAAAATCGACACGTGGCATCGTATAAAATCAACACGTGGCCGTGCAACCGTGGGGGCTCCCCGGTTGCTTTCTAGGCTACAGACGCTGTGCGTGATAGGGTCAAAGGCCGCTCATTTTGAGCAATCCGATACCTGGCATATATTCAAACAGAACCCATTTCCAATCCCATCCTCCCATTTCATTTAATGGTACTGATTTATCTGAACATATGACCCCATTTAATACATTGTCTTAAGAGCGGAGTTGAGGGCGAATGTGCCCAGGCACTCTGGAGAAGAAAATTTCGAAGCGAAGCGAAACTCGCAAAGCTTTCATGTGGCTCACATTTGCGGTGGTGGATACAACCCGCGTGCTCGTTTCCGGTTGCTCCTCGAATTCACGCAACACGCGCACTTCAAATTCCGGCGTCCTCGCACTTATGTTACGGCCAGTGTCATGCATCCCGGTGACAAGCTAACTGGTTTAGCCTAGACGCCGATGCAAGCGTTCGAAAATATTTCGGTCCGGCAAGCGTCCCGACCTTAATCGCTCCTCGTACAATCCCCGGGCCTCCAGGGCATTCCCATCCGCAGCGCTATAAATGAAATGCATATCAGCCATTTCCTGATTAGTGCAGCTGGTCAACAGTATAGCTGCCTTTCTTGTTAAAGACAAAACCACGATGAATTTCAACAACTAAAGCTTTTATATCACTTTCGATCACAGCGCCATCTGGAGGTTGCATCATTGTGTACTACACTTTGCTGGCCAATCGGGTTAGATGGACTGTTGCTACGTAATGGCTACGTAACAGTAAATTGTTTCTTGTTATTTTGAGCGGAGAAATTGTACGTCTTTTATAAATAAATTTTATTTTTAATTTTGTGATCCCTCTCTCCTTTATTTTACTTGTAGGAGGCAGTAGTTGCTGCCTGGTCTACGTCACCAAGATTGGGAATAACTGAACTCTGTTCTGGGGTGTGTGTTTCAAATATCAACTCCTGAACACAATACAGTTTGCGCTACTTAACCACTCCCGGCGATTCAGATTTTGAGCTCAAAATTTAACAAAACTTAAGAAAGCATTTAATGAGATACAACATATAACGGTAAAAAAAATAGTTGTTCGTTACTACAAAGTCTAAAGCGCCCTATATTGGTATTTTTGAATATCTTTAAAATTTATTTTCAAGAAAATACTGACATAAAGAATAATTCTAGCTAAAACCGCAAATAGATCGACCAATATTTCCGCTCTTAATAATAATTTGAAATTTTGAACCCTACATATTAATGGCACCTACTCCTTCGGAAGACGTTTCGCACCCTTAGTTTACCATTTAATATTGTAAGTCTTGATGTGTACCAACACGCCTTAAAGTTTTGCCCAAGAGTTTAGATTCACCCTGTATATTAGAGATCAGGCAGGTCAAAGGGTAGAAGAACAGCCACGTATAATTCCCGGTTACTCGTTTTCAAGCCCTGTGTTCATCTCTTTTTTGGTTGAAGCGGGAAATCCTATGTACTTTTTCTTGTCATTGTAGCGGGAAGATTCAAATTCCAGCCTACCCGCGTCTAATTCCCGGTAACTTCTGTACGCTATCAGGTGCCGTGTTCATTTTTTGTTTGAGCGGGAAGTCCCATGTACTTTTTTTATCATTGCAGCTGGAGGATTCACATTCCAGCCAAGCCACATGCAATTCCCGGTAACCTCTGTAATCTATCAGGTACCGTGTTCAATTTTTTTCTACGCTGGCAAGTCCCCTGTTCCTATCTTTTTTCCGTTGTAGCGGGAAGTCCTGCGTCCTTTTTTATCATTGCAGAGGGAGGATTCACAATCCTTCCCTGACCAATCTATATTTAAGTTGTATGGGCATTTCTCTTCCAATACACGGGCAACGCCGGGCCAGTTTTAATTGTAAGGACAATTAAAGATTGACAATTAATTAATGCTTAATTGTGGCGGTAACAACTAAGAATTGATCTATTGTAATTACCAAAAATTACAATTAACAATTTTTTGATTGTTAATTGTAGTAGTAGCAATTAACAATTAATGTCAATTGTCATTTGCTACAGTTAACAATTAATTAATTTTCAATTGTTTTATGAATTTATACAAAAAATTACAATTAAAATATGACTGGTGTGGATCTCTTGATTTTTACCGACAACAAACGGGATATGTCCATTCTCGAGGTCCCATAAATCACTGTACCAAAATTCATCAAAATCGGTTAAGCGGATAGGCGTGAAAGGTAAGAGAGACAGACTTAATAATATAGCTTGGATTGAAACACATATTAGTAACAAGTAAATGATTAATATTAATAATCATCAATAACTTTAACTAAACATGATTAGACAGGTAATGAATTACAGATTATAAATTCTTATAATAATTTAGATTACATTTTGATATGGCTCTCTTTTTGAACATACTGTCGGACAATTTGCGGCTCTTCGGCAGATTTGTCATTGTCGCAAAAGAAAAAGGCGTCCAACTGCAGCTGACAATGGTAAGGGTGTGTTGTATTTTATAAAAACACTTTTTACCTCAGGATATCTTTTGAGGAGTTGCAAATTGTGACTTTCTTCTGCAAAGAAATGTAATCAACAGTTCTGCTTTATTCATTGGTGCATCGGAGGTGGAGGAGCTTCGGTTTGTTTTTGTCGCTGAAATATCGGAGTCGGAATCAGAGTCAAAATTGAAAAAAAAAATGTGTTCTTGGGTACTTTTTTTTGTTTTAACTGTTACTACAACATATTCATGAATTTGTTTGGAAATACAAGTTTTGAAAACTTTTAGAATTTTTGTACGATCTGCAGGCTCTAAACAAGTTAACCATTTATTTTTAACCCTGGAGTATGATAACGCTACAATAGCCGCATTTTCCGCTTCAGGCCGTCAAACAGTTTTCCAAACCTTTTTTCGATACCCTCTCTGTATGCCTTGATCAAATTGCTTCAAAAAGAAATGTTGCTTTTATTTTCAATTTTCGTCATTTTTTTCTTACCCCAAAAGGCACGGAAGAATTATTCCGTAGTATGCGTTATGACCTTATCACACTAAAGGGAAAATCAACTTCGCGCTGGAGCAACTTCGCGCTGGACCAACTTTTCCGACGGACTTGAAGGCGTGGTTATCTTTAAAGGTTGCAAAAGTAAACAAACTCTCTCCGACGCCAAATAGTCATCGCATCGCTGATTTGGCGTGCAGGTTCTTATTTTACTTATCGTGCGTTGGTATATTTACATCGGATCGGCAGCAATTTCGGCAGCATCGGATGGGCAGCAATCTCTAATTCCAAAGTCCAGTTGAACGCGGCCATAATTTTATTTACACGTGATTCTGACATCGAGCCAAGCTGCTAAGCTTCTAACATAGTCGTCATTGCTCGAAATTGCTTATGACGTAGCAGGAAGAAGTACTCTGATTGACCGAAATTTCGTCCGACTCGGATTTTTTCCTTCGGAAAGGAAAAAGTTGGAGTTCGTGGTCGTCAAGGTAACGGCGGAGGGAGTCGGCCGGAAACTTGATTTGCAAGGAAAGTTGGTCGGATTTTTCTCAGTGTGATAGCCCTATTAGCCTCACTCTGCATAATGTCGAGGGCATCTGTCACTGGCGCAGTACACGTCAAACACTCGTATATGTAATCGAATTCGTTCTCTTTGATAGCATTTTTTTATGTTTAATGACCTATGTAAAAGAAAGCTTTTTTCTTTAATTGTAAAAATTTGCTGCAGCGCATCAAAGAAACTGTTTCATCTGGTTTCACCAGGTCGGCTTAGCGTGTGTCCTAACATGTCGTGTATTATTTCAGCATTCTTTGGTCGTCCTGCAGTTTTCCACAAAGCATTACTCCTCTTCATGACTACAGCATGCATTTCGGGCAATGGCGTGTTTTGCTCGCTTAAAACTTTCTTCGCGTCCGTAGTTGCGCATAGGCTTAACGTATGCGCACAGCATTTTAAATGAGAAGGAAGGAAATGAATATTCTCAGGATCATCTGTAATTGATGATTTGTCTTTTGCAACATCTGATTCAGAAGTGATTTCTGGTAGATGAGAGTCTGGCACAACTTCAACAATATTAATATTGGTTTATTTGACACCGAACATTTTGAAAGTTTTACGAGATTGCTACCATTATTCGTCACCGATGCAACAATTTTATTTGTTCTGAGGTCGAAATCTCTGTTAATTTCTTGAATTATATTGGATATCCGATTCTTAGCAGTGGACGCCTTTGAATCTTTGACAAGCTAATGCCACTTAGGTCTTTTGCAGTACAGTGCGCTGTTATTTCGATATAACGTCTCGTTTTGCTGGACCAAATATCTATTGTGCACACATAGTCAACTTTTTTCAGTTCGGACTTTATCTTTGCCACTTGGCTTTCGTAGTGTTTTTCGATACGGCGTCCTATTGTACGTCGATTCGTTAGAGCTAAGCTCATTTTAAATATTTCTGAAAAATATAGATCTTCCACTGCACGTAATGGGATCATGGAGTGTATAAATATTTCAAAATATTTTTATCGAATTGTCCTTGAGTAATTTCATTCTCATTTGATTTCTTTGTTTTAATAGTTTTGGTTTTTACCTTTTTTCTGTACGTCTGTTTTCTTTCTTTTTTTTACTTATATTTTGCACTCTTCAACGCTTTGGTTTCCCTGTTTACGCTTCAAATGACTCAAAAAGTTCCATGTACAATTATGATGTCCTTTAACTTATTACATCGCTTGAACATTTCATACACACAGCTGTGATTTTATTACCTGTAGACTCTTCAGGCATGTATTTGAGAAAAATATTTCATCAAGCAAGAGGAGTCGCGCTTGCGAAGAGGACGAGCACTGGGCGGTGTCGTTTGGTGGCACAGGCGAATCCGTTTCTAATGACTCATTAATGTTCGAAACCAATACATTCACTGGCAAGTTGCGGTCTTCGTCAATGTCGTCTATCGACGCCACTTTCTTTCACAAAATTAGGCAAAAACAGTGCATTTACGTTTGTTAAACCAAATCACAAAGAAGTAGGTATGCAAATCTTTATCTTAACGTAGACTAGTTCACGCGGCGGGCGAGTGAGCACTGAACAAACGGCAACGCGCGAGTAGTCTGGCAAGCGAATTATTTTGAACATAGACAGAGAGAGATACGTAAATGTTAGTGCTATTAAAAGCAGTATTAAATTTTATTAGGTATATAATATAGTTTAAATTTTATACATATTTTAATTCATTCTGTATAGATAAGTAAGTTAATTGATAGTTTTAATTATAACATAGAATAATTTGAAAAGTTAAGGGCAATTATTTTAATTGCAAGTGATTATTAACATACATTAATCCAAATAACTTAACTGCAAAGGGCAACTGAAAGTTTAATTGCAATTAATTTAATTGTAATTAATTTAATCGCAATTACTATTTTAGTGAACTAACGCGTTGATTAAAAATTAATTGATTAAAGCCCAACACTGTTTGAAACTAACCGCATTCAGTTTTGTATACGAACGCTCTAGTTTATAACCTGAATGCACTCAGTTTCCTTTACGAACACCTTAGACAGAAACTCGTTGCACGAATGTAACTCGTTTGGCGTTTACGAATGCGTCCATTGTTGAAGGTGTCGAAGAAAAGCTCACTGCTTATGAAACGCGATTGAGAATTTAGACAATCACTCCAAAAGTTCTTCCAAAGTGATAATCAACAGGTACACGAAGACAAGATATCTGGTCGCACATTACTGTGTGTTTCTGAACCGCCTTGGTCTCCTCTATCAGCCTCTATTAGACTAGATATATTGAAGTTCACAATTCGCGTAAATAGGAAAACAGAAAACAGCCGCTCATCTGGTGCAAGGTATCGAAGAACGAGAGATTCACCGCTCCAACAGTTGCCTTGCAAGCGTCAAACCGGGGCCATCGAGATTCTACCGGGCCTGATTGTGCACTCTGAAAGAGGCCTACGGACGTTTCCTCATTGGTTAGGTTTGGCCGTTATATGACGTATCTAAGAGCTAGAACCAATAAGTGAGCATTATTAGGCCTCTTTGGATGACTCATCGGAGTGCACAAGCAGGCCCGTCAGAATCACGATGGCCCCGGTCACACACAGAGCCACTGGTGGAGCGACTTATTGCGTCGTCTGACTGCCTAAAGTAATAAGAACTTAAATGCTTTGATTCTTTCTTACCTCTTTGCTAGGCGTAAGAACGAGAATGAAGAAGCGCACTTCGTGCAGAGTCCTACCCATATTCGCTGGATGTTTGAGCCTTGCAATCGCTACGTGACGTTTCTGTAACGAGACGAGGTTGCACCTGAAAGTGATAAGAAAAATAAATTTAGTAAGGTCTTTACCAGAAATTATGAGCCCTTTGTATACATTGTGGATTTTTAACTACCTTCATAGTAGGAAAGGAATTGTTTTAAATAATTAGAGTTTAACTTTGAACTAGAAAAAATACTTAACCCATTTGTGCCTGGATATTTTTGCGACTTTCTTCGATTTTTACTAATAACAGAAATAATAGATAAATTTCTGATGTCAACTTCTTGAAGAAGGAATGATTTATTTTAAAATCATTTTGCATAAAAATCGAAATATCAACATCCTACTTGGTCATGTTAAAATATTGTGCGGAGTTGAGGCTCAATACTCATGAATAAAGGCTAGGAAAAATAAGTAACGTTTTCGACTAATAGCGAAAATGCCGTCCCAAAAAAGGGATGCTAGGCATAAATGGGTTAATTGAAATTTTAAGGAAACACAATTTCAATTTTGCTTCATTGATTAAGTACTAAGTACTACTGTATTATTTTCGTAGGCTTCTTTGCATATAATCTAATGGGATGGTTGTAATTACCCTATTAAAACATCACAGTAGGGAAACTTTACTGTGATAGTGACAATTAGTGAGGCATTTATAGCCACCCTGTTTTCTCTTAATAGTTACATCATTTCTATTTGTTCAAGCAAAAAGAAGTACTGCAAACTGAATCTAATATCTACACTTGGAAATACTTTTGTAATAGACAGAGATAAAAAAATGCAGTTGAAAATGAAAGTATAAGAAAAGAAGTTGAGCAAAATACAGTCTGTCAGTTGTTAAGATTTTTTTTCCTTTGGTGACACAATTATTTTAATTATGAAAAAGCACGAGAGTTGATCAAAAAGTATGGTTACAAAGCCTATAATGGAACGAGTATATTTTACTTCTTGCAACCAACATAGCCAACTGATAGTACATACCTTATTGTTTTATTCAGTCCCCATATCAGTTTAGGCATTTGCTGCTTCGTGCATGTTTAGCCGCACTCTCGTGAAGTATTTCACCCCCTAGTCTAAAGAAAATAGTCGATTTTCAAGGTTGTTCTTCATGTGAGAAAAAGGGTAAAAGTCGCTTAGAGCAAGGTCCGGGTGTAAGGATGATCGGAGAGTGGTCGATGATGTCCAGGCGGAACTGTTTCCAACATAGTGGGGGTCCTTTCGGATGTATGAGGTCTCGAGTTGCTGAGAAAGGTTGGCTGTAGGCCGCAAACGATTCGCTTCTCGGACGAAAAGGAGAAAAACTTCTCGACAACATACATGAACATGAAAGGACAGATTATCCAATAAGAGGGAATATTCAAACTCATTCCATAAAGATGAATGTCTAAACGGAAATGGGGAGTATGACAAAAAAAACTAATGCATATATTATCGGTTGGCTTTTTTAGTTGTTTGAAATGTACAATGTACACGTTTCACTAAAGACTTTGTAACCTCACTTTTTGATCAACCCTCGTAGCTATTTGATATTTTAAAAGGAACTGTCCATAGTCTAATTCTTTTCTAAAAGCTATGTCGCATTGATTTTCAATTAACGCTTCTCGAATAGGGGTCAAGCTGACTTCTTCAATTTGTGCATTGCAAGAACTCATATGATTAACTAATTGGGGTCCCTTGCTGAACTTTCTGGGTTCTTTCCAATAATTTTAGAAAGTAATGGAAACATTTATAAATTTAAAACAGGGACGTGTGTATTTTTAATTTTTTAATGTATTTTCTGGTTCTAGTGACAAGCTTAAACAATAATTTTTCAGTACTTGTCTTTTTTTTTAAATATATATTAACAGAATTTACATTTTATAGTTCACTTCTAAGTTAAAATGTGAGAAATATCTAAAATACTTTAAAGAGTTAGATTATGGTTTTTTTAATGATTTAAGTCAAAGACGTGTGTTTTTCTTAGTGAGAATAACTCTTCCAAATATGTTTTCCTTTATGTACATAATTAGCTTCCTTAAAAACAACTGTAATTTTGGCCATAAAGTTAAAAGTATTTAGATGACCGTTTATTAACAATATGAGCAGATTGTAGTGCTTATACAATCGATTTCACACCAATTTCGCGCGTTTAAAAAATTACCACAACGAGAGAAAAGCAACACGATATAATCGTACTAGTTTGCTAACGACATGAGGAGGATTATTTCCGTTCTTATGTCCTAGATAATAATGCTTAATAAAATGCCATAAATAAATACGCTTACCTTAGTTTGTAATGAATTTAGAATCCGTAAGAATATCGGACTGCATGTTTATGGAAAGGGTTTTAACATATTGAATTTACTTAAAGCATCTCTTAAATTACTTCAAACCGTTTTACTGTAATCAATTATATGATGAGCTTGAACTTCTATTATTCAAAGCTGAATGGAAACCAAGATGGAGGTGTTATACACGCAAACCGCCGCTGGAAAGAATGAAGACGTCTGGCATGCGGGTTCGTAGATGCCCACGTGTGTGACTTGTAGGTATTAGAAACGGCCTCATGGGTGAAAGTGCACTCTTCCGTAAACAGAACACGCGCACCGAAATCCGGTTGCACTGGCATTCTGTTGTAGGTACCAACGTGCGAAATTGACACGTGGCTCCGCCGGTGACAATGCTTGTACTTTTTGCGTACGATACGGGATGCATTCATTCCTCCCGTAGCACACAGCAAACCATCGTTTGGGATACATTTACAGCACAGGAAACCGCTCACGAGCTTTATCCCGGTTGATCTTCCACCCTATGTAGAATGTCCTCGGCAACTTGCAGAGTCCTAATACTACATTCACTCCCTGCATCTTGCTTAGCCACGGTAAAGGATCCCGTTTAACTGAGGCGACCAGATTTTTGAACATAGAATTGGGGACATGTCCCAGATTTTTAAACAAAACTGGGGACATTCATAATTAATCAAATAATTAAAACTGGGGACATTTATAGTTAATGAAATAATTAACACTAATTTAATTAAAAAACAATACTATAATTAAAAATTGTCCCCAATTCCTGTTTTACAGTTTAGGGACAGTTTGAAAAAACTTCCTGAAATTGGGGACTGTCCCCGGAAAATGGGGACGTTTGGTCACCTTACGTTTAACACAACCGTCGGTGCAAGCGCTTCGAAAAGTAGTTTTTTTCATCGGAAACCGGTCCCGGTAAAGTAAGGTGACCAGACTTTTGTAGTCAGAATCGGGGACATAACCCCGATTCTGACAACAAAACTGTGGACATTTATAATTAATGCAATAATTAACAGTAATTTAATTGTAAAACAATGCAATAATTAAAAAATTGTCCCCAGTTCCATTTTTATATTCTGGGGAGAATTTGAAAAACGTCCTGAAAATGGGGACGTTTGGTCACCTTACGGTAAAGTCTCTGTGCCTCACTGGCATTCCCGTCTACCGCACCGTGCACGAAGTGCATATCCGCCATTTCGTGGTTCGAATAACCAGCAATCCTCTACGCAATCCACGAAGGAAATGCCCTTAGATCTGAAGGCCGGCCCTTTCATAGCATTTATAACGTCACCTTTCAGCGTTCAAGTTTCCATGTCCAACGTCACCTAGCGGCTAGCCGTTTGCGTTCCGCCCATACCGTGGTGGACGAAAAAGACAGGCTCCGGTAGTGGAATATCGCGTGAACCAGTGCGGTTGAAATTCGAATTTTTAATCGCGGGAGTTGGGGGGATAATACCGTAAGCGGGTGACCATCGCCAAGCAAGATGCGTCGCCAACTTGGGAATTAGTAAACAGGATGGTAAACGTAGCGATTGTTTTGGATTTCTTTAGCAACCTGGTGGAGAAGTTGAGTTGTTGTATCTTGCTGTGTAGAAAGGAAATTCTGATTGGTTGATTTTTTTAACCGTAACCGAATGTATTTTGAGGAATTATTTGATTGGTTTAAGGAATGTAACTTTTAACAGGGAACCGAAGTTTCGGTTTTTGACTTTGCGTCATTTTTATTAGTTTTGCTGTCGTATTTGTGTAGTTGTTCCGGGGCGTTGTTTATTAATTCTTTGTAAAGTGAAATTCGACAATATATATAGCGTGTGTTGTTCTACAGTTAATATGCATATTTGAATGTTCGAGGTGGATTCATTTTGGAATAATGTTACGTTGCTTATGAATAAAATTTGAGGTATGTGGTTCTTTTATTTATTTAAATGTTTATTCCTTGCTTTACGGTACACGTGTGTACAGTTGAGTATATTTATGACCTCATGTTTCATATTTATGTAAGGTTTTTAGTATGTTGTGTTATTTTTTGTGAATTGGGATGAAAAAGTAAAATTTTTAAGGTTTTAAGAGGGATGGTTAATTTTAATATTTATATGGTTTTGCCCCTGATTTGCAGAATTCTTGTACAATTTTTAGGTTTAATTTGAATTAATATGCAATGGTTTTTGAGTTGTTTGTGATCAGTTTTCATTCGATTCTGATTAATAGTGTAAATTTTGTGTGTTTTGAAGGTATAAACTTGCAAAAATCACTGGGGGGGGGGAAAGGAGGTAGCCGGTTTATTATATTGGTTTTCTGTTATTTTATCTTTGGGACTTGTTTTTAACATGTTGTTAAAATATTTGCAGTATATTTATCTTGAAATCACACGAAGTATTCAATTTAAATATGTTTCAATATGTAAGTATTTTTTAGTTGTTTGTGGGGGGATTGTGTGTGTGTGGGGGGGGGGGAAGTAGTCGGTTTATTTGAGTGTTTGTCTATTAATTTTAAACTGCGATTTTAACGTTTTAAGGAAAATTTTGTTGTATAATTATGTGCAGAAACATATTTTGCATAATTTGAAGGTTACGGCTTATTTATTTTTTAACGTACCTATAGTCCAGAGCTAGTGCTTTGTTTATGTGAATTTTGTTCATAATTGCATTTGAAATATGTCTAAAAATGTTTTTATATAGATAAGTGTATTGTAGTTTTGGGTTAATTTTGTTACTTATGTGTCAACGTATGTTTATGTTTTAATTGGCGCGAAAAAAAAGTCGCCAAGGTTGGAAGTTGGCAACAAAAAAAAGTCGCCAACTCAACCGACACCCGCTTACGGTATTATTCCCGGAGTTGGCCTGGGAAATCTGTTCTGAAATTCAGTTATGCTTTTAATGTTTGAGTTCACAAATTCGTCCCTCTGTTTATTGTTATTTTTTAGAAAAAAATATGCTTTTTTATTGTGTTTTCTGCAATTTACGCATGAATGCCGTGTTCATTTAAATCATTCATCTATTTTGAAAATGCCTCGGATGTGCAGCGCGTATGGATGTCGGTCAAATTACAAAGGCGAACGCGAAACTGTAAACACATTCGGTTTACCAAAAGATCCAGAGCTAAACCAAAAATTGCTAAGAGCTATTCCTACCAAATTAAAACTTTTGAACTATCCCACAATATGCATTAAACATTTCCACGAAAATGAAATTATTCGTGTTTAGAAGGTAATTTACAAAGGTGAGAAGGAGTACCCAAGGGAAAAGTAACCAGAGTTCCTATGTATATTAGTACTTAAAGTGAAGGTAAAGTAACTATTTGCTTTGTAAATTTTAATACGTCATATGTTAGTGACTTTATTGTTATTTTTGAATATTTGGTTTATAACCTGTTTATTCATAATGTTAAAGTGTCTAATGTTGATAAAATTTTAAAATGTAATTGTATTGATTCTACAAACTTCAAAATACTTCTCAAAGATACTTTGATATACTCTCAAAATACTTCTCAAATTACAAATACTTTTTCTCAAAAATACAATTGAGAGAAACTACTGAAATATTACCTGGGTTTAAATATGGGTCATAAATTTTGCTTGTCTATAATTATCTGAATTTCAATCTTTCTAGATTTTTTTTTATGATTGATTAAAAATCGAAATTACTAGAGGTAGCATAATTTACATTACATAACGCATAGGAACCAAATGTTTTTTAACCCTCTCGTCACAGAATTATGAAAAATCAGATAAAAAAAATCTGTCTAGCATTTAATGCATCTGAAATACTATTACAAATCATGCAAAAATATTTTTTTTAATGTCGATTAATGTTAGATTTTTCTAATATTAATTTCTGCATTTTCGAAGCATTTTGTTATGCTAAATTAATTTAAAAGGATGCACATATTAGGTAAAGGTTGAAGAAAAAAACAATATTTACCTTAAAAAGAAAAAAACGGTAAAAAAGCAGCGTAAATATTTTCTTAATTTTTCTCCTGAAACAATGAAGCGAAAACTGTAAAAAAATGATCTAAATTGACTAGTACTGCAATCTAGGTATGATTTATGCATCTAGTTAAGAGCCTCATATACTTTCTACATGAATTAATGATATTGATATCACTGAAGGAAAAAAATACTAAATTCAATTGTTTTCTCTCTAAATATTGCTATTTGAAGTAGGAGCCTCATATGAGGTTAAGGGTGACGAGAGGGTTAACAAACTAAAATTTTAATATTACTTATATGCGCTTTCAAGAAGGAATGGAATAACATTTAGTTATCTCGAGAAAATGCGTGAAAGTGTCTCCATGATCATAACATTAATAGGCATAAAAAAAGTATGCCTGTTTTGTATTTATCTATATGTTTATAAAATTTGCTTGTAATTAAATTTGTAGTATCCCTCTAAAAGATATTGATAGCATGTATTATTTATGTAGTCATATAAAAGTTGGATTGTTTTATTTGTACTTAAAATTAATTTATGTACTTCATCAGAAATAGATTCAGAGATTCTTATTGCTGATATGCTCCTTAAATTTATTAACATTGAAAATAGATTTAAGAAAAAAAAATGTTTTATCTGATAGTTATATTTTAATTTTATGAAGTTCCTATGAGTATTAGTACTTAAAGTGAAGAAAATGTAAGCGATTGCTTTCTTTTATAGAATAAGAAAAGGTAAATTTTATTAATCTATTTTGTGTGTTTCCTTCCTTCTTTCTTTCTTTTTTTTAATAAAATATTTAAGTTATTTTGTATTTATAGCAACTTTTAGCTAAAATATTTTTTTCTAAAAATGGGACAACCAACAAATTAAGTTATGTGGGGTTATATTCAAGAACGTAGTGTGGGGATATATTCAAATGATTGAAAAAGAAGTGTTCATTTTATTAGCGAGATTAGATAACCTTTACTCTTACAAAAATATGAATGTTTTATCGAAGGTAAGTCTAAAAATAGTAAATTGTTTTAAAGCTTTATTTGTGTGTGTATGTATTTCTCTGAGTAAGCGCAAGAGTATCAAAAGAGCTGATCCTCAAAAATTGGCGTAACCACCGGAGCCAGTCTATTTCGTCAGCCACGTCCCATACTATACGACTGAATTTGCTCGTGTAGATGCGTGCTATCCCCCCATAAAGTTTTGGTCACTTTTTCAGATTCACCTTCAGTGTTACGCTTTTTTCAGTTTATTATTGTCATCAAGCTATATTTGTTTTTAGTGACTGCATTACATTAAAATCGCTAAATGTGTTGGTGATTAAAAAAAAATATATTAGTGCAATGATTTTGTGATGCTTTCTCTCTGAGACCTAGAAAATGTTTGTATGACTTGTAGATAAATGTTAATTTAGTAAAACCTTTAAGAATGTAATGTAAGTTTTTATTTTTGTACACTTAATTTATATCTTCTATCTACAACAATTACTTCTTGTTTTCATAAATTCTAATTTAGCAAACATTGTTTAAATTTCTTCTATTAGTAATTTAAAAGATATAATTTAATTAAGTATATCAGTACTGGGATCACTGGCGACTCCTGCATTTGAGCACATGAGCACTAGGGTGGGTCTTTTTTCGCTTTTTTAAAATTGAAATCGCCTAGGAATTAAAATATATTAAGACCCCTCCCGCCAGGCCCATGAAGTTTCACTAAATATGTAAAATTCAATGTTTTTTATTTATTTTTTAATTTTTTATTTATTAAATTTTTTAACCGCCTGTAATGGAAATAGTTTAATAAGACCCTTTGTTTGTGAAAAAAAAAAATTATAGGTCATATTTAAAGCCCCCGCCAAGCTTTTGAAATTTGTATAATATGCTATTTTTTAATAAAGCATCTCTTTCTGTACCATTTTCTGTATACAATTTTGTTCAGAATAGTTTTAAGTATTACTGATACATATTAGAGTATTATCCCTAGGCCTTTAACGAGGGGCGCACCACCCAGCTTATTTTACTGACCGCCCTGGTTTAAAAAAAAAAAAGAGAGATCCCTCTCGATACTTTAGTTAGCTTCCAATCGACACCGGTCAAGGTCAAACGAGAATTCCGATTTCACTTGCCCATTTGCTTTGGATGCACAAATTGAGTACTGAATCGTGCAAAAGTAAATTCTAAACTGCTGTTTTTTTTAAATTACACTCTAGCTCAAACGTAAAAGTAACAAAAAAAAAAAAAAAAAGAAAGAAAGAAAAGAAGGAAGCAAGCAAGAAAGAAAGATAATGAAGAGAGGTTATATTATGGTTATCGATAAATGTAATAAAATACAGTCAAAGGAAGAATATTCGCCTGGACTTGTTTAACAGAGAGTAAGATAGATCTGCAGGCACTACATTTCAATGGAAGAGAGGACTGAACAAATCGGTTATTAACCATGGATTTAGTTGCAATTGGGTCGGATGGAATAGCCCTGAATACTGGTGTTGAAGGTTGTGTCACGCGTCTGTTTAAAATTGCATGTAAAAAGACCATGGCCCTTGCAGTTACTCATATGTCCGTTGTATATGAGCACCTTTACTTTATTTGGTACAGTATCTAGATGGAAACAGTACAGGCCTTTTTACATATTGTGGTCCTATAGGGAAAATTCTGGACTCATCTGAAATAAACTACCGATTGTGCAGATTAGAAAAATCGTTATTGATCTGTCTACAGGGGTTGTAGATGGTCTTAGTATTGATCAAAAATATTTGTGTCAAACCTGTCAAGCGATATCATATGGAGATTGTCCTGTCCAAAAACTTTTCCACCAAATCAACTGGAAAGCTGTGCCAAATGGATTACAATGGCAAATAGGCACTTCGTCTGCATTTTGGTAAGAAAAGCCATCGCTTGAAATAGAAACTATTCTGGAATACATTCTAAAATTGTAATCAAAAGTTTGGGCTCTCATTAAAACATAACCTTTATGCACAGCCAGTTCACAGCATTTTATGAAGTTATATATTACTCAAGATATCTGAGTGAAGAGCTGAAATTAGTTCTCGATCCTATAATTCAAAGGGATATTTTTTGTGGCCACCCAGAAAACTTACTGATTGAAATGATCAAAGGCAAACGATCATATGTCAGGAAATCAGACAACATATACCCAGTGCAGAATTTGAGGAATTGGTTACAACGGGGGGCTCTTGCAATAACACTAAATATTCTTTTCCTTTAATTCTTCTGTGTGAAACGCTCCCTCTTTAACAATTGCTAAGATTCAGTCCTCTCTTCCATCTAAATATAGGGTCTCCAAAGATATTTTACTCCTTGCTAAACTATTTTGCAAGTCCAGGAGAACTTTCTTCCTTTGTACATTTATCTATATCCATAATAGAGTCAGTCTTCATTACCCTTTTTTTTTGTTCCCTTTACATTAGACCCTATTTCTGATCTTAAAGAAACAGCAGTTTAGAGTTTACTTTTACACGATCCAGTACTCAGTTTGTACATCTATGGCAAATGGGCTAGTGAAATCGTGATTTCCGTTTGACCTTGACCGGTGTCGATTGGAAGCTAACTTAAGTATCGAGAGGGATCTCATTTTTTTAAAACCCGGACTGTCAGTAAAATCATTTGGGCGGTGCACCCATCTTTAAAGGCCTGGAGAGAATATTGCAATATCGTTCAGCAATATCAAAATATAGCTCAAAATAGTTCAAATAAATTCTAATAGTTCCAAGTATAATAGTTCAGAACTAAACTGTAGAGAAAATGGTCCAGAAAGAGCCTCTTTATTAGAATAATGCAAATTTCACAAATTTCAAAAGGCTGGCTTAGGCTTCAAATATGGTGGGATTTTCAAAAAAAAAAAAAAATTCACAAACGAAGGGTCTTATTAATCAACTATTTCCCCTACAGGCGGTTAAAAAATTTAATAAATACAAAAATTAAAAATTAAAAAATAAATGAAAACCATTGAATTTTATATATTTAGTGAAACTTCTTTTGCCTGGCGCGGGGTCTCAATATATTTTAATTTAAAAAAATACACACATTTGATGTCAATACAAAACTTTTCCCAGATTTCCTTTTTACAGGCATTTCATGTCAATATGCAACTTTTCCCACCACGGGCGATTTCGATTTTTTAAAAAGTGAAAAACGACCCACCCTAATGACCACGTGAACTCCAAAAGGAAAAAATAAACACATTAACAAATTAAATTTTAAAAAATATTAATTACACTTCTAGATTTGTGCGAATTTAAAATGCGAGTTTCACTCACATTAACCAATTAAATTTAAAAAATAATAATTACACTTCTAGATTTAAGTAAATTTAAGATATGAGTTTTACTCTTCCCCTACTCCCACTATTATTCCATACGCTTATTATTGCTAACGCACTATATTGTAGGTTACTGCAGCACAGTATTTCCTCGATCACATGTGCGATCGAAAAAATGCCCTTCTGAACCGCTCTCTGGAAACAGAAACGGAGAGAGCTGCGGAAAAAGTAAGGCGCTGCTGATATCATTTTCTGTACATTTCCAGTGTGCGTACGCACCATGTTTTTTCTGTAATCTCTTCTAGATTCTCCCTTGGTTTGTTATGTTCGGTGGGTTAATCCATTTTTTTTTTCATTTTCTTTATTTTTATTATTTTTCAGTACAATACTTTTTACAAACTTGTGTAAATAATTAAGATGGGTGCAAAATAAGTGTTTCCGAGCTAAAGCAATTAAATTTTTCAATGTTATCCTTTAAAAAAAAATTAATCAAGACAACACGTTGCTAAAACTTTTCTTTGTGACTAAATGTAAGACCAAAGATTACTTTCTTTCTTTCTGTTGCATGTATTGTTTGCCTTTAACTGCTGGAAACGCAGATATATTTTAATTTGTAAGGTGCGACGTATCTTCATATTTCATTTTCGAAATTTATTTTGTGAACCTCCATTTAAATAATCCACGTGCCGCCACGGACTGGGATTTTAGTAAGTACCCAGACAGCACATAAGCTTAGATCAAGCTTGACATTTCTTTGAATTTGACGTATTAATACAAGCTTGACAGTTCAATTCATTTTAAGCTTGGAGAAGTCATTTGAACTGTCAAGCTTGAATACAACTTGATTACTGCTTGATTTGGAAAGCTACATCCACATAACAAATAATTTATCATCAGTCATAAATGTACTTGACCATAGAAATAAAAAAAAAGATTCTATATTTCCAAATATGGAAATTCTTCAACATAAAATACAATTATACTACGAAATTGATTCCAAAATTAGTCGTTTGTATAGATTTTGGCTAGTATTGCCCAACATGAGTGTCGCGATATTGAAAGTTTTAAAACGTGTGCTACTTTTAAGTTTATATTATGCTTATTTCCCTATTAGTAGAGTCTCTAAATCACACATAACATTATTTTAATTTTGATTCATCCCATGGAAAAGTAAAAGAAACAGATCAACACATCGGCCACTGATTGATCTCGCTGGAATACGGGCGTGATAACCATAACAGTCACTTCAAACTTTAGTCATATCAGCGCAACTCAGGCTGGCCGAGTGGTTAGGACGCTGGCTTCCCAACCCTTAAATACCGAGTTCGATCCCAGCCGCGGACGCTTGATGGTAACAGATTAAAATAACGTGGAATTTCAGCGTAGAGGGGAAAATGCGTGGAAAAATAAAGTATATGGGGCGAGTAAGCCAACGGGCACCCCGTGTATTTAGAAAAAATTTTAAGCTTGAAATTAAGCTTGCTATGTCAAGCTTAATGCAAGATGGGCAAGTGTAAACTAGAACACTTGATTCAAGCTTGCATTAAGCTTACACGCTTGAAATTTTCAAGCTTAAATCAAGTCTATTGACTTAATAAATCAAGCTTGCTGCAAGTTTGATGCAAGTTTGCTGTGCTGTCTGGGTAGAAATCAAGACGGAAACCATTTCATGAAACTATTGAAAACTCGGATAATGATTTTAATTAACCCGGGAAAGCCCAGCGGTTTACCATATGGTACCACCAATCATCACCGAAAAAATTCTTTTCCCTAGGATAGTGTAACAGCCAAGCTTTACCATTTGGTACCAGCAGTTTCTAATCAATATAATTAAAATTTTAAAAAAGCGAGTGTTCTGATACCGTAAGCCAGGCAGTGAACAAGAAAAGTTAAAATTCGAGAAAAAAAAAATTCTTGCTCAGCCGGTAATATACGTCGAGGAAGTGAAAGTAATTTTATTTCTTTCGGTAAAAACCTATGTGATGGAGAAAAGTTGGAGGTGATCGGAAAATCGAGTATTATAGTAACTGATTTTAAAGTAAAAATTAAATATCGATACACATGCAGTTTTCAAACAGAGTCCACAGTGCGTATGTGCCGTGTATTATCCGGGAATGCTTCTCAGCCCTGGAATGCATAGAGACGAGGATTTTTCTAATCAGAAATTATTTTACGAATAGTCTGGATGCTATTAATATTCCCTCACCGCCAAAAGATGCTACATCCTTTAATGAGAGGGAAAAGACTCCTGTACTTTTTTATCGATGACAGGAAGAAAAGTTAAGTCACATTCTGACGGTAGCAACAGGCTAGTCATGCATAAACTAGAAATAACTCATCACCGTAAACACGCAACGTTAGTCGTAATTAACGCCGCCAGTCAATGGCAAATAGCTAAAATGAATCACAAATTAAATTTGACAATATTAAAAATAATTTATAGGTAACCCCAATAGCCTTGCCGAGTTATAAAAAAATCGCATTCATCTCCAAAAACATTTGTATTTATAAAGAATTCCAATTTTATTACACGCTGTCTGGTAAGATTTAAAAAACTATATCCAGACATACGATCATAACATCGGCTCAACTGAATCGTGCAATGGAATTAGCAGTACAAACGCAAAAATACACGGTATTAAACACAGAGTTACACTATATTTTAATGTTTATCCCCAACTTTACTAAGAAAGGTATTAACGTAAACATCCGCATACATTTTTTTTTTGTAAAATAAAAAAATTATAGTATTGGACAGTATTCGTAGTAATGCTATTCTAACAGTTTTCAATAAAAGAAATTTCCATAGCGGTGCTTTAATTGAATCAATTATTTATTACACTTATAGTACATCGATCGCGAAAGTGCCAACATGCACCATTTTGCGAGATTTTTTCAAGGAATTATTCGAAGCATTGATTTAACAGCAACCGAAGTGTGAAATAGTTATCTATCACTTACATGGTTCGATCGCCAAAAAATAATGCAGGCACCCAGTTGAAACGTAGCAGCTATTTAAATTATTAACAATAAAGGGTTTCATTCATAACTACGATGTACACAACCCGAGAATTTAAATTTTCTGAAATTTATCGGAATTCACCTAACTTAAAGCAATTTACTTAATTTGGTGAAAATTCCGAGGATAGATCGCTTAAAATCGCCTTAATACCTGCATTATTTCTGCATGGAATATTAAAGATTAACGCCACATTCTAATAAAACCTACATTTGTTTTTAAAAATATTATTTCGTTACGCTTTCAGTAATTCGCGCCATGCCTAAAACTGTACAAATCGCTAGAACCTACTACTTTCTCGAAATCGGCATGTCAGCCATTTTATTTTTTGCCAAACTAAAAAATTATAGATATTATTCTCGGAAACCTTCAAATCCTTATTCTTTTAAGTATAAAAAATATTGCATTCCAGCTATTCCAGCTCTGATTTCACATGCACACGGTATTTTAATTAAAAAAATATCATTATCTTTTATTTTTACTTCAAGAATCTAAATCATTTAATAAAATCGCCAAACATGGCAACCACGGTGCTTATTTGTGACTTTTTCAATACAGGAGTTACAATCGCGGAATTGCGGAGAGCAAAAATGAGCCTTATGATTCAGGCAGCCAGATAGGGTAAAAAGAGAAAAAAAAAAAGGAGAAGGAATAATTTATAATGGCTGATCTTTACAAAGAAATAAATATTCTCCAGATAAATTTAAATCATATTGGGTGATTCTCTAATCAGGGCCCGATTAACCTTTGAAGTGGGCAGAAGCTCAGTCTCTTTTCGGGCCCCCCTTCCCCTTTTTGTTTGGATTAAGTAAAGTTTTTAATGATTTTCTTTGATAAAAATATTTTATTTGTTAAAAACTTTCTTGAACAAGGTTTAATTTCTTTATCACTTAATAAAGTAGCTTTCTTTTTTTCTCTCTCTTTCCTTTAAAAAAATATACTCACTTATATAACTCCTTATGCCATATTTATGAACCCAGTTGTAGAAATTTTGTATCATGGTAAAGAGGATTTACTATCATTAGCTTAGAATCAATGTTAAAATTTGTTCTGTGCATGAATTGTGTACTTTTATTCTGAAATGACTGATACATTGTATTAACATCAAAGTGATCAAAAAATATGCAAAAGTATTGAATCCAGGTGAAATGATAAGCCTGTGCAGCATTTAAATTTCACTGAAGATAAGGTCACAGGGTACAAAGGAAATTCTTAATATCTGTAAATAAGTGGTATAAACAGGTTAAATCTGGTTTCAAGAAGGAATTGAGGAAGTGAGAGAAGGAAAGTTGAGAATTTCTTTCGTGTGCCATCATCATCATCATATACAAATGATGCATACAGAATTATATTAGTGACAGTGAGTTTGGTGCTGCGGAGCAATATATATTCAGAAATAGAGCAATAAAAATTTCTTCTTAGTTGTGTATGTCAAGGGATATATATATTGTATATAAAAGCTTTACATTTAGAGATGTGTACATAGTGTCTAATTAAATGTACTTGTATTAGCTTGTAAATTATTGATTAAATGAAATATTTCACAACGCGTATTGTTAAGAGAATGAAATAAGTACCTATTAATAAAAAATGAAAATATATAGTTTCAATTGATCCTTCAAAACATTTTAGGTTTCATATATACACCTCGCGTGTGCATCATTATTTCATTTTCATTCATTTATTAAGCAGTTTTAGTCATAGGTATTTGAAAATTAAAATGTGTATTAGCAAGCAAAAATAACGTTCTCCGCTGAGAGAAGTTTACTTCAATAACTTATTCTGCATTATATTTTTAAATCCGCAAAAAGATCTGTTTTTTAAAGCTTCTATGCTGTTCATACAGGCGAAAACTATCATCTTTCTCCCTCGCTCCCCGTCTAACGAGGTTACTGTACAATTTCCCCGCTGCCTGTAGAAACAGGTTTATCCTTCCCGCCACAGCGCAGCGCGTGTCTTGGCGCCAAATGCTCTGTATCCATTAGTGTTTGTTTACACGCTGGCCGCCCACACACCTTTTATACCCAGAGGGAGGGGGAGAAGGAATGACCGCGCGATCGCTCGACGTTTCTGGAGTTTCCAGAAAATTCAGTTGTTTTCTATGCTAATTTCTCGGCTTCTACCGCATATTTTGACGAGCGGCTGGTACCGTTGGAAACCTTACTATACGGCCAAAACACCCAGCCCACCAAATTATTTAATACCGATGAAATTGCGCCGTTAATTTATAATTTTCCAAATTTCTCGCGATCCTGGCGAAAAGGGATACTTTTTCACATGTAATTAATATTATTTACACTATTTACATCTTATTCACATTATTTACAATAAAATTCAAAACAGTATATTATTTTCGTCCACTAGTACACTTCCCTCAATAATTCGATGTATTTTTCTTAAATTGAATGCTACACAGGCATATTTTTATCATATCGAGATAAGTTGAAAAAGGTTTGTACATTTGATTAATTAATTTAATTACAATAGTAAATATATACTATATTCTAAGCACGGGGAAATAAAAACATGCCACTGTGCAATCATGCAAGTATATACAAACGAACAGTTATTAAAAAGAACTATTATTTGAAACAAATGAGTATGGTGATGTATGGATTTTTTTTTTTTTACTACTTCATTATGTTAGTACAAAATCTCAACGACAGGCAGCTTTGTGGCTACTCCCTTCAGCAGCAGTGGTTTTCAATTACATGACAATAATCTCAAAATGTCCTCCATTCATGACAGTTACATATCGAAGTCTCGGAATGAAATTAGAATTCACTTTCGGCAACGTTTCTAACGGAATGGCTGCATGTGCTCACAGGGTCGGACTGTCAGCTTAAATGGGGCACAGACCTTGAATTTTTATAAGGGCGCACTTCTGTGGTATGAAATATATAGATTGTAGCTACTCAAACCTTTTTAAAAGTCAAAATGAGTATAATTCGAATATCGAATTTGCTTATTCATGTATATCTACTGTGTATCTTATGTATATAAGATTTCTAAATTAATATTTTTAAGTTCCAACATTGCAATAGTTAAAAAATCTCCAGCCACCGGCAGGCACAGAAACCTGTTACTAACATTTACGCCGGTCTCCCTTTGACGAATGCCTGGTTTAATGTAATTTTTCAATTTTTTAATGGATTTTCTCGTACTTAATTTTCCTTTTGACGATGACGTGGGTTTATTTCAGGATTTTTATATTTGAGTATAAACACAGAAAACATATTACAGCTGCAGTTGTTGTGCTTATGATTTTATTGTGACAAGTTTGTTTTTAAAAAAATCTTTCTACAGATATATATATATATATATATATATATAAGACTTTCTTGATTCAAAATATAACAAATGTGAATCCTATGTATAGGTACAGGTTGTTTTTGTAGTTAAAAATTTATTGTAAATTTCTTCGTTTAAATTTTTGTAAAATACGACATTACTCTCGGGTTCCCCTAATGTAAAACGAGCGTCCTTTTTGATAGTAAAAGAGTATAAGCTCAGATGTAAAAGTAGGAGGATGAGGTAATCCCACAACCACACCCTAAATGATTGCTATTCTTATAGAAAAGCACATAATTACGTGAATATCTGTAAGACGACGAGATAAGTCTCCGCTTCGTCACACGGAAGATTTTTTTTTTTTTTCGTGTCTCAAAAAAATCACTTTCTCTCCTTGTTGTGAGACGAAACAAGGCATCTTTGCCTGCATCCTTATTATATTTAAGTGTTGAAACAGGTTGAACTCAGTTGTGAGAGCATCTATTTTTTAAAAAGGTGAGACATCTTCTTCATATTTAATGTTTAAGACAACTTAACACCTGTTCACTCTCATCATTGGAAAAAATACTGTAAGGACTGGAATAAGCTCACTGAGACATGACTTAAGAAAAGTAAAAGACTGAGCACAGATAACCGTGGAGAATTTATATCTGACCCCAGAGATGCTTCTCAGAATTCCAAGACCAATGTAACACTGGGTGCATATAAGTTGAATCTCTTAAACAGAGTGCACGTTAGGACGGGTGCGTTAAACCTAGATTCAGGGGGCGGGGGACAAACTCTTTATATCCACTCCTATATGTGTGCGAATGTCTTTCACTTTATCGGGGAGAAAAATCATCTTAAGCTATTTGGCCGTGTACGCTAATAGAAGCTGATACACCTGCAGTATGTCGTGGATCCAATGTCCTGCGTGTTCAAACGATACCTCAGGGGGTGTCGATTTCAGGTGCAAGGTCTCTCATCTGGAATTGGTTAAAAATTAGGAGACTACGAGCAAAAAGAGGTACTCACTTCAAGACTTGGTATCCATCAAAATTACAGTCTAGAAATAATCATTTAAACCGCTTACTCGATTTACGCGCATCCAAAAACCATTTGGCAAACATGTGTAACACTAAAAACAAACCCTATCAGTATTGAAAGAAATCATTGGCTAGAATACCAACTTTGCATTATATCCAAAATAATCATTCCTTTCCACAGCCAACCAAGATTCTCAAAACAGCAAAAGAACACCAAGAGGACCATTACACATACTAAGAACGCCACTAGCTAAGAAATTTTCCGCCAAATTGGAACTTACCAGCCCTGGGTAGCGCGATGAGGTACCCCGTGCAGCGATCCACCACCCCGCGATGGGATTAAAACCTATGTTACGCCTCTACGTAATAAGTAGGTCCCGTCTGTAGTTCTTTAAAAAAAAAAAAAGAAAAAAAAAAACTTAAGCTATTTTCAGGTGAAAATGATCAATGGGCTCATACATATTTTTTGCCTAAACACTACGATTCAACACCAGTAACGGAAAACTGCCATACAATTTCCTGTTTCTCGTTATATTAACCCAGTTTTATCACAATTGTCAAATGTTTTTTTATTTAATATATTGGTATTTTTGACTTTCCAAGATGTCAAGTATTTTGGCGATCAAAACTATTTTCAGACTATTTGACGCAGTAGACGGGCGTTTAAGTGTCTTAAGTTTACAAATTTATCGTTTTCTAAGACGCTCAGACGGTTTATACATCGACATGTTTTGCTATGTATAAGATTTAATAGTTTTGTTAAATAAATGAAAGTAGATAAGTAAAAATATTTTATGGATATTTATCAAAACAGGATTAATTCTACTTACATTGCACAGAGCCATGACTGGTCATAGTCGAATCCGCCGCCTTCACTGACATATGTTCCTTGAATGGTACGAGAAAGTAAATGCACTGTAATCAAACAAAAATAGTTTAAAGGATTATTATTGATACTACGAAAAGTGCAAAAATTATATGATATTTCAAATGTTCATTTATTTCTTCGCATAGTACCACCATAAGGTGTAAAATACGGTCTCAAATGTAAAATAATTTACCATAGAATTACCTGTTCAGTGGGGTGGTTTTTTTTTTTTTTTTTTTTTTTTTTTTTTTAACCTATAATACTCTAATAATCTGAAAAAAAGTTGTCTCATGCAATAATACTAATGTAAAAATTTACATTTTGATTAGTCTATATCTTTTGCCTCCCCAAGGAGTTCAAAACCTCTAAAAATGTTCACTCTCAGGTTTTTTGAAAAATAAAAATGTTTACAAATGCATTCTAATAGTGCTTAAAAGTAATATAATTTAATCACTATACTATTATCAGTAAAACATTATTCGATAAGTGCATTTCTTCTGCCTCTTTGATGGGGATCAAATAGCTTAAAGTTTTTAAATGATATTTTTGCAGAATACCGGTTTTGAAATCATTGTAAATACTGATAAGCACATTTCTATTCTAATTATTAATTTGATTTACTCTCAACTAAACATTGAGTAATATTTTATTATACATGGCTATATGCTTAATATATATATATATATATGCATACAAGGTGTTTCAGTACAGCGTTTATATATTTTCAGGAGAGACATAGTATACCAAGACGGTTCTGAATCATACAGCAATGAGGTGTCGGAAACGTCCTCTTCATGTACCTGTTAATAATCACTTTGAAAGACGTGTTGAAGTGTGCGTCTAATTTCTCAACCAAGTTTCATAAACAATGGGCTTTTCTCCGACAATTTTATCATTATAATGAAAGAAAAACTTCTGAAATAATCATTTTTTATCAAGTGAAATCGGTGAAAATGGATTAGTTTTTGAAAAACCATGGTCGGAAAATTTACTATTACTTCAAAACTTCTTCCAAAGTGATTATTAACAGATACATGAAGACGACGTTTCCAACATCGCATTGCTGTGTGATTCTGAACCGTCTTGGAGTACTCTATCTCTCCTAAAAATTTGTAAACGCTGTACTGATACACCCTGTATCTATGGATGTATAAAAGGGCCATTCAGTAAATAACCGGAAAAGTTGCATAAAAAAAAACTTCAACAAAGGTTGCTTCTTTGTCATATTTTCATGGTTTTTGAGAGCTAGGGTTATACCCCAACTGGTGGAATCCCAAAAAATCGAAAACCAATTAACGGCCATTAACCATTGTGTGCTTTGGGTCTAGGAGAGTCGAGAATTGGGGGTTGTATTACTATTTACTATTATTGCATCCTTCTCTAATCCCCGATTATCTTCTGTCTTCGGCAGACGGCTATAGCCGAACTCATCGAATCCCAACCCCCGAAATGCAAGGCGAAAAAGACGTCCATTTTTTCCCACTGTCGAAAGAATTCGGAATCTTCTTTGTAGAGGGTAGTTCAATTAGGGGAGAAACGGAGCAGTTGCTGGGCGATAAAAAGCGGTCATCTTACTTCTTATCTTCCGTGTGGGTCATTTTCCCTAAATGCCCTGTACTTTTTCCCCTTGCTTTTTTTTTTTGTCATAGTACAACCTTTAAACGGGTTTATTTACAAGACGACATGAGCGAGATAGAGTATATAGCAGGGGTTCCCAAACTTTTTTTACCGGCGGCAACCTTGTCAGGCTAAAAGCATTTCGCGGCACCCTTATCAGGCTAAAAATTTCCGCGGCAGATTTACTGTAAAGCAATAGGAATATGAAGATTAGAATGAAGCAGTTTGGATGCATTTTACGTTATTTCTTGTTTGTTTGTTTATAGGGCTAACTATCAAGAAAGTACTCTCTTGGGAAAGGTATATAGAATTTTGGCAATACCCCCATTTCAGGGAGATCCTATAAAAGAGAGGCTACAGGACAGTCTTGAACTTGACTGAAATATTTTTGTTTGAGCCTACTTAGTGATCGGCTTGGCTCACATTCTTGGGGATACCGGTTCAGAGGAAATTATTTGATTATACTCCACCAAAACACTTTTCTTGATTATCTCCCCGCACCCCTTACATACGCTCGTGGCACTGAGTTTGGGAACCTCTGGTATATAGAATCCGGAAGAGGTGCCCATCTTTTGATTCACCAAGAATTCTTGTTCAAAGCTGACAAGAAATATGTACAGCTGCGGAAAAAAAAGGCCCACTTGTACATTTTTCGGCCGTCGTTTGTCGTACAGCAAAGTTACAGATACCAATCGTTTACGATTGACGCACACTTTAATTTGCTATGCATAAAAATTGCATAAGGGGCCATCTACATATTAAAATTCGCACCAACTTTTTTTTTTCAATAGCAACCCCTAGATTTCACTTCATATTTCAAATATTTAGCTAATTTTAACTCCGGACACCAATTTTCAATAAATTTGGACAGAAAATGAGTGAGTTATGAGCACCCGAAATCCCCCTCCCCCTATGTTAAAATATTTTTTCATACTTCAATTCATATCTCATATAATATTGGTAGTAAGAAGCTGATTTTTATTCGTACTATTAGAACTAAACGACCGAAACATAATTTAATGTTATTATGATTTTTAATAAATCATTAATATGAATTATGAATTATTAAATTAATATTAAAAAAAATTATGAATAGCGACCTAGCCAAATTTCGATGGAAATAGATGCAGAAATTAATATTACATGGCTGTACAAAATTTCAAATTTTTACGTTCAGTAGTTTAATTTATATTAAATAAAATTTGTTATTTTCATGAGTTAAGGGACCATATATAAATTTATTAAGTGAAAATTTTTTGAAAATTGCATAAAATAAATGTAAATTAGATTTATTTTGTGCAAAAACACAGTAAAAGATACCAGTATTAAAAATATCAAATTTTGAAGCAAATAAATTAGAGGTTTTTACAGTTTGTTGGGGATTCTATAAAGCGTGTATTGTTGCGTCCGCTACCATATTCCCCCAAATAAAGTATTTTCCAGCTATAGAATTAGATGCAGTAGATGTATGTCTTCTAATACAACGTCCTATTTCTGAAAAACTAACATCCTCAACTTTCCAGGCATGAATGTGACCTTTTTTAATATCGGAAACATTAGGTCTTTGGACTTCCCCATACTTTATCAAACATTCAAAATCACGTTTTTCTGTAAAAAAAAATTTCATCTAACTATAAATTAAAATACCGCCAAAAGTCTTAAGAATATTGCACATTGCAGGCGATAGTATTAAATTAAGAAAGTGAAATAACAAACACAGTGATAATATTGGGTCGGCAAAAAAGTAATTGCGTTTTTTACATGAAATTCAAACAAATAAATTTTCAATCATGAAACCATTCTTTAAGTTCGACCATAGCTGAGTCGAACAATATTCATGCTTGTAGTCAGAAGAGGAGGGAGCAGCCTCTAACTCCTGCCAACATTTCAGCTGTCTAAGAGAAACATCAAGGGAAACACTGAATAACAATTTCAAAATTACAAAGATTTTCAAAATCCTTAGCAGTCATTTTGCATTTTTTCCCTTAAATCATGTGTACGAACCAAGGAAGTTATGAACTCACGGGTCATTTGGACCACAGACTAGATATGCTATTCTACCCTTGATATTCTCAGTACAAAAAACTTTAAGAGAGATGGGAACAATATTTTCCTTGAAAATAATATTAATTTCTTTTAATTCTCGCGAGCGAAATAAATGAAAGGCGAAAAGTTCGGAACCTACAAATAGCGTTTTTCAATTTGCAGAAAGTCCCTTAAAAACGCGCAAAAATGAATTCGCAATATCTCCGGAAATTACCGTAGAAAAGTGGTGAAAATTTATATTTAGGGTAATTTGAAGGTTTTCTTTCGTTTAATAAAGTCAAAATATGGGGTTGCCATTGAGAAAAATGAAGTTGATGCAGAATTAAATATGAAGACGGCCCCTTATGCAAATTAAATTAATAGTAAATTAAAGTACGCGTTATTTGCAAACGAATGGTATATATAACTTTGCTATACGACGAACGATGGCGAAATAAAGAGCAAGTGGGCCTTTTTTTTCAGAGTGCATTGGCTTTGCATTAATAAATCGTGCAAGGCTCGACTAACCGTCGAAAACGGAATAATAGTAAATAAATTAAATAATCATTTCCACGAGCCTTATACTAAAAAAATTATTCAACACTTTTTAAAGGAGACTCGTTTAAAATGATTTAAAACGCATTTCTTAAAATGTAAAATATAGGCTATGTATAACTGTGATTAAAATTAATAGTTAATTAGTTTTGTTAGAATAGTTAATTAGCTTTGTTAGAATAGTTTTAATTATTATATGTTTGCTATTTTTGATGTTGAAAAGCTTATTGCCCCTCAGAGACTTTGATTAAACATCTGTAAGCCTTCTTATGAGAAAGCTTAAACTTTCTACATCACCACATTAATGCAAGGAAGTATATTTTACTTATTGGGAATTTCTGTAAGAGGGCTGTATAAAAAATAAAAGTTTGTACTTATTTAGATTTAATTTCCAGAAAATTTTATTCAACATCATAAAGTAACTTTGTAATTAATTATATATGTCTGAGATCAATATTTAAAGAAGAAAACCCTATGTCAGTGCTTTTAAGACACTCTCTCTAATGGGGATTGGAAGGAAATATGAGGGTTTTTTTATTTAATATTAAAAAAATAAAACTTTTTACTTTCAGTGTAAGGTATCATGAGAGTTATTTTGATTTTGTGTTTAAGGCAGATCTACACGAGGGCTGTCTGCTTAATTAAAGCATGCTTTGGGCGGAGAACTTTTTGAGGAGTCCTAACGCTTATTCAGGTTACAACTGGAGAAAAAAGTCGCGCCGTAGGGCAGAACCCTAGACCTATACACTTCAGCCCTTTACCAAATTGTCATAAAATTAGAAAAAATTATTTATATTATAATGTAAAAGTTTAAAAATTATTTTTAAGCTTTATAAGATATATTTTTATATCTTATAAAACTCTTTCTCTACTTTATAAAACTTATTGAAATACGCAAGAATGGTAATAGTAGATGGATAAATTATCGGATATTGAATTTCATATATGAACAAAATAAAGCAAGAAAAAGTAAGATAAAATAAATCTGTTATAACAATATAACTACATTTAAAACCGTGAGAATTACTTAATTAAGAAAAGGAAAATTGTTTTTCACTTTTGTTCACCAAATAAAACTTTTTTTTTGCATAAAATATTTTATAGAGCATCAAAAAATAAAATTAAATGTATAAATATTTAAGGAAACCCTGTTATCCTCTTTAATAATAGCGTAGTATGCTAATGAGATGTATGTGTGTGTGTTCGCTATAGGTGGCCAGAGAGCTTGTCGGATCCGGGTCAAATTTGGCACAGAGGCTAAATAGGTTAAAAAAAAGCCAGTGCCGCAAAAATTTTTTTTTGAAATTCGAATTAGTTAGAAGATATTAATTAAAAACAGAAGAAATGAGCATCTAAGTTACCATATTTGGCGACCTTGCTCCAGCAAAAAACGATTTATGCTTTCGCAACAAAGCAGGAAAGCTCTTAAAAGTATGTTGGATTCGAAAAAACATGAAGTTGGAATTACGCCAAGTTAAGATTCACGAGAAATAAATAGGTGTGTTAACATAAAGTTAACTATTTTCAAATAGCAAGATCGTTTGGATACCAGGAGTTCAATATTAAAGATGACGCTTTTTTTTTTTTAAACCAGTCATATCCTTGGCAACATTCTGTGAATATATGGCAACCCTTGTGAAAACCGCCATTTTATTTCTTGTGCTATGATTGAACTAGATTTGATTGCCACTGAAAGAACATTCCAGCGTTTTCGTTAATAAAAAAAAGACATTTTATATTTCAAATGATTTATTTTACCCTTGGGAGTGCTTAACTAAGGTATGATTGCGTCTGCAAGAAGATTTTACCGTATTGATTTAGATTTTACTACATTCGTATTAGGTATCTAACACTTTGTTCTAAAATCTAAAAAAAATAAATAAATAAAAAGGAATATACCAAAAATAGCGAAATGCAATCGGAAAGTAATTTTATTTTGCACCCTGCATATATTACGTAATGTTACGGTTGTAGCATGGTTAAATACAAAATTTTTAATGCATCACGTTTCAAAAGTGATTTTGCAACATTCAAAATGAAGAACATTTTCAGGAGTGATTTAAAGTAATTAAATTCATAAACCTAAGCAACGGACTAAAATGCCACCTATTAATTCTAAACTCAAGGGCTCCTGCAGACGATAATTCTGATAACACGGAAGGACCAATGCTAGAATAAGCTCGACTTTTAGTAGTCTTAAGAGGCATAGTGACGTCAGCTGAATGTATTCACAATCGAATCGATTATCAATGTTAAATAAGTGTTCTTTTCTTTTTTAAATAAAAGAAATTAATAATATTACGGAAATGCAGACTTTTCTACTGGGTGACACTACTTGACTTGATTTTCTAATTTCTGTATTGGGTGGTGGTAGAAGGAGTTTTTTCAGATCTTTAATTACAAACATAGTTTTGAAAAGCTGCTAAATATGTTTTGCTCAGAGTCTGTAAAGCCCAAAACATGATGTGATTATGTATAGTTACCAGAAAAACGACTGAAGCGAATGATATGAAATTGAGTGTAATGATAGATGGTCACTCAACTTAAAACATAGGCGTCGAATTTTAAAAAAATCTTGATTGGATTTTGAGATTTTGCGAAAATCCTTTCAAACTGCTTAAATTTGTGTTGAAGCATCACGTAAAAACGACTGAAGCGAATGATATAAAATTGGGTGTCATGATAGGTGGTCACTCAACTTAAAATATAGGCGTGCAATTTTAAAAAAATCTTGATTGGATTTTGAGATTTTGCGAAAATCCTTTCAAACTGCGTAAATTTGTGTTCAAGTATCACATAAAAAGGACTGAAGCGAATTGTATGAAATTGGGTGTCATGATAGGTGCTCACTCAACTTAAAACATAGGCATTGAATTAAAAAAAAATCTTGATTAGATTTTGAGATTTTGCAAAAATCATTTCAAACTGCGTAAATTTGTGTTCGCACATCACGTAACAACTGCAAAGGTGAAAAAATGATATTTGGTGAAATGATAGGTGGTCACTCACCTTAAACTATAAGCATCTAATTAAAAAAAATCGATCAGATTTCGAGATTTTGTGAAAACCGTTTAAAACTGAGTGAATCTTTGTTCCCGCATTCCGTAATAACGACTAAAGTGAATGATATGAAATTGGGTCACAGGATAGATGGTTGCTCAAAATAAACTATAGGTGTCCAATTTTTTAAACATTTTTATTAGATTTTGAGATTTTGTGAAAATTCTCTCAAAATACGTTTATATTTCTTCAAACATCACTTCAAACATCATCGACTAATACGAAATTTAGTGATATGATAGGTAGCTGCTAATCTTAATTTATAGGCGTTGAATTTTAAAAATATTTTGATTACATTTTGAGATTTTGCGAAAATCGTTTTAAAATGCTGAAATTTTGTTCCAGCATCACGAAATAAAGACTGCAGGAAATGAAACGAAATTGGGTGACATGATAGGTTGTCACTCAACATAAATTCTAGGCTTCCAATTTTTCAAAAGTGTTGATTAGATTTTGAGATTTTGTGAAAAATATTTCAATATGCGTAAATATTCATTCGCGCATCACATAATTACGACTAAAGCGAATGAAATGATATTACTGAGTGACTCTCTAACCTGTAATATTTTAACAATACATAAAAATTATAATTTCGCTTTCTTTACTTTGGCAACATACTACATCCATTCTGTGTACTCCTACAATGCTGACGAAAGTTCTTGCTTTTTAGAAATTTGCATTCACTAACCCGTCAAGGACGGGTACTTCAGCTAGTTTAGAAAGATTTTAAAACCAGTACTGCAGATTGGGAATGAGAAAAAATGTTTAAACCAAGCGCCTAAAAAATAACTTAAATTAAGCAACCCTGACGGTGAAGAATTTTTTAAAATAATATATTGTCAGGGTTGTTAACATTACTGCAAAAAGAAGCCAGACTGGATTTCCTTTTTGCATTATTAAATGGGATGGTTAAAATGACCCATAAACAAATATTTAAAATAAAAGATTTTGAGACGAAGTTTGGAGGAGGGACACGTGCCGCCCTGTAACACCACTAACCCCCAATTTTTACGTTGTTTCTTTTAAATTTAAAACAAAAGATTGCTTAATCGATTTTGTGATAAAGTTGGGGGTACAGGGTGATACGTGCCATCCGCCCCAGACACACACCTATGTGTTTCAAATCCCAGTTTAATATTTCTTTGAAATCTTAAAACTTCTATGTCATCAGCGTACCTGAATGCAGCTTTGGGGTCATGGCCCCTAGAAAGCTTCATTTACTGTTAAGTAATTGGCAATCTATTTTTTTCTTTTTTTTTAGCGTAAACCAAAAGCTTTCTAGGAAAGCATGCCCCTCCTTAGCGCCTACCGAATAATGCCCAAATTGAATTATTGAATTAGACATGTGCTTTCCCCCATTTATGGAAAACAAAGTACATTAAACCTCATAATTCAACTGAATACCCCATTCCACCCCCATTTTTTGCAAAACGAAAGAAATTTATTTGAAGTATTTAATTAAATTATTACACAAATATCAATTCAGGTGGCATTTTTTTCCGGCAGCGTATTTTCCTACATTCGAAAATATTTATCAGCAGTAATGTTAAATTTTCTAATGAAAATATTGAATGCATACCAAAATTTCGGATATATATATTAAAATTTTCGATATACATCAAAATATCAGATAAATATCAAAATATCCGATATTTTTATATTTTCGAAAATGTCATGATATTTACTATCCCTGGTCACTACTAAACAGTTATGCAAATGTATGTGATGTACTATTCTCTAAGGCAAATTTTACCTTCCCTCTTTCTCTTTTTATTTTGCCTCATTTTACATTATTTAAAGTTAGATGATTTTCTATTGTTTTATCTATTCCTTCTCTCAATACCCTTGTAAGTCAACACGCTAATAACACGATAATTTTTTCTTTTGGCAACCCCTACTATTTCATGACGCAGCAATTTTTGAATGCCGTTCTTTTGAGAGTGCTTGTTTTTTATACACTTGCGTTTTTCGCCAAATACTCAGCTTGTTTCTGTGTCGGTTGGCTATTGGCGAAGTTCAGTAGAATCGAAATCACGGAAATTCAAAATACTTTTGTATATGTGTTTCCAACTGTAAAATGAGTAGCATTTTAATGATATTTTTGGAAAGGGAAGGAGTATTAAAAATTCTGAATTATTATTATTATTATTATTATTATTATTATTATTATTATTACTCGCTTTTTTTTCTTTTTCATTTGAAATTATTAGTTTCAAGAATGCGTGAATAATTTTGCGGAAGGGATACGTTTTTGTAGGGTTACTTTTGAAACTGTTTTTCGGTATAAGGTACAAAAAACTTTAAATGAAAGAGTTTTAGCCTTGCTCCTTTTATCGTAGATTATATATACAAACAAAAATATATACAAATTAATTCCGTGTTTACTCGCATAAAAGTCAATATCGCGCACAGTCGCATATACGTTTTAAAGTAGAAAAAAATGACCATTCAGTGTAATATATTATATATTATGTAGCAGATTTCCTCGCATAGTAGTCGCACCTAGACTTTCGCGATGGAAAATTTTCAAAACAAGTCACACAAGAGAGAAGCAAGGAGTGAGAGAGAAATAATTGAGATGCTCTTAAAAATGTAACGCTCAATATTTGCTACAAATGTGTCCTAAAAGTGAAAGTTCGGAGATTTTTTGTGGTATTTACATTAATATGATAAAGAAGTAAACTTTATTTATATGTAGGTGGTAATCTCTGGAATTACTTAACCTATTCTAAAAATGATCTATCTAGTAGAAAGCTATACACTATCCCCGATGGACATAGACCATATTAAAATTTTAAAAGTCCCCGATCCTCCCCGACCTGTTCCCCCGATTTTTCGCAACTTTCTATCTGGAAAGCTTTCCGATATCCGATTGCGCAATAAACATCGTGGGATATTGCAAGTGAGTTCGACGGCAGTTTGATATGCAAATTTAAAATTGTATTAGAAACCCATATTTTAATGTTTACTAACATTGAAATTAATAACATTTGTGACATTGAAGTAACCCCTCATAACTCTCTGGTCTTAAAAAAAAGTAGATTTACTACAGCAAGAAGCCCCCCCCCCCTACTCTCTGTAAAAACTTACAAAGAATTTCATCTGCGTTTTTACATTAACGTTAAAATTCAAAATATTATTTGGAAAAAAAAATAATAATATAATGTACTTTCCCATAAATAAAAAGAAAAAAGCTTCAAAGAATGAAGCCGATAATTTTAGCTGTTGCTAACAATTTTACACTTACTGTTATATTCCCTCCCTTCAAATACCAATATCGAATTTTTAAAGTTTCGAAATTCTGAGCCATTTCAAATGCATAAGATTACAGAAGAAAAGCGTGAGAAATTATAGAAATCAAAAGAAAACTTGATAAGTTAGTATATTTGTGTATATATTTCGATACAAAATTACACTTCTCATATATTTTTTAGCAAGGAGTTGTTTTCTAGCAATTATGCAAATTCATTAAAATATATACAAGGTTAATCTAAACTCTTGGGCTGAACATTAAGGGGTGGTAGTATACATCAAAACAAACAATAATTAGATAGGAACAAAGGTCGCAAACACCTCCTTAATGTACCTATTAGTAATCACTTTGGAAAGAATGCTGAAGTGTTCCTCTACTTTCTTAACTCAGTTTCATTACCAATGGGTTTGTCTCTGAAAATTTCATCAATAAAATGAAATGGAATTGCTAAAGTATCAATTTTAGTCAAGTGCTTTCTGTAAAAGGTCCATTTATTTTTGAAGAACCATGGTCGGAAAGTTCACTAGTTTTTGAGGATTTTTTCCTAAGTGATTATTAATAGGTTCATGAAGGAAAAGTTTGCGCCGCTACGTTACTATGCAATTATTGTTTGTCTCGTTGTGTACTATCACCCCTTGAAGTTTTGCCCAAGAGTTTAGATTCACTCTGCAGTGCAAAGTTTTTATTAAATTGAATTCCTATTTCTTTATTTAGAATTTTTAAATGTTAACCAGGATTATATATTAAACGATATTTTTCGGTTCTTTATTTAAGTCAACTTCCCCATAGCTTTGATGATATCATTGGAATGAAATTTAAATGATATTTTATTACGTTTTAATAATAGGAATTGTAGTTTGTTTTGAAATAAAGAAAAAAAAGGCACTTGTTGTTTAATTGCTTAAGATTTGGTAATTTTATGTCGCATCCAGTGGTGTAGTCCTAAGAAAAAAAGTGGGGGACGCTCAATTTTCAAGAAGTGTAACTGGTGTGGAACTCATTCAATATAATTATTCCAAAATCAATAAGCAAAATTATCTATATTATTCTTTTTTAATACTTTATTAACTGTGCAGTTCGAAAAAAACGTGTGATTTTGGTACATAAATACAAGTAAACTAATTATGTAATGCAATTCAAAATTTTTATGTCTCTTTACGAGCTGTATTATACACTGTAAAAACGATAAACCTGTATCAATAGCGAAACTAACCGAAAAAATTCTTAAAATTCGAAAATTTAGCAGGATATGCCACTTTTCAAAACTTTTTGGCCGTGCAATTCCCTATTGAAGGATTTTTTCAAAAGTTTTATAAAAGGCACCGTTGTCTCATTTATTGCGGTGTGTAATACAAGTTAGAAAGAATCATCCCGAGGTTTTTCGATCCCCCTGTTGCAATTAGCTTATTCTGATTTGTGTACTTAGACCGTCAGGGAGATTTTATTTTTTCGAACTACACCCTTAATATACTAGCTGAAGTACCTGTCGTTGACGGGTTAGTACTTAATGCAAATTTACAAAAAGCAAGAACTTTCGTCAGCATTGCAGGAGTACAAACGATGGGAGTAGCATATTGTCAAAAGTAAAGAAAGCAATGTTATAACAATGTTATGTATTGTTAAAAGATTATTATGTATTGTTAGTTATTTCATTTCAGTCACTTTAGTCGTTATTATGTGATGCGCGAACGAAAATTTACGCATTTGAAATAATTTTCACAAATCTCAAAATCTAATCAACATTTTTGAAAAATTGGAAGCATAGAATTTAAGTTGAATGACCACCTATCATGCCACCTAATACCATTTCATTCGCCTCAGTCATTTTTACGTGATGCGCGAACAAAAAAAGCGTCACAGACAAAACGACAAACAAACAAACTTTTTTTTGAGGGTCGTACTGGATTCCCAGGTGCTTGAAACGGATAGAAATCGCAAAATTTTTGAATTCCAAGCAATGTACAGAAAATTAATTAAGTGTTTATAAAAAAATGTAATTTTAATTAGCAGCAGCTTAAGCAAGACATAATTTTCCCATCTCCAAAGTGCACAATCCTATATGAATAAATAGAGATTTTCTTTTGGATTTGTGTTAGACACCTCGAAGCCCAACTTTTTACCTTTTTCGACTATTTAAAAAGTATCTCTTTAACCAACAGAGAGAGTTTGACAAAATTTCATTTCTAAGTTGACATTAATAATATATTATATTAATAATGTGTTTATGTTATTTACATTTACAAAGAGATTGTAAGTAAGTCTTAAGACATCCAAGAGGGTTCTTTTGGATTCCTTTCTGGCGCAGAATTAAAAGTTTAAAAAGTTAAAACCTTAAAATAAAGTTTGAGGATTCTCCTTGAAAATAGAAAGTAGGAGGGCATCTCCCTTCGACTACGCTACTGGTCGCATCTCTCTAAAAACTCCCTTGTGAAAAACGGTCAGGCAGCTTGAATATGAAGGATGGGAAAATGTGAAATTACTATCACTACAGTATTATTATAGAGTATATTATCTTATTTATTTTCGTTCAATTGTTTCATGATAAAAACATTGTTAGGTTCAATATTTGTTTAATTTTATTTCCTACTGAAAAAAAAAATTACTTTTTGTCTTTTCTCAGGAAATGTTATGCAGAATATCAAATGTACAAGTAAAAAGTTATTGGGTTATGTCAAAGATACACTGGGGCTATCTGCCTAAGGGGTAGGTGATGCCATGGGTGGACGACTTTTAAAGAGGTTCGAACGCGTATTCACGTTAGATCTAAAGAGAACAGCACCAAACTCCAGATGATAGCCGATAGCCGTGTGAAAGGCTAGAACCCTGGACCTGTACACCTCAACCATCTCCCAATGTTCAGTGGTATTATACACTCGGCCATTCTTCGGCAATGCAAGTCAAAACCTGCGATTGTAATATAGGCATTTTAAACTTCTTCAAATGCAAAAAATGTGCTTTAAATTCTAATATTTTATGTGTTGTTAAACATCCATAGTTTACAAATTATGATCATATAATATGTAAAATATGATAAGTAAATTATCTTAACTTAAAAGACTTGACTGCCATTAGAGGATAGTTCATGACATCGATAATGCCGTTTAGAGTTTATTTCTCCCTTCCCGAAGATTCCCTCTAGAAACTGCTAATAATCATTGAGAGGATTTTTAAATTGCGAATTACACGCGTACCACGTGTCCACCATTGTTTCAGTTTTAGTTCGGGAATCGAACTTCCAAACCTATGGTTACTAATTCGTTATCTCAACGAATAGCTTGAGGAGGAACTTCTAAAACAATTGATAGTGTTTAGAATTTTAATTTACTAGCGTAAAAAAAAAAGTTACAGACACCGGTGGTTCATCAAACTTCTATGAGTAAATTTTTCTTACTTCTGAATTATATTTTAATAAAAACAATTATTAGAACTACTTATTTTTTAACCGAATCCGACAGGTTTTGAACACGCGCATATATGATTGAAAATTATACTTTGTACTACCTAGTAATTTTAAGTGATTCATAGGTATTTTCAATTTATTTTGAAAATGGTAACAACAAGAATAAAATTAATGATAAAATTAATAATGTTCCTAGTATTTTTTTTATTTGAAAAGTATTTTGTACTTCTGTGTCGATGGTGGTGTTCTGAAGATGTATTCGGATTTCTGTGCCTATGCTTGAGGAACCGCTTATAAATCCACGTCAGCGAAAGACACAAACACATGGGAGAGGGGGCGCAAATATCTTGGGCGGAGACTTTTCTGCGCCCCTAATGCATATTCATGGAATAAATATGGAAAAAAACCACACAAAACTCAATACCGTTAGACCGACGGCCGCGCGAGAGACCAGAACCCTGGATCTCCAATTAAACCATCTCCCAATGTTAAGAGGCTGTATTTTGCCCTATCTGTCATTAATGTCTGCCAGTTTTCTTAATTTTTTTTTCTTAAATTTCTTTTGTTGTAGAGCTTATTCCTGAAACTAATATTTAGCATACAACATTTCATACTTTTTGAGCTCTTTTCAAAGGTTTCTTCCTAACATATAATCTCCTTAGGACACTAGAAAAAAACTTCTTTTGTTAGCATACTTTTATAACTGCTAGTTTTAAAATTTACTAAAAATGTATTGTTTACAGCTGTATCACCGATTATATGCCCGATTGTTTGGCAAACGAAAGAAGCTATTTCGCTTTGCAAGATTTTGCACCTTGCAACACATAGAATGTTGTTTAAAAATTAAAAATTTGAAAATAAAATAATTCTACGTGCAGTTTAAATGTACACAGAATGCATCAAACAAAGCTTTAATGAGGTGTTTGCTTATACGAATATACACACAGTTTATTTTTTAATGTATGCTATCTTAACATAATTTAAAAGAATAGGTAGGCGTATGAATTCAAACATTATTTCAGACATTTTAAAAGAACTTCATTACATTAAAATTCATTTTCAAGAACTGCTTTGAAAATGCCCTCAAAACACCAACTTTACCGAGGGAAAAATTTTCAGGAATTTTGAAGGATGAAGGGATTTCTGCGTGGAAAATTCTTTCATCGCGTTCTTCGAAAAGCTGTAAATTAATGAAGGACAGATTGAGGGGAAAGACCGAGACACTTGCGCGGGGGAGAAAGACTCGTCCAATTGCCCCCTCTGAAACCAGGAAACGATTTCTTCGGTTTGGCATTCCAGAGGAGGGGAGAAGATCGCGTTCAAAAGCCTCATAAATCTTGGAAACACGACCGCGAGGAGGGGGGGGCAACTTGTTCTCTCTCCGAAGGAAAAGCAGATAACACATTTACATTTTGGATTTTTACTAGGTCCCCAGCCTAATGAGACATCTGTTTCTAATTCATTCGACGAATTGGGATTCGGTGAAATGGCCCGTTCCCTGAGGGTTAATGAAACATAATGGCTGCACGCCATCGTGTGCACACCTTAGCACGCCTGCGTGTTCCAAGATGGCACACTCAGGTTTGCACCAACGTGGGGATGCGAAGCGTCATTAGATTTCTGATAGCTGAAGGGCTGAATGCAATTGAAACTCTGATTATGCTTATTTCAATGCTTATTTCAATATTTATTTATTTCAATGCTTAAGTTCAATGCTTATTTGAACAGCCGTTAAATATGTTGAAAGCTGTTTTAGTTCAACATAGGAGTACGAGTGGGCTAAGAGAAATCAAATGACACTCTGTTGCTCCACGTTGGTGCAAATATACAAGAATGTTTTACTACTGATTCCAAGCATCCTGTTCGCGAGGCAAGCGTGCTAGGCATAATAAATCTAGATAAGATACGATGAATCTAGATAACAAATAAGCACAATCTGTGTTGAAGTTTAGCATTTTTTATGCAACTTTTCAGTTATTCATTAAGTGAACTTTTTTTTCCTTCCTTAATTCCTTCGAAGTGCATCCCTTCATCTGTACTTGAGAAATGACTCAGATCTGACCACGAAAATATCGCTGCACGGCGAATTCCACCTTTAGTAGACATTGGTCTTCGCCGTAGGTTTTTCCTACAACGAAATTCACAAACTGCAGCAGATACATTTCCCTTCTTTTCGTAAAACAGCTTCCCCAATAACGCACGTTCAACTAGAGAGACCGTTAAGTAAAGAGACAACGTCTGCAAACGTTTTATACCCTAACCTGTTTTGCATAAAGCGTCCTGTTCTTCTCAAGCATGCAAATCTCGACAGTTTTCTCCTACAACTGACGGCTTTTCCCGGTTTTGCATTTTATTACTCATAATTCTTGTTCTGGATTGTTAATATTGTTTCTGTATTCCGTTTGGGACGTTTATTGTGCTAAATTTCGAGTTTTTCCCGAAAAGGCGCCCTCTGGTGGACACTTTGGAACTAATTTTTTTGTTTCGAAATTCCGTGAGCGCATCTCGTCTATAGCCGAAATAGAAATTTTGTTACATTCCATTCAACCGTTTGCGCTGTAGGATTCCATTTATAGGGAAAGTTTAATTATAACCACTCATCTGATATTTAGGGCCGTAGTAGCCCAGCGGTTAAGGCGGTGGACTCGCAACCGGAAGGTTGTAGGTTCGATACCGGCGTACCACTAAAGACCACTGTGTACATGCGGTGTACGTGCACGTTAAATCCGTGGTTCCGAAAGTCCTCTCTGCGGTCGCTAGCAGTTTCAGAGGGGTGCCAATATTCAGAAGTCCCCACCTTCTGATGAGGTTCCAAATTGTGGCGGGAAATTCCGGGAAGGACGTATATGTAGCTCTAAGCGACACTTTCATTGACGCGAGCTGTCCTCTTCTGGCAAATAAATTATAACCACCAGGTACATACATTTCTTGGCTTTTGGGGCCAATTTCATATATGGATGTGTAACAGATATTTATTTCCAGACTATTTGGGACCTTTTGGACATTCTGGATGTATTACTTATGCTATTTGTGTATGAACATCTTATGGACTTATCATTGGCGGTTTTACGGTGGGGGGGGGGAATTACACCTCCTGGGATTTTCAAAACGAAAGTGAAAAATAATGCGGCATGAGGAATTCACTGGGGTGAAATAAACAAATACACTGTCTATTGGCGAAACATAGGAACTCTTCAAATATAACAATAATTTTGATCGATGGGGGAAAGGATGCAAGGTTATTATTTTCGGTATTTACATACTTCATTAATTATACGATTAATTAAACATTCGTGTCACACTTGATGATTAATTAAACATTTTATCTCTCTATATATATAAAGGAAGATGTCCTGACTGACTGACTCTCGATCATCGCCCAGCAAAATCTACTGGAGGTACAGACATGAAATTTTAGGAACTTATAGCTTTTAAATCCAAGGCGTCATTTAAGAAGCGATTTTTAAAAATTCGTACCCAGATGGATGGCAGCCCAAAACGTTCTTTTCACGTTTCTCTTCATATTAAAAAATAAAAAAGAGAAAACGAAGCTGGGGTTCGAAGTCAACGTATTTCCAAATCAAGAACAGTCAAAATTCGAATGGCTTGGCTCCGAAAGTAAAAACACAGATGACGCAATAAAAACTCATTTTTAAAAAGAAACATATATATTGACAATTCACTATTTACATAAAAACGTTTCACTTCACATAATTAATTAAAATAGCAACAACTTCGCTTCAAATCTATATTCTAAACACGCTCTCAGGCGCAAAATTGAACCAAAGCAAAACATTCCGAAAAGAGGCTCATGGGAGTGTTGTAGAAGTCGAAGTATCCTTTTTCTTTTAAAGCACGTTGCGCCATCTATAGAAATAAATTTCTACACACTCCTCTGAACTCCAAGGAAGTTCACTTTCTAAATTTCTACAAATCATCTAATATTCTACATAATATCTAAATTCTACATCAGTGGTTCAATTTCAAACAAAATGTTCAATTAATCTAAAATATCTATCAAATAATTATAATAAAAAATATCAATGCAATACTTAGAACAAACAATTAAAACATTTTCAAAATATGCAAGGTAAAGAGAATGAATTCAATACATACCAGAAATAAAAATGATACAATACACAATATTTATGAAAAAGGTAAAAAGTTTCAAATTAAAATATGCAAAAGGTTTCAGAGTTCAAAAAGGAAAATATAATACAGTTTTTAATGTTCATCCGTCTGTAATTTCTAAAGGATATAAATGTTGAACAGTTATTAGGATACCATTCACAGTTTTTATTTCATACGATCGTACATTATTATCTCTTCCGGGTATAGCTTTCAGGATTTTGCCTAGTTTCCAAAGAATCTTGTTTTTGTTCTCACCTTCAATTAAGACGACATCACCTACTTTCAGTGGTGTGCGAGATGTAGGATTTTTAAAGAAATGAGCGAATTTCAAATCTAGTAAATACAGTTTTATTCCATTTGGACCAAAATCGTTTGAAAAGAAGAGATTGGTATCTTTTTCTCTTCAAGAGTGAAACCTTTTAGAACCATCTTCAATAACATCGAAATAATTAACAGGAAGAGAAAATTTTTTTCGAAGTTTAGAAAATGCATAGGAGTTAAAGCTTCGGTTTCTTCTTTCTAGTTATAGACATATGACAAAGGACGCAAATAAAGGATGGTTTCTACTTCAACCAATAGTGTTGACATTTCTTCATAGTTCAATAAGGGCTTTACCAATATTTTTCTTAAGCATTCTTTAACAGACTTTACCAGACGCTCGTAGATCCCTCCCAACCGCGCAGCTCTTTTAATGATATTTTTCCATTATTATTTCTTTTGCAAGAAATTTTAACACTTGATCGCGTGAAAGAATATCGTATAGATTTTCTATTTCCTTCTTAGCCTTCTTAAAGGTTTTCCAATTATCGGAGTAAATAACTTTACAACTCAATCTTCGAGACAGAAATCGTCTAAAGGCAAGAAGAAATGAGTCAGCGGCCATGTCTGACACAAGCTGTAGGTGTAATGATCGGGTGACTCCGCAGGTGATCAAAAGTAGTAAGATTTTTGAGGCTTGTCTAGATTTTTAACACATATTGGACCCGCGAATCCCAAACCACATAATACTGAAAATGGAGGGGATTCCGTTATTCGGTCCTTTGGTAAAGGTGTTGTGATTTGATCTGCTGGTCTAGAAAGATATTTCTTTCAAATAAGACATCTTTTAATGATGCTTTTTACTGTCTGCCCTTGGAGATCCAATATATAGAACGAATTTTCGATAACGTCATTTAAGTTCCTGCATGCATCACTTTTTCATGATCTCTTTGTACAAGGAGTGTCGTTAACCGTGAATATTTTGTAAGATTATTGGGTGCTTTTCCTCCAAAGAAAGATTGCTGAATTCCACTCTGCCACTAAAGCGAATAATTTCATTTCCATCGATATATGGAACATAATTGAAAAGGGGTGAACATTTATCAACATGATTTCCATTTATTAGGTTTTGAAACTCATTTTTGTCAAATAGTTTTTGTTCGCTCCTTATTAGAAAATTTTCAGCTTCTGTCAACTCTTCTGCAGTTAGTGAACCATGAGCTTTACTAGATTTTTTTAACTTCGTTATAAACCATTTAAGTAAGGCAGGGATTCTTACTAATTTCTCGAAGCTACTAATTTTTTCTATATCTATTTGATTTTTAAGTTCTTCATTAACACATGCACATTGCAATATATCAGGATTCTTTCAATATTCTAGCTGGTCTTCATCAATGACTTCAATAGTTTTTGGACAAAATTCTGGTGGAAGGCTAAGCCACTTTGACCAGAAAAGCCATACTGGATCACTGATTGGTTCAGAAAGTTTTGTTCCTCTCGAAACAAAATCCGCGGGGTTGTCCACTCCGGGGCAGTGACGCCAATTTGTAGGTGAAGTAAGCTTTTGGATCTCTTCTACTCGATTTTTGAAAAAGGGTTTAAATTTTGATTATGCCCTCTAATCCAAAAATAAGTGATTTTTGAGTCAATCCAAAAAACACTAGGCATATTTATGTTCAACGCCTACAAAATGTTGCAGCTCAATCTTGCGGAGCACAAATGCGGCCACCAGTTCCAATTTCGGTAACGTGAGAGTTCTTAAGGGTGCTACGCGATTTTTAGAAGCCACAAGAATAGTTTGAATGTTTTCATCTGTAGTTGTTGCCGCAAGTAGGCAACACTGCCATAGGCTGACATACTTGTATCCGAGAAAATATGTAGTTTTAAATTAGCAATATTGATATCAACAATTTCGAAAAAACAAAAACGGGGAATCAATGATTGCACTTTTAAAAATTTCTATTGCTTCTAGTGTTGTGGATAAGGGTTGCTCAACAGAGCTGATACTTCCTATGATGTCATCAACATAAACGTTTTTGCTAAGAAAATTTACAGTCTTCGGATACTTTGTGACATAACCTTTCAAATGATATTTTATTGTATCTGCCAACAGAAATGGACTACAATTGTCTCCAAATAATACTGTGGTGCAGCGGTTCTCAACCTTTTAACGTCACCCCCCCCAACAAAGGCTATCTTACGGTTGCGCCCCCCCCCTCACATTTTTCAGCATACATTCAGTTTTTTAATCTTTAACAATAAACATTTAGTCGAATTTTCTACAAAATAATGTTATCAGTAAAGTTTGAACACACAGGTTCAAACACAGGTTGAAACATTTTAAACAAAAATGGATATATTTTTGAGTAAAAATGAGAATAAATGAGTTTTCAAAAAAATTCATCACTACTTGCTCTTTGGTTTTTCTCGCACCCCCCTTTTTGGGGCGCGCCCCACAGGTTGAGAAATGCTGCTCTAGTAAATTTATAAATTTGCGTTCTTTTGGCACGTCACAGGGATCTTCACAAAACAAAAAACGACAGACATCTCTGTCTTCTTCGTGTACTAGAATCTGAAAAAATGCTTTTTAGATATTGCTTTTAGATAGTAAAAGCAACTGGATAAAGCCGAAAACATAACATCTGGATAAAAATTAGGGCCAGAATACAAAAAATCGTTTAGGGATAAACAGCCAGTATCATGAGAGGAAGCATCATACGCAATTCTCAGTTTACTGGTCACACGTTCTAATATTAAAACTTCTCTGTGTGGCAAATAAAATTTAACACAATCCTCATCTTCTGATTTAGGAACTGTTTCAATTATTCCTTCATTCAAATAAACCTGTAATACCGTTTTATATTCAAAAAACAACTGAGGATTTCTAATGAATCTCTTATTTAATTTAGCTAACCTATTCTGAGCAATTTCCCTATTATCATTTAAACACTGTTTTCTCAGTTTCCATGGCAGCTTGACCGTATACCTATTGTTTACATATTAAAGATCTGCCTCAAATTGTTTCATTACTTCATTTTCCGATTGATCAGTGTCTTGTTTTGTGTTTATAATTCCCGAACTCTCGAAGACCCAAACTTTTTTAAATGTTCAGATATCAAATGTTCCTCAATAATTACATTAAAATTCAGTGAACACTCTTTTCCACATTTTTTGTTCTGCAGGCACCAGCCAAAAAAAGTTTCTATCGCAATCAAATTTTTGTTCAGATGTTTAATATTTCCAATTATTATATCGTAATAATAGTCCGCTCCCACAGGGAGTGTAATGGGTATTTCATTTTAAGGCGAGTCTGCAAGAGTTAAATTCTGAAAAATACCAATTTCCTTAACATCACTGAATCCTAGGAGCGGGATATCAGAACCTGAAATATTATCCGTAACCAGTTCTTCAATTTCCAATTTAGAACTTGACGAATTCTTATTTTCTAATTTAAGTTTCACAACATCGTAAGTTTTCCTGATAGGCTCTTCGCTACCAAAGGTAAACACTGATAAATTTTCCTGTCGGATGGCATTTAATTTCAAACTATCAGAAACAGATTTTAATACAAATGTTTCTGTAGTGCCCGTAGCTAATAATAGGCGAATAATTACCTCTTTATTTTTGTTTTTTGCCTTCACACTGCATATTTGTAAAAGAACCTTATTCTTTTTGGCACAGGAAATGGCTGTTACAAATTTCTTACTTGGATGTGCATTTGTTAATTTTGAATTTATTGAGTCCACTTGTTTATCGGAGTGATTTTCATGACTCATCAAATTACTTTTAAGAGGCATTGCAAGAGCAAATCGGGCAAAAAAAGGAACAAGTTTTCATCACCGTCTCATAATTTCATGATTTTTTTTTTCTTGTGTTGCCTTACCCAAGGAAAGAACAAATATGAAATATTTTTGATTTTTCTCTTTTAGTTTTGGAGTTATGGGGGTCGAAGTACCCCAGGGAAGTGACGTAGAATCAATTTAGGGCCAATTTAGGACTGGTACAGAGGTGCTTCAGAGGATTTTTTCATTTTATCCTATAATATACCTTGGATATTAACATCTCAAATTGAAAATTCATTCGAAAATAGTCAGAGCCCACAAATTCCCCCAATTTCATAAAAAATACATATTTAAGAATGCTTTAAATCTTGGCTCCGACGTGATACAGAAAATATTTTTTCACAGTGCATTTATATGTTTTCATTTAAAGAGAATCAAATGTTAAAAAATTTTCAAGGCCCCCTGTGCCGTACGGTACGGGACCCCAAACATGGTTCTTAACGCTAATTTATGCAATTTCGAAGCATTGGTACTGCTGAAGCCGACTTCCCACAGGAGAACTATTGGCATGCAGGTGTCGTATCAACATAGTAGTTTCATAGTATGAAAAAACATTTTTTGAAGGCACAACTGTTTCCAAGAAAAATCCTAAAAAGTACCTTCCTATTTGGGACATTCCACTGGCACGCATGGGGGCATTTCGGAGTTACATTTAGAAGTCTAATCCATTGAAGCAATATTGAAAATGAGACTTATGCTGCATGCATCACAAATAAATCCTCCATATATCACAAATAGTTCTTTTAGGGGGGCACTCATAAGAATTGCATTACGCTGTATGGGGATCTCCGTAACTACTGAACCGATTCGAAATTTTTTTTCACTGATAGAAAGCTACAGTCTTCCTGAGTGCTATAGGCTACCTTTCAGCATGCAGCATAACTAGTCCTTTTACAGGGACACTCTCAAGTATTCTAATACATTACGCTATATGGACATCGCTGTAACTACTGAACAGACTCTATAATAAAACTAAGTAACCAGAGAATTTGTCCTTGAGAATTTTGTTGTAAAATAGCATACAAGTCAGAAATGAATGATGTAGAATTTCAACAATTTCTATTATTCACAATATTACTTATTTTTTGTTTATATTAAATGAAGACATGGTATATGTACAATTAATTAATTTAGGTAGTTTTTTTTCCCATTTGGCGAATGGAGACAGTTACGACAATGTTTACGAATTACTTTGAGTGTTGCTGTAAATTATACTGCATGCATGCATTTTAGCCTATGTTACTCAAGAATAGTGTAGATTTCAGTGAAAAGATCTTTAGAATCTTTTCAGTAGGTACAGAGATGTCCATATAGCGTCATGTGCTAGAATTCTTTGAGTGTCCCTGTGAAAGTTCTAAGTTCTGCATGCTGAAAGGTTGCCTATAATACTCAGGAATACTGTAGCTTTCTATCGGTGAAAAAAATTTACAATCGGATCAGTAGTTACAGAGATCCCCATATAGCGTAATGTAATTCTTATGAGTTTCCCTGTAAAAGAAATATTCGTGATATATGGATGATATATTTGAGATATATGAAGAATAAGTTAATTTTCAATATTGCCAGTGTCGATTAAACTTATAAAAGTAACACCGAAATGCTCCCATGCGTGTCAGTGGAATGTTCCAAACAGGGAGGTACTTTTTGGGATTTTTATTGGAAACAGTTGTACCTTCAAAAATGTTTTTTCATAATATGAAACTACTATAATGATACTGCATCTCCATGCCAATAGTTCTCATGCGGAAAGTCGGCTTTAGCTGTAATAATTATTCGAAATTGTATAAATTAGCGCTAAGGACCATGTTTGGGGCCCTGGGGGCCTTCAAAAAATTTTAACATTGGATTCACTTTATCTAAAGATGTATAACTGCACTGGACAAAAAGTTTTTCTGTATTACGTCAGAGCCAAGATTTAAAGCATTCTTAAAACTGTATTTTTTATGAAAATGGGGGTATTTGGGGGCTCTAACTATTTTCGAATGAATTTTCAATTTCAGATATTAATATCCAGGGTATATTATAGGATAAATGAAAACATTCTCTGAAGCACCTCTGAGCCAGTCAGAGTCGAAACAATAAAGTGGCAGAAATGGCCCTAAATTAATTCTACGTCACTCGTATGGAGCACTTTGACCCCGCATAACTCCAAAACTAAAAGAGGTAAATCAAAAATATTTCAGACTTGTCCTTTCCTTGGGTAAGGCAACACAAGAAAAAAAAAATCATGAAATCCTGAGATGGTGATGGAAACGCCCTGCCTGATTTGCCCCTGATGTGCCTCAAAAAATTGCTTTGTTATGCTTCCCACCGCAAGAACACCTTTGTTTTGAGTCGCAAAATTTAATAACATGTTTAGGTTTAAGTCAGAGAAAACATCGCCCTTGTGATTTTAAAATATTTCTCTTTTTTTTCAATATTAAGTGTACTACACAATACCGATTTGGGACTTTGATTGCAAAAAACACAACAATTTGATGTTTTCTCATTTGTCACTGTAGTTATTTATTCATGCGCACTTGTAAATTCCCATTTAAGTGATTTTACAGTTCTTTGTTTAATATTTTCAACCATTTTAGGTTTCGAGAAAGAAAAAGTACGCTCACGACATTTAATTTCAATTTGAAGAAAATCTAACAGTTTGTTTATATCAAATGTTAAAGACTCTTTTGTGCTCTATCTATTATATTCTAAAGTTAAATCAGGAGGAAGTAATTGAAAAATTACTGGAATTAGCATGGAGCTATATGACTATGGTTTGAATCCCAATGTTGTCAAAGATCGGTCATTAATTTCAATATCGGCATGTAATCATTTCAATTTCGAAATATCGGTAGATTTGTAAACAGGATTTAAATTCAGTAGCTTATTCATGTGGAAGTTTATTATAACATCACGATTTCCATAGCGGTTCTCGAGAATATCCAATGCAATGTCATGGTTTTACTCTGAAATTTCTAAACCTTCAATAGAGTTAAGAACTGAGCCATCCAGATAACTTCTCAAGTAGTTAAATTTTTCAACTTTTGATAATGGAACATTGTCATTTACAGACACTTTAAAAGTATTCCAAAAGTTAGCAAATTGCGTGTAATCTCTGTAAAATTTTTGTATTTGTTTGTTGTTGTAAAACTCACATCTCTCAACTAAATTCGTCGATTCATTCGTCGATTGTTCACTCATGCTGTAGGAATTTCTGAGGTCCAAGAAAATAGCCCTCACATTTTAGTCAGCGTCGCACTCGCATACCACAATGTCCAGACTCCAGCTCGAATCCATAGGATGGTTAGGTTAAAAATGAAAATTATTTTAGCTGTCGCTATTTGGTAATATTAAAAAAAAATTGCTTCTCTTTTCCATCATTTTACAACTCCCTTTGTACCCTGCATTCCTAGCTACCTAACTGCCAGTCCTGCTCATCTATCTGTATTATTCAATTACGCCACCTGCACGCTGCACTCAATGCTTCATTGTCTTAATTTCTCACTACTAACATCTATTCCTCTGAAATATAAGGCATATATAGCTAATGTATTAACTAAATGCACTGTAATTAAATTACAGTTGCTTGTGTTCTTTAGCCATTTCGCTACACTTACCTGAGTCCTCTGTAAATATTGCCTCCTTAGCTTCAGCAATCGTTATGAGTGACTCTCTACTATCTAGCACCTAAAAAATGAAAAACAAAGTAAATATATGGATTTTAAAGCAATTTTTACTATTTAGTCATTCGAATGTCTTTTAATCTTAAACATTTTTTTACAATTTCACCCTGTTCCACTATTTTGTTTAGCATTTGACCTTTCCGAAAATGTTTTAAAATTCACAAACATGTGATCCCTTTTTCAGAAGTTAATAATTACAGCGGTCAGGGGCCTTGCTAACGGGGGAATGGGGAAGGGTATCTCCTCCCTCCCCAAACACTCGCAAATTCTGTTAAACTTGGAAAAATCAGATACCTAGTTGGCAAACTTGGTAAAAAAATTTAACGAAAACAATAATTTACTTTCTATTTCTGGTGCACTTGGCAAAATTACACAAACTCTGTTGGCAAAATTAAGAAGTTGTTTATATAGTTTATAAAAATAAATAAGTTGGTAAAAACCGATATTTGACGTGAGAGTTTATCGACATTCCCCCCCCCCCAAAAAAAAAAAATGTCTTGGCAATAACCCTGACAACGGCAGTTCGTAGTGCGGTGGCACGAGATCGCCTCCGTGGACGCTAAACCTCGGAAATTCAAGGTGGGGCAAATGGGGTACTTTCTGCAGGGTCAGATAACGTCTTAATCTACCACGTCGAATTCACTAGATCAAACCCGGGTCTCACTACACGCTTTCCCTTTAATGGTGACCCAACGATTAGTAGTGACAACGAACCTGCATTCTCCTTCTCACCTTCAGCGACAGATGGCGCCAGCATCGAACTCATCCATCTCTCGTTCTTTCAAAGTCCACAACAGGTCGCAGAATTCCCTAATGCCTGGAACATTGTTTATCACGTAGTCCCCTGTTTTCTTGAAATGACCCCAGACGTTCAATAGGGTTGGGGAGGTTGAAAAGAGGGGTTGTGTAAAAATAATTGACCTGTCTTTCTTAGTCGAACGAAAATGCATTTGAATTTACAAAATGAGTCAACATTTTTATAATCTTATTATTATAATCATCAATTTAATACGCCTGGGGGCACGGGCTCTCGTCTGGAACAGCCACGATACATATCAATATTAAAAATATTTCTCTCAAATTTTTACATATTTTGTATTTTCTAAATTTTGAATAATTTGGTGATTTTCAAATGTACTTATCCTTTTACTTTTTTCTTCAAAATAAAATTTTTGCTATGACAATTGTCTATGTGTTTTGATAATTACATAGATAAATGTTACTGAATTAAAGTGTAGGATTTTATCTTAACAAGTCTAAGCTTCAGGGTTGTTATGATTTTGCTCAACCCAAAAAAACCTACTTGAAAAAACCCAAGAAAAAAAACAACTGGATTTTTTCAAAATTTCAAATTTAATTACATAGATAATACATTTCTTAATATCAGTACACTACTTGTAAAGTTTATAAACAGCCCCCTATCTCCCCCCCACACCACCACTACCAAAGGAAAAAAAAAATAGACTTCACATGGCATAAAAACTTTACAAAGAAACTTTTTATGCCTATCTGTATTAAAATGAATAAGGATTTTTAACAATAAAAAATCATTAGTTTAAAAAGTTCTAATTAAGCACTTGTATATCACTTAAAATTATTACTAATAGTCAATTTATCTAAGAGCAAACCATGATTGGGGTTGTTATTGTTATTGATTTATACGTTTTTCATGTATGATTAGTATAATTATAATTAGTTATTTCTATTAATTCAACCATTTTTAATTTATCAGGATGTCTACCACAAAAAGTAAGCTTGATTTCTTGACCTTTTCTTGACTTTTTCTTGAAATTTTCTTGACCATAACAAATACGAAACTCTAATATCAAAAATACATCGTGGCAGGGATGCAGAATATGTTCTATCCGGCGTTCTAGGATTGGGGGAAATTTTGCAGAAAAATATACAACTAATTTTGATTTTAACAAAGAATTACAAAATTATTTGAGTTTTTCTTTTCCCTGCCCATTTTTAAAGAGTTTTTTTTTCAACTTTTTCACTGATCAGCCGTTTGCTTTCAGTTAACTTGGACCAATTGCTATTTTGTAATCATGTACGTAGCTTGTACATTGTAAATCTTTTTACATCTATGGTAACACAGAACTTATGAAAGTATATAATATATCATAAAATTTTGGGGAAATTGAAGTTATTAGTTATGAAACATGGGAACAGCGATAATTATAATTTTAAGTGGAATCCAAGTTATTGTTTTTAAAAATGAAAATGTGGAAAATAATCAAAACACTGAATTTAACAGGGAATGAAGGGAGAAAAAAATTACTCTTAAATTCAACAATTCTAACTTTTTTTGAGGAGAGAAGGTGGATAACTTATATATTTTTCTCAAGGTTTGAAGACACATACTTGCCAACTTTTGAAATTCCCAAGGTGTAAAACAACACGCACTTCACATATTGAACTATTGTCAGTTCACTATACAACTAATTGGCAGACATCATTTTTGATGATTTCTGCTAAATAACATGTAAATGACATTTTAAATGAATTTTATAAAAAGCAAACGAACAGTATTTTAATGTTTTTCTATAAAAAAAAAACACATGAAAAACTTAAGTTTTGTCTGTCACAAAAAATTAGAAACTAAGAATTTGGATGAAATGGAAAAAGCGTAGTTGAGTCGCTAATCGTGACCTAGTGCTTCATTTCTTGACCTTTTCTTGACTTTCGTGACCTTTTCATGATGGCAGACACCCTGTTTATAATTGATTTTTGTGATCAATTAGTTGCTTTAAGTTGTATTTAATAATAAGCAATTTTTTTTTCAAATATTCTGAAACCGCATCCCTTCCTCTGAAAAAACCCCGAAAAAACCCGAAAAACCTCAAAAACCCTGAAAAAACCCAGTGGGTTGGTTTTTTTCTGAAAAAACTCGGGTTTTTAACAACCCTGCTAAGCTTACATCTATGAAAGAGAAATTACAATTTGGTAGTTATTACAGTGATTTTTATGGAATAAATATTTAAAAAAATAAAGTATACAACTTTTTTTTCCTAACTTATTTTAAAAAATGTTTATACATTTATTAAATATTTATTTCAATCACTCTTTCCTTAAGCATTACTAATGCCATACATTTTCAATACTATATTTTCAATATTTAACCCTATAGCACCCAACTTTTTTTTAGCACATTTTCCAATTTCCGAGATTTGTGAGGTGTGAAGAATGTATTTCTTTTTCTAAAAATATTAATAAACCAATCAAAGATTAACATTTTACTTTGTTATCGCCAGGTATTTTTTGGAAATCAGACTTTTTATTCGAGAAAGGAAAATAGGAAATAAATGAATGCTAAAATATTTTTTGCGACCGTCTAAAACTGGATCGCTGGGCGTTAACGGGTTAAGGAATAAAATCCAATATGTGAATGCTTTTGGGACACACTGTAATGTATTAAGGAGGTTGGAAGGGATTTATGATTGAAGTTGTGTTTCAAGGTAGGGTAGAAAACAGGAAATATTTTCTTTCTTTCTTTAAGTAAACCCTATAAAAAATTCATGAATGTATAATACAGGGTGGGCAAAAAGTCCATAAAAAAATTTAAAAATTCATAAAACCTGGAAAAATAACCAAAATAAAATACGGTTTGCAGGTTTAGCATTTACAAGTCACTGTTTTTTTTTTGAGATAAGAAACAAAAAATCTGAAAACTGACAGATGGCGCTGGTACGAACGAATTAGGTGTAAATATGCAAATGAGACAGAGAATTATGAATACTTATGCTCTTGATCCAGAACCAGTTCTGCGTTGCATCTCATGTAAGTGGACAAGGACGCTGAGTGGGAAAGATAAAGCTTTATTGGTGAAGCTGCTTAAAATCAGTCTGAAATCAGCGACGGATGCACTGCGTTAATTCCGACTTCAGAAAAATATGAGGACTGGAAAAGAGCCTTTAACTGTGGCAGGCCTCATAAAGCGTGTTCAGCGATTTGAGGAAACTGAATCTTTGGAGGATTGTGTAAGGTCTGGACGACCAAGTCTAAGGCAGACACGTACAGAGCGCATTGCAGCTGGAATGGAAACATTAGAGTCAGAATCCACTGCAGGGACTAGCAGTGCACGGGAAGCTGGCAGATGCTTGGGCTTAACGCCATCCTCTATAAGTACATTCTTTCATGGAGTTCTTAATCAATATCCATACAAATTACAATCGTGCCATGAACTTTTATCGTCCAATACACTAGAGAGAGAAGTACTTGAGAGGTAGGCTCTCTAAAAAACTGAACAAGATCCCTCCTGGTTCTTTAACATCTTGTGGACAGATGAAGCTCATTTTTCACTCCATGGTGACGTTAATACACATAACTGTCACATCTAGGCGACGTCAAATCCACCAGTGTATACTGAGAAACTACTGCATTCCCCCAAAGTCTCAGTATGGTATTGGTTCACCGGCTCCTTCATCATAGGACCCCTTTTCTATGAAACACAGTGTCCAGTAAATGAGTGGAAAAAAGTGAAAGTAAATGCTCAGCGTTATTTAATGCTTCTGCGCGAAGAGGTTTTTCCATGTTTGATTGAAAAAGATGCGCTTTCTGCTTTTCCGTTTATGAAAGATGGAGCAACAAGTTACACTGCTATTTCTTATACAGACGTTCGGGGACGAGAGAATCAAACTGACGTTGGAAGTTTTCATGGCCTCCTCGTTCTCCAAATCTGACACCATCAGACTTTTGGCTATGGCAATATTTAAAATACCGGGTGTATCGATTCCTTCCAACCAGTCTGCCGGAACTGAAAGATGTAATCCGTCGAGAGTTGTCATGTTCAGAGCCGGACATGCTGCACTCTGTCATTGTTGGATTTATGACACCGCTGCAATCTGTTATCCCTGTGGTAGTGGACATGTGGTACACATATTGATATAATAAATGATTTGGTAACAGTATTTTTTGTTTACGTGTCTTTTCTTTCATTCATGTACACCCTCCAAAAAAAGTATTCGAGCAAAAGAGAAATTTCCTACGTTGGTTTTGTATATTCAAAATGATTTATCATTGAATATGAATTAGGCTAAGTATAAATATGACTTTCCATATTTCTATCAAGTTGTGCGTTTTTCAAAAACTCAATTATTATTCGCAGATCTAAAGTGGGAAATTTCTCTCTTGCTCGAATACTTTTTTTGGAGGGTGTACAAAACACCACGTATCGGCTATTTTTTTAATTATTTTTTTTCTTATCTAAAAAAAATTCCGTCACTTATCGATGCTAAACCTGCAAACCGTTTCTTTATTTTGGTTATTTTTTGGGTTTTAGGAATTTTTAAAGTTTTTACGGACTTTCTGCTCACCCTGTGTTATACAGGCATGTACTGCTGCGGAAAAAAAAGCACCCACTTGCATTTTATTCGTTCATCGTATAGCCAAGTTACATATACCAATCGCTTACGATTAACGTACACTTTAATTTTCTATACATAAAATTTGCATAAGGGGCCGTCTCAATATTTAAATTCGCACTAACTTTTTTTCCAATGGAAAAACCTAAATTTCAATTCATATTTAAAAAATTTAGGTCATTTTAACTCGGTACACTAATTTTCAATTCATTTGAACTAAAAATGAATGAGTTGTGAGCTTAGAAAATTTGCCTCCCCCTATGTTAAAATATTTTTTTTTCATATTTCAGCCCATATCTCATTTAATATTGATATTAAGAAGTTGGTTTTTCCCTCCACTATTAGAACTAAACTGCCCCAAAATAATTTACTACAGTTATAATTTTTTAATAAATTATTAATAAGTTATTAATATTAACTATGAATTATGATATTAATATTTGGAAAAAAATATGAATAGTAACCTAACCAAATTTCAGCGGAAATGTATGCAGAAAATGATTTTACATTGCCGTGCAAAATTTCAAGTTTTTATGTTCAGTAGTTTAATTTATAGTATGTCTTATTTTGATGAGTTAAGGGGCCATATATAAATTTATTAATACACAATTTTTCGAAAATTGTATAAAAATAATGTTAATTAGATTTCTTTTGCACAAAAGTAATAAAAGATAGCAATAATAAAAACTAGAAAATGTGGAAGCAAATAAATTGGAGGTTTTTGCAGTTTGATGGTGATTCTATAAAGCGTCTATTGCTACTTCCACTACTATCCCCCCCCCAAATAAAAATCTTGCATGTATAGAATTAGAAGCAATATCGTCTTCGTATGTCTTCCAATACAACGCGATATTTCTGTAAAAAGTCACATCCTCACCATTCCAGGCATACATAACCACAAAATTTGACCCAGCAGCGTAGCCAGGATTTTATTTCATGGGGGAAAGGGGCTGCTTGTCAAATTGAAAGCTGTTTAATGCTAAGCTAAATATCAAACTGTAATCTAAATGAACGGTCACATTTCATGTGTGCGTGTGTGCGGGGGGAGGGGGTGTGGAGATTCAGTTCTTTCAACCCCCTTCTCTCGATACGCATCAGATTTGGCCTTTTTTAATATTTCAAACATCAGGACTTTCATACTTTTTCAAACATTCAAAATAACATTTTGTTGACTAAATTTTCATCAGATGGTGAATTAAAAACCACCAAAAGTCTTATAAAAATAATTCACACTGAAGGCGATAACATTTAATAAAGAAAGTGTAATAAAAAACACAGTGATAATATTGAGTTGTCAAAAAGATAATTGCGTGTTTCACATGAAATTCAAACAAATAAGTTTTAAAAAACACTTTTAAACATGAAACCTTTATTTAAGTCGACCATAGCTGAGTAACATTGATGCTTGTAGTTAGTTGTGTTGTGGGATTAAGGCCAATTATCTGCACGAGGGATCTAGGCCTACGGGTGGGGTGGCCTCCGTGGGGGGCCTTTTAAAGGGGTCCTAACCCGTATTTAATGCTTAAGTTTCGGAGAAAACCACGGAAGACTCCAAAAGATTATGTCGACGGACGCGCGACGGTACCTGAACCCGGGACCTTCACACTTCGCCCGTCTACCATTTCCAGTGACATAACCACTGTGTCATGGTGAGGCGCTTATAGTCAGAAGAGCAGAAAGTAGCCTCTCACTTTTGGCATCATTTCACTTGTCTAAGAGAACCTTGAAATAGTCAATAACAATTTGAAAACTAGAAAGATTTTCAAAATCGTCAGCAGTCGTTTTGCATTTTTTTTTAAATACCATTCATATGCATTTTTTTTTAAATACCATCATGTATACAGACCGGTGATAGATGTTACGGACCAGAGAAATTATGGAGTCACTGGTCCTTGGACCATACACTAAATGTTCTAATTTCTACCTCTGATATTTTTCGTACAAAAAACTTTAAGGCTAGAAACAGTATTTTTCTTGTAAATGCTTTTCATTTCTTTTAACTATTGCGAGCGAAATTAATGAAAGGCTAAAAGTTCGGAACCTACAAACAGCGTTTTTCGATTTGCTGAAAACCCTTATAATCGCGCGCAAAAAAAATTAAAAAATCGCAATATCTCCGGAAATTATCATGGAAAATTGGTGAAAATCAAGATGTAGCGTAACTTGAAGGTTTTCTTTCCTTTAAAAAAGTCAAAATAGGACGTTGCCATTGAGAAAAACGAAGCTTATGCAGAATTAAATATAAAGACGTCCTCTTATGCAAAAACAATTACTAGAAAATTAAAGTATAAGTTATTTGCAAACGAATGGTACATAAAACTTTGCTGTACGACAAACAACTGCCAAATAAAGAACAAGTGGGCGTTTTCTTTTTCCGCAGCTGCACACTATACACACATGATTTTTTTATAGGTTTTACTTTAAAAAAAAAGAAAATACTTCCTCTTTCCTACCCTACCTCCAAACAAAACCTAAATCACCAACCACTCCGAACCTCCATAATATTTTATAGGGTGTCCCAAAAACATTGACCTTGGATTTCAATCCTTAAATATTGAAAATATGATATTGCAATATTAAATAATGTAAATGCATGGCATTAATAATGATTAAGAAAAGACTGACTGAAACAAATATTTAATACATGTAAAATCATGTTTAAATTAAGTCTGGAAAAAACTATATGCATTATTTTTTAAATATTTATTCCATAAAAATCGCTACAATAGCTATCCAATTATAATTTCACTTTTATGCATATAAATTTGGACTTGTTAAGAAAAAATCCGACACTAGGTAATTCAATAATATTTGCCTATGTGATTATTATAACACATACACAATTATATAAATATATATATATATATATATATATAATTTTACTTAGTAAACAAAAATGAAAGACACCCAGGCCAGCCATTGTTATTATATCAAAACAGTATAAAATGCATTGTCCTCGTCAGAGGGGGAAATGCACAACTCTACACCATAGGTTTCAGACTCACAGCCTGAGATTTTGCCAAGGTAATGTGTTATATTCATAACTGTATTCTGCAATGAATATAACACATTACATTGGCAAAATCTCAGGCTGTGAGTCTGAAACCTATGGTGTAGAGTTGTGCATTTCCCCCTCTGACAAGGACAATGCATTTTATACTGTTTTGATATAATAACAATGGCTGGCCTGGGGGGTCTTTCATTGTTGTTTACTAAGTAATATTAAACACATGTTTTCTTTTAAGGAGCTTCAATAAGCGCTATGTAACATGTGGAACCACTGTATTTTTGTTTATTTTTACATAAAATTCAACTATATATATATATATATATATATATATATATATATATATATATTAGGGTGGAGTGAAAAAATGAAAGTTGAAATTTTGTGTTGGAATACCCACAAAAAATTGCGTACATGTAAGAACAATACGAGTGTAAAATATTATCAAATTTCAATAACTCCTTGGGCTTTCTACGAGACTTCTTTTTTTCAAAAAATTGTAAAAATCCTATTTTTTATTTAAACACAATATTACTAATGCATTTATTGTTTTATTGCATGCTTATAATATTTTTGTATTAATATTTTAAAGTTTCATTAATTAAATAACTTGCATTCGCTGTAACCATTACTCAAAAATAAAAATATTAGTAGGCAATAACACAGCATTACGGAATATAAGTATGAGATAAATAAATTATGATTGATTTCTTTTCAAAACAGTAAATGATTCTAATAATCAGTTATCAGCGCAAAGTTCAGTTATCACGTGGTTTTATTATTCAAGAGATAGTTATCGTTTATATGTTGACACAAAAAAGTCCTACTATTTCGCATACGTTTCAATGAATTTTGCGAAGAAATATATTTGAAAAATACAGCTGAGTACTTCTGATAGCAACAGGTATTAATTAATGAAAATTTTGTTTCACAATATTAGTTGAGTATTTGTTTATACATAGTTTTCAATAATGACTGCCGGTGGCACTGTGAGTGGACGATCAGTGTTACTCGAAGTACAGTTGAATTTTCGGCGCCCCATCAGAACTTAAAAATAATGTTTTGCCAACTATAGAAGATACTATAAAAGGTTATTTGTATCTTAGGCATGAAGTAAGACGTGAAAGATCCGGTCAAGAACCAAGCATTTCGTAAATATCCAAAATGATGGGAATGCAAATACTTGAAATTCGGCAACGAGCTTCGATTCCCACAGTTTCACAGAAACGTATCCTTCAAATGATTTGCAAGCATTATAATACATATCTCAGCCTTATCAGATATCCCAAAATAAAAAGAAATGAAAGCTACAGATTGAGTGTAGAAGTTTTTAAAAATGAATCAACGAAGTTGTTAGATATCGCAGCTTGCAAATGCCAGACATTTACTTTATGCTCTTGCCATAGGTTGAATAAGGTTCCAAATAAGGAACAACCGTTTCTTTTGGATCAAAGATTAACCAGAAAAATGGTTATTGGAAAGATCGATGTAATAGAAACAAATAAATTAAAAAGGAAAGTTGAGTGGAAAAAAACAGAAACGCTTGAAACGTCAAGAACGCAAACTTACTAAATGCATCGACTCTGATAACATTGATGAAAGTGAACCTAACGTTGCAATTCAAAAACTGGAAAAAGATTTTAAGATCCATTCTCTGCAATGAAGGTATCAACATCAAAAGCAGGACAAATGAGGTTTCCACTTCTAACTCTCTCACGGGTGTGTGACCAGTACGGAATTTCTGACAGATGCGCTTCAGCAACATTACAAGACATAGGTATTGTGTCGAAGGATAATAGCTCTACAGTCATTGACAAAAATAAGATTCGAAGAGAGCGACTGAAAACACGCGTTTCACTTCAAAATTCACAAACTGGATGGGGAAGAGGCTTGAAAAGTATATATTTTGACAGCAGAAAAGCCAAATTCTGTCACTTGAAGTAGTTGGAGACAGATACCATAGAAGAACTATATGTGAAGAACATATATCTATGATAGAGAGAGAGAGAGAGAAGAACCAAATTCTTTTTACATCGGTCATGTGACGCTTCTGGAACGGGGAAACACGTAGCGACAGCAATATGTAATTTTTGCATTGAAAATGAATTAAGTCTTGACGAACTTTTAGCTGTTGGTTGTGATGGCACTGCCACGAATACTGAAAGAAAGAACGTCTTCTTACAAAATAAAGTGAGACGGCCTTTGCAGTAGTTAATCCGCCAACTCCATGCGAATGGACTGTCTCTGCGTCACTTGTTCGTTTTCTTTGATGGTGGAACTACCGGTTCCCATGAGTATTCGGGACCGATAGGAAAGTTGCTAAACAATTGCGAGGAACTACCGCTTGTCAATTTTGAAACAATTTCTTGCATCTTGCCGGAAATAGACAATAGCGAGCTCAGTACTGAACAAAAATACTTATATGAAATGTGTCGGGCAGTTTCGTCCGGAAAATGCTCCCTAAATTTAAGTAGGCGAATTCCAGGAAAGCTGTTGCACTCGAGATGGATTACAGCCGCCAACAAAATACTCAGACTTTGCATTTCAACTGACAGTCCGTCTTCAAGTTTGAAAATTCTGGTACAATATATAGTAAACGTTTACGCTCCAGTTTGGTTCCAGATAAAAAAACAACCCTCTTGCTCGAATGGAACAAGGTATGTATTTAAGACAATAACAACATCTCGTTATTTAAATGACGATCTCAAAAAAATTATTGATTCTGTCATTCAACGGAATGCTTATTTTTGTCACCCAGAAAACATTCTGTTAACCATGCTAACTGATGAAAGACTGCATATAAGAGAACTCGCTTTCCGGAGAATTTTGAAGGCTAGAATTGGCCCCTGTTCCCACAGAAGTAAGAGAATTCCGTATTCCTAAACTTAACTTCAGTGCCTCAGACTACATTGATGTTATCAACTGGCATGCGTGTGAAATCACTGCACCTCTTATATTAGCGGGCGTATCGAATGAAAGTCTCCAACAATTGATCAGAAGTAGTGAGACGAATTTTAGCTCGCTCAGTTCCCGTGCCATACTCAGACGGTAGAACGTTAACCCATTTATGCCTAGCGTCCCTTTTTTGGGACGGCAATTTCGCTATCATTCGAAAACGTTATTTATTTTTCCTAGCCTTTATTCGCGAGTATTGAACCTCAATTCCACAAAACATTTTAATAGGGCCAAGTGGGATGTTGGCATTTCAATTTTAATACATCATGATTTTAAATGAAATCATCCCTTGTTCAAAAAGTGGACATCAGAAATTTATCAATGACTGCTGGTGTTAGCAAAAATCGAAGAAAGTCGCAAAAATATCCAGGCACGAATGGGTTAAGTTAAGATGGTGACTGAGGCTTCTTTAACTGTGATTGGTCAAACGGCTAGGATGTCTTCATAAGAGCAAAAATCAACTCTCGAAACATCATGTCATCATTCGAAATGAAAAAAAAAAAACTTCCAAGTGGTTTAATAATAGAATGGTGTTTGTTCCTTTGATTATAATTGACTATTAAGATTAAAGTAAAATAATGTAGTTACTGTTTCCTGTGTATTAATAACTAGTAGATGCATGCCTGGCTCTGCATTATATGGTTTCTTAGTATATTCCTTAGTAAATAATTTTCCTGTTCTAGTTTTGACTTTAAATCATGCATTCATAAGTATTATAAAAAATGATATAAACATACTGTATAACATCGCCCGGTAGAGGGCGGAAGATATCTTTTGAATGGGTCCAAATTTTACACTTATATTGCGGGTTATAAGTGGCAACTTTTTAACCCTATTCCATTAGTTGCTCACAAAAACATTTTTTCGCCCAATTTTGCTCCACCCTAATATATATATATACAGTGAAACCTCTCTGAGCGGCCACCCCACCGTACCGAGAATATTTGGCCGTTCAGAGGGGGTGGCCGCTCTCAAGGGTTTTATTTACTATTATAAGATAATTGCTATAATGCGTAATATAAACAAGTCTGACATATATTCCTTATTTAAAATGAAATTTAAAACTTATCTAAAGAGAAAATAGTACTGTATTTAATGCTTTCTTACATTTTTTGAAAAAAGGATACAATTTGTGTCTGTTTTAAGTTTTTTGTTTTCTCTGAAACAACCATTTTTTCTAGATCGTTTTTTACTTTAAAAAGCAGACCTCTAACCGATTTGTTTGTAACCGCTTCGAAATTTTCGATAATTTCAACGATTTTCCCAAAAGGTGCTTGTGATGAAAGTTTAGCTTGCTCGCCGTTACAAAAATCGGGAAATTTCTCGTCAGAGACGGGATTAGCGCTTGAAAGGGACAAAAATTCATTTGTAAAAAATTATTTGTATAACACCTAAAACGCCTGATTGTCCAGTTCCTACCTCAGTTTCCATGGGTGGTGAAATAGGGTTTCCACAGCTGGGGAGAATACAAAAGCGATAACAGATACAGTTCCAGTTATTCCTGGGTCTTATATTCTACCATAAATCTGACCTTAAGTTTTTCCGCTAAAAATTAAAGCGTGGAGTGAGTAGAATTTCCCGAAAAATGAGATGGCCGATCCCACTCGGTGGCCTTTTAGAGGAGTTCGGGTGGCCGCTAATAGAGGATATTTTAACATTAGGTCTGTGAGCCGAAAACTCCGTGCCATGTAAAATTAGCCGTTTAGATGGATGATCGCTCAGAGAGGTTTCACTCTCTCTCTCTATATATATATGTATATAATACAAAATAGCTAAACTTACGTAATATGGAATCCCAAGTAAAACATTAAGTAGTAGCACGTAATAACAAAAAAGTACTGAAAAACTGAAAACATGAAATAAAAATTGATAATCCAGGGGCAAGAAATTGTAAAAAACAGAGCTGTCAAAGCTAGAGAGAAATGGGAAGACAAGACAAGTGAGATCACGTGGGCGTAAGCCTAACTGTTCGATCCCAAGCAATGAAGTGGAGATGGAGTGGAAAATTGAAATGGAGGACTCCATTATCAAGTACCACTGTACTCACATTTCAATTTAAAGATAAAACAAAAATAGCTAGGTTTCTGCAGGCTACCTGACAAAAGAAGTCGCTTTACGTAACCTGGGGGTACGACCATAGCTATAAAAAAAAACAGCATGGATGCTAACCAAACATGAAGGAGGAAGAGCAGATAAGACTAGTAATCGTTGCCAACTGAGAAAATTAATCGACAAAAATAAAAATAAAAAAAAGTATGAGAAAGAAAAACAGACAAAATGCTGCCAAAACTATGTTGATTTATCAAGAAATTCAGTAAATGGAAGGGGAGGGTGAAATAATAATAATATTTTAAAAATAATTAAAAAAAAATTCGAGTATAGCTAACCTATGAGCAACGTAGTACAAGCTATAATAATTAGGAAGTACTAAGGAAAGAGGGTAAAAAAAGAAATAAGGGGAAAAAATATTGTAATTAACATTAATTATCATAATAATTGTAATAATAATATTACACAAGTATTAATTGTTATTAGTGCTGATAGTATTCTATGCAGTATAAGTAAAATTGCACTTAATACGGCTTATATATGCTACAGTAGAGTGAAAAATAAGAAAAAAAAATGAAAATATATCTCAAAAAGAAAAAGTACCAGTAATCAACAATTCTACTTTTTTTTAATGAATTTTTTTGTATAAAAAATAAAAATATATATTTTATGATTTTCTTTTATTTTTAACTTTTTTTTTAAATAACCAACAACGAACCCCATCCTCACCATCCAATAATCTAATTTGGACATACACTTTTATTTATCACATATTGGATATATTATTGATTTTAGAGTGATTTTTATTATTGATTTTACCAGGATATTTATATTGGAGAGCGGTTTTATATAGGTATGTTAAGTTATTGGCCTTAAAACTATGGCTACACAGAGACTCTGTTCCATATTTATGATTGGAGATTATGTTTCTAAAAACAGATGTGTGCATACAAGAAGTAAAATTAGTAAATGCATTAACATGAAAATTAAAATAATCTCTTTTATTAAATATATTGAAACATAGACTTTTATCATCATTAACTCATTTATGCCTAGTGTCCCTTTTTTGGGACGGCATTTTCGCTATTAGTCGAAAACGTTATTTATTTTTCCTAGCCTTTATTCATCAGTATTAAGCCTCAACTCAAAAAAATGTTTTAGCATGACCAAGTAGGATGTTGATATTTCGATTTTTATGCATAATGATTTTAAAAGAAATCACCCCTTGTTAAAGAAGTTGACATCAGAAATATATCTATTATTTCTGTTGTCAGTAAAAATCGAAGAAAGTCGCAAAAATATCCAGGCACAAATGGGTTAATATTAAGTTGTAAGTCTAAGAAGTTTATTGTTCTATTATCATTAGGATTTTTTATTAATTCTAGGGCTGAATCTTAAGCTATTGGGAAATTATCAGAATCAGTATAATTATTATCAGTGGCGATTGTAATTGCCTATTGCTGCATATACATATATATATATATATATATATGTGTGTGTGTGTGTTTGTGTGTATGCAGCGGCCCGCGCCGCGCTAGGCGAAAACTCGCCAAACTAATTCTCCGATAAAAAGCGCACGACACATGCATCCACTTTCAGTTTCGCGCCTGCTTTTCCCTTCCTATGTGTTCGGTCTGGTTCCTGTGTATTCGCTCGCTAGACACGTGCTTGTATTATGTGTGCTAGTTAGTAATGTATAAAGTGTTGTTACATTGTTATTGAATTACGTTTGCAGTTATGCCGTGATTAAAGGACGCAGCAACAAGCCGCTTCAGTGGTGACCCAGACGCGTAGAACAAGCATTTGCTCTTGAACTTCGATTTTTTTCAACGGATGGAGGACCACGTGCAGTGTCGCGCCGACCATTGCCAGCGCCTGTGTGCAAAACAAATGAAGCGTCCCTTAGGGTTTATTACCTGCCCCCTTACCTACACCCCCCCCCAAAAAAAAGTGGAGTTTTTAAAAAAAAATTCCAACCCTACCAGAAAAACGCTTTCGAGCAATTTACTTTATTTTTACTATTGTTTCTTATTATTTTTACCTACTTTTTCAACAAGCATATTTAATTAGCAGCAGGGCTCGAAATAAGTCTTGGCGACTACTAAAAATGCCGTGAGACTAGCCCAAATAGCCTAGATGTTTAATAGATCTCCCGGTAAGTTCAGCTTTCGAGTATTTAAAGCTTTGTTTCTTCCAACCTCGGATGTATTTTAAGGTTACATCCAAGGACGGATACAACCCATCGCGCTGGCCCGGGAAATTCATGTCAGCGGCGGCCTACTTACAATTTCTTCTAACACACGTACACATCACACATAAGTGTATATACACTATATGGCCAAAAGTATCCGGACACCCAGTGGCAAGGATTTAGAGCGACCTGAGGCGCATATTAATATGATGTTGGTCCCCCTTTTGCATCTATGACAGCCTGTACACGTCTGGGAAAACTTTCCAGCAGTTTTTGATGGCCATAGGAATTAACTTTCAGGCGTCTATCACAGCTGAAGTGAGTGTTTGCAGTGAGGATAGTCGATTTGGCTGCCTACGTTATATGCGCTCTAGTTCGTCTCAAAGGTGTTCTGTGGGATTTAGAACGGGGCTGTGAGAAGGCCAGTCCAGTTTTTGAACACCTAATGTCAAACCACGTCTGTACAAGCCTCGATGTGTGAATGGATCAGTTATCCTGCTGGAAGAGAAATGGGCCTTCCCGAGATGTGTGAATGGATCAGTTATCCTGCTGGAAGAGAAATGGGCCTTCCCGAAATATTGCCATAGAGTTGGGAGTGCAGCATTGTCCAGAATGCCCACATACATCGCAGAGTTCATACTTCCAACCACAGGAACTAACGGACGCAGGCCAAACCACGAGAAACACCTTCACACCATACTGCTACCACCAAACTTCACAGTCGGCACAATGCAGTTACGCAAAACACGTTCGCCGGGCATCCGCCAAACCCAGAACCGTCCATTCGACTGCCAGACTGTGAAGAGTGATTCATCACTCAAAAGAAGAGTTTTCCACATGTCCAGGGTGAGCTCTGCACCACTGCAATCGATGCTTCGCATTCTGTGGTGGGATGTTCGGCTTGTGACCGGCTGCACGGCTATGGAATCCCAAGTTGTTTAACTCTCGACGAACAGTCCTGCTCCTAACACTAACGCCTGATGAATTTTGGAGATCCTGAGAAATTTTCACCAACGAGGACATGCGATTGTTTTTTACTACCCGTTTCAGAGTGCTGCGGCTGCGTTCACTAAATTTTTTCTGCACACAACTCCGTTTTTCTGCAGTTTCACTGCCTAGATGTTTCCTCTTCACAATTACATCACTCACAGTGGATTTAGGCTTGTGTGGAATACCCGCAATCTCACTAACTGATTTCCCACAACGGTGACATCCCATATACTGCCACGATCGAACTCACTAAGCTCCTTTGACTTACTCATTGCTTCAGAAGCATACACACAACCTGGCAAACCACTACAATAACTTTTACAGCTTTCGATTATGGGCGTGTTCAGACTGCCACTTTCGGGTAAAACTTGAACTGCTCGAGTTTTACACGGGGAGATTGACATCGTGAACGGTTTTGAGTATTTAATAGGGAAAAAAAAGGGCGGCACGTATTTACTAACCTGTGGAGCCAATGGGAGCGAACAATAACAATAAACAAAGCTCACGTGATCTATCTCCCCAACATCCCAAGGAAAATCATTGGGGAGTTGGGAAACACTCGAGCTACTCAACTTGGCAGTCTGAACGCTTTGTTTATCTCCCCGAAAAGCTCAAATCAGGAATCGTGAACGGCTTGGGTTTTCGCCGAGTAACTCGAGTTACTCAAAAGTGGCAGTCTGAACGCGGCCTGTGCATCAAATTGTGTCACCAGCCAGAACCACTTTTTTAGGGGGTGTCCGGATACTTTTGGCCAGATAGTGTATAAATACAATATATATTAAAGTGACGGGCCCATCGGGAAAATTCCCGGATTCCCGGTGGGTGTATCCGGGTGTCCGGGCCTGGTTACATATAAAATTACAGAATTGTTACAAGAAAAGTGAAGCCTTTTTGTCTGTTTGTTCTTCTCATTGCATTATTGAAGTAAAACTTCTTTAGGTGCAACTAGGGAGTAACTCAGATTTTTTTTTCTGACGGAAGTAGCGCTCAGTAAAGGAAGTGACGTATCTTTTTCTCCCTTGCTTCTTCATTTGCGGAACAGCTCTCGGGCGTTCGTTCCTGAGAACGTCAACTGTACTCCCTGCGCGTTGACATTACTCCCTACCTGTTTTGAAGCAAGATCTTGTCTAATGACTCTGTTCAGTGGATAAGCGGACCGGTTCTTGACAGAGCCACTATGGGAAGCCTTTCGCTGAACAGGCGGGATCCTGCTGACTGTCTCTCACTGTTGTTACAGGCGGCGACCAACCCGTCACCTCCGATAAACAACGCCTACGCACCGAATACAGAAACTGGCACTACGGTGCATTCCGTGGCGCAAGCTCCGTTGCTTTACTCACATGCTTTCAATGGCATTAATACAATATTTAATGGAGTTATGAGTAAAAACTTGACATGATTGGTTGCCATGATATATACATATTGTTTGTCTGTACTTACATAATATGTAATCTTTTAATATTGCTCATGTGTTTTTGAGTTATTTATAATAATGAGCTAAGTGTAAATTTTTAAACAGAATAATACTTCGAGCAAAAACAGCAGAGGAAAACAAAGGTTTAAGAACACTGACATAGAAAAACGCAATAATAGACCCTACGTGCATTCGATACCAACCGACAGAAGAAAACACCAGTTTAGGAACACAGTTAAAGAAAAATACCACAACATAGACATTCTCGCGATTCAAACCCTACGGGAAAACATTTTAAGAAAACAGTGAAAGAATAATAGTTCAACACGGACACTTCCTGGATGCTAATCCGATAACCAGACGGAAGAACGGTTTAAGAACAAGGGTGTGTAACACCACAAAGAAACAAACACTGGCAGCAAAGGGTTTAAGAAAAAAATAAAAGAATAACAAATGGACACTCCAAGGATTCTAATACAACCACAAGACGGAGCAACGGTTTAACACGGGGATGGAACGCCACAAAGAAACGGACCCTCTCTGCAATCATTCCCAAACAATAGACAGAACCTGCAGTTTAAAAACACAGATACATAATAATAATTGGAAACCTACCAGCAGACGAAATCAACGCTGAAGAATACTTTGATAGAAAAACACAAAAAAAAATTACACTACCTGCATTCGAACCCAACAAACAGAGGAAAACATCAGTTAAAGAACACAGTTAACCCATTTGTGCCTGGATATTTTTGCAACTTTCTTCGATTTTTACTGATAACAGAAATAATAGATAAATTTCTGATGTCAACTTCTTGGACAAGGGATGATTTCCTTTAAAATCATTATGCATAAAAATCGAAATATCAGCATCCTACTTGGTCATGTTAAAATATTTTGTAGAGTTGAGGCTCAATCTCATGAATAAAGGCTAGGAAAAATAAATAACGTTTTCGACTAATAGCGAAAATGCCGTCCCAAAAAAGGGACACTAGGCATAAATGGGTTAAAGTATAATACTAGACTATGGACATTCCCCGCATTCAAACCCAAACTCCAGACGGAACAATAGTATAAGAAAACAGTGAAAGAATAATACTACAACATGGACACTTCCTGGATTCTAAATAATTATCATGAATTATCGGCGATTCTTACTGGAGATTTTAATGTTAATTTTCGCTATCAAGAATCTCAGCCGTCAGTTGATTTTTAAAAAGAAAAATTGAATCTAACTGTGAATACTTCTCGACTTCAATCAACAACGCGTTTCGGTACAACGATAGATCCCAGCAAACACAGCCGTATCGGGTTAGAGATGGGCCGTCATCGGCAGTACCGTTTCGATGTCGGCATTGGCATAATGGTAATTGGGACGGCGTCGGTTCTGTGCTGGCAAAACGATTTGGCGTAGGCAAATAAAAGTTGATTACGAGCATGCAACGGTCCGATAGCGGCTAGCCTTTTAGGGTTAACATGTGATTTTGGCGATGTACTGCACCAGACGTCAAAACCGATATCGGTCCAGAAGTGTAATTTCTACACTGAACGGTATAAAGCCAGCACAAGCAGCACATATACATTGTTATAATAATTCTTTTTAATTTATGATTTCAATACTTACTATTTACAATTTTTTGTGCCCGTAGGATTCAAGTGCCTCCTTCACAGGCGAAAAAAAGGAGGGGAAGGGGGGAATCATTCTATCTGGTTAATTTACCTGAGGTCCTGTCCAGGGTTCTGGTCTACGGCGCATCTGTCAATCTACAGTTTAGATGTTGGTGATTTTCTCCAGATGTATTGTGAATATGCGTTAGATAAGTTAACCAGTTTTTTATGACTTAGTATTGAATGGGTTTCTAAGTCCCCACCCCCACCCCTCAATTGGGGCAGTTTCTGTCTAGTTATTCACAACTCTGAAATAATTATATGACTATAAATTTCATTTTATATAAAGTGATAGTTGTTAAGTACTTCCAATTTAAAAAAAATAATAAAATTAATTAATTAATTAATTAAAAATAAAATACATACAATGCAGAACATTCAACGCTGCATTTTAAAAGTTCACAAAAGGAGCCCACCATGGCCGAGTGGATAAGACACCGAATATGGTTGAAGTCATTGGCGAATCCAGAGCCCCATCCCCCCCCCCTCCTCAGACGAATGAAGTTTACACTATAGAGCGTTGACTTGTTTTGTAAATTCAAGTCATTCTATAAGAAAATGTGACAAAAATTGTCTTGTGCCCCCTCCAGAATTTTTTTTCTGGATCCGCCGCTGGTTGAAGTGTGAAGGTACAGGGTTCAGGTCTACCGCGCATCTGTCAATTTACAGTTTGGATGTTGGGTGATTTTCTCCAGATGTAATGTGAATATGGGTTATATAAATTAACCAGATTTTTTAATATAGAATTGAGGACCAATCACCGTTGTATCCCCAATTCTGGAACAAAAATTGGGATATTTTATAAATTTTATATAAATTCAAAACATTATCTAATATTTATAAAATGAAAGAAATATGGTTGATTTTTATAAAATTAGGGAACAAATAATTATTATAATAACTGTTCAACCCCAATTTTATTGCTTATTAATTGTTTTATATATTGGAACAAACGCTAGAAGCCTTCTTCCTCTCAGCCTTCTCTTCTTAGGGCGTCGGTGCCCTGAGCGGGCACCGACGCCCTAAGGATTAACTCCTGTGTTTTTGCCTTACAGAAAATACAAAACAACAAAACTTTCTGAAATTAAATTGGATTAAAATAGTAGAAAAAATACCTTTTAATTAGTATTTCCATAAAAATAAAAAATATCAGTATAATTTATAGTTAAGGATTTTTTTTTATAATACATTAGCCGCTGTTGTTAAAAAAATAATAATAATAAAATTAAATAAATAAATAAAAGTTTTAATTCACTATACTGAATAATTATAAATTGAAAAAATAATAATAGTTTCATTTTAAAATTATAACTATGAATAATTAATTTAATAGCATTTATTTGAACAACTTGTTTGTCATGTTTCTGTTCAAATAAAATAATAGTAAAAATTACGCAAAAATCATGTTTTGCTACAACATTGTAAAATGCTGTTACAAATTAAATAAAATTTGATGCTCTTATCTCGTTAAAAATGAACAAAAGTAACCATTTTTTGCTGATTATAGTACTTTATCTTTCTAAAAATTAATTGATTAATTCATCGCAGATATTGAGTATAAACTATTTTACAGTAGAATAACACTAATTTGTTTTGTTTTTTTTTCCACTCGATCTAATTTAAAGTGAATAATTTAAAAGCTAAAATCTCTCGGACTTTCTTTTACAATTACCCCGTGTCCGCGTACACATAACATGTAGCACAGGCGCAGTGGGGGGGGTGAGGGGCGGGCGAGTGCATTCCTAGGGGCTTTCCACCCCTTGTAGGAACTACAGTATTACGCAGGAGGAAAAAATGGACCTTTCCCTATTCTTTGGGTCCCTATTCACGGTCAATCGAAGAGCGGAAGTTTGTTTTTTTTCGTTTGCCTTTTGTATTTGTCAGTGTCCTTCCTGTCCATTCCATTCCAAGGCTGTAACTACAAAAATCATCTCGCAACGTAAACTTTTTAGTAACGTGGATTTTGAGTTTTCTCAGAGCAATGAAGATGGGAGTTTTCTGCATTTTTCTCTGGATAAATTGCGATTTTTTTTCCTAGACTAAATGGCACTGACTGCAGCTAGACAAAAATTTTAAAATTGTCTGAATGTGGTTAGTGCTTTTTAGTTTTAAATAGGCTAAGTTCTTACGTCAGGTAGATCGGACTTTGCTGTAGGTTTCTCTGGATAAACTGTGATTTTTTTCTAAGGACTAACTGGTATTAACATCAACTAGACAAAAATTTTAAAGTTGTCTAAATGTGGTTAGTGCTTTTTGGTTTTCATTTTGCTAAGTTCTCACGACAGTTAAAAAGGGGTAAGTTGATTTTTAAGTATATATAAAGAATTTGTATTTTTTCTTAGCTAGATTTTTTTAATGTTATCTCAGGGACTACTAAAATAAGATGCAGTTCAAAACTGCTCTAATTATTTCTAAATAATGCGAAAATGAAATTTATAATTCAAATAAGCAAACTTGGAAACAATGAATAAACAAGCAGAACAATTAATAAACAAGCAGGACGGTATTTTTAATAAATAACTTACATACTGCATTGAAAAATGTGTCTATTTACTTAAGTACTTAATTTCATATTACTCAAAAAAAACAGAAAAAAAAATAAGTATATTCTGTTATAGAAAGTTCCTTTCTTCTACTAAAGGATAATCCTGTGAAAATTCAGTAATATAAAATATTTACTTAAAGTAAGTATCTTCTAATAATAAACTTGATTTTATTAATACTTATTTGTTTCATATATAGTTTAGCACTAATCAACCTATTAAAAATAATAACTATTATTATATAAATTACTTTACATCACTGCGGCTAATTTTGCCAAAAATACATAGTTAAAATCCAAAAAATACTTAAAAGTATAAACAAAATAATTTGTTTGTATATGAAAATGTTTAATTATTTTTGGGCTCCATTATGCCGGTAATAAGTTTTGGGCTCCATTATGCCGGTAGTAGCCAGTATAGTTCTAATGATAAGTGGTAGTAGCCAGATATTACAAATATCTGGCAGTATATCCGGCTTAATATTATATGCCGAGAAATAACATAAATAAACATAATAAATCAATAAATTCTAAAAACTAAAATAATAAAAAATGAGAAAAAACTAGGTTTTCTAAAAACGAAGCTACAAGAAGTTACAAGAATCCTCGAGAAAAGCATATTTCTCTAGGATTCCACATCAAGCGGGAGTTTTGATTACGTCATAGAAGATAAATGCTAGGTTATTACGTGGTTTTAATGCAGCAAAAGCAGCTTTACAGGCTCCATAGGGAAAATCGCGCCAAATGACTAAAATGTCGCCAAGCTTGGCGACTTTTGGCGGAATATCGCCAAATTTTGTGCCAAAAGTTAGTACCCAATCGTGAAGTTACCGAAGGCCTCGGACGAATACTTCCCGAGATTTCTAGAAACCCCATAGAAAAACAAAGGGAAAACGGAAACCTCCGTATCTCCGGTTCTAGTGGACTGATTATGATGCAACAAAAGCAAAATTTAACTATTAACGTAGAAACGTAGAATACGAATTTTAAACTATTTTAAGCCCCAGAACAGATGGTTGCCCCAAAAATTCGTTAAATCGCCCCCTTCCCAAGGACTGCACGTCCCGGGCAGTACAATCCCCAGTTAGAAGGCCACACAAATATCTACAGTGTCTAACCTTTAACCAAATCTTAACAACATAATTTTCAAATAATAAATAAAGATATTAAGCAAATACACACTCATAAATAGATAATAAACATAATAAACAATTACACTAATAAGTAATAAATGTAATAAACAAATACACATTAATAAAAACCAATATTTACAAATATGTACATTAAGCATGGCGTAAGTCGGTACTGAGTAAAAGAGAGTTGAAATAAAACAAAGAAAAGAGAAAGACAGGAAAGAACTGAGAGATGAAAAAAAGGACGAATTATGCCATAGTGACCATAGTCTAATATTCGAATAACTAATTACAACCGCAGTAAATGGCTAGCCGATCGTAATGAACAACTCTTGGTTTCGAGTTAGGTGACTTACGAATCCGTACAATGACGTCATTCACTCAGTTTAGGACTGTGTAAGGACCGCCCCACGGCGATTGCAGCTTGGGAGACAGGCCTTTCCGTCGAGTAGGATTCCATAGCCAAACTTTGTCACCTACGTTGAACTCGTATCCCGTAGCCTACGTGTCGTAGCGAGTCTTCATCTTCTCCGTGTTCAGGTTGATCCGCTCCCGAGCAAAATGATGCACGTCTTCAAACCGTGCCCGGAGATTTTCCATGTACTCCTCTGGCAATGAAGGCGTATCTGGAGGGCGGCCAAAAACTGGATCGGTGGGAAGACGAAGATCTCTTCCAAATAGCATCTGGGAGGGTGTGAAGCCGGTAGTCTCATGGACGGCACTCCTATAGGCCAGCAGGAAGAGGGGGATTTTCTTGTCCCAGTCTTCTTGATTCCTAGAGACTAGGAGAGAGAGGTTGTTTAAAATTGTGCGATTGAACCTCTCTACCATGCCGTTGGATTGTGGGTGTAAAGGCGTGGTCTGGGTTTTGTCGATCCCGAGAAGTTGACAAAGTCCTTTAAAAACTGCAGAGGTAAAGTTCGTTCCTTGGTCGGAATGAAATTGCAGAGGGGTTCCATACCTGGAAATCCATTCTTGCACCAATACAATACCTCTGCTACGATCGTAGCTTCTTGATCGGGAATAGGACACGCTTCGGGCCATTTAGAGAAATAGTCAATGACAACTAAGACGCATTTGTTGCCATACGAAGTTCGCGGAAGAGGTCACAGGATGTCCAGGGCAATCCTCTCAAAAGGCACTCCTACATTATAACGATGTAGTTTCCCACGGCTACGTTTCTTCGGGCAGCACGGGCGTCACAAGCTTGACACCACTTTTCGACATCGCCTCGAGCCCTAGATCAGTAGAAACGCTCGCGAACTTTCTGCAGGGTCTTCATTATGCCAAAATGGCCCCCAGTTAAGCCATTATGCAGATCTTCTAGAACCTTCGGAATCCTCGAACGAGGGAGTACTAACTGCCATCGGAGCATCTTGCCGTCGTCCGACTCCCATTTACGATACAGGACTCCACTTCTCAGGTGAAGCGAATCCCATAAAGCCCATTACTGTTTTGTTGCCGGACTGCAAGATGATATTTCTTGCAAGCTGGGCTTATTGCCGGACTTTTCCATAAACTCCACAATAGGTTTGATGTCGCTATCTGCTAATTGGTCCTCCCGAATATTTTCGTCACTCCAGGGATCTTGAGATGGTGCTGATGATGTAACTTGGCGGACAACAGGATGTTTCAGATGGTAATTTTTGTCCGCCCTGGAGCAATAGCGACAACTGTCTATGCAGGGCCTTCTCTACAAAGCATCTGCATTTCCATGAGATGCTCCTTTCCGATGACGTATCTCGATGTCATATACTTGTAAACTCTGTATCCACCTAGCTATATGGCCCTCCGGGTTCTTGAAATTTAGAAGCCAGGTTTAAGACGCATGGTCCGTTCGGAGCAGGAACTTTCGGCCGTACAGGTAATGATGCAAGTGCTCCACGGCCTTAAAGATCGCAAGAAGTTCCTTTCTCGTAACACAATAGTTACGTTCTGCCTTCGAAAGGCACTTGCAGTAAGAAATGACGTGTTCTTGGCCATCTATCTCCTGGGACAAAACTGCTCCGACACTCTCCTTACTTTCATCTCTATCCAGGATAAATGGCTTGTCAGGGTGAGGATACGACAAGATCGGAGCAGATGTTAAAGCCGTCTTCAGTTCGTTGAATACATCCTCACATTCCTAAATCCCTTGGAATTTTTGTCCAGCCTCGGTTAATTTGTGAAGTGGTCTTGCAAATTGAGAAAAATCCTTCACGAATTTTCCATAGTAAGTTCACAGACCGAGAAAACTTCGCAAGGCATGGATATTCTCAGGACGACTCCAGTTCTTAACTGCAGACGTCTTTTCGGGATCGGTTCTGACACCGAGGGTGGATATTATGTGCCCGAGATAACGTACTTCCCGACGAAACAAGTTGCTCTTAGATGGACTCAGTTTCAGGTTCGCCTCCTTTAATTTCTGCAGCACCTTTCGGATGTTCTCGAGATGCTCTTCGAAAGTCTTTCAGACGATGATGATAATGACGATGACGATGACGTTCAAATAAGCAAGACATACTTCGTAGGAAAGTCCTCTCAACACTGTCTCCATCAGACGCTCGAATGTAGCCGGTGCGTTGCAGAGTCCAAAAGGCATAACCTTGAACTGCCACAATCCTTGTCCCGTGGTGAACGCAGTCTTTTTACGGTGGTCGGGATGAATTTCCCCTTGCCAGTAGCCACTCTTCAGATCCAGAGTGGAAAACCATTCATTTCCCGATAAAGTGTCCAATGTGTCGTCTATCCTGTGAAGAGGGTAGCTGTCCTATTTGGTAATGTCATTTAGACGTCTGTAGTCAACGCAGAACGGGGGGAAACCATCCTTCTTCCGGACCAAAACTAATTGGCGAGGCCCAAGAACCAGGGTCGGACTGGCCTTTCTGCCCATCTGCCCGCGGGCAGATGCGCCTCCTTGTGGATTCTTTGCGCCCACAGTGCAACTTCAAATATGAAATTTCCCTCTCTCTGTTACTTTGTCACTGTTTCTTCGGACACATGTCGGTTGCAAATCATTCTTTATCATTAACCAAATTTCCAAGGTGCACTTTGCAGCTTTCAGCTGACAAAGTACCCTAGAGGCATGTAATCTTGAGGAGGGTTATGTTCGGAGTTCCCTCTTTGTAGAAAATGTTTCTTTGCAAGTTTAGGATCACGCCGCGAGAAACAGAATGAATCATCGTGCGCCCCTTGCACACTCCCCCACCCCTTGTATTCCTCCTTGCTGCTCTGTCCAACTTCTGGTGGTGCCAATTTGTCTCTCTATTTGCCGTCCTATTCTTTTTAAGTTTTGGGCTCCATTATGCCGGTAGTAGCCAGTATAGTTCTAATGATAAGTGGTAGTAGCCAGATATTACAAATATCTGGCAGTATATCCGGCTTAATATTATATGCCGAAAAATAACATAAATAAACATAATAAATCAATAAATTCTAAAAACTAAAATAATAAAAAATGAGAAAAAAACTAGGTTTTCTAAAAAATATTTTATTTTCAGTACTTTTTAGAATGTATTTTTATCATGTATAGAAAATGGGGAAAATAAAGTACTTCTGTCTTATTTTTAAGATTGGAGTATATTATTACTGGAGGAAATTACTGTGCAAAAACACTGTTTTTCAATCTTTGTAAGAATTCGGCTACCCATCCCCCCATAAATTGATCCTCCTTATGAGAGTAGTGTACTTGCTGTAGTACTGCTGGCTGGTTAGAAAATGTCCCCACCCAGGACCTTCTCTACTGTACTCACCGAGGTAGCGAGAGAAGTACAATACAGAAGGCCCTTCCCCCCACCCCTTAATTTTGATAAAGTAAGGAAATTTGTTATATTGATTTTCCAACAGTTGAATGGAGATGTCTTTTAAGAACTGATTTTGTAAGCTCCCAGAGAGCACATAAGCTTAAATCAAGCTTGACATTTCTTTGAATTTGACGTATTAATACAAGTTTGACAGTTCAATTGAATTTAAGCTTGCGGCAAGCTTGCAGGAGTCAATTTGAATTGTCATGATGGAATGCAGCTTGATTTTCCCTTTGGAAAGCGTGCGTTGATGGCGCCATCTGTGAAAGAGAATCGACATTAATTGTCTAGCCTTTCTCAAATTTGCTCAATAAAGTTGTGTTTTATTTTATTATCGCACAAAACCTGGACATTAGAACACGCAAGGGGAAGGAATGAAGGGTATAAGCCCCTCTGAAGTGTAACGCGAGGGGAGTTTTAGTTTTATTTACATCTAATTAACATTAATAATTCCATTAACTAATTAATTAACCCTAAAATAAATTTTAATATAATTATCACAATTTGGTTAGTTAATATACTTCACTTTATGGGTGGTAGAATGAGGCGCAATCCAGCCGCAACAAAATAATTAATCAGTCATAAATGTACTTGACAACAGAATTAAAAAAAAGATTCTATATTTCCAAATATGGAAATTCTTCAAAAAAAAAATACAATTATACTACGAAATTGATTTCAAAATCAGTCGTTTGTCTCTATTTTGGCCAGCAGTATTGCTCAACATGAGTATTGCGATATGGAAAGTTTTAAAGCGTGTCCTGCTTTTAAGTTTATATGATGCTTATTTCCCTATTAGTAGAGTCTATAAATCACACATAACATTATTTAAATTTTGATTCATCCCATGGAAAAATAAAAGAAACTTATCAGCATCGCCCATACTGATCGATCTGGCCAGAAAGCGGCGTGACAACAGCCACTTCAAACTTTAGTCATAGCTGCCAGAGGCTTATTGGCGGAACGGTTAGCACGCTGCCCTCCCACCCCATAGTTCCCGAGATCGAAACCAGCCGTGGACGTTTGATGGAAACAGATTAAAATAACTTAAAATTTCAGCATAGTGTGAAAAAGCGTGGAAAAATAAAGTATGTGGGTCGAGTTCGCCGACGGGCGCCCCATGCATTTAGAATTTTTTTAAGCTTGCTATGTCAAGCTTGATTCAAGCTTGCTATGTCAAGCTTAATGCAAGCTGGGCAAGTGTAAACTAGAACACTTGATTCAAGCTTGCATTAAGCTTACACGTTTGAAATTTTCAAGCTTAATTCAAGTTTATTGACTTGATAAATCAAGCTTGCTGCAAGTTTGATGCAAGTTTACTGTGCTGTCTGGGCTATTTATGTAACTTTTGAAGAAGAACATCAATGTCATTGTTATTTGTATCAGCTTTAGTTGCAGTAAAACGGTTCTCATTTCATGGAAACAAATCCCAAAAAGATTTGTCTTTTTAATTAAACTAGTTGGCTGCCAGTGGTCGAAACTCGACCATAAAGCATTAATTTTCTTTTAATTTCAGTGTGATTAAAGTTCTTCTGTCAAAGAATATGTCTCATCATCCCATATACACTGGAACCTACTAAAGTGACCACCTTGGCTAAGAGACTATCTGTCTTTTGTCACCACTTTTGTACAGTTTCACTTTAAAACCACCACACTTTTCTGTGACGACGGTGTTTTTATAAAAACTCTATCATAATTTGCTAAATACAAAGGCAGCTCCAGAGAATGGGTCATAGGGTCATCTCCCTCTACCGACCTTGGATTTCAAGCATTCAGTTTGCATTTTGAACAATTGAAGCTAAACTAAAAAGCTAGTGCCCCCCTCCGAAAATTGAACCTGGAACTATCCTCGGCTAAAGGCCCATTATGTTTGGAGCTATAAAATCTTAAAAACATTATGATTAAGGGATGAAATAAAGTCTGATGAATGATTCAAGTCTGCTTACTGAGGCGAACCACTGGCCATGTATGAAACCTTGCTGCCTCAATAAATTTGCCCCTTTTTTCGAATGATTGTCCTTAAGATATATTTACTATCATCGCAAATGCAGGTATATTTGGAAATTGAGTTTTTTGAAAGGATATGGTAAAATAGTACCAGAATATTTTCTAAGTGGAATTAAAATTCTTTTATTGACTGCGGTTCCAGTTCAAACTTAGCAAACCATAGCATTAAGATCTATAAACCTGATGAGCATTCCTGTTCCATGGACTAATCCTTCCTTTGTATTTAAGTTTCTTATTAGTATAATGATACAATTTACTAACTTATGTGGTGGCAAACTTTTTTTTTTTTTTTTTTTTTTTTTTTTTAGCCAGGTGCAAATCCCGCCAACTTCTTTTTCTGGGAAATGTTTAAAGAATACTTCTGAAACATTGTCTTTTCACAACAACAAAAGCGGAAATTTTAATCCGTATACAAAATAGTATTCAGATATAGAATTAAATAAATACAAAAATATGAATATACTAAAACGAAATTTGTATGCTTATTGGTTACATAATGGGGAATTTGTAAAAACGTGTGGAATTGAATAAAAATACGAAATTAAATTAAACTTCCAAAATATACAAAGGGATAAGTAACTATGTACTGGAAATCGCTTTAGGTTTGTAAGAATTTTGTGCAGACCACAATTATTTGGCAATTTTTCACTTGCTTCCGACTAACCGAAAAGAAAAGAAAAAGAAAAAAGAACCAAACCACTCACAGTCAAAGAATTTAAAAACTCTACTGGATAGTTATTGATTTCACTGTGATCATAGCAAATTATTTATCGTAGCTACGGCGATATTTTCTCTATTCATCAGATATTCGAAAGGGCGGATCCAGAAATTACTCAAGGTGGGGGCGATTCTGTACCTCAAACAGGGGGTAGAATGCGCAAAATCATTTCATAATTAACTCTTTAATTCCCAGCTCCAAGATAATCTCATAGCTGTTGAAGGAAATAGCTAAGGGAAATAGCTGAAGGGGGAAGGGAAATAGCTGAAAAATGCCTTCCCCCATTTAACGAAAGCGAGCTCTTTTATCACTGATTTGTGACAATTTAGAACCTCCCTTCTGCAGTAAGCACTCGGGAAGAGAGGAATCCTATTGTGACAATCCGAAGAGGGTCTATTGTAACTGCTTTTGACAACACATTGCAAACTGGGCAATGACAAAATTTTAAAGTAACTGTACGCTTTTCTCCCGCTTGACCGGAAATTCCCCCAGCGATTAAACCTAATTCATCAAAATCGTCCCGCCTCATTCTTCACGCTTGTTAATCGGACACAAATGTAAGAGGGGAGTGAATACCTCGTCGGCTACACTCGGCTATTACGGAAACGAAGGCACTCGGGTGATTTCAGTTATTACGGGCTCCAAAGAGTTAATTAACATAATCAATTATACCAATAAATGAAATTAATTATGTTATTGATAAAATCTATATATGGGTGATGATTAAAAAGGACAGGTAGTAGTACCCGCAATACACCCTTTAGAAAAAGGCTACATAATTTTCATTATACTTTATAATATATTTTAACGGTTTAGGTGTTGTTTCGCCGCGTACGTAGGGGAAAGGAGTGACTTCTTGCTGGTTAGCTATTTCCTGCGTTCCAAATAAACCAGGCGAAAAGGGAGACCGCCATTTTCACCCACACACGAAACGGACTTAGGGAAAAGATTCTTCCTCCCTTTCCCCGCTTGCTGCTGTGCTTTAAAGTGAAATAGAAAATTTGTCATGCAGGGGCTTTCATAAGCTATTTATTTATTTTATTATTAGATAGGCCACTTTTCAGATTATAACAGATTTTTGGACTTCGGCCAGGAGGGGGCAATCGCACCCCACCGCCCTCCCCTTGCATCCGCGCCTGATTGGAATATGCCAACATTAATGAAAGTTCAATCATCATTTTTAGGTTCTATTATAACTGACTTCAATATGTTATCTGACAGTATGTTTTCTGAAATATTTCCATAAACTTCATTAATAATATTATTTTCACTCCCTCTTAATTGCTGAGGTATTTCTTCAATAATATTATGAAGAAATTGTCGAATTGGCGCGTTTCTGTGTGGCATCTCTTGGATTCCAACCTGCCGGAACGAACAGTAAATATTATTTGCTCCTCCAAGGTTTTTCTACAGCTTTTAAACATGGAATTTACAATACTTCGCGCACTTATCGCCGTCTAAAAAAAGTCGCCAAGCACATTGCTAAAGCACATTTTAGTCATTGGCGTATCACCAAACTGGGGAATAATTCCACTCTTTGCAAATTTTGTTGTAATAGTTATAACCCTATAGTACTGCTGAAACTAAGTGTTGTTATTTCAAAATTGACACAACAATGGAACCATTGCCCTATTTGGCGCGAAATGCTGCGTGCCAAATTACTTCTCTAATTTTTTATCGTGCATTAGCATACTACACAAAAATTTTAACATTCGCACAAACAATTCCATTGGAACTTTAACTGTGCCGAATTTCACGGTCATCCGTTCGCGCAGTGCGCTGCGAAAGGGACACTAAGGCTTTGCTTAGCGTATTTATATATACAGTGGAACCTGCTAAAGTGACCACCTTGGTAAAGAGACCACCTGTCTAAAGTGAACACTTTTATGAAATTTCATTGTAACTCATAAAAATGTATAGGGGAAATATCCTGTAAAGTGACCACCACCTGCGAAAACTGTATAGTGACCAGATAATCCGCCAAATTTAAGTTTTTTAATCTGTCAAATGTGAGCACTTTCAACTATAAACTGCCTCTTAAATAGAAAGCACATTCAGATAATATAGAATGCTGTATCCCTTTTCAGTTGTTTAACACAAGATTTGATCTCAACACTGATTCTCTGTTCTGTAACACTTGTTCTCAATAGATGAATAAATAAAACAACAACAACGAAAAATTAGATAAATAAATTAAAATGGAAAACTTGCTTTAGTCTAGATTCTTTTATATTTCTGTTTATGCTAAAATTGATTCAGCGTGGTTTCCGGTAAGAGGTGTGTGGGATGCAGTTAATCACATATTTACAATTACTTTTGATGAAGTTAATCACACATTTATGAGTATTTCTGATTTCCCTTTACTTATTCTAAATGTAATACTCTTGCCATTTTAAATCTCCCATCTGTCAATAATGCTATTCAACTGTTTCTTAATTTACTTTGGTTTTAGCCTTTGTACTGCATTTTGTTGGCGTGTGTAGTCTGAGAATATATTTAGTTTTCTTCCTTTCCCACAGGATTACAATAATTTTGTCTACGCTACAAAAACTATATTCAGATTACCCCTGTGGCAAATCACATTTAAATGTTGCCAAGCATGTATAAAGCCTAACATTTCTTTTCATTTTTTCAACCAGGCGATTTATTTGGCGACCGGCCCTTTTAGAATTTTGCTGTTACAGCACAGTGTGTTATCTAAACAAAGTGTTCTTCATGTACACTAGTGAAAATTGTATCATGAACTATATTTGTGCAAACATGAAAACAACCCAAGCATTCAAACTGTACTTTAGTAATATGTCAAGCTGCAAAATGGAAATTTATATTTTTTATTCATATTTATTATTTTTTATTATTCATCGTGACCAAGAAGTATTAAAATACATATTGAAACATAAGCACAGAGGGTGTTTACACATTTTTAGAACGATTTCGATAAAGAATTAAAAAAAAGGTAAATGTTTCAGAATAAAAATTTTTGGTAACAGATTATTATTTGAAATGAGAAATATCGTCTGCTACTTTTAAATTTATTTTTCTTTCAAAATGCCATATGTAAACAAGCTGTGGATTGATGGATATGTTTTCGCGCTTTCTGAAGAGAAATATTCTTATTCCATAATTCAAAAACGTTGTGAAATGCATGGTATTAAAATTTCTAAGTGTAAAATAAGCAACATTATTAATCGGTAAGGTAAAAACCGTCAAACATCGTTTCTACATGTAAAGAAGACTCCAAACGAATATCCGATAAAGGTATGTACTGTTTCAAACGTTTCTAAAGTGAAATCGCTGGTAACAAAAGAAAATCCGCCAACCCAGAGATCAATTGCAAAGTCTTTTGATACATCTGTAGCAACAATAGATAAAATAATAAACCAAGATTTACAACTTAAAAAAGCTAAAAAACATAATGTTCACCAGCTTTGTCAGAGACATATGGCTCAACACAAGTCATATTTCGAAAACTACCACTGCATTCCTTGAAAAAATGAAGACTGATACAGGTATTGCATATATCCCAGCAAGCGCACACACGTATATATTACGTATTCCCGATGTCGAAATGTCGAAAATAGGTCGAGGAAAAATTACAGCAAAAAATAGCGTTTAAAAGAGATCAAACATACATTGTGTTGTCGACGTTTTAAAGAGCCGTTGTATGCTGGTCAGGGAGGCGACTATCTTCGACTGTTAATGTTTGTCACCCCCACCAGGTCTATAATCCGCCAATATATCGCCGATTTTCCGCTCATAGCTTCGGCGATCTGGAGAGACCCCCCAGCCAGCCAAGAAGAAAAAGATGGAGCACCGAGAAATTTTTTCAGCTTAGTTAATAGTCAGTTTAACGTCGAATAAACAGTGCAGGGGAGACAAACGTTACCGTGTCCTTTCACACGACCTTTGACCTGTCCACCCCACGCGATTTCTCAGAATTTTGGAGAACGCTGAAGTCACGTCACAGATGCCTTTTTTTTTCTTCTTTTTGTGTGTGTATTCCGTCGTGGTTCGCTTCGCAGTTTTTTTATGCAAGGGCAGATCTAGCTTCATTTTCATCGCGTGGTCACTGGCTGAGCTGCTGCGCTGCACAGAAAAGTACATTTTCGATAGTTTTAACTATAAAAGTGGATATTTTTCAAGAATCTCTTGGAATATTTTCAAGTTTAATGCTAACACGATTTATCGTTAGCTTGACATGTATTAATAAGTTTGTCTGGCTCTCTTTAAATTGTGTTGGCCGGTGTTGTTAAAGTTTGTCGGGGTAACTACTAATTTTAATTTCGGCTGTCAAAATTTTAGAGGTGAGTTACATAATTACTTAACTAATACTTATGTGCTTTGTTTCTTTTAATCATTTTCTTTTTAATCGCTAATTATAAGTCTTGTTATTCCTTATTATAGAGTGAAATATACAGGTACAATTACCATAAAATCAACTGCTTACCTTAAACATATAAAATATTTTTTTCTCATAATAAGCACGATTTTACTTAATGTGAGCTTACTATAACAAAAGTCAACCATTATTGCATTATGGCTTAGAATGAAATAGGTTAAGCTTTTTTGTGCAAAGGTAATTTTTTTTTCTTTTTAAATTGTATACTAATATGTATGCATCTAGTATGTAATATAAACCTGTTTGGAGTAGTAAAATTTAACAAATCAAAGAATTAAGAGAGATAAATAAAAAACTGTTTGTGTAATGAAGTAGACAAGATTTTTCTCGTGGGACGGGGGGGGGGACTAAAATTTATAGATAGAAAACTTGTTCTCATTTTATTACATGGAAAAAGTAATAAAAAAAAGCAGGCTTATTCGTCTAATAGGTCGTTCCTTGACGATTTCGTCGAATCCTGACAATTTATAAACGTTCTAATTGTACCTCAATTCTAGATAATTAGAGAATGTGTGAGTCACATACTATTTACATACATCGTGAAAGCATGGAAATTCAAGCAGTTCTTATCTTGCGCACATGCCGTTTAAAAAAAAGGAAACACTTTATATTTTTAAATATAAAACATTTTACTACTGGTTTTAGCTAATGAAAAGCAATTTTGAATTAAATGTTCAGTAATAACAAGTTTTAAATTAACTTCTAATCGTTTAGATAAAGTTATAAAATATATATTGATAAAAGTTTGAACATATACAAAAAATATATTAAAGTTAAAAATATAATCTTGATTTTGAATTGAACTCATAAGTAAGTCGCATAAACAGCAGATGTCGCTTTTACATATTAAAGGGTTTCCATTTTTCCCTGGTACATTTTATTAATCATTTTGACTGTATTGGGTATTTTTAATAAAAAATTATTTAATCTACTGTTATAAAGAATCTATATATTTTCATATACTGGTGAAAAAGTAACTTTTTTATATAAAATAAGTAAATTATATTTACTATTAGTAAAATTGCATTTTAAACTGTATTAGTTAACTAAATTTACTAATATTTATTTAATTTTTTAAGTTGCTTTTTCACCATTTTTCAACAATATATGAAATTACTTAATTGTTCATAACTTTGAATTTAACAACGCCCCCCCCTTTTTTTATTGAATATACCTAATACAGTTAAAACAATTCATAAAATGTACCGGGGGAAAAAGTAAATCCTTTAAAATGTAAATTAGACTTAAGCTATTAATGCGAGTTACTGATTAGTTAAATTCAAAAAATCAAGATTATATTTTTTCTTTCATATATTTTCTCTGTGTTCAAATTTTTATGAATGTATATTTTGTAACTTTATCAAAACGATCAGAAGTTAATTTAAAACTTGTTATTTCTGCATATTGGATTAAAAATTATTTTTCATTAGCTAACAAACTAATAGTAAAATGTATTTTATAGAAAAATAAAGTGTTTCCTTTTAAACGGCAAAAGTGCACAAGATCAGAGCAGATTGAATTTCCATTCCTTCACGACGTATGTAAATGGAATGTGCCCATTCTCTAAAGGTCTGGAATTGCGGCATAATTACTACGTTTATAAATGGTCAGAATTCGACAAAGTCTGTGAAGTCTTTAAGGAACGACTTCTATTAGACGAATATAAGCCGGTTTTCTCTGTCCTGTTGAAGCAATTCGACAATGTATAACGTAAAATCAATCACTATGAGCTGAATTTTATAAACGGATTCTGAGAATCTGTCTCCCTTCTCCGTTATAGCGACGAGTGTTCGACCAATGTCGGGGATTTTCTCTTCCTGGCGGTCACCCTTTTCCATTCTTGCGCCGTAGTTAAGGCTCTTCCTCAGACAGATCGAAAGAAGTTTCCTTTCCATGTTAAGCAATGGGAATTTTATTACTTCGGTTTTCAAGTAATATCTCGGCACTAAATTAATATTTTTAAATTTTTCTTTCATTGTTGTTTTCTTGAAAGACTTCTCACCTTTTCCATCTTTCAGATTTTAGAAATATTGCTTTGATGTATTTTTTATTTAATATTAAACACAATCATCTATCTACAAAGACACGAATTCTGACAGTCAACTGCGATTTTCTCAGACCAGACTAACTTTTTTGAAATTTGGTAAAGATAGAAAAATTGCAGTGCACTTTGCCTTTTCAAATACATAAGTATTTTTTATCTAATCCATAAATTTGATTTTTAGCGATTTATTTACACATTTTTGATGAAAAATTTTCAGATGTTTTCCACCCCCACTTGCCCACCTGTTGCGTTACCACCCGCAGAGAGAAACGGGGAGAAGGAGGAACTTGATTTACGACTCCTCGCAGAAAAACTCTCTGTTTAAAGGCTTGGTTTGTATTGAAAAGGAATAGATTTGTTTCGGATGGATGATGTAAATGGAGGGACAATTTACATTGCACAGTACGGAGTACAATTTCCACTTATATAATATTTAAAAAGTTTAAATGCACAAACTTTTTTAGGTGAAGCAGCTTCAACCTAAAATTGTAGGAAAGTTTATTTCTCTTTTGTAATTCCATATATATCGAAGTTTCCTTCTGATGTTCGGTAATCAACTAAAGCACTATTCATTACGCTCATTACCTATATATATATATATATATATATATATATATATATTTACTTGTATATAATTTTTCACACAGCTATATAAAATGCTAAAGAAAAGGACCTTTAGTATATAAGTAAAGGTTAAAAAGAAATATAAGTAAATAGTATTATCCAGTAAGTAAAAACATATTGGACTAATTTGTATGTGTGTGTGTGTGTGTATCCATGCACGCGCAATCGAATAGGCAAACTCACATCATCTAATCCGAAAGTCACTAGTGACCAGAGTGTTTGACAAATTTTAATCGAACTTGGCTATTAATCATCCGCATCTTTTTTTTTTTTTTTTTTTTTCCCCTGTAATTCCAACTTCCAACAATGTCCGCCTTCTTTTCATACTACCCTCTGATTGCAGTTCTACATCTTACGTTTTCGGGTCCCAGATGTATGTTTATACTTATCCGTTACAAAAGCTTCATTAGTAATCAGTCAAATATATTGGCGCCTTTCTTTTCCTTTCTGATTGCATGTTTAAACTTTAGTACGTGAATGCGTCTGTGTGATCCAGAAGAGGTTTTGGAAGACAGAATTATTTTATTTCCCCGTGAGACTTGTGCGCCAAAAATTCGCAACATACGTCCTCTAGGAGTGGAATTCGAGGCAATTGCCCCTCCTCCCCTCTCGGTGGGTCGGGTCAGGGTCAGCTCGATGGGACCCCTTTTTCGTATATTGTCCCAGGACCACAGTATAGCTTTTTGAATAACTCAAAATGAATCCCGATTTAAATATGATGACTGATCAAAAATGAAGGAAAAACATTGTTTACGCATCGAAATTTTGAAGTACGGACGCAGCTATAACGGGCATTATTTATTCTGTTGGCTAAAAGGGAGGAAAAAACAGAATATATTTAAAGAATTTGTTCATATTAACCATTTTTAAAAAATTCTCTGTGGTATTAATACATCCAAAAACATACTACTCACAAAAATATTTCTAAGCCGATTTGAAATTTCGCAATCAAATGAAGTGTTTAACTAACTCAAAAGTATTAGAATTTGCTTTTAGGATCATATTTAAAATTTTCTGTGCATTTAAACTTCTTCAATGTTATATCAGTGTAAATTTTACTCCGTGCTGGGCAATGCAAATTGTGCTCATTGATATTTAATTAATTTAATTGGGAGGATACAAAACTGAAACGCCCGACACGTGAAGATGCCTCTGATTACAGGATCTTGGCTCACAAGCTGATGAGCTGATTTCAGTGCAATTTATTTTGTTTCAAAGCTGATTTCACGAGTGTTTCTTAGTTACATTGGACGATATTGATTTCAACATATTGAGGCTTTTTTTTTTTTTTAAATATAAATGCGAGATTGTTATCTCTCACGGTCGCCCCTCGCGGGTGATACGCCGTCGAGAAGTTCAGCGCTCGACGGGCAAACAGGTGGACATATCCAAGGATTTTTAACGCCGATGATTACGTCGAAACTACGTCGACGGCGACGTTAATTCGATGTATCGTGGCTGGCTGGGATACCTTTTCAACATATTCCTGCAAAGTACCCCTTATTATTTTACATTTATATGTTATTGTTTATCGCAAATTTTGAATAATAAAGGCTTTTATATCCAGCAAAAACTTTTATATATATATATATATATATATATATATATATATATATATATATATATATATATATATACACTTTATTCGGTATAAGCTCGTTAATTGGCACCATGTGCTATCTACTTTTTTATTTTTATCTTTTTTTCACTTTATCAATGGATTATCTTGGGATTTCACTTTACGTAAGTAAGCTATTATATATTATATATATATATATATATATATATATATATAAATCAGTGATTTTTGCCGAAAAATTGCTTTAATTTATACAACAGCAAACTTTCATAAAAAAAATTATTTTCCTTAGTTATGGCGTATGAGAAACTAAAATTTAACATGCAGAAGTCGGACCAAAAAATCGTGTTGATCGGTGTTATTTGTATTTTAATTTCAGATTAGTTTCATTTAGTTATCTGTTTTTATTGTTTTCAATTATTGTGAATGAAAACATGAGTTAAACTGATGCTGAAACTGTTTTATAAAAATTATTAAAGTTTAATTTTCTTATGATTATTAAGAATCATGTGTACTCATTCACGATAAATTATGTGTCACTTGAGAAAAAAAAATTTTAAAAGTTAGAATTTATTTATTATTAAGGGTATTTGCCTACTGAAAATAGATTACACCTTATTTAGTCTAAGTCTTGGCTGTATGTTGTTTTGAAATATTGTAGATAAAAACATGAGAAATTGATGCTGAAGAAAATAAAAAATATTATTAAATTTTGATATCTTTATATTATTATTATTAAGTAAATACTTATCTATGATAGATCAGTCATTTGAAGATAAAAATATTTTTATAAAAAGTTTGAACTTATCTATTATTATTAAAGATCTTTTGACTATCGATGATAGGTGAGTTCATTTAGTTCAAGGTTTTATTGTTTTCTGTTTTCAAATATTGTAAATAAAAATGTAAAATAAGCTGATGCTTAACTATTTCATATATATAAAATAATAAAAATTGATGCTGAAACTATTTCATATATATAAAATAATAAAAATTGATGCTGGAACTATTTCATATATATAAAATAATAAAAATTGATTTTCTTATTATATATTATATGTACTTATCCATGATAGATCAGTCTGGAGATAAAAATACTCTCATATAGAAAGTTTGAACTTATTTATTATTAAAGATCCTTTGATTTTCGACGAGAAATGGGTTCATTTAGTTCATCAGATTAAAGTTTATTATTTTCGAATAATGCGATTAAAAACATGAGATAATTTTCTGAAACTGCTTTATAAGAAGGTATTAAATTTTGATTCTCTTATTGTTATTAAAAATCATTTGTGTGTCCACGATAGGTCAAATTTATTTGAGGATACAATTATTCTTATGAAAAGTTAAATTAATTTATTATTATTAAAGTTCATTTGCTACTGATGATAACCACAGTTTCATTAAGTTAGGAAAAAAACTATGTTTTTTTACTGTTCCCATTTTTTTTACAAAAACTTTAGAAACTGATGCTGAATTTATTTTTAGTAAGTTATGAAGCAATGATCACAATTTCGTGCCAAAGACTGTTTTTTTAAATGCATTAGATAAACTTACGCTGATTTTATTTGTATTCAGTTATGTAGACCTGATCACAATTTCTTTTAAATCATAGCCTATTTTTTTTTTTACTTTTTCACATATTTAGTTTTTAAAAAGGAGTTAGATAGATGCTGAAATATTTTTTACAGAAACTTAAATATTTCTATTTTAATCCTTTTGTTTATTGTTATTATCATTTTCTTCTAAAGTTGTTATATTTAAACAGTGTTTACCTATCAAACATAGACCATGGTTCAACGGTGATTATTAAAAATAAAGGTGACTGTAATATAATGGCACTGTGCCGGCTTAGTGCCTATTCACAGCAATGCTGCCGTAATTAAAATACGAGCCAGTATCGTATCCAGGGGAAGGGTTAGGGGGCTTATCTATCAACCTCCCTTCCTCCCCCCCAAAAAAGACATTGCTTAAGGGTAGCATTTGGATTTACTGTACGTTTCGTTTAGGTAAAAAAAGCTTTTATTAGTCTCTGTCCAATCAATTTATATTCAAGCCATTTCTTTATCAATAAATAATTAAAGAAGCTGTACTATGGTTACACACACACACACACACATAACTTTAGGGTAACATTTAGCTATGTATTGTACAGGTTGTTTAGATCAAATGATTTTTCTTATGTTAGCTATTCTAAATAGAAATTTCTACATCTATACCTGTTGCATAACTACATAACTCAAATTTTATGGAGGAAAATAATTTTATACATTAAAATACGCTATGAGATTATGTATATTAAAAACAGTGAAAGTAAAAATTTACCTGTAATAGTGTTAACCAAGTAATTTGTAGAATCTATGTTGTATCATAAACTAACAGGGTTTCAACATTGAAGCAAACGGTATTCTTATATTGCTCCAAACGACGAAACCAAATTAGTTGTCTTGAACAGCTTAACACTAACCAAAGCAATTAAACTCTTCGAAAGTTCAATGAGAAACCGGCAAGAATGTGTATCCTAAAATGTGTATTTGATTCGTAATTCATCAATTATAACTCTCTCGTTGCCCAACGTCTGCGACCGAAATTAAAGACAAAAAGAAAAGAGATTTGTTGCTGCACTCGAAAATGTGCCAAACTCGCCAATTTTCAAAGCATCTAAGTAGAGCGGTCCCCCCGCACTATTAACTTCGTGTTTCGTATTTTATGTGCATTATATATATATATTGTAATTATTCAGCTTAAAATTTGCCTTAATAGCTGTTATATTAAATTTTATTATATTAAAATAGTTTTCCTTTTAGTGTGAAGCTGTGATTTTTGTTTTTCTCAATTGTTCTGGAAAGTGAAGTGCTTCTTATTTTATGTTTGTAAGGAATTTGAATATAATTACACACTGTTCATTTAGTCCGAACGTAGCTTATAAAAATTTACAGGGCCCGATTATGACCAACATGGGCAACGGGCATTGATGAGTTTGGGGGTCCCCATCTATAAAATTTGTTTTCTTTTTCATAAAATTTTGACATATAAAAGAATATTTCAGAACAACATTTGAAACTTGGCGCCCTTTCGAACCGGGGACCTTGGGCAAAGTCCCGAATTGCCCATGCGATAATAAGGGTCCGAAAAACCATCATATATATGTAAACAAAAGAGTCTGAATATTGAATAATGTATACTGAAGTGTGAAGGTCCCGGTTCGGGTCAATTTGCGGAGCTGTCGATCTAATGGTCTGGAGTTTTGGTCCGTTTTCTCCAGATGTAACGTGAATACCCATTAGGACCCCTTAAAAAGTCCTCCGACTAAGGTCCCAGGATAGTATTCTTCACTGCATCTTTTCAATAATGAGAGCGAAAAGTTTAAGCATGGAAACGCCGTTAAATGCTCATATGCATATAGAGTATTATTATAAACTCATTTAAACAAAAATCATATAAATAGTATGCACGTTTCGGATGGTACAAAAGGTCGACCCTCCTTCACCATGTTCCTGAAAAGAAGGGCAGACCCTTTGCACCACCCGAAACGTGCGTACTATTCTTCCGTGAAACTTGGATAAGCCGAATTTTTTGTCGATTCCTAGAATATTTTTAATTATCACTTTTTTCTGCGAGAATATATATTGTTCGGAATTTTTAGGTATTTCGAATTTTTTCTCTGCTCCTTTCTGTGTATTATTATACAATACTATATTATCTATTTTTCCACTGAAAAGAGGGCAACTCACAACTTAAAAGTATATTAGATCTATTTTATACCCCTTGGAGTACGAGGTAGCCGCAATTTTGTAAAATTTCCCAGGAGGGACCCTAAGGTACGTGGCGCCCCCTTGCAAACGTAAAAAAGCTCCCCTTTTATACATTTTCCACGCTTTGAGCTCGATATTTCGCCCCTTCGAAGATAGCACCCCGATGCGATGCTTACTTTACGGTGTCGGGCCGCCCCTGAAATTTCCAATAAATTATTAAAAGATCCTTTGAAAAGAAACATATATAATGACACTTATACACACCTCTTATTAAAATAGACAAGCAATTTTTTATTTTCTGTCTTCAAACGCATAAAAAAATCATCTGTACTACGTATAAATAATCTGAATTAATGTAGCCAAATCCGCGATAACAGTTCGAAGCTTGTAAACTTGACCCGTGAGAAGTTAGCTGACGACAGTAGAATTTTTTTGGCTAGCCATCTGGTCCTTTTGGGTATATAGTTTTACATGGTAACCCCCCCCCGCGGGTAATCAAACGGCGAGTAATCACGCCCCGCGGTAAATCAAACATTTAATTCAAGAGCAACGAAACAGCGTACAGAAAATAAAATTCCTAAGTGAACCCATTGCGTACTTTCTATTTTGACTATTACATGACGGTACATTTTAAAAGAGGCTTAACGTAGAAAAAGTCTTCAAGTATTTTTTTTCAGGAAAATTTTAGCAAAATTATGAAAAATTAATATAAGTTATAAAAATTTTAAGAATATCAAATTCATATTCTGTACATAGGCACTCATATACAGGGTGGGGGTTTCACTGTGGATGTAGCGAACATTTTTATAGCATACTGAACTCATTAGTTTTATTTTAGTTTTTAGTACTAAAATATTTGAAAGCACAATATTTACACTTCCCCTTACACCCCCCCCCCTCCAAAAAAAATCTTAACTGTGATCCTGCCTTTGGGTGTACGGAAAACACTTCTTCACAGTATGAAAGTAAAATAATATTATTTAATTAAAATAGCGAAATTTTATGCTAACACTACGAAATATATACAGGCACATTGCCGGCAAATAGTGCTGGTCCGGTACATTTGAAACAGTTCCACGCCGTTAACTTTTCTGTGCATGTCATAGACACATGGCAGTTCACCGTTACTAGTTATGTATCGGCGCATATGCTCTTTTCAGACGCTGGTACTCCAGTGACTTCCAGACGACGGCAATCTACCTTGCTCCCGGTATACGGCACTTTGCCAGCACGACGGATACCCAGCCGTTATTTTGAGGGCAGTTGTGTGTTTGCTGGGTTGACTTCAGATAAAGAAATAATGCCAGTGTTAACATTTTTATCATGTTACTGTGTGTATGATGCAAGCACTTCAAATGTGAAATTTTCTTTAGAGAACTAACAATTAATAGAGACTTAGCATCTGATGATAATATGTACAGCATGATAGGAAATTTAGATCGCTTGGTTTAAAATACCCAGTACCCGAAGCAGTTATGCTAGACCATTACTCCTATATTGTAATAAAGAAGCTTTTATCCAATGAAGCTTTATTTCTCCAGAAAATGAACCAACCAATATTGTTACTTTTGATAACTTTCAAAATTTTAAATAGCCAAAATTGTATAGAACTGCTACGTACATATCATCAACATAGCGTTGAAATTGCTGTAAAAAATACTTTGGGTAGCTTCTAACATTTATTTAACAAAATTATTCAATTAGAAGGAATGATAAACCTATTGTTCAGAAAAATGTGCGTAAAAGAAAATTAGAAACTATACAAAAATATGGTATTTTAAAAAATTAAATTAATCTTTTTAATTTCCATTCACAAGTGTTGATAAAATAAATATAAACTTAGTAAAAAAAAAAAGCACCATAAAAGTTACTTGTCAGACTATACAGCTACCTCGAACTTTATTTTTAAATACCTTTTGAAGTTGTTAATTATCTAGCGTAAGGAAGCTAATTTTTGGACTAAATCTATTTTACAAAATATTGCTGTCTTCAAAACTGTCCAAAGTTCTCATTGTAATTTACTGTGTGGAGTGTTTAATTATGAATAAATGCCATTATTAATGTTCAAGTACCAGCCTTTCTAATCAAATAATTTTATACATTTTTTTGTGTTGTTTTTGATAGTTTAATTTAAAATAATACTTCCCTTTTTTATCTAGTTTTATTTTCTCTAACCTTAAACATTAAATAAATTCATTAACATGACAGTTTGCTCGTATCTCATTGATTTTTTTAAGCGAAGTAATTTTTATGAATTTTACCTACCACTTGAGTTTTTAGAACAGGTTTAACATTGTTTTTGTTACTAGTAACATTATCAAAATCTTATAAACTTATCAGTAATCTTAATTTTTTTTCTTAACTTTTAGGAAGTGTAAAATGTTCTAATATTATTTTCATATTTTAACTTTGGAAGCTGAATAATGAATGCCTCTCCACAGTAAAGCTGCTAGAAAAAGCAGGTATCAACTACAAAGAATAAGTTGCTTATTTTGGAATAAAGTAACTTTGAACGGCTTGAAAATCTATAGCCTTTTTTTTCCCATTAGATTTTGTCAGTTCACATAAACGAATGTTTTTCATTTTCATTTTTTTTAATGAGTAAATAATTTAGCCTTTTACTCTAAAAATTGTTTTAGTAAAAATAAATAAATAAATAAAATATTGAATGCGTTTCTTTCATAACAAGTGCAAATTAAGAGCAAAACAATGTTTCAAATTTTTGTTTAATGAAAGGTTTATTTAGCATATATCTATTTTATCTGTCATTAAATGATATAGAATCAAAATTTAAAAGCTGCAAAAATCATCGATTTTTTTTCTGAAATGAATTTTACAATTAAGTGTTACTAGTCCGGTGAAATTAGACCAAAAAATAGGAGTGAAGTTACAAAAATTCACACCCAGCTGAAAGTTGGTAGGATTGTTCAAAATACCATCATAAATGAAATCTAAAAAGTCCTCATCCATCCGACACCTGGAAAAAAATTTACTCGGGGTCAAAGGTCACTTGCTCTTCATTTCGCCGTCATTCGTCGTACAGTAAAGTTATATATACCATTCGTTTGCAAATAACGCGTACTTAATATTAACTTAATTTGCATCAGGAGCCGTCTTCGTTTAATTCTGCATCAACTTCGTTTTTCTCAATGGCAACCCCATATTTTGACTTTATTAAACGAAAGAAAACCTTCAAATTACCCTAGATATAAAATTTCACCAATTTTCTACGATAATTTCCGGAGATATTGCGATTTAATTTTTGCGCGTTTTTAAGGGACTTTCTGCAAATTGAAAAGCGCTATTTGTAGGTTCTGAACTTTTCGCCTTTCATTAATTTCGCTCTCGAGAGTTAAAAGAAATTAATATTATTTTCAAGGAAAATATTGTTTCCATCTCTCTTAAAGTTTTTTGTACTGAGAATATCAAGGGTAGAATAGAATATTTAGTCCGTGGTCCAAATGACCCGTGGGTTCATAACGTCCCTGGTTCGTACACATGATTTAAGGGGAAAATGCAAAATGACTGCTCACGATTTTGAAAATCTTTGTAATTTTGAAATTGTTATTGAGTATTTACGTTGATGATTCTCTTAGTCAGGTGAAATGTTGGCAGGAGTTAAGCCTGCTCTCTGCTCTTCTGACTAAAAGCTTGAATATTACTCAGCTATGGTCGAACTTGAAGAACGATTTCCTGATAGAAAATTTATTTGTTTGAATTTTATGTAAAAAACGCAATTACTTTTTTGCCGACCCAATATTATCACCGTGTCTGTTATTTCACTTTCTTCATTTAATACTATCGTCTACAATGTGCAATATTCTTAAGACTTTTGGCGGTATTTTAATTTATAGCTAGATGAAAATTTAGACAGAAAAACGTGATTTTGAATGTTTGATAAAGATTGGGGAAGTCCAAAGACATAATGTTTCCGATATTAAAAACGGTCACATTCACGTCTGGAAAGTTGAGGATGTTAGTTTTTCAGAAATAGGACGTTGTATTAGAAGACATACATCTACTGCATCTAATTCTATAGCTGGAAAATATTTTATTTGGGGGAATATGGTAGCGGACGCAACAATACACGCTTTATAGAATCCCTATCAAACTGTAAAAACCTCTAATTTATTTGCTTCAAAATTTGATATTTCAATACTGGTATCTTTTACTGTGTTTTTGCACAAAATAAATCTAATTTACGTTAATTTTATGCAATTTTCAAAAATTTTCACTTAGTAAATTTATATATGGTCCCTTAACTCATGAAAATAACACATTTTATTTAATATAAATTAAACTACGGAACGTAAAAATTTTAAATTTTGCACAGCCATGTAATATTAATTTCTGCATCTATTTCCATCGAAATTTGGCTAGGTCGCTATTCATAATTTTTTTGAATATTAATTTAATAATTCATAATTCATATTCATAATTTATAAAAAATCACAATAACATTAAATTATGTTTGGGTCGTTTAGTTCTAATAGTACGAATGAAAATCAGCTTCTTACTACCAATATTATATGAGATATGAATTGAAGTATGAAAAAATATTTTAACATAGGGGGGAGGGGGATTTTGGGTGCTCATAACTCACTCATTTTCTGTCCAAATTTATTGAAAATTGGTGTCCGGGGTTAAAATGAGCTAAATTTTTGAAATATGAAGTGAAAGCTTGGGGTTGCTATTGAGAAAAAAAAGTTGGTGCGAATTTTCATATGTAGATGGCCCCTTATGCAATTTTTATGCATAGCAAATTAAAGTGTACGTCAATCGTAAACGATTGGTATCTGTAACTTTGCTGTACGAAGAACGAAAGCCGAAAAAAGTACAAGTGGGACTATTTTTCCGCAGCTGTACATATGTATGTAACTCGCATATCTCAAAAATTATTGGTCGTAGAATGTTGAAACTTTATATTTAGGATTGTTGTAACATCTAGTTGCACACCTTCCCTTTTGGTCCCTATTGACTGGATAGTTTACCTACAGAACCGCCCTAAAGATTCTAAATACATTACGCTCTATGGGCCGAAATTCATTAAAGCGTATTATAGAGGTATTAGGCTATTTCAAACGACTCAGAAGTAATATATGTTGTTAAGAGTTACAAAATGAATTTTTTCATCGAAAATAGTGTCTTTATCATTTATAGTTCTGCTACAGGAACACTCAAAAGATTTCCAACGCATTACGGTCAAGGACAGTTTTAGGTACATTCATCCGTTTCAAGCACAATACCGTCCTACCAAGTTAGGTAATCATCTAACACGTACACGTGCTTCTCTCAAAAATGATACCGATTTGGTGTACGTGTGTATGTATTTAACTCTCATATCTCAAAAACTATTAGTCGTAGAATGTTGAAATTTCATATATAAGATTGCTGTGGCATCTAGTTCTGCATCTCGATTTTTGGTTCCAATCTATCGTAGAGTTTATTTACTGGACGACTCAAAAGAATTTCAATACATTAATGTCTACGGACATGCCGACCAGATTGTATGGTGGATAAAGCACCGTACTACGAATTCGGGTTCAACTCCCGGCTATCGGGCTTCTATACCCAACTGGGCGTGCCTGTCATTGTGTCCGTCCCTTCATAGGGGGCAGCATTGTTCCACCTACTAAGTGCCCCCATAATAAAGTGACCAACAACTCCAGCCTTAGTATTGCCTAGAACCCCTTTACACACACAGGCCGACCGATCCGCTATCTTGAGTCGAACTGCTTAAGCGGGGGGGGGGGGTTGTTTTGCTTGGCGCGTTATCTCGTCCTTGGCGTCGTTTTCTTTACGAGCACGCAATCTTTCTTATATATCAGTTTATGCGCGCAGTTTTGTTTTTTAGACTTTTCTTTTTGAACATATTTACCTTATCGGCATGGTATAACTTTAAGAAAGTATTTTTTAACGTTTGCATCCGGAGACTCAAGAGAAAAAATTTAATTTTTTGTTAACATTTTTCTCTTAATTAACAGTTTTATTTATTTTGTCTTGGCTAGAGAATTAAAAAAATGAGAGCATTTTTGAAGTCAGTGATAAAACTTGCGAAATAGAAATATTTTTTCTGCTGGAAGAAGAGGGGAAAATCTTAAAAAAAAAAAAAGAAAGAAAGAAAGAACCATATTCCCATACTGTTTCCCCTCCCCTCTCCTTCACAAGAATTGCTTACATGTATATCAAGGTGCAAGCATATGAACATTGGAGGAAAACTGCAAATAAAATTCTGATTTTAACGGCTACTTTTTTGAAAGATAAGTTTCTGGCATTAGACACTTAGATTTATTGATCATTCTATCATCATATTTTCATGTCTAAAATTCATCTAAATGACGATGATTAAGTTTTAATCAGCTTAAATCTCTTTTTTTACATAATAGGAGACTTAATTAGTATTAATAATTAACATAAGACAATACTGGAAAACATTTATACTAATATTTACTTTTCACATTCTTTTTCTTTTTTTTTTCTTTTTTTTTTTTTTTCAGAGGGAGGAGGGGGTGGACTTTGACTTCCTTAAAAATATTTTAGTGTTGTTTCAATGAGACACCTTTTAAAACATTTAAAAGGACTAAAATACACACTGTGTATACTATCCAATATTTTCTTACTCTACAATTATTAAAAGTTTTAAGTTTTAGTTGCTCCAATCAAAGTTTATACTTTGACTTACACTTGAATATACTTTGACTTATACTTGAATATTTTATACTTTAACACTTCTTAGATTGAAATTTAAAATTTTTAAAGAATTAATAAAGTTTTTCATCTATGAGTAATTTTGTGGTAAATTACAAAAGTCCCATATTAATTTTATTTTGATTGCAAGATCATATGCCGCCAACGGTTTGGCGCGATAAAGATTAATCTATTTATACCTTAGTAATAAAAAAAATGCAAACAAACGTTGATAAGTTTAGTAAAAACAGGTAAATACACCAATGACACTGTAACATTTACGTATAATAACAGTAAAATATTTATGAATACAGAAAAAACAAACATTCGAATTCAAAACAAACGCCGCTTGGCGAGAGTTGCCGGTCATGAATGTCTGTGTTCTGTTAGAAGACAAAATCGATATTCCATTTTTTAATTTACGACGAACATTGTTATTTTATTATTTTTATGCAAGTTATATGCATGATAATAGCAATCAAATTTATTTAAAAATTGCATGCTTCCGAAAAGCAATCTTTATCGCAACCCTATTAACAAAAACACGTATAAAATAGCGTATGAAATACATCAATATAATAATGTAAATGAAAATAAATACTTAGGTTACCGATTTATACACACAAATGTAAAAATAAAGCTATATTTAAAACTTTGTTACCATTTACTTCACATAATCTTGAACTAGCAGACGAATTACAACAGAATGCGTAGCAAAATAAAACTCCATTTTTTTCTTCTTTCTGGATATGCCGGCAACGTAAATAAATAGTATCCTTTTCCGCTATCATCAGTACAATTTATCGCAGAGCATCCAACGATTTTGATTGTCCTTAAACAATCTTAAAACATAAGTTTTATAACAAGCGCCCATTACACAAAATGGCGGCTTGCCACAATTTTCGTCCCATAATGTGGGATAGGTCAGCTCCCCCATAGAGTAGTCTTAGTATTGCCCACTGCTTCCAAAGCAGAGGCCTGCTTTTTGAAAAAAAAAATGTCTACGGACATCTTCAATATATGACATCTGCAGTCAGTTACTATTGGTACATGCCCAAATTCTCGCCATTTGTCATCGACATTTAATTATAGAATGTTGACATTTTGTATTTAGAAATATTGTAACATCTGACTGGGTAATTTATTTACAGGATCTATCTTTTATTATTCAATAGTTTCAAATTAAACAGAATCACAACAGATCCGTGGAATAGGCCTACCGGGGAAACCCATTAAAGCAATCGCGCTAAGTATACTTACCTCAAAGGTGGCGCCGAAACGTGTCATATTATTACAACTCTTCCAACTTTTTGAATCGTTATATCTCAAAAACTGTGGCTCTTAGGAAAAAAAGTATTTAGGCATTATTTATAGATAATTATCTGATCTACAACTTTTGTCCGAACTAATTTTATGATAAAACTTACCGTTTTGCTGAAAATCGCGAAAAACCCGTTTTTGTGACCTTTGACCCAGAGTAAATTTTTTTCCAGGTGTCGGATCGATGAGGACTTTTCAGATTTCATTTATGATGGTGTTTTGAACAATCCTACCAACTTTCAGTTGGGTGTGAATTTTTGTAACCTCGGATGTCTAAATTGACCGGACTATACGCCAAGAAAGATATATTTAAAGTTACACCTATTAAATAAGTGTAATCACGTAATTGAATTTATGCAATAAATGTCGAAAAAAAATTGTTTCAAATTTTTCTTAGCTATTTTTTAAATTTATTCGAATTTATTATTTTTTATATTAATTTATCATTTAATATTTCAGTAAATTTCAAAATTAATTCTGTGCACGTGCTTCTTAAATAACAAAATCAACAATCTTCTTTTATTTGCCGTTTTATTTACCCTCTTTTTTACAATATCGGGTTTTTCAGGGACATTTTTGTTTATATTTATAATTTTTTAATCTTTATACTGAAAACTGTTCTTTCTTCATCACTAAAAATAGTTGGTTTGAAAAAAGTTTTAAGAGTTTTTCATTTCCATTTATGCGTACGTTTGGTGTATAGTATTCTAAATTATCGATAAAATTGGACTCCATAAAGTTATTTTAATTGCTTTTAAATTTTTAAAAATTTATTTTATGCATTTTACGAACTAAGGAATAATTTGATTTTAAATTTCTAATACGATGCCTTTTTAAAAGAACTGTTATATTTTGATTATAACTGTTATATTTTTATTAAATATGTGTAATCACGTAATTGAATTTATGCAATAAATGTCGAAAAAAAATTGTTTCAAATTTTTCTTAGCTATTTTTTTGAATTTATTCGAATTTATTATTTTTTATATTAATTTATCATTTAATATTTCAGTAAATTTCAAAATTAATTCTGTGCACGTGCTTCTTAAATAACAAAATCAACAATCTTCTTTTATTTGCCGTTTTATTTACCCTCTTTTTTACAATATCGGGTTTTTCAGGGACATTTTTGTTTATATTTATAATTTTTTAATCTTTATACTGAAAACTGTTCTTTCTTCATCACTAATTATTGTTCATGATAATAAAGCTGATGCTTTATTTTATAATGAATAATTTATTATACTTTTGGACATGATTATACACTGAAATTAAAAAGTAAATAGAAATATAATTGCTTATTTTAAATTAGCTTCTATTTCTATTGAAATGAAATCCTATTCTTCAGCTGAAATTGCCATCACTTAAATATCTTTCTAATTTATGTTGCCGTTTTTCTTGACAAAATTCAGAGTGTTAATGTGTGGTGTTATACTAAAGATATACTTGATTTCTCAAAATAACGTTCTTGTATTAAAAAACTCCCTTACATTATTTTAAATCCTACTTTGATCATGCTTTTTATAAAACAACTTAAGATAGATTCCTTCCAAAACTTTTTATTAATAATGTTTTAAAAGGTACATTGAAATTCAGAATAATTAGAAATTTGCTTACCTTTAATCCATAGTTCACTAATTTGCTACATGACTGATTTGCAGTACTGTGTGATATATTTTGTTTGCTTTATGTGTTTTGCTAAATAAATTTTTATTCTATCAGTAACTGTTGCACTTAATTTTTCTGATTTCCATGAAAGGAGAAGTACTTATTGAAATTACGTTTGTTCTATTACTAAATTTCGGTAATTAAAAAAAAATAATAATTCATGCATAATAATACAAAGAAAACTATGCTAAAGATTTAAAACATTAATTTTATTACAGATTAAACACTAAATGTCTTTTTAATTGAAATCAGCTTGTTAAAGAAATGTGTAAATGAAAGCTGAATACTAACTTTTTTTAAATTATCGGTGTTTAGAAAGTGAAAATTAAAAAATTTTTCGAACTGTTCTGAAAATCTTTTCCCCCTCCCCATTTTTTCTTACAATAAAGAATATCAAGCCTTAAAATCTAAAGAATATTATGTGAGTGTGTGTGTAAAGATACTCTTCTAATGCATTTTCTGTGATCTAGTTCAATTAAATAACTGCATAAACTGAGTTTAAAAAGTAGATTTTAAGAGTATATATATATATATGTGTATATATATATGTGTGTGTGTGTGTGTGTTTATGTGTGTGTGAGTGAGCGAAGTAATTTTTAAGAGCGAGAGAGAGAGAGAGAACATGAATAAATGAAAATAACATAATCTAGATAAAGTAAGCATTCCCGTGTTTAAGTATTAGCTTTGATATTCCTGTGTAAACATGAATGAAGTCTGTAAAAAAGTTGCCTGTAATTATAATTGTTGTCTGTAAAAAAGAAGCTCTACGAGTTCCTAATTTTCAATTCTGAACATATGCATGCACTTGGACTATCATATCATAAATGATCGGTAAGTGACTCCATAAAATTATTTTTATTGCTTCTTAATTTTGTAAATCCAGTTTATGCATTTTATGAGCTAATAGAGTAATGAGTAATTTCATTTTAAATTTTAAACAGTATACATTATTAAAAAAATTATTATATTTTTAAACAATGTATACGTGTAAAGATATGCCAATAAGTAACTGAGAGGGAAGACTAAAAAGTCTTCGTCTGATTTGGGATGAACGCTTTCACATACAATGAATGAACTACCACCCGTGACGTCACAAGTGAGTCGGGGGGGCCTGCCCTTTCGAGACGGTGTTGGTAATGGTCACGTGAACGGTCTGTGACGTCACGCTAAAGGATGGGATATTTTCTGGTCATCCTATTGAAAACAATGAGGATTTACTGGTCGTTTAACGCTGTTGTTCTCTTGTTTAAAGGTGTATAAGCGATCTGTGTACATAATGTATTATACTACAAACATCTTAAAATAATAAAAGAGCATCATTTTAAAATATATTACTATTTAAACTATTTATTTCTATCTTTATAAATGCCTTCGTCTTGCTGCGTTCCCGGCTGCAAGTCAAACTATAATAAAGGAGAAAATTTAACAGTGTACAGGTTCCCGCATTATGAACAAAGAAGGGTGGAATGGATGCGTAGGATTCCTAGAAAAAATTATAAGCCTAACAAAAAAACATATGCTTATATGAAATATTTTAATGAGGACGAGATTATAGAAGAGGATAAAATTCAGAAGCCCGATGGTTCTTTTTTGATTATGAAAAGAGACAAGAATGAACAGGCGCCAAATGAAACACCCAACATTTTCCCAAATTTGTCATATTTATCAAATTAAAAAAAATAAAAAGAATAAAAAGAATTGATCCAGAAGGAAGGAGACAAAATCAATTAAAAAAAGAAAAATCGGAGATTGAAAAAAAAAATGAAAAAAAAAAAATGATTCGATCAATTCTATTGAAGATCTTGCAGAGAAAATTACATGAATGCCATGTCTCATGTGCATTGTAGTCTATTCATTCTTATTGTGTATATAAATATAATTTTCTTCTTTATTTAAACTTTTAAAATATATTTTTATTTTTTCAGAAAATGTTATTGTAATATGATTACTTTGTACTGGAATTCTACATGTTATTTAAGAAGCGATATTTTGTTGAAAGGTTAAATATTAATTTATTTAAATTCTTATACTATGATTAGTAATTTGTATAAAAATTTCAACTATTAATTTTCAGTAATTAGCTTTTTAACAGTAAAATTAAATGCATTAATTAAAAACATGAAGAAAAAATATATAATTTTTTTAAATAACGTAGAATCAATAAACACTACAAATAATCACAGAGTTATTTGAACTGTGTTATATGAATGTTTAAAGAGCTTTTATTATTCAAAAAATAACTACGGATTGTGACGTCATGAGAAGAGAAGGCTCGATTTATTCGCTACTGGAAACTTTCCCATACTATCATGGTAAAGCCCATGAAATTCCTAAAAGGAACTTTAAATGTTGGAGCAGATATGTTATCCCGAAATCCAATATCAAACTCAATCACTGAAACAAATCAGTTTTTAAGTATAAAAGGAATTAAGGACAGACAGAATACCGATAACGTGGGACGTAAAAATTTTAAGAAAATTCAAGGGGTGTGGACAATTTCAAAAAAGGGGTTAATAAAAATTGTACTTCCATTTTCATTACGGAAAAAATTCATATTTATGGCTCATGAACAATTTGGGCATATAAGGGTTGAAAAAACGCTGTCTTTGATTTCAGCTATATATTATTGGAAAGATATCATTGTTGATGAATCCAGTTTTGTAAAATATTGCGAGATGTGTCAACTAAACAAAAATCTCATTTAAAAAAAAGAATCACTACCGAAAGTTACTAAAACGTTCCAATTATTTACAATTGATACCGTGGGTGAGTTAAACTATTGTAATTCCCCAAAAAAGTATTGACATGTTATGGCCGCTCATGCTACACAACACGCTTGGAATTTTTCGTCCAAAAACGTTATTACCGAAATGTGTGCTAATTGTTTGAAACAAATTTTAATATCCAAGTCACGGAACAATTGCTGAGTGTTAGGAATGCTGAGTTTAGCTCACCACATTTCAGAAGATTTTTGAGGGGATATAACATCAAACAGTTATTAACAACAGCCAACAGACTACAATGTAATGGGAAAATAGAAGAATTAACCAAACACTAGTAACAAAATTAAGATGAAAGGTAAATGCTTCTTCAACGAAAATCCCTTGGGCAAAATTGATTGAGGATGTTACTGTAGAATACAATAGTTTATACAAAGAAATAACAAAATTTCCACCCGTTTATCCAATACTTGGGATAATTCCACTTAGCTCACCATTAAAAGATGTTAATACATCCCAATATACTCCTGTAGAAGAAGATCGAAAATTAGCAGTCCAGAGAACACAAGCCCAGCATGCTAAAAGTAAGATAAAGTACGATCTTTTTAGTGATTCCCTATTCCCCCCCCCCTATATATCCCCTGCTGTTGATTGGAAGTTGGTGATTTAGTAAAGTTAGAAGAATTCGTTTACCCCAATACAAGAAAAATTAGCCGACCTTTAGATGGTTCTTTTAAAATATTAAGAATGTTATCTCTTGCAACTTTTGAAATAGAAAAACCAAATCAGTATTACATGAAGGCAGAAATATACTTCATCCTAACAGATTGAGACACTATTTTTCTCCTTATGAGTTTCATTTGACAGGTCAGACATCCGATGATCCAACTGTTTAAATAATTTTTATAAATTTTAATACTTTAAAAATGTCTCTTTCAAGTCCACATTCTATGATCATGGATACTTGAAATAGCGTGTACTATAAGAGCTTATTTACAGTTGTGAATTATTGTTGATTTTTTATTCTCCAAATAAGTTTGTGATGTCATTGTGTGTACAAAGCTTTTGTTTATTCAGGACTTCCCGTTTGATGTAAAATACGTATTTGATTTCTTCTCTTTGTAACATAATTTCTTTTAATGTTCAATTATTATAAAAAATATTAAATGCTTTTAAAACTTCACGTTTATGTATTAAAAGGCCAGACTTCACACATGTTACTTTTTTCTCCCAACAAAATAGGGATTCGTTTGAGATTAGGATGCGAGGAACGTCTGGCTCAGTGGCGTGCCAAGTGACTTTGGTACCCGTGCCGGACATATATTTTGTTACCGCCCCCCCCTCCAAAGCTAAATTGCATAGTTTAAAACAAATTTAAGAATTATGCAATAGTCTAAAATGCAGTTTTTATGAAATTAGTTTATTAAAAACAATTAGTGCATAGATTTGTAAAACACATACCTTAATTCTTTGTAACTAATTTGCTTACTATTAAAAAACACCCTAAAACTGGTGTAGTTTAGTTTAGTAATTAATATGTACTTTATTTTTAAGAGTAAAAATAAAAAAAATATTGGGGGAAAAATAAATCAAAAATATTTTTCTTGCTTTTAAATTATCAAATTTAGAAGTAACATCATTCATATTCATGTTTCTAACTACCTGTTTATATGCGCAATCGTCACCCTCGCGTAATAGTACCACCGTTCTGATGCACCACCGTTCTGAAACAGAAAAATCACCGAAATATTTTCCCCGCATAAGTCGCAGTCTTGTATTAGATCTTAATTTATGCCTATAAAAATATTACGATAAAGAGAAAAATGCTACTTTTTTGTGTACAATTGAAGAAAAGATTATTTAATCTACGGCAGATAAACTGGAAATATTTGGTAACTTATTTATTTTATAATAATACCACTAATATTTTGTATTTGACTGTAAAATATTGTGTATTAGATTTCCCCGTATAACAGTCTCACCTAGACTTTCACATAAAAATTGGTAATAAGGTGCGACTTTTACGCGAGTAAACAAGGTATTTTGTGCTTTATTGATAACAGAACTAGATTTGACAGTTGTGACGAACTCATGGTGGAACAGAGGTACTTCTTTGTCAGTCTAAGTTTCGAAAAACATCTTTAAAAAATGAGACAGATATCCATAGTGTCAAAAAAAAATCTTTGAGCCAAAGATCAGTTTGATACTGAATCGCAAAAAAATCTAAATCTATAACGAATTGTAAAAATTCCAGGACTGACCATTCTTGACAAACTTCTTTGTTAATATTTGCTGCTTTTAGGAGTCTCCGAAGGCGCACGATTTCTGAAATATGTTATCTTCAGAAATTTCGTCGAAAGTTTGTGTAAGATTTGTGACAAGTTCTGCCAGTTTTGCATCTGATGTACTAACCAAATTACTTGCTTGAACCACCCTCAATGTTAATAAAATGCTTTCCGCTGATTTAAACGGGTTCTTATTTCTTCCTGAATACGATACACCTACTCAAACATAGCTCTTTTCAGTTCTTGCTCCAAAGTCAAGCCTACATACTTATCCTTCTCTCCTGGTATAATTTTCTTAAATTTCCTTCTTCCCTTTCTCTCTATAGGAATGTTCATTTCCCAGTAGCGTACTGGATTGAGTCCTCCACAATTTTACTGATCCTCCTGTAGGTAGGGCCTGATTTCCGGGAGGGCATTCGGGGCAAGCGCCCGGGCCCCCTACCAAAAGGGGGGCCCCCAAATTGTTTTTTAAGTTTAAAAATTTGTAAATTTTGAAAAAGTTTGCGAAGAAGGGGCCCCCAATGAAGCTTTTGCCCAGGGCCCTGAACTCTGCAAATCGGTCCCTGCAGGTAAAGTTTTAGGCATTGGAATTTCTTGACACACTTATCTAATCTCACCCTGGACATTTCTAAATACTTTTGAGTAGCGTTTACTCCCTCTAAAACTTTATCCCATAGTGACAGATAAGCTAAGAAAGAAAAATTACGAATAGCCGATATCAAAATCTGAACTGAACCCACTGTGTCAATGTTTTCTTTTGAATCACTAAGTTTTTCGATCGCTTCAATATACTTTGCAAAGTGGGTTTTTTTTATGGGTTTCACAGCATCGCATTGAGCGCTCCATCTCGTTTCAGAGAGTATTTTGGCCATAACATCTACATGTTTCTTCAGTACATCCCAACGATGTGTGGAGGCGGAAGAGAAGTGAAGACAATCTCCAGTGTCCCAAAAAATGTCACCCACGAAGGAACACTTCCAAATGAACGCAGCCACACAGATTTGAAGAGTGCTTTCAACATAGTACGAGTAAAGTTTTGGGATTAATCGCTCGTATTCTGGCTTGAACACCAGTATGATTTCCAGCCATAGTTGAAGCGTTATCGTAGCCTTGACTTCGGCACAGATTAATCCCGAGCATATCTCCTTCTATACTTTCTAAAACGTCATCTGTTAGGGCATCGGCTTTTTTTTTCAGCAAAAGAAAAAAAATCCCCCAAAAAGATTCTCTGACGGCTACTTTGTCATATTCAATGTGGGCATATCGGATTATTTCACACATTTAGTCACTGTGCGATACATTTCGAGTACTGTCGAAAATTATGCCGAAATATTTTGTCTTCTTTACGTCCAATAAAATCTTTCTTTTAAAATATTGCTCGAAACAGATATACATTCATTTTCGATTTTTGAAGGCAAATATGTACTTACGATCTTTCAAGATGATCCCTTTCGTTGTATTGTAACTAAATGCCCTTTTATTACAAGATCATAAATAGACAGTACTTATAATAATTCGAAGAAGTTTCCTTCGTTTTTCAATTTAATATCATATCTTCTCGGTGGCCCCGAAAAGAAAGATTCTGTTTGGCCAATAATAAGTTCGCACTCTATGCAAAATTTCCCTCCATTTTTTTTCTCCTTCTCCACTGCTTCTTGGTGTAGATTATCATTCGATTTTTTAAATCTTGTGCTTATTGTTTTCCATTTCTCAAGACAAGCAAGGTGTCTGTCCGAGTTCTCATGATGACTTATTTTGGGATTTAATTTCCACCAAGTCTGAAACGACAGGGGTGTCCCGACACGGTAAGCAAGGTTAGCATCGCATCGGGGCGTCATCTTCGAAAGGACACCATTTCGAACTCAAAAACGGAGAAAAGCTTTAACAAAAGCATTAAAAATGTCGTATTTTTTAAGTTTGCAGGAGGGTGCCACGTACCCTAGGGTCGCCCCTGTGAAATCCTGTAACGAATTTCGATACTCCATGTTCTTTTTCATCTGTAGCAAACAGCCTGCAGCAGAAATAAAACAAACTCCCTTTTAAATGAAGAGAATACCATTTATGTTCTAAGAATGCTTTCGGCATTCGGTCAATCTTTACAGAACCAAGCAGTTGTTAACTAACGACAATTTGCTTTTTGGCTCTCTCCAAATCTTACTACGGAAATAAATCGGCCATCCTTATTTTGTATAGGTTTGCTACCTCTTTTTATGATTTCTTATAGTATCAGGTACCGTTATTGACCAATAGCCTATATCCGTATGTAGAGGAAGAGTACATATCTATGCGTATCCCCCACAAAAAAATTTCTGAGAACCCTTCGTCTCTTCAGATATCTTGAATAGATGTTTGTAAGCATATCTTAGTATCGTACCAATGCACATTTACCTTATATTTAGGTAATTACACTTTCTCATAGCAATTCCTCGTAAGTGAAGGTATCCATATTTTATTGGAAACTTAAAAAGGAAAGGAAAACTGAAGAGGAGAAAGGCAAAACAAATGGACTTTACTCAATTCTCTTTTCTTACAAATGCACGAAAAGGACACCACCTTTCCCATGGTACCCGGGGCGGACCGCCCCCCTCGACCTCCCCCCTTGGCCCGCCACTGGTCTGACTTGCAGTCAAGTCTATGGCGCCCTCTTGATGGCACTACTGTTATGACGTCGAGCAGACCCTTCTCCATGCGATGGCGCCATACGTCAGAAGTTGTTTTGTTTTCAGTTCGAGAAGGCGCAGAGACAGCGACGGTGTTGAAGAATGCATGGAGATGTACCGCGAGTTTAAAAACGGACTCTTGTGGTTGTAGCACACACCTAACACCGCGAATATAATGTAATGTGAATGTAACCCTGTGTTTTTATGGATGTGTTTGTGACAGTGAAATAAATCGTCCTGTTCGTCCTATAATTGTGTCCCCATCTGTTTTTTGCACGCTACCGTACAGATGAGGAATACATTTGGTGGCAGCTTTACGGATTGAACCAGTGCATCGAAAACCAGTGTTTTAAGAAATGATTATTTTTAGTGGGTAAGTGCCAGTTCTAAAACAGTGCCTTTTTAATTAATCTAAAACAGTGCTTTTGTATTAAAGTTACTAAATTTGATTTCGGGGTCGTTTTGGAACAGGTTGTGCTTATACAATTTAATTGCTTATTTTAGCGGTTGTATTATCGTTTAAGATAAGTATATGTATTTTGGTTTCGATTAAGGTAAATAGTGTTAATGCTATTTAATTATTTGTTTTAGCGGTTGTATTATCGTTTAAGACAAGTATATGTATTTTGGTTTCGATTTGAGTAAAAGAGTGTTTATGCTATAATTACTTGTTTTAGTGGTTGTATTATCGTTTAAAATAAGTATATTGGTTTTGCTGAAAGCTAAGCAGAGTGTGAGATGAAAATATTTTTTTGAACATTTCGAGTTAAGAAAACAATTATTATTTTATTGTGAATATACCATTTTGATTAATCTTGATTATATGATTCATTAAGAGTTGCTATTTACATAGGAATTACCTTCTGTTTTCATGAAGTGAATCTGATTAGTTTTGAGAACACTTTTAAATAGTTTTATTCTGTGTATTCAGATTTAAGACTGATTTTCGCTCTCATTAGAAAAAAGAGAGGTATTTACTGAAATTACGTATTTCAATTAGAAAGTTTTGTTCTCAGAAAATATTATGAAGGTTGTGTTTTGTTTAAAAGAATATATTTTCTCATACGCAGTTTGATTTTGTTTTGAATTTTGTGTTGAATAATTTTGAAAAAAAAATTCTTTATGGTTTGATCGCATTATATTGTTTGATTTCATTTGAAAAGAAAAACAGTTTTGGTTTGTTTAGCAGCTTTCGAAGAAAATAATTGAAATCCTCAGGGAATATTATAAGAGTGTTTAATTCTGTTATCATTTTTTTTTTAGAAACGGAAGTAAACTTCGTAAAGTAATTTGTAGATGGGTGTAGTTTGCTTTTGATTTAAGTAGTATCATTAGTAAAATATTAATTAAGTAAAATTAAATAATTATATTGTACATTGTTCATTTATTATTATTTATGTGTTTAATTGGTTTACTAATGTTTATGATTTTGTCGGTATAAGTTATACGATTTTGGCAAATTTAAAGATGATAAACATTTTCATGGTTGCCATTTAAAGTTTTTTAAAACATTAAGTGGTTTTTTAGAAAAAGTTTAAAATTGAGTATTTTGTACATTGTTTATTACTAAAATTTTTTGTGGGTCATCTGAAGAACCAGAAAATTAATTTGGTTAGAATTAGCATTAACTTTTCCCTAATTCTATTCGTATCGTTGCTGAGGAATTTCTTGAAAAAATCAAACTATTAAAATGGCCTATCTCGCGAAGGCGCGTAAAGAGGAATTAAGAACAATTGCTCAAGAGTTAGGGGAGGAGGTTACTGATGATCTTAAAATGATCGATTTAAAGAATTTGATATTAAATAGCAAGAACTATGATGAAGAATTTGTGAATTTGATAATAAGTGATAGAATTAAATCTGAAGAAAGGGAAAAAGCTGAACGTGAAGAAAGGGAGAGAATTGAACCTGAAGACAAATAGAGAATTGAACGTAAAGAAGAGAGACTTAAAGAAGAGAAAGATAGAGAATTTGCATTAGAAATGAAACGGTTAGAATAGAGTGCTTCTACAGGCGATTCGCGTACGTTGTGTACCAACTTCTCAAGTGGCAGTGAGACGGGTCCTAAAGTAGAATTATTGAAAATTAACCCAAAATTCGATGAAAAGAAAGATGAAATAGGACTCTATCTAATAAATTTTGAGCGTCGTGCAGAAATGGCTAGAGTTTCTAAAGAAGATTGGGTTGCGTATTTACTTAGTGTTTTGCCGAGTGAAGTAACGAATATGTTGGCTCGAGAACCCGTAGAAAAGGTTAAAGACTACGACTATGTTAAGGAGTTGATACTGAAGCGGTACAAATTAAATGCTGAAAGGTTGAAACAGTTATTTTATAGGCATCAGAAGAGTTTTGAAAAAACATGGCGGAATTATGCTTGCGAGTTAAATAGCTATTTCGAAGAATGGACTTCTGAATTAAAGATTACTACGCTTGAACAACTGAAAGAATTAATGGTTACAGAACAGTTGAAGAGACGTGCGCCCCAAGAAATAAAAGATCATTTCCTGGAAGACTGGATGAAAATGGTTTCTCCTTTTGACTTGGCAGATAAAATAGACGAATATGAAAATATCAAAGATAGTTTCAAAAGAACCGGATATCGACAATCATCGAAAAACTCAGACTACTCTAGGAAGTTAGATGGAAAATTAAGGGTTGAAGACAAGAGGTATAAGAATCAAACGAAATACGATCCACAGAAGAACAAAGAAAGGGAATTTGAGCAGAGAAAACAGCCGCGATGCTACGAGTGTGGTTCTTATAATCACCTTAGACCTCAGTGTCCAAAACTGAAAGAAGTGGTGGCTGCAAACGATATCGCTGACGGAGATGTAGATCACCTGATGGCTCCTTATACCACCTTAGGTAAAGTAAATGGTGCAGAAGTTTCCATACTCCGCGATACTGGAGCCACATTATATTTGGCTTGCCCTAAGTTGGTGAAGCCTTATATGTTTACAGGTGAATATGTGTGGGTGAGATCACCATTGATAGATACTGCTACATGTCTACCATTAGCCGAAATAGAATTAGAAGGTAGTTTTGGGCATGTTGCAACGAAAGCAGCAGTACAACCGTATAAATGGGAAGAAAGTAAATATTTGTTAGGAAATAAGACAGCTGTATTGATCGACAGTATGAAGAAAAATAAAGATGTGGAAATGCATATGATAAACGCAGTTCAAACACGTTCTAAGAAGAAAAAAGAATTACGAAAGGAAGAAGAGAAATCGCAAGAAATCTCGAATGAAAGTTGTCAAGAGATCATTGACCTAACCGATATCACTGATGAAGAAAAAAGTATATTACCATCACCGGAGCCTTTTGTTGAAAGTCCTAATCTTTTGAAGATCACACCTGAAGAATTCAAGTCAGCTCAAAGTAGAAGCGCAGAATTAAAGTCTCTAATGGAATTAGCTACAGTTAAGGAAAATAGTAAATTTGAATTAAATAATGAACTGTTATTTCATAAGAAGGAAGACAAACAGGGAACTGAAAGACGACTGCTGGTAGTTCCAGAGGAGTATCGTGAACAGTTAATGAAAATTTGTCATGAAGGAACAGCGGCTCATCTTGGAACAACAAAAACTAAAGATGCACTCTTTAAAAGTTTCTACTGGCCCAACTGTTACCGAGATGTTGAGAATTTCGTGAAGGCTTGTGACAGTTGCCAAAGAGCTGGAAAACCTCAAGAAAAGAAGAAGGCTCCTTTAAAGATCGTACCAGTTATCACAGAAATTTTTACGAAAATAAATGTTGATGCTTGTGGGCCTTTGCCCGTGACACCCTCAGGAAACAGATACATTATAACTGCAATTTGCATGTCTTCTAAATATCCAGATGCAATCCCTGTGGAAAATCTCTGCTCGACCACTGTTGTAAATGTGCTACTTCAGATTTTTAGTCGCATGGGATTCCCTAAAGAATTGCAGACCGACCAGGGATCATCTTTCGTGAGTGCACTTACATCGGAATTTCTAGAAAGGTTTGGAATAAAGGTGGTGCGAAGCTCCGTTTATCACCCCCAAAGTAATCCAGTGGAGAGAATGCACAGAACTCTAAAAAGAATTCTCCGAGTTCTATGTTTTGAATCTGGACCAGACTGGGAAAATATCTTACCCCAGGCTCTTTTCGCTCTTCGAACGGTAACTAATGATAGTACAGGATTTTCTCCAGCTGAATTGGTTCACGGAAAAAACTTAAGAACTCCCATCATGCTTCTCTACGAAAAGTTGAAAGGTGAAGAAGAGACAGAAAGCAGTGTAGTTGAATATGTCTTTGAACTTATGAATCGTATGAAGAGATGCCAAGATCTTGCAATTCAGCAAATGGAAAACGTAAAAGAAAAACAAAAACTATGGTATGATCGAAAGGCTACAGAACGCAAGTTTGAAAAGGGAGACTTAGTACTTGTGGTGGCTCCTTCAAAGCCGAATAAATTGTCCGTGCAGTGGGTAGGTCCTGGACAAATTATCCAACAATTATCTGAAACAAACTATGTTGTTAAATTTCCAGACAAAGAAAAAAATCATGTGTATCATATCAATATGCTGAAACCTTATTATCAAAGTCCAGAAAATATAAATTTGTTATATACGGAAGAACCAGATGCTGATGAAGAAGAAATGCCATGTTTGCAGCTGAACTCCTGTAAAAATGAAGAGTCTGAACTTTTCCAAAACATAGAGTCAAACTCCCGACTTTCTGAAAGTGAACGTGAAACTCTGAGACTTCGAATATCTGAGTATTCTGGCATTTTCTCAAATGAGCCAGGATGTACGAACCTTACTAAACATGATATTGAATTGGAATCCGAGAAACCAATTTGTACAAAGCCATACCGGTTGTCGCCTTGACAAAGTGAAATTTTAAAGAAAGAAGTAGAAAAGATGCTGACTCTCGGAATAATTGAGGAAGGCGAATCCGACTTTTCATCCCCGCTCATCTTAGTTGAAGTCCCCGGGAAAGATCCCCGACCCTGCATTGACTATAGGAAATTGAACAACGTCACTAAAACGCAGTATTTTCCACTACCAAATATAGAGCAACTACACTGCTGGCCATCGTAAATGCAACACCCTGAAGGAAGCATGCAAATAATATGAAATTTACAACATGCATTAGCTGAGGTGAGATATGCAAATGATTAGAATTTCAGCGCAGACGCACATCAAGCGCGCCTGTGGCGCCACCTCAAAGCGCTATTTAAGGCTTGGAGATTTCGACGGTTTCAAGTACAGCAATTGTGTTTTTCTTGCTTTTTTTCAAAAAAACGATAAATTATGCCTCGTAGGAAACAACGATCATCTTTTGATCAAGTATCCGAGTTTGACAGAGGAAGGATAGTGGCATACCGAGATTGTGGGTTATCTTTCAGGGAAATCGGTCGTCGTATTGGACGAAACCAAACTGTGATGCGGATATGTGATCGTTGGGTGCAGGAGGGTACGACGGACAGACGTGATCGACCGCATCGACCTCAGTGCACCACGTCACGTGATGACAGGCAGATTGTACGCATGGCAGTGACGGACCGCTCAGTCACATCACGAACCATATCACAGCAGATTCAGTCTGTAACGCATCATCCAGTGTCTGCGCGTACCATTCGACGTCGTTTACAGCAGAATGGTCTGTCCGCAAGACGTCCGTTGCTTTGTCTACCTCTGACGCGGAACCACAGACGTCTCCGCCGCCAATGGTGCGATGAAAGAAGGATGTGGACGACAGAATGGAATGAAATTCTCTTTACTGACGAGTCACGCTTCTGTATGCAACACCACGACGGTCGGATTCGAGTCTGGAGACACCGTGGAGAGAGGATGCTGAACAGCTGCATTATGCACCGTCACACTGGTCCTGCACCGGGTATTATGGTATGGGGCGGTATCGGATATCTCTCTCGCACTCCTCTAGTACGCATTGCCGGTACTTTAACCAGCCAGCGCTACATCTCCGAGGTGTTGGAGCCAGTTGTCCTTTCTTACCTTCAGGGCTTGCCAACAGCCATATTTCAGCAGGATAATGCACGGCCACACGTGGCACGCATTGTCCAAGGGTTCTTCGTCAATCACCAGATTGAATTGCTTCCCTGGCCGGCGCGCTCTCCGGATCTTTCGCCGATAGAAAACATGTGGTCCATGGTTGCTCAACGACTGACCCAGAGTTCATCCCCAGCTGTCACACCAGATCAACTTTGGCAACGTGTGGAAGCTGCTTGGTCTGCTGTACCCCAAGAACACATTCAAAGTCTCTTTGAATCAATGCCGAGGCGTGTGGCAGCTGTGATCTCCAACAACGGCGGCTACTCTGGGTACTGATTTTGGCAGGAACCACGCTTCATAGAATGCTGTAAATTTAATCATTTGTTACTTGGTCAACATGTTATCTACACAATAAATTTTGTTGTGATATCTCTTGTTTTTCTTGGTGTTGCAATTTGGGTGGCAAGCAGTGTAGTTGAAAAGGTATCGAATGCAAATTATATAACTATACTGGATTTGACCAGAGGTTATTGGCAAATCCCATTAACGGCACGAGCTCAGCGTTATGCTGCTTTCTGTACCAGCTTTGGTATTTTCAAACCGTTACGGTTACCGTTTGGACTAAAAAATGCTCCATATGATTTCAGCCGGTTGATGGCTGGACTGTTAAAAACTTGCGAAGAATTTTCCGTGCCATATCTCGATTATATCACCATATTTTCTCCTACGTGGGAAGAGCATATATCGCATTTAAAAATTGTATTCGAAAAGATGAAGACAGCTAAGTTGCATATAAAACCATCAAAATGTCAGTTTGCAAAAGCGACCGTGAAGTACTTAGGTCATGTAGTTGGTCAAGGACAACGAAGACCAGGGGAAGTTAAAGTCCAAGCCATAAGAGACTTCCCTACTCCTTCTACGAAAACACACATTAGATCATTTCTAGGACTGGCTGGATATTATCGAAGGTACATTCCCGAATTTTCGGTGATTTCAGCACCATTGACCGACCTTCTAAAAGGAAAAAGTCGCATGTCAGCTATAAGATGGACGGAAGCATGTCAAACTGCATTCGATGAACTTAAAAGAAGGTTAACGGAAAGACCAGTGTTGCACAGTCCAAATTTTACAAAACCGTTCCTCGTACAGTGCGACGCCTCCAATTATGGAATTGGTGTTGTCCTATCACAAGTAGAAAATGACGACGAACATCCAATAATGTACTTCAGTAGAAAGTTTTCTTCCGCCGAACAAAATTATAGTACTATTGAAAAGGAATGTGCAGCAATAATTTATGCTGTACAAAAGTTGAAATGTTATCTCGATGGACAGCACAAATTCATTATTCAGACGGATCATAATCCTTTAGTGTGGTTAGGGAAAAACAGCGGGACAAATCCGCGACTTTTAAGATGTACCCTAACTTTACAGCCATACCATTATGAAGTTGTTCATAAAAAGGGCAAACTTCATCAAAATGCTGACAGCTTAAGTCGTCTCCCCTAGATTAAAGGCAATTAAGAAATTATAATGTTATTATCTGTTTTGTTTGTATTTATATTTCTACTAATATTGTAAATAATTGTATTATTTGGTCATATCTTCTGATTATTAGTGAAGTTTATGTAACTTTTTTATATGTAGTTATAATTGAATTTTTTGTTTGGGGAAATGCACTGTTCTTTGTATGGCACTGAACTGGCACTGAAATAGGATTTGTCGGCCCTAATTAATTATTTTTAACAAACTTTGAAGATTTTCAGGTAAAACCTTTTCCCTCCAAACTCGTGAAAAGTTTTCCTCCGTGAGGGGAGGTGTATAGACTGTTATGACGTCGAGCAGACCCTTCTCCATGCGATGGCGCCATACGTCAGAAGTTGTTTTGTTTTCAGTTCGAGAAGGCGCAGAGACAGCGACGGTGTTGAAGAATGCATGGAGATGTACCGCGAGTTTAAAAACGGACTCTTGTGGTTGTAGCACACACCTAACACCGCGAATATAATGTAATGTGAATGTAACCCTGTGTTTTTATGAATGTGTTTGTGACAGTGAAATAAATCGTCCTGTTCGTCCTATAATTGTGTCCCCATCTGTTTTTTGCACGCTACCGTACACTACGTCGCCCTCTTCTTTGCCTGTTTATATCACTGCTTTTTAATTCAACCCAAATGCTCTTTCCCACACTGCAATGACGCGTCTGCTGCAATGACGCGTCTTCTTCCTATCAAAACATAATCCCAAGAAAATTTTAAAGTCTTCTTCCGTTTCTTTCACTGCGAGTCATCTCAGCCTTCCTGTAATTTTATATGGGTCGCGAATCAGTTGAGAAGATTTCTCTCCATCTGCATTCCTTCCGCTTTCTAGATTGTGAAATAAAGTTGATACCAAAGTTGTTCTGCTTAGTCCGTAATAACTTTGTGTCGCAGACTTGTGAAAGCACTGAGATTTTTATTCTAACTTGGTCATTTGTGAACGAATCTCCCAAAGTGGCGGTAGATAGGCATTCAACGTTTTCTTCAGTCTTTCGTACTTCTCTTTCGTAATTTTCACTTTCCAAATCAATGACTAAAGTTGGAGACTGGATATTGGAACACACATTCACCTCTTTCTCCACCAATCTCAAAATTTCTCTTTCCAACTTTTCAACTTTTCTCTCATTCTCCATAAACTTCTCTTCTTTACTACACCATCGATTGTCACATATCTTGCTCCCCTCTGGTCTGCTAATGACTCCATTTTTGTATGAGGTATGTGAGGCTCTGAGCCACACCTGCTCCGGGAAAAGTCAGGACATTTGCAAGTTCGATATTTAATAGCTCAGTAAGGGAGAGTTTTTCCCACTTTCTTCATAAACAATTCCTAATGCGTGTCTCTAACGTACGATTTATTTAGCTGCTGAACTTGCTCATGACCTTTTCTATCTCTTGAATTCCTTAGATTGACACGGTAGGGATATTGGCCTTCATCCACATTTCCTGTGCTTTGATCGCCAACACTAAGGTTACTTCTCCTTCCGGTGGATCCTGCCCTTTATTCAGAAATTTTTCTTCATAAGTACACAATAGTAATATAGAAGTACGAGTATGTCTTCTCGGGTTGGTAACTTGGTACAAGGTAATTCTTTCTATATTCCCAGCTCTACTAATAACACCGATTTTGTTCCATGTCCTGTTGCAGACAGTTTCACTCTATTCAGAATCGTAGCAGTGCAAGGCAACCACCTTTTAGCTTTTTTGAGAGTAAACTGTAAACACCATCTATCTGAAATGTTAAACTAAATGCCGTTTCAACGAAATATCTCGTGCCTGGTTTAACCGAATGCATCGCCATCACTCGGCAGGCAAACCGGCGCTCGTTGTCTAGAGCACAGCTTGCGTACTGCGCCCAAGACAAAACGACAGCATAACGTGTGCATTGTATCAAATTATTCGTAAAGCCATTTTTTGAGATTTACTAAGCTTCTCTGAACATTTTTAACATATAAAAGAGCCAAATTATTTTTAACAAATGAAGTTTGTTTTCTACTTAACTTTTTCAAAAAGCACATAATTTTTAGATATTTATAGATTTCAAGCTCGACGTGCAATTCCTACGTGCGATTTCAGGTGCTAGGTCTCTCATCTGGAATTTGCTCAAAATTAGGAGGCCACTCATAAAGGGCAACGATGCTCTGCCTAGCAGGCATACTGAAATGGCCAACACATGCGGCCCTCGTAGCCGTCAAGCCTCCAGTAAGCTGATGACCAGGTCGTTAGATACAAAAAACATTTTTTTTCGAGTGTTTAACGTTATTGGATTGTTTCTTAAGCATTTTAAAAGTCGTGTGATGTGTATAGTTTTTTAAAGGAGCAGTCTATTTACGCATGCATTCTCAGTTTAACCAGGAAGGGAAGGAAAAAAAAAACATGTTTTGTAACTTTTAAATTTAGAACATATTTTATACTTTTATGCCTAAAATTCCAATGTGTTTTGAATCGAAAACCATTTTGTAAAAAATGCAGTCCAGGTTTAGTCTGTCCGTCCCTTCTACCATTTATTCAATATATCTAAACATACAGGACAAAATACACAAGAAAGACTTATTTACTTTGAAATGTATACAAGCAATATGAAAATGCGATTCTGGGCATTGCTTTCATTATCGAAGGGGAATCATTCGGGATACTTTTAAGGAAGAACAGGTTTCAAGAATTCAAAAATTTGCTCGAGTACAGAAATAATTAATCAATGACAGTTTTATGAGTGTTCCTTCACCCAACTATCACCTTTCCAAATCCGTCACAGTTTTGTTTTAGATATGGGATGGAACATAGGAAAAAATAACCGATAGTAAATTGGGAGTAGAAATAATCATTTTGGCCAATCATCCAAGCCATGTACGACAGATCCCTTAGGTCCATATTTAACGGAAACATTGCTCATTTTGGCCAAAAAATGTGGCAAATGTTTCGATAGTCTGCCGTAGGCTTGACAAGACGATTTCTAGTTACTTTAAATTACTAGAAACATAATGGATTCAAACTATTTGTTTCGTTGAACGTTTTAAGTTGATCGCTAATTGTTTTATTTCTTTAAAAATAAAATTCAGCCGAAAACAAAGCAATTACTGAGACCTGCTTCAGAAAGCGAGTATAGTTCAGTGGCTCCATATTTTATCTTCATATAATTTTGTTTACTTTTTTTTTAAAGTTATATCTTTGTCAACTGTTACTATAAAAATTAAATGCTTGCCTAGAGTATTTAAATATACTTTTTATCATAAGTTTTTTTTCATTATACATAGAAAAAAAATATTTAGCAACAACAGAATAAAAGAGCCTAGAATGAAATTATTGCAACTTTGGAATATTTTAATATAGTTTTTATAAGATATTTAGGGGAGAGTGGCCTAACGCGGGTAGGCCTTCGTATGCTGCCGCATAGTGCGCATGCGCTAATATCGACATGAGTCGTGAGTACCCGAACCCTCCCGAGTTTCATCCAGTCCCAACGGTCCACCGGCGTAGCAACATGGCGTAACGAGACATAAAATAAAATAATTGGGGAATTCGTTAAAAAACTGAAGGTATGTAATTCTTGACTAGTCGAAAACCAGCTTATCATTTTTATTGCCAATATAACTACATTATTTTCATGCTATCTACCTATAAAATACAATGATGATTCGTTTTCTTTATTTTTTTATTTGAGGTTATTATTCTTCAAGTAAAAATGTGCTTTCGGGCAAAGCGGGTATCTGCCGGGTAGATATCCGCTTTGCCCTGAGACATTTTGATAAGAAAAATAGCTATCGCTTGCCGCGATAAGTTCCCAATCTGAAATTTCGTGTGTGTTTAGAAATTTCTACTTTTCAACGAAGCCGCCCAGGTGGTGTAGTGGCTAGAGAACCGTTCTATCACGCCGTGGGTCCGGGTTCGAATCCCGGCTTGGGCATGGATGTTAACTTGTCCGTTCCTTCATAAGGGGTAATTCTGTCCACCCACTGTCCCATAATAAAATGGACAGTAACTCGGGCCTTTGTAGTGGCGAATGCTTGATGAGCAAGTGCCCGCCCATTGGGAAAAAAAAAAATTTCAACGAAGCCATGGGGGTAGGATAATTTCTCAGTATGATGCAGCTTCACTTGTTGGGAAAGCGTATTTGAAAGCAGCTACTGCACAAAATGCTGTACAAAGATTCAAATCTGCAGGAATATGGCCCACAGATCGGAATGTATTTACTGATGCTGACTTTTTGCCATCTAGTCTGACAGACAGGCCTCAAGTTGAAAATATCGACGGCGATTCACCACAGACCCAATCCGAAGATGAACAATTGACGTTCCATGTAAAACCTTTGGAAATTAGACCGCTACCAAAACCAAGTCCAAATAAAACTAATCGTAAGCGTATATGTCAGAGGGCTGCAGTTTTCACTAGTTCTCCGTTTAAAGATATGCAAGCTGAGAAGGAAGGAAAGACAAAGCGTGTTGATACTAAAGCTGCTGCTAAAAAAAAATTAAAAAAAAAAGATATTAAAAGATCTTCTTTCTACAAGTAAAACAGATAAAACTAGAAAGCAAAGAGTATCCAAGAAAAAAAAATGAGAAAGCATATTTTTGTCTTGTTTGTGGTGGATTGTATGAAGACCCACCTAAAGTAGATTGGATCCAATGTGGAGACTGTCAAGAAGGGGCTCATGAAACTTGTACTAATTAGTCAAGAAGAAGATCTTTATTTTCGTGATTTATGTCAAGAATAAGCCATTATAAGTAGAGACCGATTTAAAATAAGCATAAAATTTAAATTAGTTAAGTATAACTTAAAAAGTTACTTTTTATAATGACAGTTAACTAGTCTGAGGATTTAGACATTTTTTTAAAATTATTAATAGACATACCAAATGCGATTTTGAATATTAATGACATAAGTATAACTTGAAAGGTTATTTTTTCATATTGACAGTTAACTAATCTAATAATTTAATCATTTATTACTTTATATTTAATTAACAAATGCACCAAATCAAAATAAGCTAATGTGATAATCATTTATATCATTTGAGACCTTAAATAAGGCTGATAAAATAAGTCAACAATTGTTCTATGAAGGTTATTTTTAATGATAATTATAAGTTCAATTAAACTTTCAATAGCAATCCTTAAGGAAATTAATATGTACTCAGATTTGTAAAGTATATTGTACTTACCCGCTTTGCCCGAACGGCTTACTCGCTTTAGGCTCCCTTGTAGGGCAAAGTGTGTTTTTTTAAGCATGTTTAAGTTTTGATAAAAAAGTGCGTGCATGTAATCTTTGCGCGCGATTGAAGTAAAACTTATTTGACGTTTACGACACATATCACTGAAATGATTAAACTTTAACTTAAAATAAATATCATATTATAATTTAATTATATAAACTTTGTAAAGTACATGAGTAAAAGTATAAGTGTTATATTCATATTATTCATTGGAAATAGGTACTTGAATGTCATCATAATTTTTTATGTATGAAATTATAGGTTTGTGGTAACTCTAATGTGAAACATAAATTTTACTCTCTAAATTTGCTAATTTTCTTGAAAATACAGCATGCATCGTTGTACCGAAACGCGTTGTTGATTGAAGTCGAGAAGTATTCATAGTTAGATCAATTTTTTTTTAAATCAACTTCACAACATGACACTGCCTGTATTCTAACCCAACATCCATACGTAAAAACGGTTTTAGAACAGGGGATAAAACACATAAAAAAGAAAGGGACCCTGGCTGAAATCGAGCCCAAACAGTAGTCGGAAACTTCAGTTTAAAATCACGATTACAGAATAATACTTCGAAACACACCAGAAGACGAAACCACGGTCTAAGAGCACTGGAATTTAACTGCACGAAGAAATGGAACCTGCCTTCAATCGAACCCTTATTGTGTTCTTAAGCTTAAGTTTCCATCTACTATTTGGATTCAGTAACAGCCAGATTCATTTTTCTTTGCGGTGTTCATCCCCATGTTCTTAAACCGTTGTTTGGTCTGGAGGTTGGGTTAGAGTCCAGGAAGTGTCCATGTATTATCCTTTAACTGTGTTCTTAAACCTTTTGCAGCCGGGGTTAGTTTCTTTGTGGTGTTCCATACCATAGATATAGGAATCTCTAGATTGAGCATAACGAGAGAAAATTTGTTGCCTCGAAATGGTAGCCATGATAGTGGCTTGCGCTTGCGCAGAATGGCAATAACTTAAATTGTAATGGTATTTTCAATCGTTTTAGAACGATCTGTATTTTAAAAAGTACGCGTATCGAAATATTTTTCCACGAACTTATTTATTTTTCTGAAGTATTGCAACGAATGTTCTATTTTACATCGACGACAGCCATGATAGTGGCAGAAATGGGGTGCGTTTTTGGCAACAAAAAGCACACGATTAGGAACATTGGATGAGCAATCTAGCTATTCCTAAATCTGTGTTCCATACCTGCGTTCTTAAACCGTTTTTCCGTCTGGAAATTGGGTTAGAATCCAGGAAGTGTACATGTATTATATTTTAACTGTGATCTTAAACCGTTTGCGGACAGGATTTGTTTCTTTATGGTGCTACATACCCGTGTTCTTAAACCGTTGTTCCGTCGGGATATCGGGTTAGCATCCAGGAAGTGTCCATGTTGAACTATTATTCTTTCACTGTTTTCTTAAAACGTTTTTCCGTAGGGTTTGAATCGAGAAAATGTCTATGTTGTGGTATTTTTCTTTAACTGTGTTCCTACCCTAGTAGCAAACGGTCATCGGTTCCTGAAACGCCGATGATCGGACAGGGAGGAAGCGCAGCGCGCGCCATGCAAGGTTCTTCATCGCGTCGGGGGCTCTTATCTCGGATTTTTCTCGGGCATGTCCTCTCCCGAATAGTAGGGTTGGATCATCGGCAAGGGGGGAAAATTGGGCGTAGAGCCGTTGTAAAGCCGATGCGATTGGGGTTATATTCATCTCGGAAGAGCAAACACCTTGCAACTTAGGATGTGAAGCCTATGACATTTGATAAAAGTTTTAAACTGAACAATCGATAAAAATTGGGGTATATCCCAGCTAGATAAAAAATTTTAAAAGTAAAAAAAAAAAAAAAGCAAATTCGAACTTCTTCCTCTTCTCTTTGAATTTTAATGCTGCCATCTGAACTTCATTTTTCAAGCTTCCGAGACTTGGTTTCGAACTGGAGAACTAACGCTTGGTAACCGGGCATTCTAACCACTAGACGGGGGTCTGATACGTTATTGGCGAGACTAAAATTGGAAGTGATTGTTGTTTCAAGTTCGGAATTGCAACATTTAAGTTTCTATTTAAATAAAACTAGACTTTTCCTGTACACTACTCAAAATTAAAAAGATTTTGCGATTTCTATCCGTTTTAAGCATTTGGTACGGCCGTAAAAAAAAAAAAAAAAAAAAAAAAAAAAGTTTGTCTGTCTGTCGTTCTGTCTTTTCTTATTTGCACATCACGTAAAATTGACTGAAGCGAATTAAATAAAATTTGTTGACATGATAGGTGGTCACTTAACTTAAAGTATAGGCTTCGAATTTTTAAAAATATTCATTATAATGAATATTTTAAAAATCTCTCTATAGATTGAGATTTTCCGAAGATTGTTTCAAACTGCGTAAATTTTTATTCGCACATCACGTAAAAGTGACTAAAGCGAAAGGAATTAAATTTACTGACATGATAGGCAATCACTCACCTTAAGCTATAATCGTCGGATTAAAAAAAAAAAATTGAGATTTTTTCTGAAAATCGTTTCAAACTGCGTAAATTTTTGTCGGGGCAGCACATTCGACTTAAGTGAATAAAGCAAAATTTAGTGACACGATAGGTGGTCGTACAATTTAAACTATGCCCCTAAAGTGTCTTAAAATTTGGATTAGATTTCGAGCCGTTCAGCTACTTGTGAGAAAGACCGATATAAACCTGTTTGCTCGCTTTTCCCTTCGCAATCTTGAAAGCGCCTATCAGACCTCAGTGTAAAGATTCGATCATCGGGAAAAGATGAACATACGAAAAATTAAGGATGATCAGTAATGATCAGGCGATGAATAGCCGATGCACCGATCATAGGCCTGGTAAAGCCCGAGCAAAAATTGCTGCTTGGGTACACTAGTGTTTTCTTCTGTCGGTTGATATCGAATGAACGTAGGGTCTATTATTGCGTTTTTCTATGGCAGTGTTCTTAAACCTTTGATTTCCTCTGCTGGTTTTGTTGGAAGTATTATTCTGTTTCCGTGCTCTTACAATGAAGATTTCGTCTGCTAGTTTGGCTGGATTGCAGGTTCCATTTCTTCATGTTTTTCTATCACCGTGTTCTTAAACCGTAGTTTTCGCCTGCGTCACTTCCTTTACTGAGCGTTACTTCCGTCAGAAAAAAAATCTGAGTTACTCCCTAGTTTCGCCTAAAGAAGTTTTACTTCAATAAACAATTATTATAAATAAAATAACGCAATACTCTATTTTGTTTTGAAGTTTAAGATCCCTTCTAAGAAATAAATGAATCATGTTGATGTTAAAACCCAAAAACAACTATTTTTTTTTTATATTTAGCGCTAACATACCCGCTTTAGGCCACTCTCCCCTACATTTTATGGTATTATTTATGGTATGAAAGAAAGCTCCTTTCTAACTTTCTATATGTCCTAGGTTCGGAATAAACGAGCTGAGGGGTGACCGCCATTTTCACATACACACGGAACTCACTTCTTAGGGACTACTTAAGGCACGGATTTCCTCAGTTTTCCCCAGGGAGTCCAAGAATCCAAAGATACCGCTTTTTGCATGCCGTTGCCTTCGAACATTTCTCGCAATATCATATTCGGAGTTTAAATAGCATATTTAAATATACATTCCAATGTTTGCAACAGTTTGATTTAGCGTTGTACCAATATTTAAATATGCTATTTAAACTCCGAATATGATATTGCGATAAATGTTCGAAGGCTATTTGGATCGTTAACTCTTCATTTTAAATTCATTAAATGATTCTCGCAAAACTCATGATAAAAACTGAACAATTAAATTTTGGCGAATTTTAAATCATGCTCATTCTTATGAAAAGAAAATTTATGAATAGATCTTTTTATAAACTTTAGAAGTGTGATAAAAGATCATCACCTCAAAATTGTCATGTAGGGGCTTTCCCAGCAAACACACTACTGCCCGCAAAATCACGGCCGGGTACCCGTCGTTCTGGCAAAGTGCCGTATACCGGGAGCAAGATAGATTGCCATCGTCTGCAAGTCACTGGAGTACCGGTGTCTGAAAAGTGCATATGCGCCGGTACATAACTAGTAACGGCGAACTGCCATGTGTCTATGACATGCACAGAAAAGTTAACGGCGTGGTATTGCTTAAAATGTACCGGACCAGCACTATTTGGTAGTAATGGGCCTGTATATATTTCGTAGTATTGGCCTAAAATGTCGTTAGTTTAATTAAATAATATTGTTTGTTTCACATTCATACTGTGTAGAAGTGTTAGGGGATATAAGTTCCGGGCACCCAAAGGTAGGGTCACTGCAAAGTTTTTTTCATTTCTTTTTTTTTTTTGTTTGTTTTTTTTGGATAGGGGGGTGGTGTAAGGAGAGAAGTTCATATTGTTCCTTGAAATATTTTAGTACTAAAAACTAAAATAATACAAACGAGTTCAGTATGCTATAAAAATGTTTACTACACCGATAATGAAATCCCCACTCTGACAGTATATAAACCCCAAAATGTACATAATTATGAATTTTAATCTTAAATTATCATATTCTTAAATTATCATATTCATTATAAATTACAATTTTTATAATTTATATTAATTTTTTACAATTTTGCTAAACTTTTGCTGAAAAACATATTTGGAGAATTTTTTCTACGTTAAGCCCCTTTTCAAATCTACCGAATTAGGGTGCAGAAATATGTTAGAGAGTATTACACGAAGACTAGTCAGGGTTCAATTTGCACGAGAACTCAGCTCTTGTACTCTATTTTTTTAGAGAATTTTAGATTAATTTAAAATTTTTAACAGCCTACATAATTGCTTCTATTGATATTTTTTTTATTATATTAAATATAGCAGTAATAAAACAAAATATCACTTAATTTTTAAATATAAATTAGGTAATTAATGCTCAAATTTACAATAAAACAAATTAGAGCTCGAGCAGTTATTTTGTTAGAAATTCAGCAATGAAACAGTATTTTCATGTAATAGTCAAAAATAGAAAGTACGGAATGGGGTTCTTTTAATAATTTTATTTTCTTTATGCTGTTTCGATTCGTCTCGAATCGAATGTCTTATTTCCTCACCATTTTACAGGGCCTCAAGTATGATACTATAGAAATAAGAGGTCCATATGTCTACCGAGGAATGCTAGGTCAACTTACTTCTCACGGCTGAAAGATAAGGCTGCAAGAATCAAACTGTTATCGTGGATTTGGCTATATTAATTCAGATTATTTATACGAAGTACAAATGAATTTTTTATGCATTTGAAGAAAGAAAATAACTTGCTTGTCTATTTTAATCAGAGATGTGCAAGAGAGCCTATATATATATATAATGCAAAAAAAAATATTTCTAAAACGCGAAGCGAAGTTAATATAAGTGTGTGTGTGTGGGGGGGGGGTCTCCAGTTAGCTGCTTTGAAAATTGGCGAGTTTCATTAAAAGGGAAGTGGTGAGATTTCGTTTCCAATAAGTATAGTAACCCATTCTTTTGATAAAGTAATTAAAAAACTTTGTAAAAAACACACATAAGAAGTAAAAGGAAAAAGGATACGCGTTTCGTTCAAAAATTGTTTTGAACTTCTTCAGTCCAAGCTCTTCGACGTAAAGAACACAGGGAACTGAAAAGAGAAAAAACAAGCAAGATGTTGCCACAAGGGGCAAAGAAAAGTCGAACAAAACCACGGAGAGGGGAGAAAAAAATTTAAAAAGGGGATAGAAAGGAAAGGAAAGAAGCACAAAAAATACAGAAATAAAAAAGGAATAAAGAAAAATAATAAAAAAAGGGAACACACAAGTACAAACACACACACAAAAAAGAGAAAACAGAACAAACAAACAAAAAACAAATAGCACACGATTTTTTTTTTTTGTGCTATTTGTTTTTTGTTTGTTTGTTCTGTTTTCTCTTTTTTGTGTGTGTGTTTGTACTTGTGTGTTCCCTTTTTTTATTATTTTTCTTTATTCCTTTTTTATTTCTGTATTTTTTGTGCTTCTTTCCTTTCCTTTCTATCCCCTTTTTAAATTTTTTTCTCCCCTCTCCGTGGTTTTGTTCGACTTTTCTTTGCCCCTTGTGGCAACATCTTGCTTGTTTTTTCTCTTTTCAGTTCCCTGTGTTCTTTACGTCGAAGAGCTTGGACTGAAGAAGTTCAAAACAATTTTTGAACGAAACGCGTATCCTTTTTCCTTTTACTTCTTATGTGTGTTTTTTACAAAGTTTTTTAATTACTTTATCGTTTAACACCAGTATTTTGAGTGTTTTTTTTCAGCCATTCTTTTGATGTTTCATTTCGTTTCGCAAATCTTGAAACGTTGAGCGGTAGGCCAGTTAAATCTGATGAAATACGCTTTTTAGGATACAAAGTTTTTCCGGTCGTTGTTGTAGACTTTCGATAAGGTTAATTGCTGTAGACTAGTGAGATTTCTCTGTTAGGAGCAATAATAATTATAATAATATTTGCTTCCGTAGTGAAATCTTGCTAGTTAACCCGTAAGCAGGCGCGCCTACTTTTGTAACGTAAGCACTCGCGTGGGGTAAATCTTACCCCATTTTGTCTTCTTTATATTTTTGACTAAAAACGTTTGAGAAACAAGTTTATGGACTTATAACGTAAAATACATTTCTTCTATCACGTTTCATGGTAGGAAATCGTGCTTTTCATATTTATTTAGAAATTTTGTAGCAGATCCTTCAGATATCATGCTTACTGAGAAGAAAATTTCATATGATATGCTTTATACCTAAAAACACTAATTACTTTATTAATATGATATTAATTTCACCTAATAGCCTTTAGTCAATACATACCAGTACTGTAACGTCCATTTACATTTAATAAACAATTAGTTTATATTCAGTTTACGTTGACAACGTAATGAAGCCTTCTTAGTCGCGCGGGAGTACTTAATCCCAAAGAGGAATTTTCTTCCCTTCCGGATAATAAAGAAACGACATTATTTCACCCACCCCAACTAGACCTTGACCTTGAAAGGTAGAAGACGGGGCAAACTTGTTCTCAAAAATTTTCTCACATTTTACGAAGAAAAAAGTGTTTCTGGGGTGAGATTTACCCCAGAGCGCGTGCTTACGGGTTCAGGATACAGCAAGTGGATTTTACAGTTTTACAGTTGGATTTTGCAGCTTTTAAACAGTCGGGAAAATATTACAGGTAAATTTTTACTTTCATTGTTTTTAATGTACACACTTTGTCCATCGGTGACTTTTGCAACAAATTTAAAGATTAGGTGACATTTTGAACCAAAAAACGTCATTTTATACTATTTTCAAGTTTTGGCTACTTGTACCTTACTCCAAGCGACTAATTTGAAAATCTGGTATTGGTTTTTCTCAACTCCCTTTTTTTAAATGTTGCTATTGAGCTTTCAGCAAACATTCTCATCTGTTTTTTTTTAATCGTGCTATAAAAATAAATGTATTTTATGTTCTGTTATATATATATAACGCATGAAGTTTCTAAATTTATCATTTTATTCAATGCTTATTAAATGAAGCTAAATTAAGCATGTTTATTTCTTAACTACAAAATCATTCAAAAATGTTACTATTTTGGGAACTAAAATTGAGAAAATGGCTACTAAACTGGTGACTTTATTTCAGTCGGTGATGTTACTAATGATACTTATTTTAGTGTATAAAAGTACTTTCCTCCATAAAATTTGAATCATGTAGTATACAACAGGTATAGATACAGAAAATTTCTTTTCAGAATAGCTAACAAAATTTGCCTTACAGAACATTTTCAGCTATTGAGTTTAGGCCACACTTTCTGAAAAGGAAAAGTCAAAAATTTCTTTTTGACCACTTCCCCATTCGAGATAGCCAGGTATCTGTATTTGAATCCGAAAGTATATCGGTGTCCGCGGATATTCGAAGACAAAAGAAAGAAAAAGATACGTAACTATAACCAGAGGGGAAAATTATCTTTGAATTGCTTTTTAGAAAATGTAAAAAATAAATTATGTTAAGTGGATTTTCTTATTTATGACAAATGGTGTGGACTTTGTTCCACTCCCCCCATCCTCCACTAAAAGGCTCCATCCATATTCTTGCAGTAAATAGAAAAGATACAATCTTAAAGAGTTATAAAATCGTTCTAAGTAAGGATTAAACCCTATCCTGTTGCTCTTACATCGATAGGACATATTTTTTATACTTTGGATTTTATCGTCAAAATCAGAATATATTTTTTCCCCTCCTTGTGCCTCTTCGCAAAAGCGCGTCTACTTCTTTCTCACGTTCCGTTCTTTCCAGCTGCTCTCCTGCTAAACTAAAAAATCAAAATAACAGCTCTCCGCTCATGCGGTCTGCTCTGGGCAGCGACGGATGTTTTGCGGTTTTCTCCGCTCTTTAAAGGCTCTTACGGCTTGTGTCTCGAAATTCTAGAACGAACGAGAAACCCTTACCTCTACCGCTCTATTTTGAACTCTCTCGTTAACGGTTTTTCATAACGGTCTTTTTAGCAGTTAGGCTGTTGGATCTGGTGTGGCGAGGCTGATCACTTAATGTGATGCAGTCCTTCGCCCACCGACACGTAAGACCCGCAATGGCATCAACGCTATAATTTTTTATGAATGTATGCTTCCCGAAGTCTCTTTTCGAGTGTGCATTGTAATTTTTAAATGAATATAATCCAGAAGCCCTAATGTTCCGAAGGAGGAAATAAAAGTTTGTCTAAAAAATGCTTCAAATGAATTTTGATCATTTTAGCGAAATTTGTTCTTTAGCATAATGTATGTGCACTCTGATGGAAATTTCTTGTGTGGTCGTTTACTTTTGAGAAGAAAAACAACAAATCCTACCTACAAAAGGATGGATCTCCTTTCTCGATAGAAGTGTGCGCCTCAAAGTGTGTAGTGAAATCTTCATCGTATTGTGATTTTCAAATTAATTAAAAAAAACAAAAACAAAAAAAACGGATGACTACGTGTTCCATTATCTTGTCGAATTTGTGTCGTCGTCGTTCCGAGACACTGCAAGTTCGAATTTTTCACGGCCTTACCTTTCGGGTAATATTTCACAAGAATCTTTTTTAACACGCTTTTATTAGTTTCACCTACATGTTTGTTTGTAACTGACTCCTTTGAACTCGATTTTGACCCACTTTAAACGGTCAGATTTAATTTAGACTTTCTAGACTTATCAAGGGCCGATGACAATACAATAATTTGAAAAGTTTATCCCATTATCCCGATTAGGATTAGTAATTTTCTTAGAGATCCTTTGTGTAAGAGCAACAGAGATGGAGCAAGCGCGCGGTCTACACATGCGTATCATTTCGGCACTCGGCTCAGTACAATGGAGTAGAACCCTTACCGCCATTGGTAACTGTATTCAATGTTATGTTTGGGTAGTTACGTTTTTGAAATAAAGATGGCAAATCTAAAAATTTTACATCAATATTGTTACATGGATGTTTGTCTTCGTTGCAGTCGTTATGAAACACGTTTGTTGATTAGAGACCTACTTTTTGTTTTTAGTGAGAAAGGTAGCATTTAACTGCAGGTTAATTAATACTTTGGTGCACAGCAGGGGCGTAACCACAGGGGAGATGAGGGGGCTGTTGCCCCCCCTTCCGAAATAGGACCCTTTACTTAGCTTACAGTTTGATATTTAGTTTACAATTGAACTTTAGCTTTAAATTTGACACCCAGCCCACCCCGAAATAAAACTTGGCTACGCCACTGGTGTACAGTGAAAATAAGTTATTTTACAGTTTGTACTTTCCAACTTAGTGGGTTGATTCCTACTTTAGGACCCCACTCTCGTCAACGTAAAAAATCGCCACGTTTTGGCGAACCTTCCTGTCAATAGTCCGTGATCGCGCATTCGCACAAGTTTTAACGCTTTCCAGAGAAACTGGATGAAGTTAATGTGAACAATTCAGCATTAAACGCACCAAATACGGAATTTGACGATAATTATTAAAAATTCATTAGTTGGCAAGTAAAATAAATGTAATGATGTACTTACATGTTCCAAATGACTTCATTTGACAAGAATTTATGAGCAGATTCTTTAAATTTATATGTATTTCCTTTATTAAAAGCGGATTCTTGAATTTGTACTTCATTTTAACCAATGAAGTATGTTGAATCTCCACAATTTTAGGAAATGGAATCCGAATGTTAAAATAATTAACAAAAGAACTAATTCTGCAATGATTTTTAAAAATTTGCAAGGCAAATTTAAAATACTTCACCAAATTAAGAAACAGAATAGATAAATTCACCGAATCCGCTGTTTAGAAATAGTTATCAACTAGTAAATTCGAAAATAACTCAATTCTTATAAGTTAAAATATTAACATTTAAAATTGTCCTAGCAACCAATTTTCAGACGCCAGAAATTTTTGCGTCCGTTATATTAAAATATATCATTAATGCATAAATAAAAATACACATGTATACTTTAATATTTAAAGTTACCCTAGCAACCAAATTTCCCGTATTAGATGTATTTGTGCATGACGATGCTAATACGTACCAATATGAAAATAAAACAGGAATTTAGTATCCAGTGTTTGCGAAATTATACTTTACTGAGTAAAAGCCAATAGAAATTTTCCAAACAAAGATCGAAAATGCGTAAAAGGATACTAAACCTTATCGTTGCCTACGTAATACAGCTGTTTCACCTACGTCATTATCACTACGTCACATCTTAGCAACCAACTTTTTTTGGTCAAACATTCGTTCATTTGAGAATGGTCATTGGCCGAAAGCGTGGTTTTGTATCCCTAAATATCCGAGTTGCCCTAAAAAGAATTTCAGTGACATCACGTAAAAATACTCCGTACTATGTATTATGAGCATTTCGTAGGCAACGGCCTTATCAAAGATAAAAACTCATGACTGATCACGTGCAAAATCAACTGGAATACCGGTTGATTACTGAGAGAAATTTACGAATAAACCCTTTGCCGTATGGCTGCAATAGAAATACAAAAAATCGTAATGGCAACTGTATATCAGTATTTATCGTCGCGTTGGCCAGAGTGGGGGTCCTAAAGTAGAAATCAACCACTTAGTGTCCTTAGTTTCTTATGAGAGGTATCGAAAATTAAAAATAAATTTTAAATGAATACAGTTTAAAAATCTAAAAAACACGCTTTTGTAGCAAATCGAACTAAAAGTGAAAAATAAAATTATAGTTTAAAAAAACTAAAAATCACGCTTTAGCGATAAATTGAGCTAACTAAAAAGTGAAAAATAATTCTTAATATATAAATAAATTAATGAACGAAAAATAGCATAATTGTGAAAAAAGCGTGGAGTGCTCCATATGTCAGTTCTTGAGACTATTCGATCGGTACGCTCAGTACAAAAATGATACAAAAAATATAGCACAAAGCGCTCCACACTTTTTTCACAATAATACTATTTTTCGTACATTAATTTATTTATATATTAAGAATTATTATTCACTTTTTAGTTAGTTCAATTTATCACTAAAGCGTGTTTTAGTTTTTTTAAACAATATTTTTTTCATATTTGCTGTAAATGTAGGTAACTACTACAGATTTTCAGCAACGTAATGCGTCAAGACTTCGCATGCAATATATAAAAATAAGTACTTCCGAAGTACTCCAGTAGAATAATTGGTGCGGTACACAGGCACGAACCTGTTTTTCACCAGCACTAATATTTTATGATTTTCTTGGTACAAATTTTATTTTGCAGTGTTGTGACAATAAACATACAAGATATTTTTAAGAGCTCTTCTTCCTGTTTTTTTAATATTTTTTTAGGATCTCAACCTTTTTTTAATTTTTAATTTTATTGTGTTGTGATAATATGTTTTTTTTTTTTTTACAAGTGTTTGTATGAATATATCTAGTATTATAGTTTTATGCATTATTTGACTTTTATTTTTACATTGACGAGGCTATTATGATTTACTTTTTACTATAAATATAGATATATCGTATATATTTCATAAAGAGTGATTTTTTCGAAAAAAATGGACGTTATTTATTCTATATTATTTTGCATGTATTCAAATAGTTCACTATTTCTCAATATACTGCTGAGTAAGTTAAATAAATTAAGCAGATTTGAGAATGTTTATGTGTGGATTTAGAATTTATAAGTAACAACTTTATATGTATTTTTTTGGCATATTTTTATATGTGCATAGTTTTAAATGAATTCAAAATGAAAGAAAAAAATCGGAAGTTTAACAAATATGTCTAATACAGCCATTCTAAACATTCTCCCTTTTAAAGGAAAATTTTTAGATTTTATTAGATTTTTTTTTCAACCAAGTTAAGGACATACAAAAATTAAGTAATTGGGATGATGCACAAACGAAATTATTTCTAAGTATAAAACTTTCAGGTGCTGCTCTGCAATATTATGCAGTCTCCTTTTTAGGCTGAGGCAAAAACTATTGATGAGATTTATATACAATTTCAGATTTTTTTTGGAACTAATAATACACAAGCAAACATAAATCAGTTACAATAGTCTAAATTTACTCCCTAATGAGTCGATACTCAACCTATCCCATCGTTTAGATCTAGTCACCAAGAAAGTTTGTAACAACATATCTGATAAAGAAGAGTTCGATACAACAAAATTTAATCATTTTCTTAATGTTATTCCTCGTGATATTAGAAAAATTTTGCAAACTGAAAAAGTGGATAAATAAGATAAGGCTGTTTCCCGTGCTCATGAATTGCAGCAAATTAATTCTGCTAATTTCCCACCTCGAGCTCAGTCCTCCCAAATTATGTCATTAACCGAAGACGTAAACCTTATAAAACATCAATTTACGAAACTTCAAGATGCTAAAAAAGGTAATCCTTCTACTAGTAAACACAGTAGCTCTAAATACCAACGCAATCAACCATACAACAGACAATTTCGTAACAACTACAGAACCAATCAGTATAAAACTAGATTTAGTAATAGAACTTTCACAAATTAAAACAACAATTTTCCTCGACAAACCAAGACAAACAATTTTAAGAAATATTATGTAACCTGTCAGTTCTGCTACAAAAAAGGGCATAATGTCCACCAATGCTTTAAAATGAAAATTCTTATATTCCAATTCAGTCCATACCCAAGTCATTCGGTCTCAGCCTAATCCAATTTCCCAAAATTTTCCTACTCGTAATGCCTCTCAACAAAATGTTACATCGCAGTATCCTAATAAGAATGCAACTCCTTTTTACACAACAATGACCATTTAAACTTTTATTAACAACTCCTGGTGACGGTACTCGAGATTCTCAAGTGACTTTATCCCAACAAGCTGTGTCAAAGCTGCCACCTATGATAACTCTTACCCCTGATGCTCGAGGTACTCCTATGACTTTTTCTTCACAAAGATCAACCTAAACTCAGACCTTGCAACCTATAAAAATTTGTATGAATTCTGAATCTGAAACTGATAATTTTGAGATGGATGAATGCCAGATTGTTGCTAGTGTCTCGGATAATCCGTATAAACTTTCAATTATTCCAATACAATTACACGATAATAATATTCCCATGCCCATAGAGAGTGGCTCATCCTTATGTATTTTGTCACAGAATGTTTTCAATGATCTAACATGCAATTAATTAAAAATTTCTTTTACGTTCTGTTAAAATTAGTACAATTAACTCTGAAGTTGCCTTTTCTAGCTGTGTTGAAATTTCATTTAAAATAAGTTATAAACATTTTGGACATCATTTTTTCAGCAACAACGTTACGATTTCGTCTCTATTTCAAGGTATCCTTGGATTCGATTTTATTCAGAAATTTAATTTACAGTTAAATCCACATTCTGGAACTGTTTCGATTGGTGATCTAGTTGTTCCCTTAATAAAAAATGATAATCTTAACACGGAAATTCATACAAAAACTGTAAATAACTTTAACAATTCTGAATCACCTACTATTACAAAAGAGTTAACTAATGATATGCCCATTAAAATTAAACTTGACAAAAAAATCATTTTACACCCCGATGACTTTCAATATGTAAAACTAAATCTGCATAACTGTCCATATACAGAATTTTTGTTTGAACCTGATATACAATCATTAAAACTAGAAATTTATGACTCATTACAACCATTACTAATTCTGATATTAATAATCCCCATTTTTATATCTATATGAAAAACTATTCAGACGAAACCATACACTTGAATAAGTAAATGATTATTGGAACTATGCCCTACTGCAGAAGCTCAATTAAATATTCACACAAATAAACCTATTGACCAACAAATAAATCTCATTACTGCATTTGATGAAATAATTCAACAAAAATTAATGAACTTAAAGATAAATGCTTTTAATTTGAAACACTTAACTGACATTAAACAAACCCAAATAAAAAAAATATTGATGAACCATTTTTCTGTTTTTTCAAAATCCTTAAAAACATTGGGACACACAAATAAAATTAAAGCTCAGTTATCATTTATAAATAAATTACCAATTAGGACTTTACCATTTCCCGTCCCTCATTCCTTACGAAATGAGTCTCAACATTGATGAATTACAGGAATTTGAGACAACAAAATGAATTACAGGAAGCCAATATCATTGAAAGAACTCCCACCGATTGGGCATCTCCTATGCTTTGAGTGAAAAAGAAAGCTCTCGATACAAATTCTAAACCTAAATTCAGACTGGCACTCGATTTAAGACTTTTAAATGCTATTTTAAAACCATCGGCTTACCCATTACCAAAAATTTCTGCAATAATTTCTAATTTATCAAACTATAAATATCCTGTTTCGGATTTATGTAGTACATATTGGCAAATTGACTTACGTCATGAGTACAGAGATGTTATTGCCTTTACTACACCTTGGGGTTCTTTTTGCAGCAATCGCCTCGTGTTCGGTTTAAAAGCTGCTTATTCCCACTTTATCCCCAAACACATGTAAATTCCATCTTACCGATATAGATTACTTGGGCTTTGATTTATCAAATCATAAAATTTCACCTCCAATATTATCAATTACTGGTTACCAATTCCTAAAACAAAAAGACAACTTAAACGCTCCTGGAGTTTGTGGATTTTATGGAAATTTAATACCTTCACATGCAGAACTAATCCATCCTCTTATCCAGTTGACTTGTCCTAAACAACGTTTCTAGTGGTTTGACATTCACACTGAAGTATTCAATAAATTACAAAAAATTTTCTTCACTAAACCTTTTGTTTGCTTACCTGACTGGTATAAACCCCTCGTTTTAAATACTAATGGTAGCCATCAAGCAATTTCTGGTGTAATTTTACAGGTGATGGTGAGTTTAATGGTGAATTACATCCTATTTCTTACTTTAGCAAATCATTATTCAAGTCTGAAAAAAATTACCCTGAAGTAAAAAATTTAACTAAAGGCTCTACGTGACTCTTTTCTAGCATTTAAGCATTTTCGATACAATCGAGAATTTATTGTTATGTCACAGTAAACCATTAAAAAACTATCGAAAAGCTACTTCCCCTGCTGATCTCACAACTAAATGGCTTTAGTGAATATACTTTTAAATTCAAACACATTCCTCGTGAACAAAATCTTTTGGGTGATTACATTTCAGGACTTAAGAAACACAACCACTCCATGACATAAATTCTCAAACAAGTACACTAAATTTAAATAATGATGTACTTCCTGTCACTGATGATGCAATTTATGAAAAACCTGAAAATTTCGAACATATTAATTATTTAAATGTTTCGCAATCTTCGCCACAGAACCCACTTCTAGAAATTTCTTGTAAAACATTTCTCGATGAAAAACAAAACGACAAAATCACTTCAAAAATTATAAATGATTTGAAATTTAATAATAACAGCAACAATAAATGTTATTTTCTACACCCTCATAATAAAATATTGTACTATGGTAAAGAAACTTCATCTTTGGAAATTCATAATACTATTGTTGTTCCTATCTCTCTAAAGAAAAAGTTTTGGCCATTGCCCATTTATCACATTTTGGAATTCCAAAATCATATGAATTTCTTCGATAGTTTTATTTTTGGTTTGGTATGTATGCAGATACAGCCAACTTTATTAACTCATGTACTTAAATGCATAACATGAAAATCTCATGCGACTCCACCAATTCCTTTACAAAATAATTACATACCTAAAAAACCTAATGAAGTAATTTCCATGGACATTCTTGGACCCCTAAATAATGGAAAACATATTCTCACAATAATTGATCATTTTAGTCGTTTTCTACAGCTCTATCCCCTAAACTCAATTAACACTAATGCAGTTGCTAACTGTTAATTTTCATACATTTCAACTTTTTGTAGATCTACCATTGTACTGACTCACTTAGGTACTGACTTAGGTAGCTCTGTTTTTTAAACCTTTAACAAAATTTTTGGAATTAAATTGAGACATACTACTTCGGACACCCACAGGCTAATTTAATGAGTGAGAGAATAAATACCGCAATTAAATCAACTGTAATTTCTCTAATTAAGGTGGTTACAACTTTGCTCATGCCATAAACATTCATGTAAATATGTATAATGCTTCTACACATTCTTCTACTCAATTTTCTCCTAACGTAATACAATTTGGCCGAGAGTTACCTGTGATTTTTGACACATATGACCCACAGCTACAGTTTCATCAATTAGATAAAGCCCACTATCTGTCTCAAGTAATGTCCACCCTGAAGCGAATTTATGCTGATACATATTCTAAAGACTGCACAATATGAACAAAATTTAAATAAAAATAAAAATGCCAAGCTTAGATTTATTTTGCCTGGTGTTATTGTTTACTTAAAGTATAAAGATAAATATACACGCTTGAATCTATTGATTAAAACTAACACTCCTTTATTGATTAAATTTCTTATCGGCTGATTTAAATTCTTTTACGCTAAAAATTTCCGAAAAATACTCCTTAAAGACAATAATTAGTAAACTCCTCCATTCGCTTCAATGCTCCCAATTCGCTAGATTCTATTTAACTCAATTTTCACTTAAATCTTGTCTATTTGAGAATTCTGTCTCTCCCCCACGAAAAGATGCCTGGAAAGATATCCTATTACTATCACGTGACCAACGCTCTTTAACGGAAAACGGTGCATAGTCACAACGCGGGAATCGTGGCTTGCGGCGGGCATCGAAGAACAAATATGTCGTTATCAAAATATGAATTAAGAGTTTCTAAAGAGGATACTGGACTTAATGCTAAGTCCTTTTGCTGTGGGTGATTACTTCTCGATGTATTCGCTGGTGATAGTTTTATTTTATATCCGAATACCAAATGGATCTTTTTCATATTCAGAGTTGTGAAATAAATTCAATCTAAATGTGGAGAGGATGCTTTCGGTAAAAATTTTGTTTTAATGGACATACTTTCTTACGATTGGATCATGAAAATCTCGTCGCTGTTGTAAAACAAATGAAGTTACCCAAACAGTACAGCAAATTTGCATTAAACTTGCAGCAAGATATATTTATCAAGTCAATAAACTTGAATTAAGCTTGAAATTTTCAAGCGTGTAAGCTTAATGCAAGCTTGAATCAAGTGTTCAAGTTTATACTTGCCCAACTTGCATTAAGCTTGACATAGCACGCTTGAATGAAACTTGACATATCAAGCTCAATTGAAACTTAAAAAATTTTCCCTAAAAAAAATCCCAAATACACGGGGCGCTCGTCGGCGAACTCGCCCCACATATTATATTTTCCCATGCACTTCCCCCTCTACGCTGAAATTTAAAGTTATTTTAATCTGTTTCCCTCAAGTGTCCGCGGCTGCGATCGATCTCGGGACCTAAGGTGTGGGAAGCCAGCGTCCTAACCATTCCACTAATCTGACTCGCGGTGGCCTGACTAAAGTTTGAAGTGACTGTTATGGTTGTCACGCCGGATTCTGGCGAGATTGATACGTGTCCGATGCCGAACTGCCTATTTTATTTTTCCATGGGTTGAATCAAAATTAAAATAATGTTATGTGTGATTTATAGACTCTACTAGTAGGGAAATAAGCATAATATTAACTTAAAAGCAACACATGTTTTAAAACTTTCAATATCGCAACACTCATGTTGGGCAATATTGGCCAAAATCGAGACAAACGAATGATTTTGAAATCAATTTTGTAGTATATTTCTATTTTATTTTGAAGAATTTGAATATTTGGAAATATAGAATCTTTTTTTTTTTTAATTCTATGATCAAGTACATATATGACTGACGATAAATTATTTGTTATGTGGATGTGGCTTTCCAAATCAAGCAGTAATCAGGTTGTATTCAAGCTTGACAGTTCAAATGACTTCTCCAAGCTTGCTGCAAGCTTAAAATGAATTGAACTGTCAAGCTTGTATTAATACGTCAAATTAAAAGAAATGTTAAGCTTGATTTAAGCATATGTGCTGTCTGGGTATGATATCTTCAGTCAAATGAGTAAGTACTATTTTATCTTTTTCACGTAAATAAATTTGGTTGCTGCTTTAATTAAATATGACAGCTGGTTTAACCATGATTTCATTTCTGTATTCTGACTGTACTTTGAATTAGTTTTATAACTAGAGACTGTAGTGAAATTATATTCTATTTATTAAAAAAATACTTTATTAGAGTGTATTAAGATATATGTACTGTATTTGCCTTGATTTAAAATTTATTTTCTCGGGCTTATAATCATAGATTATAGCTCTGATAATAAAAAATGAAGAAAACGAATAATTCAATATATTAATCAAAACCAGCAAATTTTCATAAAACACCCTTTTTCTAGCTTAAAATAATAATCTTAATTGAGTACAGATATATTAATTAAAAATGGACTGATTTTGTAAAAACGCTCATTCTACTCTCTTAAAAATTTAGAGTGACATTGTCACTCTTACAAAAAGTCACCGGCAAATGATCCCAGATAGAGTGAGATAAGAGTGAGAAAACTGCATTATGACTCTTCATCGATAGGATTCTGTCACCCTAACTGCAAGAGTGAGACAATGTCACTCTTAGAGTAAGGGTGAAGGCGCTATCTGCTCACTCTAGCGAGAGAGTCACCACCTTTCCCATGATGCGTTCACTTCAGTAGGAGTGAGTGCGTTGCTTCCACACCCAAACGACGCCATGTTGGATGCCTGCAGTCTACACCTTCCAAACATAATGGAATACTTTAAACTAACAGAAGTAAGTGAAACCTTATAACTTTTCTCTTATCGTAAATTCTATTGTAATTTTGAAAAATCACAACATTTAAGTCAGTTTAATTCAGTTTCGCTTCCAGTTCTACTCGATTCTTTGAAAAGTCACTGCTATGAGTAGGGTTAACATTTTGCTTTACATTTTGTGTTAAGGTCAGGTCAAATAAGCATTTTTCTTTTCATTATAGACCCCCAAGAAAATAATTTTTGTATCCGCTACTACATTTGATCGTAGTGCTTTTTTTATATTTCTGTATCTGAAATCTTTCATTCGTTATTTGCTTCTGAATATAATATTTCAGCATGTTTTGATACGTGTATATGCAGATCGGTAACGTACCTGCTGAATGCGCCTGTTGCAAATAGTATAAGCAAAACTTTAAATTAAAAGCAGAAATAATGATCAATTATAATATATACGCAATTATCGAACCAAAATAAATAAATACAAATAATTATGTGGTTCACAAAATAGATTTTTTATTTAGTGATCATAAGTTTGCATCAGCTGATGCTTGTACGTGGAGACGATTTCATCACAAAACTTCTTTAAATGCAATACATTTGTTCATAGCCGTATCAGAAAAAATTCCACACGCGTTGTAATATATAGTATAGCAACCGCACATCTCCTTTGCTTTAATTCTCCGAGAGCATAGTCAAGTGGTTTATTTATTAGCGATAGCCCCTTTTCCGGCCCCACACATGAACAGATGCGGATGCCTCTTCTGGAAGGCTCACTTTAAACACGGAACACGGTTGAAAGCAGGGTCAATACCATCCATGGATTCTATCGAGAACATACAGTTACACTGAATTTATCAGGCATTTTGTAAGTAAGAGCTAGTTTTCATTGCAGAGAGCCAAGATTAGTGCGCACTAATGTTCACAAGACGGATATACGAGATTTTCAGCCCTGTTTGCGAGTAATTCAATAGTTACAGTAGGTTTAATTTTACAGTAAAAAAAGGTAAGTGTCGTAATATTATATTTAATAACCTGTTACCAATGCTTGATCATAGTTTATCCTTATTTGTTTTTTAAAGTAGCCCTTTGTACAGAAAGTTAAGCATTGAAAGTAACAAGAACCAAAATACTTTTCGAGAAATTGTTTTCATGACTAGAATTGGTTTGCTTGAATATTATCGGATAAAAATGTTGTTAATTGGTCAAGGATATTCATTTAATAAAACTGGTTAGTTAAATACTAGCGAGAATATATGCTAAGGACTGGGCTTTATTTCTAACTAAAGTACACAATCTCTAACTCTTTTTTATGTTAATAACAACATTAATTGCCTTAGTTTATTGTGAAATAAGGTAAATTTGTGCTTATACTATTACAATTGTTTACAGTGTTGTAGAATTAGTATCAATTGAAACAATAATGAAAGTTTTAAAACTTTTCCTTTGATGGAAAGTTTACTGAGCTAATACTGATGAAAAGCTTACTGAGCTAAACACAGAAGCTGTTGAGAAGCTGAGCAGTTAAGCTGAGCTGTTGTAAGTTTCCGTGTAAATTAAGCCCTGGTTGAGGACATAATAACTGCTTGAATGTTGTGGCCAGTGAGTGAGTGTAAGGCACCATATTAAAACAAAAAAGGGGGGGGGGAATGCTTCTTAACAGAGCCAAAGTATACTTTAAAAATAATTTATGATACAAATGAAAAAATAAATATAAATTGTGCAAAGAAACTTTAAAATTCTTTATTCTTATTCACCTATTAAAAATAAGTGCACAACATTAAGTTTTCAAATTATTCTAAATATTGAAAAGTTAAGTAAAATAATAAAATGCTGTTAGTTTTCTTTACATACATTTGTAAAATCAAATTTTTGCTTTCAAAAGCACCAGCCTTGTAATAAATAATAATTTCAGTGGCAGATACAGGAATCTTTTTAGGAGGGGAAAAGAAAGCTTCTTTTGTAAAATAAATGCACAATAAAGCAAAATGCCATTGTTAAGGGATTATTTGAAATTTTTATGTCAATATATTATACCAGGTGACTAAAAATGACTGCAATAATGTTACTGTTGGTTATCTCTTAAAATATGAGTAATTGAAATAGTAAAATTTGACAAATTTACAGTAGCTTACAGATATAGCAATTTTTTACTAGGCACAGTAAACATATAAATATACTAAATTTAATTTTCATATTGTCCCCCTTTTCATATAACATATTTGGAAAAACATTGTTCTGTGTCTAAGGATGTAAATAAATAATGTCTCTAAGTGATGTTTTTATCAAGATATCACAAGTAAAACATTTTACCATTTGTCACTAAATGCTAAGGAGATGTCTCAAAAGTGAGAAAAAAAAATACTTTTCAACTGACACTAATTTATCTTAGTGGTCATTCTACAGCTAAATGTGACCTTTTGAAATCTTATTTTGGCTGGAACTATGCATATTTTACGGTTTCTATTAAAATTTACCTGCATTATTTTCTCTATCTTTCTATAATTACACTTTTAAATTCCTTTTCTAGAAGCATGATATAATGGGTGAATGACCCCTTAAAAGGAAAATTATTGATAATTTCATAATGTATTTTGTATTAATGTAATGCGAGTTTTGAGCATATTCAGAATTGTTGCTGTCAGAGTCTATCTTAGGACTATAATACAGTGTCAATTTTGTCACTGTCAATCATCTAAAGGTTATCAGTGTTCTCATCAGAGTTCAAAAATTCTAAAATATCATTTTCTTCAAGAATTTAATTTTATTGTGTGATTATACTGTGGTTTTCTGAATTTGCAGATGGCAAGCTACATTTCATTATTGACACTGGGCAAACAACATAGATTTTAGTTCTCCAGAGTTTGTCTTCTACTAAATCAATATTGGTAAATAAAATTCTCATATTATTATAATTTATTTTTTACCTGGATTTAAATTGAAAATAATCTTTTTCATATTGAATTTTTAAATTAACATATGAAATATATCCACAATATTAGGTATATATTGGAAATATTTCTGATTCTGAAGTAGTTCCACTACCAATAAATTTTTAAATGGTAACTTAGGGCTTTGAAAACACAAACCAGTAGTTTTACATAGTAGCAATTTAATATTTAGCCCAAATGTATTTAAAATGTATCCACAATATTAGGTAAACATCGAAAATATTTGTAATGTATTCCTAATATTGACAAGAAATTATTTTTAGAAATTTTCATAGCATTTTCATTTTTTAATGTTTATTTACTTAATTACTCAATATTATTATTAAATTGCAAGTCAAAAGTAGTGTAAAAAGTAGCAAGTTATATTTAAAATGTATCCACAACAGTGGCATAGCCAGAACTTTTTCATGGGGGGGGGGGTACGACTACTGCAACTCACATACATGTATGTGTGTGTAAGGAAGTGAAGAATATACATTTCGTATGGCAAAAAATTCCTCATGGGGGGTGACCCCCCTATCCCCCCCCCTTGGCTACCTTGGCTACACCACTGATTCCACAGTATTGGGTTTTATTGCAAATATTCCTCATATTGTACAAGCAAATATTTTTAATGTGCCAGCATCTAAATATCATATTAATACTGGCGAATTACCACTGTTTATTAATACATACATTATTTTTTCTATTAAAATCTGAAAAATTATTTTAGGCTCATTTATATAGAAATTTATGAAAAACATACTTATACAAATACAAATTTATGAAAAACAGTCAAATATTACTGAAAACTGCGATATAATCGGTTTTGATTATCGCAGGGACAAGCGAGGCATATGCCCCCGGTTTCAGATTTTAAGGGTCCTTAAATTTTAGCAGAATGTGAATTTAGTTCATTAAATTTTCCAACATAGTAAATGGGTGTTTCTTTTTTTCCCAAAAAGTTTGACGTCTCAGTGCCAAAATAGACCACAAATAAATAAATGTGTCGAATTTAATGTGGTTTGTTTTATGTTAAAGATGATTTAATCAGGATTGTTCTTAGCTGTATTTGATAATATTCACTTCGTCTATCCTCCTTATAAAAAAGCTTGCTTTATACTTGTTCAATCTTAGACAATTTAAAGAATTGTTGACATTCAATTAATTTTTATTGATGAATGAGCAGTTGTCGGTAAATAAAAATTTATCATTTTCATTTATATCATGAAAAATTTAAGATTTTAGCTTTACTTTAAAACTTCATTTTTAGAAAGCTAATTTCATATATTGCATAGAAAATGTTCATGAGCATTCACGTTTAATTAGCATATTTCATGTTAAATTTATTTAATCGTGACATTAATTTGTACAAGAGCACTGTGGGAAATACAGGAAGACAATTGTCAGAGACAGTAAAGACCCCCCCCCCCCGAATTCAGATTTCTAACTTCTGACCTGGGTCCCAGTCTGTCATAACTGGTGCCTGGATATGAGGGGTGGGATGGGGGCTGAAATTGTGTTGCCCCCTCCTTCTCCTCGATTTGCCACCAATTCATTTGCGTTTGCGATGATGCTTGAATGTAAATTTCAACTGGAGACACTTATATTTATATAACTTGATTGCTTTAGGAAACTAAACTTTAAGAATACTTTTTATTTTCTAAATGTTCATGTTCTTTAAATATAGGAGACTGTTAATAACAGCGATGCACTGCGTGATTTTTTAAGTATCTTTGAAGAAGAAGAATGCTACTTTGGATGATCTAAGGTGTAAGTATTTATTTATTTACTGTTTTAGGTTATTTTTTAAGTTCAGGAGTTGGTTTTATATTCATATCATTTGTTATGCATGTTCAGTATGCAATATGCATGTGTGTGTGTTAATTTTATGTAATTCTTTTGGATTTTAAGCATTACAATCCCATTTTAGAAGAATGTAAACCTAAAGCATTCAGTCAGATGGGCAGCATTTCTCACAAGATTATTTTGTTAAGTATAGTGAGTAGTAATAAAATGTTTCTGTCAAGGTGCTTTTTACAAGAAATAATACAACTTTTGAGTAAGATTTAAAAGAATTCAGTTGTATTAAACACTTGAAATTCAGAATTTCTCTTGACTAGCCGTACTCATGCACTTTTACAAATGGTTAATTTACATTTACAATGGGTAGTTTGTGAAATATTAAGAGAAAAATCCATAACATATTGTATTTCCCCAAATAGAGGTAGTATTAGCTATCAGATGGGATTTCCACAATTTTAAATTTCCCCTTAAAAGTTGCATAAGGCCTGCAGTTTTGTTGTTCTGTAAAAGTGCACCATGCAATCCGCGATGAAGCTTTTTGCATTATATCGAGTTTTTCACATATCTATCTAGCTTGTCTTTAAAGCTTGCAGAGCCAAGTGATGAATAAAATATTTTGCAAGAAAAAATGATTAATTTTGGTTGTTTATCAAGTTATCTTTTTATTTTCTAGTACTCTTGAACTGGTCCTGGGAGAAAACCATTGAATTTTGTTGTCAGTGGTATTCTGTTAAAGAGAAGAAGATTATAGCTTTATATAATTCCTAGTCATATTTTTTTGTTTTATTTATTTATTTATTTATTCAATATTCTTGATTACTAGTTCAGAGTGTGCATGCTTTTGGTCTCTATCTACTGATTTTTTCAAAGCTTGTATCCCATTATTTTGAATAACTTTTTTTGAAATGTTCACTTCTTTTTTCAGATTATTTTTTCTTCTTATTTTTCTTAAGAATTATTTTTCCTGTATTTGTTTATTAAAGTTATGTGATTTTGGGGCAATTAGTGACTATGTATTAATTTTTAAATATTTCATGTAAATCGAGAAAGTTATTGGGGCTGTTCTTAAAAGAAAAACTATGTATCTTTTTTGGTAAAGTTTCATCAATGAGTAAATCAATGAATATATATATATATATATGACTATATGACTTGTTTTATTTCATATTTGGCATCAGGTTAATAAATTACTGGCAAAATCAAGTCTTATTTGCAATATTTTATCAAGTAACAATGAAATAAAGTATAAAAGTCTATTTTTAGTCCCTTCAAATTTATTTTTTTACTCGTTCACCTTCTCTACCTCTTAAAAAGAATGTTGTAAATAAAACCTAAAAACTCCTGTAGCTTTTATTTTTTTTCTTGTTGTTGTTGCTCAAAAAGTAAACTGTAAAATGCTACTTTCAGAGATGAGATTTTTCAGAGTTTTGTCTAATTTTCAGATCTTAGATCTTAAACTTCCGATCTTATTTAAAATGAACTGAGTTTTTTTCAATTTTTCAAAAAAATTCTAATTTTTCATTAAGTTGTATATAAGTAAGATAGATTTAGTATCAGTAATAATTAAAGTATTTATTGAACTTGAAATTCATAAGTATTATTGCTCAAAAGTTGTTTAGACATTCTTTCAGACTTTTTCCTTTTTTTGTTAATCTCATATCTGTACTTTGGTATACACCAAATCAAAAACGAGCAGATCAGTTTTGACACCATATCACATGTGTCACCATTAGTGGTAAAATGAGATGAAATATACTATTTTTTTCAATTTTACTAATGTAATATGTAAATGTAAATTTTACTGCTAAATTAAGATAAATTACGATTTTTTAACCCTGCAGTATTCACAAAGTGTAATAAGCTTGTCGGTGTGCAAATGTTGTCATATGTATATATAAATATTACTCAAAAATATCTTTAGTCTAGTTTTTAACTGACTTCAAAAATATCTAGGTTATCAATTGGGTTCAGTACTCAGACATGTAGCAAGGATTTTCAGCTCCCGAGAACAAATTTGCGCCCCTTCCTGTTTACCAAAATGCACTGAAAAAAGTTTTATGTATAAATTGGTTCCTTTTGAGTGCTGTGCCCCTCCTTGTTCCCCTCTATCTACACCTCTGTCAGTACCGAATCCTTGTAAATTACCGGATTGGAAATTAAAAGTACTTTCAAACTTCAGTTTAGTTATTTCTTTCATTTGTTCATCTTCCACTTATAGATGTGATCTTTGCTAAGAAAAAGAATGTTGTCATTTGATGATATTTTACTTACTGTTAATGAAAAGTTTTTATTGCAAAGTTATTTTATTTTTTACTCTGTTCTTATTTACATGAAATATATTACAAGTCCTGAATATTTCTATTGTTTAATTGATTGTAATAATTTGTAAATTTAATTTACCAATATTAAGTAATGTGATAGTAAAGTAGTTAATGTGAGTTATATTTATTTTGTCACTATTAGTTTGATGTTAGTTATTAAGCACTGGTTACTGGTTTGGGGATAATTTTGTTCCAAATTGATTTGAAATGTGTCTTTTGCTTCAACACTGTCCTCAATTATTATATTTTGTGTTACCTCACAAAATCTTATTTTGTGGGGTAAGCTATATTATATGTTCCTTTCTTTTAATAAAGTATTTCATGCTCTCAATCACTTTGCATATCAGTGAATTCTAATAATAATAGGACAAAGAGGACAGATTATTTTACAAAAAATTACAAGCATTTCATGTTGGTAAAATTAAAGTTTTTCTTTTCTTTTTCCATGTAAAGAAATAGAAAAGTTTTTTTTTTTTGTAGTTGTTTTTGTATTTTGGGAGCTGCTATATTTAGGTTTTATTGTAGATTCCCCCTCATCTGGAATCGGTTCAAAATTAGGGACCAACAAGTAGAAGTCCAACCCCCTCGGGGGCTCTGGCACCCCTCTTTCCATGGTCTATCCATGGACACGACAACAACAACAACATTGTAGATTCCATGTAGCTTTTGTGTTCAGAGACAAAATTAGAATGCAAAAGTTGGCTTAAATTCTACATCTTTATTTTATTAATTTATTCATTTTTAGCATAATTTGCATAAATTTAACAGTAAGTGGCCAGTTTCTCTTACTCGAAAGGCTACAGTATATGTAAATGTTACTTGAGAGTATTTATTATTACCATACGTATAAACTTTTTTGATATGCTTTTGTGCTGTTCCAAAATTGTATTTAACCTGCTCCTAAAGGTGTTCTAAAATGTATGTAGATTTACACACTTTTTATTATAAAATTATCCTCCGATTTTAGTGAAACTATAACCAAAATGTTTTGTGACCTCATTAGTGTTTTCTGGGTCAAATGAAAAGTTCTGCTGACTTACTTCTCTGTAAATTCATCACTTAGTTGAATGTGTTAGTTTGTACTTTAGTTGGAGATTTAAATTTGACACTAAGCCATGTACACACAAAACTAATTTTAACTAATTTTAATTTGGTATGTATTTAACATAGATCTAGTTTGTGCTCTAGTATATTCTAGCTGCCAACTCTTCCTGATTTTGAACCTGTCTTCAGTCTTATTCAAATTATGGGGGGGGGGAGGTTATCCTCTTTTATTAGGATAGAATAGCAGTTATGTTTTAACTTTTATTAATTCTGTAATTACTTGTTAAAGTCATAATTTTTATCTTCCAGATGCTGTTAGAAGAAACTCTGAATGTGAAGTATTATTGAAACACTATCCAGTAATTGTATTTTATATTGATGAAACAAAATAATTCAATTAAACAAAATTATTAATAAGTTTGTTGTGTGTTCACTGCCATTGCTTTTATAATTTATTCAAACCTGTATGCAATGGGTGTCAATAAAGAATATTTTTCAGTTTTTTCAATTCACAGGCTATTTTTTACTATTGTAGTTCTGCAATCGTTTGAATTTTTTAAACTTAGGTTATGCATGGTAAACTACAGTTAGCTAGTCTGAAGACTGCTCTGGACTTGGAAGTTCCATTACCAAAGTTTTTATTTAATTCAATAGTATAATAATTCTTGCATAAAATCTATATTAAAAGAATTTTTTTTTTCAATTTGAAGTTTGTAAAAGATTAAGTAATTTGTAGCTATTTTGCTGTAAAAGTGAAATTTAATGAAATAAAATCACACTTAAAAATAAATAAATAAATGAATGTGTATACATATTATAAAAATTAAGAAATATCTTCTTATGAGACATGTATAAATTATGTTCAGAACAGAATTTTTACTTTTTTAAGAGGTGCAGAAAAATACAAAATTTCTTAGCTTCTGTGAATCCCACCCCCTCGCCCAAACATTATCTATGGAGGTTATTATAATTCACCCTCATGTTCTAAACTTAAATTATTTCTTTGTGTTATGGCAAGTCTACAAGAGGGGTGTCTGCTTGGGGGTGGGTGATGTTTTAAGGGATTCTAACCCGTATTCTTGCTCACACCTCTAAACTTTAATTTATGATTTTGGGTCAAGACAAAAATACTGGGGGATTTCAACTAAATGGGCAATGTTGGGGAATTATGAAATAATTTGTTTTGATTTATATTACTTATGTACTGCACCAATGTGTTAGGATAGAAAGAGGGCCATTTCATGAAGAAGTGGCCAAAATAAAAACATTTCTTTACCCCTTTTCCCCCCCCCCCAAAAAAAAATTAAATAAAAATTGTTTCCATTTTAGAAATACTTTATTCCTTTTTCTTGGGGGGGGGGGGGAAATAGGTTTTCTGTTAAATTTCCAAACATGATATATACATTAACAGAGCTTATCAGCAGATATATTTATATTTTTAATTTAGCCAGCAATTAGTTTAATGTTTTTGGGTTTTCAATTAAAAGATAGTTATTACTATTTTAACTTATTTTTTTGTTTCATAATTCTTGTATTTGTATGTATAAATGACAGAAATTTAATTTCAAATAATAAAAAATTCTCAATAACAATTCAATCTTTGTGAACAGTCCACATTTCACAGGAACAAAAGCAAGAATTTAAAAATGCATGTAGTTAGATATTACTTGTATCATTGATCTATGTAAAATTTATTTTCCAGCTGCTATGAATCATTCTGAGCATGACAATAATCCAAAATAGCCAAGAAATGGATATCTAAGAAGTTCTGGATATGAAATAGGGAAAAATTTCTGATTACTGGGATATTTTGTATATGAAACAGATATCCATTTTTGGGACATTTGGGATCTTCTGGATGTTTAATTATTGTAACTGTGCAACATATATACAGATCTCTTATAGAAATGGATATTATAGATGTTATTTACTCATTCGAGACATCACACCTCAAATAGAGGGATCTATTTTATGTTATCTGGAGAATCACATGGACTTCAAATAGATATACCCAATATCCAGCTCTAATGTATTAAATTAAAGATTGCCTATGGACAAACTTGTGCTGTGTGGGGAAATGCGGCAAAAAGATTTATTTGTACAATGCAAAGAATATTTTCAAGACACGTGATATTGCAGATACGTTTTAAATATATTTAATTTAAATTCAATAGCAATAAAGTTTTATAATTTGACAATATAATGCTTAAATATCAACTTTCTACTTTTTACCAATGTTAATTTTATTTCCAGTGTAACACTGAGTAAATATTAACCAAAAAAATTAAAAATGGTATAAAATTATGTTAAAGTAACTATTTATCAATATTGGATATATTTTGAATGTATATCCAACACTATAAATGAATTTTAAATATATCTGGGCCACACGCTAAGATTAACTTTCTACTTTATTCAAATATTGATTTTTGTTTTCAATTTTTTAAACAATATTGAGTTAATATTTAAAAATTTATCAGTTGTAAGACTACTTCAAAAATATTTCCAGTATACACCCAATATTTAGATTTTTTTCTTTTTGTATGTTAAATTCAGCAGAAAAAAATATTAATATTATTTTGAGAATTTATGAGACCTAAATGATAATTTTTACCAATAATGGAATTTTATTTACCAATATTGGAAATTGGGTTTATTCTCAAATCGTTCACTTACTACTTTGTACCAGTATTGGTTTTTGATATCATTGTTTTCACAATATTGAGTTAATATTTAAAAGTTTATTGGTAGCGAGACTACTTCAGAAATATTCCCAATATATAATTAATATTTGAATACTCTTCATATGTTAATTTGAATTTTACAAATAATGATAATAATATTTTGAGCATATATCAGGGCCAAACACTAATTTTTACTAATATTGGAAATAGTTTTTATTCTCAAAGTATTCACATATTATGTAAATTTTGTTATTTAAAAGTAATTACTTAATAACATTGGAAATATTTCTAATATACACCCAATATTATTGATACATTTCAGATGTTTTAAGATTCAATAGTATTAAGATTGGTAAAATTTGCTTAGAAACGGGCAAAATATTAAATTTCTAATATTGGATTTTATTTTCAATGAATTCACAAGATTAGGTAAATGTTGATGCTATACAGAAAATAACTTTTAATATTTGACACACTTAAACAATAATAATAATCTATACTGCTACCAGATACATTCTTATATATATATATATATATATATATATATATATATATATATATATATCAAAGGAATCAGGGGCGTAGCCAAGGGGGGGGGTTAGGGGGGTCATAACCCCCCATGATAATTTTTTTGCCATACAAAATGTATATTCTTCACTACATTATCACACACACGTATACATATATATATATGAGTTGTAGTAGTCGTAACCCCCTCATGAAAATTTCTGGCTACGCCCCTGAAAGGAATTATGATTATCCTAAACTAGTTAATAGCCAGAAGCAAGGCGTATTGAAGGAATAAAAACAGGGCCGTACCCAGAAAAAAATTTTGGCGAGGGTCCAAACGGTAGAAAGGCAGAATTTTTCACAAAAAGAGGTCATTATTGTTTTATTAACAAAAATCGATTTTTTTTTTTAGGGTGGGGGAGGGGTCCGGACCCCTGGATACGGCCTTGAATAGTCACTCTATAAAAAGTGCCAGTCACTCTTAAAAATAGTCACAGCTCACTCTTGATTAGAGCAGTCCACTCTTTAAGGGATGGCGTGCTGTCACTCTTCCTTAGAGTGAGGCACTCTTTCCCGGAGTGCGCTTTTGAATTCTCACTCCTAGTCCAGAGTCAGAAATGTCACTCTTGGGAATAGTGCTTTCTCACTCTATGGAGGTTGGCTGATTTTTGTCACGAAGGTAGGGTGATATATCACTCCTCAGCACTGGTTTTTCACTCTTGATTATTAAGAGAGTATAGCTTAAATAATAATCATAATTGAGTACAGTTATATTAATCAAAAACGAACAGATTTTGTAAAAACACTCGTCTTTTTTGATTATTATTTAGGCTAAATCTAGCTGTTGTATAATGCTCAGGGCAAATCCGTACTACTCAATTCCTGCCAGCGCAAAAGAGGTGACGCATTGGTCAAGCTTCTGGGAAGGCGTTACATCTGATTTCTGACCTAATTTCTTAATCCTTTTAATTACTGCATTCACGTAACACAAATATGCAATTATTTTATAGTAAACACTTTATTTTAGCACTTAATGGATGAAAAGTGTATTAGTTCTGTAATAACCTACGCAAGCGGAAAGAACGATTTGAACATCTGATTTCTGACCTAATTTCTTAATCCTTCTAATTACTGCATTCACGTAACACAAATATGCAATTATTTTATAGTAAACACTTTATTTTAGCACTTAATGGATGAAAAGTGTATTAGTTCTGTAATAACCTACGCAAGCGGAAAGAACTATTTGAGAGCGGCGGACTCACACAGTCTATAGCTTTAACTCCACTATCAGGTTAGCTTTGCCCCGAGTATAGATTCTTTTTATATTTCGGTTGATGCTAAAATTGTTTCCGGTAAGAGGTGTGTGGGATGCAGTTAATCACACATTAATGAGTACCTCAGATTTCCCTTTACCTATTCTAAATATAATACTCTTGCCTTTTTAAATCTCCCATTTGTCAATAATGCTATTTAACTGTTTCTTAATTTACTTTGGTTTTAGCCTTCGTAATGCATTTTGTTGGCGTCTGTAGTCTGTAAATATATTTAATTTTCTTCCTTCCCCACAGGATTGCAATAATTTTGTCTAGGCTACAAAAAGTATATTCTGATCACCCCTGCGGCGAGTTCCATTTAAATTTTGCCAAACATGTATAAAGCCTAACATTTCTTTTCACTTTTTCAACCTGGCGATTTATTTGGCGACCGGCCCTTTTAGAACTTTGCTGTTACAGCACAGTGTGTTATCTAAACAAAGTGTTCTTGATGTACACTAGAGAAAATTGTATCATGAACTATATTTGTGCAAACATGAAAACAACCCAAGCATTCAAACTGTACTTTAATAATATGTCAAGCTGCAAAATGGAAATTTATATTTTTTATACATATTTATTATTTTTTATTATTCATTGTGACCAAGAAGTATTAAAATACATATTGAAACGTAAGTATAAGGAAGTCACACACAATTTGTATGCAATGTGCATTTTAATGTTTCAGTATTTTACTCCCTACATTCCCCTTTTTTGTTCATGGATATTTATTGATTTTGAGATCTTGTTATAAATAAACTGTAGAGCGTTTGTGCAAGTGTTATTTGAATTTTAAGCATAAACAAATTTATTAAAGTTCTACCTTTGTATGGTGACCACCTGTATAAGGTGACCAGTTTTGTTGTTCCCGAGGTTGGTCACATAAGGCAGGCTCCACTGTAATTAATTTTTCTCTTTTCAGCTGAATAGCATTTTTTTATTTTTCGCTTTCTATTTTTTTTTTTTTAATTTGGAAGCTAACTCAGCGAAAAGTTTTAGCTTTGCGATGGTACAAATGCAATTTTCCTTTGGTACTATGCATACCAAAGCCATTTCAATTTTGAATTTTTCAGTTTTAAAACTTTTTTCACAATGTTATATTAAAATACTTTTGAATGGCTACAAGTGGTACCACTTCAAAAAAATAATAACTCTTCGCTCTCCGGAAAACATCTGCCGCTGCTCTGGGCAGCGACAGATGTTTTGCGATTTTCTACTCCACTCTGTAAAGGCTTGTGTCTCGAAATTCTAGAACAAACGAGAAACCCTTACCTCTGCTGTTCTATTTTGAACTCTCTCTTAACGGTTTTTCATAACGGTCTTTTTAGCAGTTGGGCTGTTGGATCTGGTGTAGCGAGGCTGCTCACTTCATGTGATGCAGGCCATCGCCTACCGACACGTAAGGCCCGCAATGGCATCAGCGCTGTAATTTTTTATGAATGTATGCTTCCCCAAGTCTCTGTTCGAGTGTGCATTGTAATTTTTAAATGAATATAATCCAGAAGCCCTAATGTTCCGAACGTTTGTTTAAAATAATGCTTCAAATGAATTTTCGTCATTTTAGCGAAATTTGTTCTTTGGCGTAATGTATGTGCACACTGATGGAAATTTCTTGTGTGGTCGTTTTCTTTTGAGAAGAAAAACAACAAATTCTACCTACAAAAGAATGGATCTCCTTTCTCAATAGAAGTGTGCGCCTCAAAGTGTGTAGTGAAATCTTCATCGTATTGTGATTTTCAAATTATTTTTTTTTAAGCGAAAAAAAAAAAATCGGATGACTACGTGTCCCATCATCTTGTCGAATTTATGTCGTCGTCGTTCCGAGGCACTACAAGTTCGAATTTTTCACTGCCTTACCTTTCGGGTAATATTTCACAAGCATCTTTTTTCATATTTGCCGCAAATGTAGGTTACTACTTCTGGTTTTCAGCAACGTAATGCGTCAAGTCTTCGCCTGCAATACATAAAAATAAATACTCTCGAAGTGCTCTAGTACAACACCCCCCTACTTACGCCAATAGTATTCATTCATAATTGGCAAAGGTGTTTAAAGTTACAGTAAAAATTCCTATGTTTCACAAAAAAAAAAAAAAAATCTGAAAGTTTCTTAACTGGCATACATTTATCGTTTATTACAGTGTCTGGTACAGCTTGTGAAAAGACTTCCTAAATATTTCCAAGTGTCTGACGTAGTTTTTTTACTTATGTACCAAAATCACATGATTTTTTCAAACTACTGTTCTAATAAGATGCAGCAACAGATTCTGTAGATTTGGAAACCTAATTGGTTTGGTTTTGCTTGCTTGCTAGGAAAGGACAACTCACGTCACTGCATGTGTCGTTTAGAGCTACATATGTTGTTCCCGCAGTTTCCTGCCACAATTTGAATAATCATCAGAAGGTGGGGACTTCTGAATATTAACACCCCTGAGAAAGTGCTAGCGACAAATTTGTTTTTCAAAAAAAAAAAAACCCTCTACGGATTTAACGTTCACCGTAGTCTTCTGTAGTAAGTCGGAATCGAACCTGGAACCAACCAGTTACGAATCCAACGCCTTAACACTGGGCTAAGCTAAGACGGCCCTCTACTTTGTTCGGTTAAAGTGATTCCATGTTCTAATGCACCTGTCTTCATGACTTTGAGGGGAAAAAAACGTGATTTCAACCCCTAAAATAAATTTTCTAGCCTATGCAGTATTGTACCCATGCGGCATGTATTATACAGATTTTGAAAGCTATCGTTAGGATATACTATACATTACACATAGTACTAGAAATTATTGTTTCAAGATAACGAGAAACTTGCGGATATGAGAAAGAAATGATCCATTTCATATCCGTATCCACGGATATAAAAACAAATTATTCGTTTTAGTATCCTTATCTGTGGACCTAGCTTTTTTACAATCCAGCACACCACTATTAACACTGTAGTACTCATAAAAGAAAGAAAAAAAAATAGTTGGAGTGACTCCACTCGACTTTCCGAACACTTGACCTTTACCAAGCGTTTAAATAAATTTCATTTAACTCAATCGAATCTACTGTTCCGGCACTAGTGCGCTTTAACTGTTTTAAGTGTATACGCCGCAGTTTATAAGAATATTTTGTTGTAGCCCTGTAAAAACTGTACGGCGTACACTCGCTAAAACTTATGCTGTATGTAAGACAGTGAACTGTAATATGCGTACCTAATTTGATTTCAATCGAATGCACCCTTTAGAAACGAGCTCATTTTAATTGATCCGCGGTTATAGGCCGTAATGTATAAGAACTATATTTTATGTAATCCCATGAACGAACTACTAACTCTACGCACAAAAAAATCTATTCAGATCATGTGACCGTGACCTTTTATATACATGTCCAATTTGTGCTCATTCGAATGCACCATTTAGACTTAGCCTTGTCAAAACTATAAGTCCTATTCACACCAAAATCAATAGCGGTTTTGGATTATAACATATACCTATTTGACCTCAACCGAATGTACCATTTAGGAATTGACGTGTACACACACATACACCCCGGAAAAATTAGCGTAAATGATTTCAGCAGACCCCAATACGTGCAAATGCATCAAAATCTCAAAGTCGAATTTCTGCATGATTACAATATTTTCCTTATATGGTACGCGAAAGAACTTAAATATTACGCTTGTTTTGTGACACTATCTTGAAGTTGGAAACTGTGTCCTATTGCTACCTTACATTTTAATTTTTTTAGTGGTATGTCACAAATTTACATTTATAAATGGATACATGACCCTCAAAGTGTTCAATTACCTTTCGCTCCATTTTAAAGATACAGATGGTCCTTTTATACTCCCGATAATCTGGAATTTTTAGATAATTTGGTGTTTGTCTAGTCTCATATATGTATCGAATTATCAAGATTGTGCTGCTTGACTAGTATCAGTTCAATCTGGATAAATTATGAAACGCTCCTACAACATCAAAGCCTAATGTTTTTGTAAATTGAATCATATATAAAATAGTTTTCTTTAAAAAATCTGTTTGTTCGCTAAAGGTGCCTAGACAGTTCGCCGGATCTCGACCAAATGCGGCACACCGACTAAATAAGAGGAGAGAAAGCTATTGCTGAAAAGAAAACAAAAGAAAAAAAATAAAAGACGGGTTTTTTTATCATTCTATGTTTGTCCAGTTTTTGGCCATTTTTCGCGCATTTTGCATTTTTGCGAGCTAAATTTTCGTCCAAAAAATATATTTCGTATATCATCAGAAAATCTGGATAATGCTTTCTCAAATGAACTATTACGGAACATCATAGCTAAGTTAGTTTCTTTAAAGGTTTTTTTTTTTTTTTTTAAATCGCGAAAACATACCGTTTACTTTACTACTTAGAGGAAAAATCATTTGTGAAAATATCCTCACAAGAAAAGAATAATAATTTGAAGAAAACAATTTTCTCGCTGTTAAAAAAATAATTGAAAATAAAGAAAAACTTATAATTATGTTTAATTTTTTAAATAATATATTTTGAAATATCTTTTGAAACTATTTTCTGTTTATCAGTCTTTAGCGGTTTGTTTTCGGGTTAACTTGTGTCGATCTGAAGTCTTTAGATCTCTTTATCGCTTCGCGCAGGATGTAGCCAGCGCTAGCTGTTGCTTTCCACAGAAGTTTGACTTTTAAATTGGTAACGCCAGTACTAGATTTGGCATAAGTATAGCGAGCGATAACTTCCCTCGTGTGGTTTGGAGTTTGCACGCTGTCTCTTCATTGATGATCCACACAACGAACAGGTATTCTCCTTGCCTTTACAGATGGGGCCAGCACCGACCCCATCATTTCTCGCTCGGACTCTTTTAAAGTCCGCAACGAGCTACAACGAAGCCCACAATCAGTAGCGGCGACCTCACATAAGTCCACAACTACCACACAAAGTCCACAACGAGAAGCAAAATTCCATGTTTGGAACATCATTCGCCAGCCTCTGACTGATTCTCTAGGGGGGGGGGTGAAGGGTTAATGTGTCGGCACGAGATTGCCTCCGCGCACACAACACTATCAATTGCAGGCCGGTCAAATGGGTACCTTTTGGCCTGGCTAGAAAACGCCACAATCTGCCAAGTGAATTTTATGGATTGAAAACCGGTTCCCTCTGCGCACTCTCCCAAGAAACCTTCTATGCTTTAATGCAGCGTTTCTCAACCTGTGGGGTGCGCCCCCCAAGGGGGACGAAGAGCATTTGCAGGGGGGGGGGAGAAAAACCAAAGAGCAAGTAGTGATGCATGTTGTTAAAAATCATCTTATTTTCATTTTTACTCGAAAATATATCCATTTTTGCTTAAAATGTTTATTTAAGCATTACTGATATCATTATTTTGTAGAAAATTCGACTAAATGTTCATTGTTAAAGATTAAAAAATTGAATTTATACTGAAAAATGTGAGGGGGTAAATGCCCACATGCGCAGATTAATTTTTCTAAAATTTATATTCACTTTATGCATTAATGGTTGTGAAAATAAGACATGGGAATAGATTAGTGAACATAAGCCGACATCCTCCCCCGCAGAATGTACCCCTTCAAACATCTTTGTAGATTCAGGTAACCAGATTTTTTAACAAAGAATTGCGAACGAATCATTAGTGTCCCCAATTCAGAAATAAAAATGGGGGACATTTTATAAATTCAATATCTTTTCCAATACACATCTCTAATTTATTCAATTAAAGGGTTATGAAAATACATAAAATGAAAAAAAAAGGATAGTTTTTTTTTTTTTTTTTTTTTTTTTTTTTTTTTTTTTTTTAAAGCTGGGAATAAAGAATTATAATTTAAAATTTGTCCCCAATTCCTGGGTACAACTTCGGGGGACAAACTGAAAAAATTCTTGAAAATGGGGATAGTTCCCCAAAATTAGGGACGCTTGGTTACCTTATTGTAGATTTAATACATTAGAAATATTAAACATATTGAACTTCTAAAAAATTCTTTTAAAATGACATATTTATAAGTAACAGTTTTTTCACTCATTTTTATCTTCTTGTTGATACAGCGATTTGTTGGGTTCACGACATGGCATGAAATGCAAAAGCCTGTATTATTTAGAAATCTGCTCCTAATAAGACATATTGTTAGTAAAAAGTGGGTTTGGAGTCAGTCACACAGGGTCATAGAGTTTAACTAACTAGTCATATTTAAAGGGACCAGAGTTTTGAACAAAATTCGGGACAAATTGATGGTGTTCCGAATTTTGAAATAAAATGCGGAAAATTTTATAAATTTTGTGCTCTTCTCTATTAAGCTTCTATTTTTTCCACGAAAGCATTATTAAGATTCATAAAATAAATACAAAATGATTATTTCAAACATTTTGTATTTATAACAAGATGTCTTCAAATTCCTTAACCGGTGCGATTATCGCTAATTTGTTCACTTTAGTTTTCATCTAGCTCTTTTGGGAGCGTTGAAACTGTATCATACGTCTCGCTAACAAATATTGATTTTTTCATAATTTGAAAAAAAATGATTGTTTCTAAAATTTCCTTTGGATACTGACTTTAATTAACATTCTTTTGCTTTCTTGTAAGATACTACATACTAGCAAGATTATCGATGAAGAGCATTCCTCGATATAGACCCATGACTGCAAAGCTCGCCAAAGTGGGGTGATATTTTTAAGTTGGCGAGAGTGGGGGCTTTAAAATAGGAATCAACTCTTTTTTGTTCCATAAAACACATCTTTGAAATTGAAATCTATCTTAAAATTACCTACTGAAACTGTTTTACAATCTTCGTCAAGCATATTCCAACTATACTTCACCATTTTAAATACTGTTTCTAATGGGCAATTCACGAGTGTGCTATATTTGCCTTTCTTGTTCCATAAAACACATATTTGGAACTGAAATCTGTATTAAAATTGCCAACTAAAACTATTTTACAATCTTCTCCAGGCATATTCTAATCATGCTTTTCAAGCTTGGTTAAGTTTTGAAGTTGTTTTTTGGCATCAAACTTTATGATCAAATATCAAAATTTTCAAACCTCGTGCGACTTTCAAGATTTTAATATCCCCCAATCTCCACATTATCTGGCAAATACATTTCAAAAGATCGTCACCGTGACAGTTCACGCCTACAAAACCTGTCTACAAATCATGCCTACTAAACCTGTTTACAAATCATGCCTACAAAACCTGTCTACAAATCAAGTCGACAAAGTCGCGTAGACAAAAATTTGGGACTGAACGAAATAGCACCCTAGTGCTAAAAAAGGGTTCAAGTAAGTATTAGATTTTGTTTTCGTATTAATAAAGCAAAAATAAAATAAAAATCTCTGCTGTTACGTGCCTGGAATCTCTCAAAGTATGGACAATTTTTCGTAGAAGTTTTAATCCATGATTTAAATATACCGTTAAGAACACAATCCAAACAATATATTACATGAATTTGCAGAAAGAATCCACTTTAAATACTTCCTCACGAATTTTTTATTTCCTCTGCCTGACAAACAATTAACCTTCTCGCTATCTTTATTGAGCAGACAAGATGGCAGAGATTCCCCTTCCGTATTCGTCGTTCCTTCAGGACACTGATTTCTGAATGCACAACTGAGAGCAAGCTTTAGCAAGTGCAACGCTAACAGTAATTTTTTAGTTAATGCCCTTAAAATCTAATGTATGGCAGTTTTTGTTTGTTCCGTAAAAGAGCTTTAAATGATACGACAGTGCTTTTCGAAAGATGGCGCGTTGTGTGATAAGTCTCGCTAACAAATATTAGTTTTTGCATAATTTGAAAAAATAATGAATGTTTCTAAAATTTCTTTTGGATACTTACTTTAATTAACATTCTTTTGCTTGATCTTCTAAGATATATACTAGAGAGATTATCGATGGAGAGCATTCCTCCATATATATAAAGATTACTTATTAATTTTGGTTTGGCTGAAATAAATAAAGTTTTTTAAAAAGCTGCTTAAAGGATAACATTCTATAGACCTCGATTAAATGGAATTATTTTGTTTGTATCTGTATACGCCATTTCGTTTGTTTGTTTCTGTATACGCCATTCCAATACGGTAAATGATGCAGTATATATCAGCTGCATATGTAAATTTCGAATGTTACAATGTAGATTTGTGGCAATTAGAGCACGGAAAGCTACACACACAAAAAACAAATCTGGAAAGTGCTTAATATGTGTCACATTTTATGTATTGTATTGTGTTTAAGGAAAACCTGCTAGATGTGTATTTGACTAAGGGGGGAGAAGAAGCCTTGGGTGATTTTTAAAGAGATTTTAAGGAGTATTCACGTCATATCTGGAGAAAACCGCCTGAAGCTCCATACCAGAGCCGTGCTTAGGGGACGGCAAACTGGGCAACCGCCCAGGGCCGCTAAAAAACTGTTGAATTCATGGAAATCAAGTAGCCAAATAAACTTCCTTTCATAGAAATAAAAATTGCACGTCAGTAAGCATAGCCGAGAAAAATACAGAATTTGTAATTTCGTGTATAGCTTTCTCTTTCAAATTAACAGCATGGTAAGTAGCTAGAATGCAGCTTTTACGTGATGGAAAAGTATTGCATTAAACTATTAATTAATTAATTAATCAAATTTACTTAATTAGATTCAATAGAAGCAGCGGGTTTAATGAAGGGAGGAGGGGGCAGGTCAAGATCCACAATTTAGTAGGTAGACATATTTTAAAGATTTGCAGTTATTTTTTGTCTTCGGCCGCTAAAACCCTTAACACGTCCCTGCTCCAGACCCTTAGGTCGTCAGTCTTGCAGTAGGTCAGAAACCTGGACCTTCGCGCTTTCAGTTGTCTTCCCTGTTCAGTATCTTATCCACTCGTCCTTGGTTATCCGTCTATCCCAGCACAAAAATGCATGAACTACTTTGTTACCCCAAGGTTACGAACGATATATCGATCATACTTTTTTTTTCCTGGAACGGCATAAATAGGCAGATAATAAAAAAATTATGGGGAAATTACAACATTATAAACAACTTATTAAAATCTTATAACAAACAGTGAATAAATTCTAATTAATATTTTTTAATTAAAAAACTGTTTACAGAATTTTAATGAAAATGCTGATTCTCAGTTTTTAAAACAGATCTTTTTTCTGCAATCCATAAGTAAGGCCTTGAATGGAATTCACTTTCAAAAATAAATAACTGCCTTAAAAGTTTTCTAACTTTTATATTTATACTGTCAACTTTTATGCATAATCAGTTTTAAATATGTCCAATTTTATTTATTTTGTTCACTTATTCAGCTTATCAGTTATGAATACTGAAAAAGAAAGCAATGTGCTTTTAAAAACACTAGAAAATGTACAAATGAGGAACTTATCTTCTAATGCAACTCTGCCTGAGTTATCCCTTATTAATCTCGTGGGTTAGAAAAGTGCGGCCATCCGTGCGCGGTATGTTATCAGCCTGTAACGGTCAAAGGCTGATTTCATGATAGACCTCAGTGGTGCATTTACCTCTTGAGAGGCCAGAGGTGCAACTCAAATTTGAGGCCCCCTCCTATTTAAAAAAAAAATTCACCAACCCAACACCTTTACATTGCGCGTTCTATGAACATTTTTTTAAAAGTTTTATTAATATTTTGCTTAATCACTTTGATCAACCAATATTAAATTACAACTGTCTGGTGGCTGTATTTAAGAGATTGCTAATATTCCAATTGTAGTCAAAATATTAAAACTATGTGATAGTTCTTGGTTAGAAAAAAATACTTTATTTTGAATTTACTACTTATTTGTATTTTTAATAATCTAGTCATCAATGAATAAAAAAATAGTATTTGTAAATTATTACAATAAATTTCACTGTTATTTCCTAATAACAGGGGGCATTTTTAATAGCAGTAGAACAGTTTCGAACATTAGTTTGAGTTACTTTCATTCCAAAGATTCAAATTTATCTTTTGGAATTTCTGGAAATGTACTTGTTACAACTCTCGCGACCGTGGAATTGCGAATGGTAGATCTTCTTTTTCCGAGCGTATATTTTACTGAGGCATTTCGTTGGTTTTGATCCACTTGCGATAAAAGAAAGCAAACTCAATAGATCCACCGTAAAATTTTCTGAATTAACATATTTTTTAACATTTACACAGAACTATTTACAAAATCAGGCAAATATCCCATCATAGAGAAATAAATAAGTAAATGAAACATCATTTGTTCCATCGAGAGGAGAGACTCTCATTTTCCACCTCTCTCTCTCTCTGCATCCGTTCGAAATTGTCCTTTCTTTTCTTCGCCCCCTTCTCCAAGCGAGAGCTTGCTGAGCTCGGGGGTGACGTCAACTAGGGTCAAGGGTCAGCATCGACCCTCCCTGGTGAGAACACGTGTGGCCAAGGGCATGACAGTACTCTTTCATAAAGTCCAAACAAGAACATTGAAATCTGATTTTTTGATTCTGCATTCTGTAATTGTAAACTATGTCTAAAATATAAAAGTTAATTTATGTTTAAAATAAAATTATTTTTAAAAATTTTCTCTCCTTTTTATCTAATGCATGTCTACAAACGAGTATTAAAATTTTAAAATAATTTTTATATTTATAGATTAGTACGTTAAAAAAAGTTTATACCTCATGAAAATAATTTTTGTACTGCGTTTCACTTTTATCATTAATACTAAATTAATATAAGCATACGTCTAAGTATAACCCAGCAAATTCAATTTCACTTAGGTTAATTTTCAGTGTTACTTGATTATATCAAATCACTTTTTTGTGGGCCACTGGTATATATCTTGTTTCCTTCATGAAAATTTTGAGTACTTAACAGGCACTTTTAAGGGTCAGAACTAGTGAAACTTGCTCAGAAACATGACTTCGACATCCCAAAGTTTAGAAGAATTTTTTACTTGGATAAAATTAACCAAAAATTCAACATTCCCGAAAACACATATTTATAAATATTTAAATATATTCATAAATTTCGCTTTTGAAACTGCAAAAATGTAAGCAGTTTAATAGTGAAAGTAAACTTTCTGTTTAGTCTAATTATTGTGTTTATTCAAAAACTGGCAAAAAGCTTAGGACTGTTAGTAATGAATAATTAGGTATGAATAAAATCTATATACAGGGTGGTTATTAATTAACGTGAGGTGTTAAGAGCCCTCTAGCGAGTAAAGTATTGGACGAAACCTAACCAAATTTGACGAGCATGCATACTAGACCATGGGATTTCTATTTCAAAAAAAGAAATAGTTCCAAAATTTGCCACTGGGGTAATTTTGGCACTGCAAAAGTGCCCCAGACGTCCCCCTATCTCAATCCTTGCGATTTTTGTTTGTGAGGATTTCTTAAAGGTGTAGTTTATCAAGGACATGTCTCCGACATCGCAACGTTAAAGGATCGAATAACGTTACACGTGAGGCAAATCAACTCTGATATGCTGCGAGCGGCAGTAGAAAATGTCGTGCATCGTATGCAGTTCTTGGAGTGCGCATATTGAACCAAATTTGTAAGTAAAATTGATGTTTGCTGTATTGTTTGTCAATTAACCATTCAATATTTACGCTAATACACTTTTGCAGCGCCGAAATTGCCCCAGTGGCAAATTTTGGAACTATTTTTTTTTTTTTTTTTTTTTTTTTTTTTTTTTTGGAAATCAAAATCCCATGGTCTACTATGCATGCTCATCAAATTTGGTTAGGTTTCGTCCAATACTTCACTCGCTAGAGGGCTCTGAACACCTCACGTTAATTAATAACCACCCTGTATGTTACAGTAAATGTGATTAATCCGGTGATTATACATAATAATTGGTAATTTTAGGACTAATCCCCACTAATATAGTGGACTAATCACCACTAAATTTGGTAAATATGATAAATTTTTGAAAATTTATTAATTTAACCGGTTTGTTTGCATAACTCCCAACTTGTAATGGTAAATGTGATAAAAGTCCCCAACTTTACAAAAATTCGTTCAGTTTGCTCAGCTGCTTGGCTTCTATCAACAAGTGATACCCACGTGATTTCAGTAGTTGTTCTCATTTCATTGCATCTAGACGTTTTTCCGCTACCCTCTCGTATTTTATGAAATATTGAATAATACCTGGTATGCTTGAGCGTTTTAATTCCAAATTAGTAACTATTATGTATGGATACTAAGGAAACAAACAGTGGTTTTCTGCTAAAAGAAAGATATGATGATTTGTTAAAAAAAGTGAATACAATAGTAAAAGCAAAAGTAGTGGGGAGAAAACGGGAAGATTATTAAAGACTAAAAAGGTACGATATAATGAAAGTAGGCAATGTTGAAACACTTATCTTTTCCGTAAGTAAAGACAGCTCCAATTTTAGATTTTACGTGTACTTTGAAGAACTTTTTATCATAATTAATGAGGTACACTTATCAATAGGCCATAGTGGTAGAAACAGGATGTTAAAAGAACTTCGAAAAAGGTACAAAAATATTACTACCGAAGAAATCATAATTTGCTTAAATTTAGGTGAAATTTGTCCAAAAGAAAAAAACCAAGGTACCTAAGACAGGACTTGTTAGGTAAATGGTATTTCAAGAGATGAACTCAAGATGCCAGGTGAACCTAATTGACATGCAGTCGCAACCACATAATGACTTTAAGTTTATATTTGTATATCAAGACCATTTGACGAAGTTCTTACAGTTGCGTGCCCTAAAAAGCAAACGTGCAGAAGAGGTTGCATATCACCTAACTGATATTTTTACTATATTTGGAGCCCCCAGTGTACTGCAAAGTTACAAAGGTCGTGAGTTTAATAACAAAATCATAGAAGAAGCTTGTGCAATGTGGCTGGATCTGAGAAGTATGCACGGAAAACCTAGGCACAGCTAGACTCAAAGCTCGGTTGAACGTGCAAACTAGGATATTGAAAACATGCAGAGGCGGCCCGAGGGGCGTGCGGGGCCCCAGGCGAAGCGCAAGAGCGGGGCCTCTTCTCTATCATGTCTTATGAGATAGCAATAAAATGGCCCAGGAGCGGGGCCTCTATAAGCGCGGGGCCTTAGGCGATCGCCTACATTCGCACCCCCCTTGGGCCGGCCCTGAAACATGCTAAGTTCTTCGTTGAAAAGCAATCATATCAGTAAATGGTTCGAAGGGTTACGTTTTGTGCAACATATGAAAAATAGAGCATTTCATGAAGTCATCAAGTGTTCTCCTGATAAAGAAATGTTTGGGACGCCTGCAAAATTTGGCTTGAAAACGTTTCCTTTGTCGAATATTTAGAACTGAAGAAGAGCTTCAGGCATTAATCGAGACAGTTAATAATGCTTCCGAAAGCACCAATAGTGAAATAGAAAATGTTTCTAATATGGACAATTTCGGTCTATCTCAAAATGACCCTCCATCTTAAGTTAATTTTAAGATTCAGAAAGAGAATGAAGCAGCGGTCGCTCTAATCCAGACAGATATTTTATGCAGGCAAGAGCAAGTAAGAAAACATAGAATGAGTGCTAAAGAAAGTTTAGAATTACAAGCAAAAAAATGTTGAAGGTTTTAAATTTCCTGCTGGTAAAGTTGGTGACACAGTGAAACTACGAATACCAGACGTTGACAGGGCAAGAACTGATCTCCGAAATTTATTAGCGGTGATATTAGAAATTCAAAATAAAGAGTTTTATCAGTTAGGAACGAAACAAGGAAGACTTTCACAGTTGTATACCAGAAATCAATTCATAATTTGTGAAGAAAAATTTATTTTTCTTGACGATGTTCCAGATCTAGCAATATCACTTCGAGAATGCGTTAGAAAGATATCACTTTCTGGAGGTCAGGGATATCAGTGATATGCTTATAAGGTTCAAAGCAAATGTATGTGAGTTAAAATAACCATTTATTGACTGTTTAATTGTAAAATATAAAATATTGTAATTCGTGGTCTCTTACGCCAGTGTCCAACGAAAATATATCCTTCTGAGTAGTGACTACACACACACACACACACACACACACAAAAAAAAAGAAACTACATTCTATTCTACTGGCCTAATCAGCCATGATATTCATCACATTTACAATTACGAGTTGGGAATTATGCAAACAAATCGGTTAATTTGATAAATATTAGTAATATTAGTAGTAGGTAGTAGGTAGGAATTTGTTTGTAGTACAGAAATATTATTGAATTAAAAATAAATTCCGCTATATACTGAAAATGTATATGCTCTAAGCTTCTGCCCTACGTTTCTTATTAATGTTTTCATCTGCCACTATAAAATGCATGCCGTATTTATAATAAAGTTATCATAAATATTTTTTAGTTGAAAACAAACATTTATTTAGTCAAGTTTTAAACTGTGTATGTGATTCTAGTTCAAAATTTGTTTATGAATTCTAACCCACTGTCATCCTATCGAGCTGAAACTTTGCATGCATGTGTAATTCCAATGACACTGAGAACTTTTCTTTTGAATTTTTCGTAACTTTCTTTTGACTGTCAAATACTTTTCCCCAAAAAACATTGTGTTGTCTCACACGTATCAGCTCGTATATGCTTAATTATTTGTCGGCAAAATTTTATCATTGCATCCTCGGAAGGTTTTTTCAATTCTTAAAAAAAAGATAAAATTGGTTATCTCTAGTTTAAATTTTTAATTTTTAGTAATTTTTCAAAAGAAGATATTGCCTTCAGTTTCTTTACATCGCGGCATCCAAAAATCTATACATTCTAGGTATATTTGAAAATTTCACTGAATAAAGAGTGTCCTTTCCTAAATCATTTAAATGTGATAACGGTCCAATAATGTAAAAAAAAAAAATCATTTTTGACATTTTTTTTTAAATCCGAAGCTATAGAATAAAGCGGTTCAGGCTTTTCTCTTTAAAATATGATATATATTCTATTCAACCTAAACACATTTGGTTGTAGGGGGAAAAAGTCTGGTGTGTTTGAAGGTCCTGCTGCAATACCAGCGACTGCGCCGCAATCAGATTCATTCCGTGTAGGAAATGGGCATAGGGACTCTCTGCTCCTGAAGTTTTTTAGATGAAATATAGCGAACAAATTAAAACAATGTTAAAAATCTAAAAATTTTCCTTGGAAATAATGGACAGTTGAGGTGTCCTAGGATTCCAAGGAACGTTACATGAAAGTATCAGAACTGTACTGAACAACTCAGGGAAGCTCCACTGAATTGCATATTGCTCAGTAAAGTTCTCGGTAGTTTCATGTAACTTTCCTTGGAATTTAGGGTGCCTCAGCTGCCTATTATTTTCATAGAACATTCCTGGAATTTTTTTTACAGTTCTGGTATTTTTTAATTGAATTGCGTGTTTTTTAAGCGAATTGGGAGAGCAATATTAGGTTAAGGGACGTGTTAAAGGAAACAGTAAAGTTTTCTGATGGAAATGTGTACTTTCTGTATGGTATTTGATAGTCTTAACTTTTTTCATTATTTCCAAAGAACGTTTCTGGATTTTTTACTGTAAAAAGGGATTAAAGAACTAATTACTTATAAACTAAACTTGTTAGTTATTAAAGTATTAAATAAATTATGATAAAATGCTGTGAAGAGGAAAGGGGGGACACCAAAGAAAATATCGCTCAAGAGCACTTTTTCACAAACGAGCTAACATAGTAGGCCGTGTCTTCTTGTGATCACATGTGGATCAGGAAGTCAATGGTTTTAAAAAGTTGGTGAATACTGTTTTGAGGAAATCCGTATGTAATCAGCCTAGCGGTCTAAGGCTGATTTTATGATCAACCTGTTATCCGCTATTTCGTGAATACGGCTGTAAATGCTCTATGTTCCAAAATAGGCACTCTATACTTCCTAGCAAATTAGAGCATTTTCGACAGCTGGATAGCAGGTGCCAGGAACATAAATTACTTCCCATCCCCACTTCGCGGCCAAACTATACCGAAATCGTCTGAAATCTGACTTTATGTCCAACTAGCTTGCAAGTTTGGGGCTTCCTTAGCCTCACGTGTGATATAGGCTCCTTGACCGCACTCACCAGACTCAGTTGCCAATGCCTTTCGTTCTGAGTGGAGGTGGGAAGATTTTTTATGTGTGCACGAAGTGCAACGATCAACATATTTCTACAAAGCATATTTTGGAATACTTCGGCTTCCCTCGGGAGGACATCTGCATCGGTCTGCTGCTTGTGCTGGACTTTTTGAGAATCGAAGGTCCTATGGATCTTGTCACTTCGGAGAACTATCAAACTTTGGATGATTAGGAAAAACTAACAACATGTATACTTAAACTTTAAGCCCATCCTTCAAGATGTTTATTCTATGGGAAAATATATTATAAATAAAATAAAGTTACTGACATGGGTTCAAGAAGATTTCTATTTATGTGCACTAATGCTGCATTTTTCGAGTTCAAAATATTTTGTTTTGCAATGTAAAATTAAGAAATAATACTACACATTTAAAGGAACTTTTTAGAGAAAATAACTGTATTCGGAGACATTATGAAAAACTGTTTTAGAGGTAATGAAAAAAATATTTCACAAAAAAAATGATGATATATATTATTAAAGACACATTCTCTTTACGCAATTTCTTTTTATTTTCTTTCTCCGAAATGTTTGCTTAATTTTATATTTCAACCAAGAACTAAAGTGTATAATTTTTTTTCTTTATGTCAACTTTCTCTTTTTTCTTTCTTGTCAACCAATCTTAAAAGTGTATGAAAGTAGTGTACAACTTAAAAAATAAGTAAATTTTTACATATTTCTCCGTATTCAGATTTCATTTCTCCTCACAGTAATTTTACCCGCGTCCAGAAAAATGTAGCGAGGGAGTGGGCCTAAAACCGGGGCATCGTGAATCTTCGGAATCTTCTACGGGGCCTACGCATAGAAAATAGTGACTTGCAGACCACTGCCTGCGTTTTCTTAATTAGCAGAGAGAAAGAAAAGCGGACAAGGGGCTACGAACATTTCTACCAGCTTCAACGAGTTCAAGGGAGAAAATTCGGACCACGTTCCACCAGTCATCCTTTCCCATGAATAGGCCCGGTAGAAGATTAGGTCCGTATAAAACAGGCTCCTTCCTTCGAGAGTGTATTCCTGTAAACAAAATGAGAAACATGAAGCTTTCCTGGTGAGAAATTCTGTCCTCACCGGAATGTTTTATTTCTACTGGTCTAATTGCAACATGAAATGAAAAAAGTGTGTTGTTGAATCAATAAAACATTTCAATGATAAAACTTCCTGATTTGGCTAAAATAGCGCCCACTAAAGTTTCTATTGAATCTATAAAATTTAGCTGAATTGAACAAAACATTTTCCCGTTTACTAAGATAATCTCACCGGACAGTAGAACAAAAATATTTGTCTGTTTACCTTGTGAAGCATTCTATCAATGATCCCTTCCACCGAAGTTTCTTGCACGTCGAGAAGGAGTACAGCCTGGTTGAGGAACTGATCGACATCCATTGATGCTCGGACTTCAGCCGCAAAGTCCTTCATGGGCAGTCTCTGCAAAACAGAATAGATGAGAGCATCGTCAGTCGGGTAACCAGGTAAACTACGGCGTCTACATTTAATCCGGTAAAGTTCCGGCAAGAGATTTTCCGGACTAGGACAACTTGACCTTGACGTGGTGGGAACGTTTCGCCCAATTTCATTCAAAGATATGACCACCGCATAATCCTAGAACATTCCGAACTTTGAAAAACTTTCAAAATATCCCTTCCCCTGTCATCACCACTGGCATTACAATGGGTTTTTATTTTTTGTGTAAATCATTGCAAATTTATGTAGACTTATGATCTACTTTGTTAGTCACGATTTTCAAGCTCATTTAATACAGCTTTAAAAGGAAAATTACTTTATTAATTTCCAACATCAGAATATATATATAATAAATTATTTTAAATATAAATTTTGAGTCTCAAATATAATATAGAGGCACTTCTGACAATATAAATAATTATGTGTGCGTATATTTATATAATTTCAGGGAAAAGCTTATGCTCTTTCTTAACAATGCTATAAAACTGTAACTTCCTAAACAATGATATATTTAATGTCTGAACGTTAAGATTCCGAACAGTGATGACTTTTTTCAATACAAATCCACATGCAGTATAGCATACAAAAAACTAACTCTCAGCTCATAAGGATATTCGTGTTGGGGTGGCACGCTCGGGCCCTGCCTAAGCAAGACCCGGGTGAAGCCGACATTCAGCACTGTTTTTCGTCACACGTGCGAAATGGATACCAAGGTGATGGAAGCCAGGAGAGAGAGAGAGATGCGAAGAGAAGATGCGGAGATCAATAGCTCATCCCGCGCTCCTGACACCCCCTACCTTCGGAAATCCGACCAATAACATAGCCTCATTTCATTTGTGCAGCTATAACAAAAACACGTTGTATATATCCGATCTTCTAGAATATTTTCAAAGTGTTTATGATGAAGATAACAACCACAGCACTCTCTCGATATTTTTAACTCTCGGAGTGGCTTTTATTCCATGAGCTTCACTCTACATTGCGATATATTATTTTGTTGATTGAAGTTTTCACATATCATAAACTGTTTTTTATTTAATATTGAGAGCAGATTTTATCTAAATTATAGTTTCTTTTTATCTAAATTCATTTTTGCTACAGTTTGGAATAATCGTAATGTAAAAGCACCCAAAACTCTCCCAAATGGTTAATTATCTTTTCATGTTTTATTTTGAACCTATCTATATTCTGCGCGCTCATATCATTGGAAAAAGACAGCAGGGACGATTCACTTTCTGTTGCCCGTTATTTTCCCCGCATGGATCTTTGAAAGGCCACGCTCAACACTGAGGACCTGAACTTAATGCTGCGTGGAAACAACTTTATAGTTCATACTTTTTTCACACACGGAAACTGACAATTTGGCATTGTTTTATTGTTCGTTTTTAATGATTGAGGAGGTTTTTAGAACTAAAGGAATGCGTCGGCTAAAAATTCTCAGCGAAGATGTAATGACTTTGGAGCGATGTTGCACCAAATAATTTTTAAATGCGCAAGATTTACTAACAAAAAATTACACTATCAAACTAGTGTAAACTTATTTACGATACTAGTCAAATTTTTACTGCATTAGTCAAATTAGATTAGTCACTACCCAGACACTGAAGACCGTCTCAAGCATGCAGTGAACATATAAAATCTATAAAGATATCTTTATAATTAACGTGCATATAAAATGAGCGATAATTATAAAGATACCATGGATATAGGGGTAACTAATAAAAAGGACTTGTAATACTCGATTGAATTTCCTCCATTCTGATGATCTCTATTATTGTATTAGTAAAGGGAATACTAGTAATACTAAAATGGTCAGCCGCTGTTTTAACTCAAGATTGTGTAAAGTACTCTAAAATTTGAGATTTTTCTGAATATTTACTAAATAAGTAGGATTAGTCACAAAGCTGCTAGTCACAATAAAAAAAAGGGAGGGGCGAAAGAAAAAATGGAGTCACTAGCAGTCAGGGTCACATACCAGTGGATTCAAAAGGTGTACCACAATCAGATGAAAATGATAAAGTTGCAGGAAAAAACAGAAAAAAACTAATTTATATCTAAAAATTAAAGGTGTGTTGGATATTCGTAAATTGATCCTCTTCATCTTAGCCGATCTTTAACGATCTTATAACGGCTTTCCTTAAAAAGGTCAAAACATAAAAGAAATAAAATTATTCTCTCTTTTTTTGTGTGTAACTGTACAAAAACATTTATTTAAAATTAGTAATTGCTGTTTATTATTTTTAAGTGAATCTTCTTGTTCAGCTGAAAAATCTCTTGTTAAAATTAGTATTAGTAATTTAAAGCTATCAGCATGTATGGGTCATTCTAAAATTAAAGCACCCTTTTATGACCAGACACTTTCAATCACCTAAAAAGAATTTTGGCCTTCTTTTAGTAAACTTTTTAAAAAATCTTCAAAACGGGCCGTCTTTACTATTAGCGTAATTCAGTAAGTCTTTTGAATATTTCTACAAGGTGGGCTGTATCCCATCTTTCCACTAAAGAACTCCATCTGTTATTCTTGCACCAGAATAACAGATATTCTTGCACCAGAATGTGTAATTTCCCTTAAGGGAGATAAAATATTTCCATGATGAACTTAACCCCCCCTTAGTAATGCCAATGGTATTTACACATAAATATTAATGTTTTTTAATGTTACAGTACAAAAACATCATCATGTTTAGATGCGTTGTTTTTTTTTGGGGGGGGGAGGGTGAGGAAGTTTCCTAACTGATAAAAGTTATATTTTAAAACTCAGAGTAAGATATATGATCGCCATTTAATACGGTATTTAGCATAGCTTGTGAAGAGACAACAAAGAATTTTTCAAGTGCTTGATATATTTAGTTGTATTTATGTACCAAACTCACATTTTTTTTTAAATTTCTGTCAAAACCTACTTGGCTTGGTAGCAGTGATTACATGATTTAAAGCACAAAATAGAGTGTCAAAATTTTTAAAAATGTGATTTTAATCATTAAATTATTTTTTAACATACGTATTACACAGGTTCTGAACGTTATTATCGTAGTAGAATATTTTACACATTGTACCTGAAATTATTTCTTCATGCACACACATAATATAATGTATTCTTCAAAAGAATTTCTAAACGAAAATATCCCTGTCCGTATCCTCGAATACGAGAAACTATCCGTTTCATATCCGTACTTCCGGATATACGAAACATATGGTCTTTTTCATGTCTATATCCGTTTATATAAACACAAGCTACACCTTTTCATGTCCATATTGGCGTATCGAGCTTCTTAAAAATCCGGTACACCTCTAGTATAAATGCAGCATAATCATTCAGGGGAATTAAACACTACTCAAAACAATTAAAGTATATTGTGACATTTAGATAAATAACGGTATAAGGGCGATTTTTTTAATGCAGAAATTGAAAGAACAGAGTCACAAATTTTTCTCATTTTCACACTTCGCGGTTTGAAAATTCCGAATTTGACGTCATAAACAAAGCTTTAGCGGCAGCAAATGAAATTTGCCTTTCAAATTAATAAAGGCAATGTGGAAAAGAATAATCGACATTCAAGAAGTGCGTTGTTTCGTTGAGTGCAATGTCCAACGAAGACATTTAACCAATTCAGAAGCTTGTAGTGTTGGTGGTCGGTTAGAGGAGTTAAATAAAAACATTGAATTAGCAGAAGCCACTTCAGTTTCACAAATTATGATTTCCAAGATATGGTACCATTTTTGGAGACTGGAAATGCAGGCTGAAAACTAGGGCAAGGTCGTAGACATGCTACAGTGCTCAAGGAAGACCTACTATATTTAACGCTAACGGCTCGAATGCACAGAAACAAGAACTGTATAGTGTTCTTCTTTAACAACACCTTCGCCGGGCTTCTGTCAGACCAGTTTCTGCTCAAACTGTCCAAAACCAGCACCACTGAAGGAAAAATGAATGGCGCAATATTCATTTATCTGGTTAACCCCATTCTTCTGTTCGCCCTGATAATAGGCCGTATTTTCATTTGGAGGAAACGTGGTACTAGAAACAATATAGCGTTCAAGCACAGAAATGTCTGATTTGGCTGTTTGGGAATTAGTCTATGCTGGCATCTTCTGTGATGGGCACACGATGTCATTCGAAATAGAAGTATGACAGGTCACCAACTGGATATGACTTCATGTTAATAAACGGCAATTGTTAGCCACATCATTTTAACTTGGTAGATGATTTACTTTTCAAGGAAGGAATCATAGGAATAAGATAGCTAGCATGTTTTCCCGACATGAACCCAGTAGAGCATGTTTGGGACAATCTAAGCAGACGAGTTACTGGCAGTTGCCAACACCCACAAATGTCTAAACTGGAAAGAGCTCTTTTGGAGGAGAGATACAGAATACCCCAGCTACCCATTCATATCTTCAATGACTCTATGCGTTAAAGGTATCCAACGTTGTTGGCAGTCCGAGGAAACCATACTCCTGACGAAAAAAGATTTTCTTTGATGGAAATACTTTTTTATTTAGTACATTTCTCATATGCACAAATTATGTTCTTATCCTTTTGTACCAAATACTCACTAAAAAGGATTTTTTTGGAGGGGGTGGATCAAACATGTGAATTTTTTTTCTCTTATTGACTACCACGTGGAGTGCAGTGATAGTTTGTAGGTGAATTATTATCAAATGTTAGGTGGAAAAATCGCGGAATATTGCGTTGTTTCGTTTCATGCATATACACACACATCTATGGCAAGAGTTAAAATGATACCTGAAAAGCACAACACGAAGAGTAGTGTACTAATAAAAAAAAAGCTAAAACTTGTATTGTTTCGGAACGATTATTTCATAACTTAATCATACAATCGAATATCGTGCAAGACATTATCCGAGAAATTAGAATTTTTTCACACATTATAGAAAAATCACACTCTGAAGATTCACTAAAAAAATACGACGGTCGACCATCACATTATAACCCGCACACACAATGATTTAGGGATGAACATCGTTTGTCAGCGCACGTCGTTTCATATCCTTTTTTTTGTTGCACGGCGAGAGAACACAAAAATTAGATGAGATCAACACACATATTACATTTTAGATATATTTATTCACTTCCTCCGAACATCAGGTTTCTTGATCATGAAAATTGAAATGCACATTTATACACGAATAAAAGCTTGGGGAAGCATTTTCATAAAAACATTATAGCGTTGATGTGATGCCATTGCGGGCCTTATGTGTCGGTGGGCGAAGGCCTGTATCACGTGAAGTGAGCAGCCTTGCCACACGAGTTTCAACAGCCCAACTGTTAAAACGGCCATTACAAAAACCGTTAAGGAAATTCAAAAAATAGAGGTAAAAAGCACTGCTTCGGGAAATTTGCAGAAGCCACGAACATACGCTTTCACACCAGGGTTGCCAGATCAAAATTCCTGAAAATAGCCAAACGGCTTCTTAAAATTAGCCAAAAATAGCCACTTTGATTACAGCGCCATCTTTTGAATTTTCAAGAAAACTTTTAAAAAGTTTAGAATGTAGCATAGATGTTCTTCACAAGCGCATTTTTGTGGTTAAATTAATAACACTAATAATAAAGATTAGTAGATTAGATCGCAAAAATAAAGAGTTATTACTCAGAAAATTTTTAGCGCTAGAAACAAGCAAGGACCGTGCACAAGGCCCCAAGACAATATGCACTATACAGTATACTTTCAACGCACGAGACCAGAATGATAAATCAGGTAGAATGCATCGATTAGGAGACACTTTCCTTATGTAAGAGCGGAATGATAAATCGAATTGAATGCATTGATTTGGAAACACTTTACAACGTTTGAGAGGGCTTCACCCCCCCCCCCCCCCCGGAAGAAAATCGAAATAATTATTCATTTGCTTGCTAAATTTACTCTCGTTATTAACTGAATAACAAATTGCATTTTTACATTCTCAGAAGTTATTAACATTTATTAAATGATGCATTTTTTGAAGAGTATATATTCGCCAACAATCACAGAATCCAGCTATAATTAGCCAAAAAACAAGTGGCTAAAATTTTGTTTTTCTTTTTAGCCAGCAGCCTCAGAATTTAGCCATAATTAGCCAAAAAACGAGTGGCTGAACAAAATTTTTTCTTTTTAGCCAGCAGCTTCTGAAATTAGCCAAAATGGCTAAAATTAGCCACATCTGGCAACCCTGTTTCACACAGCGGGAGAGAGAAATCGCAAAAAATTTTGCAGCTGCCCAGAAGAGACAGTGTAAGATGGAAGGCGTCAACTGTTATTATTTTATTTTTTTAGCAGAAGAGAAACTGATAAGAAACGTGAGAAAGAAATTGACGCTAGCGCTTTTTCAGAGCGACACAGGAAAAGGAAAAAAATACATTCTGATTTTGACGATTAGATTATAAGTAATGAAAATATTTCAAACATAAAAATATGTCCTATGCGATGTAAGAGGAACAGGACATAAACTCCCCCAAGTTTGAAAAAAAATGTACTATGTGGTGCCCCTTGTCTCTGATCACCTGGTCCTTCGCAAACGTGCTTTCGATCGCTAGCCAGCGATCGATAACCTGCACCTGAATTGGAAGCGGTGGCGCTCGTTTCACCGGCAAATCCGCAGCTTCTCCAATTATGCAAAACTTGCACACTACTGCGCAAGCCGCTATAAAAGGCACAGCAAGCTAGAGCTTAAAGCATTCCAATCCTTACAGGAGTGATTGTGTTAATAAGCACTTGTCCCTGCCGGGATCTGGTGCGACCGTCTCCAATTCCTGTCCGATGTCGTGGATCCTTCGTCATTGCTGTGGATAATGAGTATCTGCTCTCTTCGACTTCCAGCTCGATACCGTAGATCCGTCGTCTTCGTTGTGGTTTCGGATTCCCTGCTTTTTCCTGCATCCAGCCTCACGCCATCGATTTGGTGCTGCTGTCAGCTTTGCCTACCACACCTGCTGCAGTACTTATGTTACCTGCTATGACTTATTTCGTTACGTTATTTGTTAAGTTACAGTTCAGCGTTCATTGTTACTGCTTAATAGAGGTGGATTTCGACTTAATCATTGTGATCATTTAAAACGAAACTACATTTTGATCTGGAGTCAAAAAGGGGTTTACTACAAATTCCCTTTAACTACACGTTCAGTATAACATGAAAATAGTAGATCAAAGTCCAGTAATATTTTTAAAAAATCTGTCGCATTAAGTTCTTGCAGGAGACCAAAAGTTACTTGTTTTGAATTCTTGTTACATAGTCTATTTGTAACACTAAAAAGTTCACGAAACTTAACCCATTTATGCCTAGTGTCCCTTTTTTGGGACGGCGTTTTCGCTATTAGTAGAAAACGTTATTTATTTTTCCTAGCCTTTGTTCATGAGTATTGAGCCTCAACTCTACAAAATATTTTAACATGACCAAGTAGGATGTTGATATTTCGATTTTTATGCATAATGATTTTAAAAGAAATCATCCTTTGTTCAAGAAGTTGACATCAGAAATTTATCTATTATTTCTGTTATTGGTAAAAATCGAAGAAAGTCGCAAAAATATCCAGGCACAAATGGGTTAAAGCTGTACTAAAGTTCCTGCATTGCTAATGTGGTCAATTGCAAAAGTTTATCAACAGTTCTTACATATTCAGATTTATAAAGTTTCAATATTTCAGTAGTATTTAATATTAAAATAAAGAAAAAACATTTAACACAAAAGTTCAGTATAAAATTTAAAAAAAAGGAACCCGGGATTTGCTATATCAAAAACAGCTTCGATTTTTTTTATTTTTTTTTTTTTTTTGAAGTGGTACCACTTGTAAACATTCAAAAGTATTTTAATATAACATTGCTCTTATTTAAAAATGTAAAAAATTGCTATTTTCAAAGAAAGGACATACAAATATCTACATTTATTTTATCCCATTTTTAATATCATAGAAACAACTCAAACTTACTCGTGTTTTCAAAAAAAGCATAACATTGTCAAAAAAAAAATTCAAAATTCAAGATTGGAAAATTGACTTTGGTATGCATCGTACCAAAGGAAAATTGCGATTGTAACATTGAGAAGCTAAAACTTATCGCTGAGTTAGCTTCCCCAAAAAAGAAGGTAAAAAAGGAAAATATGCTAATCAGCTGAAAATAGAAAAAGTGATAAAATTCTAACAAAAATTCCAAAAAAGGGATAAGATCACAGAATATACGAAAAGGGTGGCCAAGGAGTGGGAATCCCAAAGTCGCACAACAGTACAGTCCAGTAAAAATTGAGAAACAGAAAAAAAATGGGTGCAATTGTTTGATTTTACTCACATCAATTGGGATTTCTTCCAATAACGAGAGGAGAAGGGGGGGATGGGACAGTAGAAGAAAAAAAAATGTCAATGTTTACAAAATTGGGGAATTTAAATTGCCACACAGCCATATCAACAACTGCACTTTGGTAAATTAAAAAAATACTTTAAAATACATTACAGCAATTTGAAAAAAAGGAAGGTACAGGTTCAATACAAACAGGTGATCAGGCTGTTCGCAATGAAAGTGCACAGCAAAAATAACAAAAAGTTGAATTTATTCTTACGTGGTCTAAAATTATAAGAGTTAGGTAAGACCATGATAGTGACTATCAGTAAGAGGCAAATTATTAAGTAAAGATCTTCGAGGAGGGGCAAGTTTTAATCTATCAATATCATTTTGCAAACGGACGTGTCAGGATTATATAATAATTGAATTGAGTAAATAACAGAAGAATATTTTTGTAAAACTTATAAGTTCCAGTAAGATGTTTAATATATTTATCTTCAGACTTTAAGTAAACAATATCACCAGGGAAAAGAAATCTAAGCTTGGCATTTTTATTGTTCTTTAAATTTTGTTCATATTGTGCAGACTTTAGAATATGTGTCAGCATAGTTCACTTCAGGGAGGACATTACTTGAAGCAGATAGTGAGCTTTATCTAATTGATGAAACTGTAGCAGTGGGAAATATGTGTCAAAAATCATGGGTAACTCTCTGCCAAATTGTATTTGATTAGGGTAAAATTGAGAGGGAGACTGTGTAGAAGCATTATACATATTTACATGAATGTTTATAGAATGATCAAAGTTGTAACCGTCTTGAATTAAAGAATTTACAGTTGATTTTCTCACTAATTGCATTGGCCTGTGGATTGTGGATGTCCAGAAGTAGTATGTCTCAATTTAATTCCGAAAATTTTGTAAAAGGTTTCAAAAACAGAGCTAGTAAATTGAGTACCTAAGTGAGTCAGTACAATGGTAGGTCTGCCAAAAGTTGAAATGTATGAAAATAAACAGTTAGCAACTACATTAGTGTTAATTGAGTTTAAGGGATAGATTTGGAGAAAACGACTAAAATGATCAATTACTGTGAGAATATGTTTTACATTATTTAGAGGTCCAAAAATGTCTAGGGAAATTATTTCATTAGATTTTTGAGGTGTGTAATTATTTTGTAAAGAAATTGGTGGAGTCGCATGAGATTTTCATGTTATGCATTTAAGTACATGAGTTAATAAAGTTGGCTGTATCTGCATACATACCAAACCAAAAATAAAACTATCGAAGAAATTCATATGATTTTGGAATTCCAAAATGTGATAAATGGGCAATGGCCAAAACTTTTTCTTTAGAGAGATAGGAACAACAATAGTATTATGAATTTCCAAAGATGAAGTTTCTTTACCATAGTACAATATTTTATTATGAGGATGTAGAAAATAACATTTATTGTTGCTGTTATTATTAAATTTCAAATCATTTATAATTTTTGAAGTGATTTTGTCGTTTTGTTTTTCATCGAGAAATGTTTTACAAGAGAATTCAAGAAGAGGGTCCCGTGTTGAAGATTGTGAAACATTTAAATAATTAATATGTTCAAAATTTTCAGGTTTTTCAGAAATAGTATCATCATTATTTAAATTGAGAGTTCTTGGTTAAGAATTTATGTCATGGTGTGGTGGCGTTTCTTCAAGTCGTGAAAAATCATCAGCCAGAAGATTTTGTTTACCCGGAATGTGTTTGAATTTGAAAGTATAGTCACTTAATTCGCATAGCCATTTAGTTGTAAGATCAGCAGGAGAGGTAGTATTTCGATAGTGCTTTAGTGGTTTATTGTATACTGACATAACAATAAATTCTTGATTGTAAAGAAAATGCCTAAATGATAAATAAATCATGTACAGTGGCGGACAAAAAACTGCATCGCCTAGAAAAACAAACATACTGTAATGTTAAGACATGATTTTGTGTACATAAAAAATCTTATTTGCTGGAAAGCAACGTATGAGGTAATTTCACATCGCGATTGCATCATGCATTGCTTCCCGCGTATTGCGTCGTCCGAAAGATATAAAAAGCTCGCCAAAGGTGAGAAAACGTGCATTCGGTTTGTGTTTGGTTGCGGTGAACGCATGTCTCTTAATGTTTTCGTTCACGCAATTGACGATAAGAAAAAAAAAACGGTTGCAATTGCTTTAGCTAAAGAAGGATATTCTACACGTGTGATTGCTAAAAAAATAAGTTGTAATCAATCTACTGTTTCAAGGGTGCTTAAATTGGAACGTGAAACTGGCGATGTTCAAAGAAGAGCTGGATCAGGAAGAAAAAGGGTAACCACAAATTGTCCGGATCGATATTTGAAACGGATGTCTGTCAAAAATCGTCATGCAAGTGCTCCTACCTTAAAAGTTCAGTTTGAGAATGCCTGTGGTGTTAGTGTAAGCTCACGAACTGTACAAAGACGGCTTGTTGAATTTTGTCTGCTTGCCTATCGGCCGTAGAAAAAGCCGTTACTTACAAAAAAAAATGAAGCAGAAGCGGCTTTCATGGGCAAAACAACATGTTTCATGCACTGATCAATGGAACTCAGTAATTTTCTCGGATGAATCAAAATTCAACCTATACGGATGTGATGGTAAGCGGTGTGTTCGGCGACGAAAGAACGAAGCATTTCATCCAGATTGCATATCGCCTACTGTGAAATTCCCAGCGGGCCAAATGGTCCGGGGAAGCATATCAAGCAAAGGGGTTGGACGTCTCAAATTTATTACAGGAACTGTAAATGCCTCAATTTACAGTGGCATCTTGGACGAGTGCTTAAAATCGGTTATCCGGGATCATTTTAAAGGAGCAAGACATTGCATATTTCAACATGACTGTGCATCCTGTCATACAGCGAAATCGGTAAGTGGAATCGGTAACTGGGGAAATGAGATTTTTTTTTGTTGCTCATCAACCACATTCGTGTGAATATTTAACTGAGCTTCAGCAATAGGACTTATAGTTCCAATAGTCATTGACTTATTTAAGTGTATGGTTTTGTCAGAATTATTTTTCATATAGATAAAAAATGGGGATTATTAAGGTCAGAATTAGTAATGGAATGTATCGAGTCATAAATTTCTATTTGTAGGGATTGTACGTTAGGTTCAAACAAAAATTCTTTATACGGACAGTTATGCAAATTTAGTATTACATATTGAAAATCATCTGGGTGTAAAATGATTTTTTTAATCAAGTTTAATTGTAATAGCGATATAATTAGTTAACTCTTTTGTAATAGTAGGTGATTCAGAATTGGCAATGTTATTTACAGTGGTTGTATGAATTTCACTTATAAGATTCTTATTTTTCATTAAGGGGACAACTAGGTCACCAATCGAAACAGTTCTAGAATATGTATTCAACTATAAGTTAAATTTTTGGATAAAATCGAATCCAAGGATACCTTGAAATTGAGAAGAAATGGTAACTTTAGTGATGAAAAAGGATATCTAAAATGTTTATTATTCATTTTGAATGAAATTTCAGCACAAATAGAAAACGCAAACTCAGAGTTAATTATACTAATTTTAACAGAACGTGAAAGAAATTTATAATTAATTGCATGATTTAGATCATTGAAAACATTCTGTGACAAAATATATAAGGATGAGCCACTATCTATGGGCATGAGAGTATTATTATCGTGTAATTGTATTCGAATAATTGAAAGTTTATACGAATTATCCGAGACACTAGCAATAATTTGGCATTCATCCAATAGAAAATTATCAGTTTGAGATTCAGAATTCTTACAAATTTTTATTGGTTGCGAGGTTCGAGTTTGTGTTGACCTTTGTGAAGAAAAAGTCTCTTGGTGGGAAAAAGTCATAGAAGTAACTCGAGCTTCAGGGGCAAGAGTTCTCATAGGTGGAAGCTTTGACACTACTGGTCGGGTTAAAGTCACTTGAGAATCTCGAGTACCAGCACCAGGAGTTCTCATCAAAAGTTTAAATAAAGTGTGTTAGGTAAAAAAGAAGTTGCATTCGTAATAGGATACTATGATGTAACATTTTGTTGAGAGGCATTAGGGGTAGGAATGTTTTTTAAAATAGGATTAGTTTGGGTTATAGACTGAATTGGAATATAAGAATTTTCATTTTAAAACATTGGTGGACAGTATGCCCTGTTTTGAAGCAGAACTGGCAGGTTACATGATATTTCTTAAAATTAGTTGTTCATGGAAAATTGTTGTTTGAATTTGTGGAAGTTCTATTATTATATATAGACTTATATTTGTTGCTTCTGTAGTTGTTAGGAAGTTGCCTGTTGTGTGGTTTATTACGTTGGTATTTAGAGTTACTGTGTTTACTAGTAGAAACATTTATCCTTATTAGCATCTTCAAGTATAGTAATTTGTTCTTTTAGTAAGTTTACTTATTCGGTTAATGACATAATTTTGGAGGACTTAGCTCGAGGTGGGGAATTAGCGGAATTAATTTGCTGCAGTTCATGAGCACGGGAAACGGTCTTATCATTTTTATCCACTTTTTCCCACTTGCAAGAATTTCTTAATATTGCGAGGAATTGCATTAAGAAAATGAATAAATTTTATTGTATCCAACGCTTCTTTATCAGATATGTTGTTATATACTTTCTTGGTGATTAGATCTAAACAATGGGATATATTGACTATCGACTCATTAGGGATTAAATTTATACTATATAATTGACTCATGTTTGCTTGTGTTTTATTAGGTCAAAAAAAAATTCTGAAATTGTACATAAATCTCATCAACAGTTTTCGCCTTAGAAAAAAGAAGATTCTGCACAGCTGCCCCAGATAGTTTTGTATTTAAAAATAATTTTGCTTGAGCATTATCCCAACTATTTAATATTTGTATGTCCTTAACGTGAAAAAAAAATAATAAATGAGGTTCTCCTTGAAAAGGGAGAATGTTTAGAATGGCAGTATTAATCATAACATTAGAATTTTCCATTTTATTCTTATTTTTTGAACTCATTTGAAAAATATGTACATATAAAATCATATAAAATATCTACTTATTAATTCTAAATCCACAGACACAAAACATTCACAAATCTGCTTAATTTGTTCAACTTACTCAACAGTATACTGAAAAATTGTGAACTATTTGATTACATGGAAAAAAATAAATAATGTTTGAACATAGTTTCCAAAAAAATCATTCTTTATGAAATATATATATATATTTTATAGTCAAAAAAATAAATCATAATAACCTCGTCAATGTAAAAAAGTTCAAATAACGTATAAAAATATAATACTATATACAGGGTGTCCAGTGCTAATGCTGTCCAATGGCTATTTCCTAAACCGCGTTAGTCAGAGACACATAGTTCCAGTTCCAAAAATGCTTTAAATTCTACAATCTATTATATGAGAAACAATCAACTGCTTAAGTCAATGAATGAAATCCTATAAAAATTACGAAATTTAAATTTTACACGCCCCCCCTATCAGTTATATATTTGGATATATAACTGATATATTGGATAAAGAAAATTTTTCTTTATCCAATTTCATGCACAAAAAAAAAAAAAGTTCGTCCTTCTATGACCAAAATTCTCCGAGTTATAGCTGTTCAATGTTAGAGCTCTTTTCAAGCTGCGAAATTGGGGTTGTATACAAAATGAGTTTGAGAAAATTAATTTACATGGTTTTGAGCCTTGTATTAGGTTGTAACGAAAGTTTTCCGCCACTCCAAGTATTGCCTGCAAAAGCAGTTCCCATTGGTGTCTTTGCCAATATTTTCTAAAACATTTTTTGTTATTTGAAGGAAAAGACTTGTTTAAGAGAACTGTGTTGTGAAATCTGTAAAACAATATCGTTATGATTAAGGTGTCTAAAATGGAACTACCACGCTACCAGATTCATCCATCATTTACTCTCAGTTCTGTCGCAAAGGTCATCTACATAATGACTACAACTACACTGAATCATGTGTACAGCTTAAGGTACTACTGTGGTATCTCATGACACTGTGAAGATTTGGTACCCAAAGTTCAAAAACGAGGACTAGGACATTTAAGAAGCAGAGCGCTCTGGCCGGCCTGAGGCTGATGAGGCCCGCCTTTGTGAATTTGTGGAAGAAGATAAAATATTCATCTAATCGAGAGCGAGCTAAAAGAGTTAGACTTTAGTGCCATGTCCATTAGTCGCGCTAAGCATCGCATAAACTTGACATATAAGGTCAATAGCTGGGTACCGCGTGAGCTGACTCAAGCAAATCTGGCGGAAAACTTTCGTTACAACCTGATAATATTTATTGGCAATTTCATTAACTATTTTATGATTTAGATTGCAATAAAGGAGATTAACGTCTAACTATGTGTATCCAATAAATTAACATAAAACTATAGCCTATACTGAAAATAGAACTTTTTAAAGAGGTTTTTTTTTTAATGAACTTGAGTTAAATAACATAAAATAAAAAAACAAGGGAATTAAACTTTTCAATAAACATTAAATCAGAATATTAAACATTTTAAAATACTAATATATGCAATTTTAGAAACTTAAAAATAATATTACAAATTCTGTTAGCGTAACATTTGCGCAAAGTAGCTTCCTTCGGCTGCAATGCAAACATGCACCCGTGTCAAAAACTCTTCCTGTACTTTTCGAAGCATACTCGGTGTTACACATCTACATCCTACACGTATGCGATTTAGTAAGTCTGATGGACTTGTTGATTCTTTTTCATATACTTTATTTTTCAAGAAACCCTAGTGAAAGTAATCTAAGGGATTCAAGTTTGGTGACCTGGTAGGCCATTCAAGAGGACCACCGTACCCGATTATATTATTTCAAAATGTTTTTGTTAGAACAGTACGAGGCTTTAGTGATTTATGTGCTGGAGCACCATCATGATGAAACCACATTTGTGACAGATCTCGAAGTGAAAACACTCGTCTAAGAAGTCAATCACTGAGCCCTCTAAAATCTTTCGGATGTTAAAATGCCATCGAAAAAAAATTGGCCCAATTAAGGTCTCTTTCCATATGCCGCACCAAACATTTATCGACCAACGCACTTCATATCTGGCGAATGACATGCGGGTTTTCCAGAGACCAATAGTGACAATTTTGTGTATTTACAACACCCTGCCTTGTAAACTGACACTCATCGGTAAAGATAATATCACTATTTTGCTTATTCAAAATGAAATTGCAGAAATCAAAACTATGTTCTTTGTCTCCAGTCAATAAATCTTGTACCAAAATGGGGCGATATGGATATGAACCACATGTTTTTAAAATATTCCATACTTGCGATTTAGAATAACCATATGCTTCGTTAATGCTTCTTACACTAAATTGTGGATGAGCGAGAGCATATCCTAGGACATCTGCCACATACACTTGCTTTGTTAAATTCATGATGCTTCTTGATCTTTGACGATTTAGAACTCTACCGGTTTCTCTTAAACGCGTCACTAGGTTTGATATTGGACTAGCAGATGAGGGATTGTCATCCGAAAATTTTGTAGCATATTGCTTCGCAGGCTCTCTCTTATTCCGATGAAATTCTCCGTAAAGTAATACCATTTCAGTGTATTCATTAGTATTAAACATCATTTTTCATTTTTTATACTCAATAAACTAAGAATTCAAATATCATGAACTTTAGACAAACACTAACAAAGTAGCTTAAACAACAGTTTTTCAACACCAGTAAAATATTATAATTTAATGTTTATCGTCTGCTGCCATATCAGCAGGAAAACTGAATCTCAAGCAACTATCGTCTGCCAACTATTTTACCTGATACACGATATTTCATTTCAATTTATTCAAATACACTCAAAAATTTGTTAAAAGTTTAGATATTCTACCTTTTTAATAAATTTCCCATTGTTTCTACAAACCATTTTTTTATTTACAAATCTTATTAAAGTTCTATTACTTCATTTAGAGAAGAGATTTTCGAAAGACCCCGGATAAATATTTCAAGAGCCTCCTTATAACCTTCTGCTTATAGATTAGTATTCTAAAATTAGTTTTTTTTCTTTCTCCGCATTATGCCAGAAAATCAAATTAAAACCTATAATTTAAAATTTCAATATTTTATGACATTTTTGAACGTGGAAAAGTGACTTAAGTCAAAATGTTTGTTGCTTTATAACTCGGTGAATTTTGGTCGTATAAGGACATTTTTTTTCTAGTGTGCATGAAATTGTATAAGGAAATTTTTCTAAATATAACCCATAGGACCGGGGGACCGTATAAAAATTTAAATTTCGTAAATTTTATAGGAATTTATTTATTGACTTCAATTGTTTCTAATATAATAGATTATACAATTTACAGAATTTTTGCCACTGGAACTATCTGTCTCTGACAAACAGTTTAGGAAATAGCCATTGGACAGCGTTAGCACTGGACACCCTGTATATCGGGTGTCCCAAAAATGACTGATGGATTTTGAAAATCAATACAAAAAAGACGGAATGCGATAGATATGTATCGTTTGTGGCTTTCTGCTTAAGGGAAATCAGGGAATTTTATCCCACCAAATTTAAATTTAGTTAACATTTTCACCCACAGGTGGCACTGAAAACTATGAAAAAATAAAAACTGGTATGAAAATTTTGCAAGGATTGTTTCAAAAAACTAAGCAATGACATTTTCAATGTAATCCCCATTTGCTGCAACAATGTGGCCCAGTCTGAGGCAAAAATGTCCAGACATCCCCGCTCAAACATGTTACTTGGAAATGTCTCACATGCAGTACAGATATGCTGTTTCAGCTCCGCAATTGTTTCTGGAGTTTGGCGGTATACCAAATCTTTCACGTACCCTCAAAGAAAAAAGTTGATGGACGTCAAGTCTGGATCATAAATAGGGATGGACGCGAGACGAGTTTTTTGCGAGACGAGACAGAGATTTACAACTTTTCTGCGAGACGAGACACACATTTTTAACATTACGATATAGGGATTTTTGCGAGACGAGACACACATTTTTAACATTACGATATAGGGATTTTTGCGAGGCGAGACAAAGTTTTTAGGCTGTTTTGCGAGACGCGAGACGCTTATTTTTCGTCTCGCGTCCATCCCTACTCATAAGGAGGCCATGCCATGCCACTTTCTGTATGCATGTCGTAATCCAAGGCAATTACCCGCTCACTGAAATGTTCGTTCAAGAAATCAAATACTTCAGACGTTCGATGTGGACAAGCACCATCTTGCATGAACTAGGAGGCATCCGGAAAGTCCTCCAAAGCAGCATGAATCTCCACAAATTCTTCCAGAATCCCAAGATATCGTACAGCATTTAACGGTTGCTCTCGAAAAAATGGCCCTATTACTCCTTTGAAGGAAACCGCAGCTCATACCATTATTTTTGGTGAATGCAGGGATGAATGTTCAGCAATATGAGGATTTTCGCGTCCCCAAATTCGCGAGTTCTGCTTGTTGGCACAGTCATCGAAATGAAAATACGCTTATCAATAAGTGTGAGAACCATATATTGCCAACATCGAGTTCACCGCCATCCACAACAGCATGGTGTTCGCGAAATTATTGCATGCATTAATGGCATTTGGATTGAGGGGTTTGTGAGTCCGGATTTTGTACGGGAACAGTGAAGGCTGTGGCGTATGATACGGTGAGTTCTCGTTCTTCGGAGTCCAGTACAAGATGCAACACGACGTACGGAAGTACGGGGCCTCTGTTTGATAACTTGCTGTACGGCTTCAGCATTCGACTCTGTAACTGAAAGCCGTGGCAGGCCGGATTTTTCAATGCGGCCATCATTCACATTAAGGGGAATAATACCGTAAGCGGGAGCAGGTTTACTTGGCGACTTTTTTTTGACACCAACGTCTAACATTGGCAACCTATCATTGGCTATACTGTAGACCTATTGGCTATACTGTAAAGATATAGCTATATTCTTCCTATACGTGTAAAAATATCATGTCCCACCCTACAACCGGTACCACATTATAATGTAAACCTTTTACAGAATAATAGAAATAATTATGTTTAATGTTAGGATGAGACTTGCGAATTTTTTCGTGATTAAATGACATTGGTTATATCTTTAAACCTTTTAAGCAAGTATTAGTATTGCTAGATTTTGACACCAACGTCTAACATTGTTTTCTCGCCAATTATGGCGAGAAAACAAAGCACACATGCATAACCTGATTTCTGCAAATCCGTGTAAGTAAACCCATACATCGAACTAAAAATCTCCATTTTTCATCTCAAATTATTATTTAGCAATTCACATAAAATTAAAATAACACAAGTAGTGTAATAGTGACAGTACTGCAACACTCACATTCCGGGGGAGCAGGGAGCAGGGGAGCAGGTATTGCGCAACGGGCGGAGCAGAGGTTACATAATCCACGATGTGCTAAGAGGGGAGACGGAGTTGAGTGACAGCTGATGGAGGAGAATTCGGTAGGTGCAGGGGAGACGGAGTTGAGTGGCAGTTGGTAAATAAGACTGAGGGTGCAGATTTTTTTTTTTTTTTCATGCATCATTCCTAATAGAGGGGACTCGGAAAAAAGTTTAATTTTTTTCCCAATAATTACCGACTACAACTCTTTATGTAGAGACAGTCTTGCAAAGTATAAAAGAGATGTGATTATGAAATAGAAAGTAATTGTAAGGATGGCTCTTAGAAAAAAATTTTAATTTGTGTTTTTGGAATTCTAAATGTGAATTTTTCAGACATAGAAAATTATGCTGAGATACGAACTAAGAATATGTAAAAGAAATTACAAGCTAATGATTTCATTATTGAAGATAAAAATTAAAGTTGGGTTTTAACTAGTTGAATGGTATATGTTTTATGCAAACTTTTACAGAATAGTAGAAAGAATTGTGTTTAATGTTAGGATAACGATAATTTGTGGGGGTTTTTTTACACATAAAATGGTATATGTTAATTTTTCAGACATAGAAAATATTGGATTTGCGTTTTTAGAATTCTAAATGTGAATTTTTCACACATAGAAAATTTTGCATAGATATGAACTAATAAGATGTAAAAGAAATTGCAAGGGATAACCATTCTTTTAGCTTTAGATTTTTTTTTCAGTTAACTAGAAATAGTTAAAATTATTGATGTCTGCCATCTTAATTTAAAAAAAAACGTTTCAGATTAAAAAAAAATCATTATGGTAAAATTCTGTTTAATAATGAAACTTAGAAACTATTTTAGCGAAAGCGAAATCTGCTGCATGGATTTGCCCCTAAAAGTTAACTTCACAGTACACCCGTTGACTTAACAGCTATACTGTAAAGATATAGCTATATTCTTCCTATACGTGTAAAAATATCATGTCCCACCCTAAAACCGGTACCACATTATCATGTAAACCTTTTACAGAATAATAGAAATAATTATGTTTAATGTTAGGATGAGACTTGCGAATTTTTTCGTGATAAAATGACATTGGTTATATCTTTAAACCTTTTAAGCAAGTATTAGTATTGATAGATTTTTTAAAAATCCTACAGTATTGAAAATAAAGTTTAGGTTTATACTAAGTTTTACTAAACAAAATACTAAAAGTAATAACTGACACTAATAGTCAATACCATACTTGTAAAAATCTCTACGATTAAGCGAAATGCATTTTAGAAAATAAACATTATCAAGACATCATATTCAAATATTTACAAATACACTGAAAAAAGTCTAACATAACTATCAAATAATAGATAATATACTTGCGTATACTACAAAATATTTAAACAGAAATGCACTTACTTCATTACTTGAATGATCGATAAAATACATCATCAGTGTATTTTCATAACGTGAACTATTTTAAATTAGGCTTAGTATAAGCGATCGAAAAAATGTACCCTACCCCACCACAGATAGAGTGAGAACAATTTTTTTTCATATAAAAATACCTTGTCAAACCAGTTCTGTTAACCTTAATTTTGAAGCTTTGACCTTGAACCGGCATAACCTTGAAACGACCTCTTTTATGATCACGTGATTTTTTTAACCAGTGGGAAGGCATTATTTCATCTAGGTTAGATAAAGCGGCTGAATGCGAGGCTCACATTATGCAATGAGTACCTTCACTTTAGACGTGTGTTTCTAGTTTTATACTTTAATTGATTTTTTTCACCGTGTTTTAAAAAATGTCTTTGCTTGAATTGATCGAAAATACTTTTAATGTTGAATACACTCCTGAGTTTTACACTCAAAGTGATGCTGATCTGTTACTTCAAGAATTATCGCAATTACCTTTTGTTGCAAAGCCTCAGCAAACTGGTGAAAAGGATAATACTTCGACTCGGAAAGCAATTGCTTTCGCGGATGAGGGGATAAATAACAGTTTCTCTGGAGTCACTGTCTCTGTTTTCCCTTGGTTACCCATTTTGCAAAAATTTCGTGAAGATCTACAGAAAACAACAAATTATGAATTTAATTTGGTACAAGTAAACTTATCCTCTGACGGGCAATCTAAAATTGAAGACGGTAACTACGAAGATTTTTCTCTGGACCTATCATCATGTGTATGCATTCTAAGTTTTGGATCTAAACGAACTTTAGATTTAAAACCAGCGAACTGTGAAACGACTACCATTAAATTAGAACATGGTTCAATGTGTAAGATATATCCCCCAACCAACAAACTTTTAACGTATGGTATTATTTCTGAGCCTCATGTGACAGATCCACACGTTAAACTAACATTCGTCAAAATGCGCATTAATGAACCTGCGCTGATAAGACCAAAGTTGGACTATTGGGCGGATCATGCTTACCATAGCTTACATGCTTCTGTAAATAGTGCATGGCACTTGGAAAGACTTATCTACGTTTCACTCCACGATGAAAAAACTGACTTGAAGATTCATATTAGACAATTTATTCAGAACGCTGAATTAGACTATATACCAACCAGTCAGGGAGTCATGATGGATCCTTCAACATGGATTGAATTTATTGTAAAACTATTAGATTTTACTAGATGTCATCACAATAGCTCTTTTATTTGTAATAATCAATTATCCGTATTTAATGACGATGGAAAATGCATCCTACAACAAATTTACAAAACCGGAGATTCATTTACATTAAATCCAATTCCCCTGATACTTTTAAATGACCAAGTATTAAAACTTTGTGAAATGAGAAATGAAATATCAGAATGCATTCTAAAAGCATTGTACACAACCACCCTGCCTCATATGACACTAAAATTAAAGCCGCAAAAGTGTTACCGTGAACCGCATTGTGACTATGAAATGGCTAAAGATCAATTAATGGATATAGTATCGCTTGAAATTCACAAAAGTTTAAAGAAACAATTTTATTGCATAGACCGCGTTCGGGATAATCCTTCACAAAGGATACATGCTTGTTCGAATAGAACACATGTTGATGAGAGAGATGGTCTTATAAACATTAAAGCATCCCAGCAAACACAGCCGTATCGGGTAAGGGATGGGCCGACATCGGCAGTACCGTTTCGATGTCGGCATTGGCAAGATGGTAATTGGAGCGGTGTCGGTTCTGTGTCGGCAAAATGCGTTGGCGTAGGCAAAAGAAAGGTGATTTCGGGCGTGCAACGGTCCGATTGCGGCAAGTCTTTTAGGGTTAACATGCGATTTCGGCGATGTACTGCATAACCGACATCGGTCCAGAAGTGTAATTTCTAAACTGACCGGTATAGAACCAGCAAGCAGCACATATATGTTGTTAAAGTAATACTTTTTAATTTATGGTTTCGATACTTACATGTTTTGAGCCCGTAGGATTGAAGTGCCCCCTTCACAGACAAATAAAGAAAAAAATCATTCTATCTGGTTAATTTACCGACTTTGCTTTTTATAATTTAGTATTGAAGGGTTTCTAACGCCGCCCCCCCCTCAACCCTCAAAGGGGGCAGTTTCTGTGTAGTTATTCATATTTCTAACTAAAATCATATGACTATAAATTTCATTTTATACATAGTTGTTCTTAAGTACTTCCAATAAAAAAAATTAAAAACTAAATAAATAAAAATAAAATACCTGCAAAGCAGAACATAAAACGTTGCATTTTAGAGGTTCACAAATGGTTACCACCATGGCTGAGAGGATAAGGCACCGAACATGGTTGAAGTGTGAAGGTCCAAGGTTCTGGTCTACCGCGTATCTGTCAATCTGCAGTTTAAATTTTGGGTGATTTCCCTCAAATGAATGTGAATTTGCGTTCGATAAGGTAACCAGATTTTTGAACATATAATTGAGGATAAATCACCGTTGTATCCCCAATTCTAGAACATAGATTGGGGGAATTTGATAATTTTTTTATACATTCAAAACATTATCTAATATTCATAAAATAAAGGAAATGTGATTGATTTTCATTAATTAGGGAATAAATCATTATAACTAATGTTCAACCCCAATTTTACTGTTTATTAATTGTTTTATATTTAGGAATAAACGTTAGAGCCCTTTAAGAATTCCTCCGCTCAGGACACCGACATCCTAGTCTGACTTACACAATAGAACTTTCTGAAATTATATTGGATTAAAATTGTAGAAAAAAGATAGTTTCATTTGTATTGCCATAAAAAATGAAAAATATCAGCACAATTTATAGTTAAGGAACTTTTCTATATAATAGATAGTTGCTGGCAGAAATGAAGACTCCCGATTAAATGAAGGTTCATGAATCAGGATAATTTGAACCTGTGCTTTATGTGGTGTCTGTGCTGTAGGGTAGCTGCCCCCCCCCCCAAAAAAAATCTACTACATAATATTGTGCACTCTAAAACTATTTTTTTCTGCTTCAAAACGGGGGTGCGACTATTACACGAGTAAACACGGTAATAAAAGGCGCATGTGTAGTTCTTTAAAAATACGCAAATTAATGTACACTAATAAATAATATGTGCTAATCAAATTTTCCTCGGTCAGTCCGATATATATTCTTATTTCACTTTCAAAATTTTACTCCCTCAGATTTAAAGAATATTTCAGATTAACAAAAACTCGAATTCATTCAGTTGTGCATTCATTAATAGCCAAATATGGCCAAATATGGGGTCACTTCAAATATTTCACGCCAAATACTTAGACGTCAGCAAGGGATAAAATAAGCGGAGTGATACAATTCTCTCTCCCCTCAATAGCCACCAGAGTTATTTCTATGTTCATAGCCCCTGCCTGCCCCTGAGCATAGATACCCCTGAGGGGGGGGGGTGAGTAAAGCAGAAAAAGTTGAAAGCATCTCCCTCTCCGCCCTTGAAATGACCTGCGGAACTAGCCCTGACGACTTGTTTGTTTTCACGGAAGGAAGCGCAATTCGTTACGAAATTCTTATAGAGAGCGAAAAGACGAAATATAATGTATATATATATATTTTAAATATTAGAAATATGATTTACTCTAGCAACAATCTAGACCATTTGCTCTTGTTCGTTGGCAAACCGATCAACAAAGTTCTCTAGGATAGGATGAGATTTTTAACAATATCTCGGTTAAAAGACTTTGCAGAGATATTGTTAAAAGCTACTTTGGCTTTGCTATTTTGTAAGGATAAGTAAAAAATGCCTTCTTGAAGTCAACTTAAAAAAAAATTCTCTAGTCTCTGTACAAGGAAGACACTTAGACAAGATACATCCCCAAAATGTTTTTGTGGTACTTTATTATCCCGTCCGTCATTCCCACCCAGGGTTGGATAAAAACCCGTTTAAAAAAAAAAAAAAAAAAAAACGTTTTTTGGTTTAAATCGGGTTTTTTTTGTTTTAAACCAGTTTTGTTTTAAAATCCTTTTATAATTACATGCTGCATATTTATTAATAAAATTATTTGTAAGATGTTCAAATAAAAATTAATATTTCTTCTGAAAAGAATTAAAAAAAAGTAAATAAACAATTGTTGCCATACTTATGTGGACATTGAAATAATTCAATTTTAATATTTTATTTAAAGATACTATTTTTTTATATTTAGTATCTCCTTATTTATACGTTAATGTATGCGGTACCAAAATGGACGATATTTTTATGCTGGGAGCGGCAACAACTAGATGTAACCATTAGCGTAATAACAATAACACGCGCGCCAATATCAAAATTAACAGCTTAATGACGTCAAGTGAAGCAGGCATATTCGTTACTGGTTACGTATGTCACGCAGTAGCTAGATTGCAAAATAACAATGCATACGCGAAAAAGCAAAATCTTTCGGACCTTTTTACTTCACGTATATCGCACATTTAAAAAAAAAAAAAAAAAAAAAAAAAAAAAAAAAAACGCTTATATTTTAGCCATTTCCTGTTTCCATACACGAAAAAGCAAAATGTTTCTGTTTGGTTTGAATATGGCAATGCTACTCTAGGACGATCTGCCAAGTATTGGGGGTGTCTTAGTAAGAGGACTTTCTCAGGGGTTCTAATGCGTATTCACGTTACATCGGGAAAAAACCTGCCAAAACTCCAGACTGTAGATCGACAGCCGCGAGATGGGCCCGAAACTTGGACTTTCAGCCGTCTATCATGTTCAGTGTCTGATCTACTCGGCTAAGATTAAATCTCAATGGGATTTTAAAACTTGGTTTAATATTCAAAATGCACACTTTGTCGTATACACACTTTAGTCTTAGTTATCAAGATTTAAAAACTTTTTAAAAAACATTTAATTTCTTCAAAAGGGCTTTTTATTTCAACATTTTTTTTTTTCAAATCACCTTTTCTGTCTATTTTTCAAATTTGGAAGAAGGGTAAAATTTATCCTTGGTGGGGGGGAAGATTTTTTCAAGTAGTACTGTCCCTTAACGCACCTCCTGGCTACGAGCCCGGACGTTGGTAGCATAGGGCAAGGCGGAACTTGACCCCCTATGCCTTTTTGTATGACGTTTGTCTTCCTTCTTTTTTATTCTTTCCAACATGATAATCGTCCGCGCAGCGGCCGAGCGCATAGCACTCTGAACTGGGAGATGGAAGATGCCTGTTCAAAACCAGGTTATTTCCATGACCTAACCGTTCGGAGTTTCCCGTGGTTTCCTCCAAAACTTAGCGTAAGTAAGGGTTAGGACACCTTAGAAAGACTTCCACGGAGGGCATCCTCCCTACCGGTGGCCGTATTCTTCCAAACAAAGAAACCAATATGATAATTAGCGTGTATGTTGCCCCCACTCAAAAGAAAATAATGGCTAAGGCCTCGGTCTTTCTGAATGCTCTTAACTGCTTTTGATCAAATTAGTTAAACATTTTCAAAATTAATTTTCATTACAATTCTACAAGCAGATTCCGCACAGCCAAAAAGTAAATGTACTGGATTTTTTGCTATCGCTCAGATGAATGACCAATACGGTATTGGAAAATACTCGTGCACAACAGGAACGAAGGTATGGTTAGCATAAACAGTCGAGTTAAAATATTTTTTTTTTTCTAATGACGCACTTGACCATCAGTCATTCGGCGCTACTAAGGCTCAATATACTGGTCACTTTATTATAGAGACACCTAATAGGTAGACCGTTGATCGAAAAAAACGACACCGGAAAACTAGGCCACGGTCTAGGACACCCAAAATTTTAGGGGCGACAAGAATACTCCATCAAAATATTTTTGGTAGCATAGGTCATCAATTAAAAAATATCAAGGTATAAAAACCGTATGTTGCCCCCACCCAAAAGAAAATAATGGCTAAGGCCTCGGTCTTTCTGAATGCTCTTAACTGCTTTTGATCAAATTAGTTAAACATTTTCAAAATTAATTTTCATTACAATTCTTCAAGCAGATTCCGCACAGCCAAAAAGTAAATGTACTGGATTTTTTGCTATCGCTGAGATTAATGACCAATACGGTATTGGAAAATACTCGTGCACAACAGGAACGAAGGTATGGTTAGCATAAACAGTCGAGTTAAAATATTTTTTTTTTCTAATGACGCACTTGACCATCAGTCATTCGGCGCTACTAAGGCGCAATATACTGGTCACTTTATTATAGAGACACCTAATAGGTAGACCGTTGATCGAAAAAAACGACACCGGAAAACTAGGCCACGGTCTAGGACACCCAAAATTTCAGGGGTGACAAGAATACACCATCAAAATATTTTTGGTAGCATAGGTCATCAATTAAAAAATATCAAAGTATAAAAACCGGAAACATAAATCACATCGAATTCATTGAGCATGCTGCCCTCTTCCAAATCTGAACTAGGCCCTACCCTTAACTTCATAGTTTTTCTTGAATATTAATGCGCAAGTATATATTTCGAGAGTCTACATCCCATCCCCCCCCCTCAACACACACACACACGCACAAAACTTGAAAGATAATACATTTGATTAAAAACAATTTTTTTTACTATAAATAGAGTAATAAATTTTATTTTATAATAAAGATAATGTGTTTGGATTTTAAAGTATTTATGAACTTAAAAATAAAAAAGATAATAAAACTACTCTTTTTTTTTTAGATTAGTTTTTATCCCCGGTCAGTTTTTAATGTCTTAAATCACCTTTCGTAAATTGTGTCACATTCATGTTTTATTCATTTCACAGTAACAAGACAAATTAAAAAATTTTGATTAAAAAAATCTAATCTTTTAAATGCATTTTTACTTTTTCTAAAAGGTACTTCGGCTTAGCTGTAAAATTAAATCTGAAAATTATTTTATTTTTAGCGATGTGTATCACTTTAAATGTTTTTAAAATATCTTAACCATTTCATTTCATTTATTTGACAGCCTTTTAAGTGCTTCCAGATAAATCACCATACTTTTTATCCGTTTTTGCAAGACCCCCCCCACACACACACATACAAATAAATAAATAAATAAAGTTAAAAAAACTCTTCTGAACTATAGTTTTGTTATAATTACTTCTATTTGTATCAAAATACAACGGAATTTTACAGTGTAAAATGATTCATGCCTATAATATATGTTCTGTTGTAGATTTAGACATCAACATAATTTCTTTTTCATTTTTAAACAAACAAGCACTTCACCTTGAAAATAATCAATTAAAGAAATACTTAAACTCGTTAACTTAATTCATTAAAGTCTTTATAATTTGCCAATTATTTTATTTGTTTGCTGTGTTGAACAAGAACCAGAATTGATGATCTAGAATCGGCCCAACAGATTTAACGGGCACATTGATCTTGTGTACATGTTTTTCTTAGATCCATAGTCCAATTCCCTATCACTGTCCTGTATTTACCTCAATTTAATATTAAGTAAAGTCTGTTTTTATTAGTTACCAACCAAATGCCATAATCGAAATAAATAAAATAAAAAGTTTTTTTTTGTTTGTTTATTTGTCAGTTTGTATGTATGCTCATTCGCTATGGGCGCCAAGACAGTTTGTCGGTTCTGGACTAAATTTGGCGCACTGGACAATTGATTTCTAACCAACTACGGCTTATTATTACTGGTTTATTTTTATAAGTGCAAGATTTTATTCTGATTCATAGCAATTTATCTTGTTAGCTTTTAGGTCTTAAATAATAATTATTAGAATAATGAATAATTTATAAGTATACAGTGGTGGCCAAAATTGTGGACATTTCTAGAAGCTTTTTTTTTTCTAAGTTCGTATGCGTATAAAAAAATGTTATGTTCCACAAAATGCTAACTCTTTTACATCACTTTAGAGATAATTTAATAGCGATTTCAATTCAAAAAAACAAAATTAAAATATTTGTAGTACAAAAGAAGTTAAACAGAGATAATTATCGAGATGCATTAGATATTGAAGATTGCAGTGAGTTATCAGCAGTTCGTAGGGTAGTCTTAATTTTTTATTACAGCTTCGCATCGATGTTTTATTGAGCTGACGAGAGATTATTCAAGCTCAGAAAAGTAACAGTGATTGACTTGGAAAGTTAGAAATTACAATTCACTTCATCACTGTATTTGTTTTTCAGATTAAAGTAACTATAACTTTTACTCTAGTGAACATATTTAAATTTAGTTTTGTGCATTGAAATTAGTTATAAATTCTCTTTAAAATGCTGTATGAATTTGATTTTGCGAAACTTAACACATCCTATTAGCATACAAATTTAAAAAACCTAAAAATTTCCTAAAGTGTCCACAATTTTGGTCACGACTTTATATTTATATATAAATATTTTTGTTTTTGAAAATATTCATTTTAAACATTAGTGCTGTTATTTTGAAGATGCTTTTAAAAAAAATTAAATTATGCTATGAATGAGGCATTAAAAAAACCTCTAAATTAAATGCTAGTGTAATTGTAATGTTTTTAAACAAATTTTCATTTCTAATTCTCATGAAAATTTTATTCGATACCATAAAGTGACATTGTAATTTATTCTAAATGTCTATGATCAAAATTTAAAGAAGAAAACCGTAGGTCAGGGTTTTTGGACACGCTCAGACAGTAATAGGGATTGGAAGTGATTATGAATTTTATTTAATATTAAAAATATTAAACTTTTTACTTTCACTGTAAATTGTCACGAAAATTATTTAGGTTTTGTTGTTAAGACAGATCTACACGAGAGCTGTCTGCTTACTTAAGGCATGCATTTGGCGGAGGAATTTGTAAGGGGTTTTAACCCAAATTCACGTTACATCTGGAGAAAACAGCCGCGCGGTAGGCCGGAACCCTAGAAATTCACACTTTAGTCGTTATCAACTGTCATGAAATTTGAAAAAGTTATTTATACTATAATGTAAAAGTTACTTGATTAATTTTTTTACAGTTTTATAAGATAAATTTATATCTTATAAAGCTCCCTTTCCCTTCTTTATAAGGCATATAACTTATTAAACTTTTAAGATAAAAAAAAAAACATGCTGAAATACGCAAAAATGACGATATATAAATAATTAGAAGGATAACTTATCAAATATTGAACCTCATATATGAATAAAATAAAGCAATATATATATATATAATACTCTCATTTATTTATATATATATATATATATGGGGGAAAGTACTATTTACTTTTTTTCAACAAATACCTTTTTTGCATAAAATATTTTGTATTGCATTAAAAATAAAAATAAATAAATAAACGTTTTAAATAAATAATATAAGCCCTAAAATATCCAGAAAGCATTTAAAAAGAGTACAGCCGACTGGAATCGTGGTGGACAGGTTTTTCTTTTTGGCCCAGCATGGGGAAAAGAAAGATTTTGTGACCCCACGACCCTACCCCCTTACGCCATGCGTGTGAAACCGTGAAACACGGGGTTACAAGAAATCAACAAAGTACATTCTCGCCAATACCTAAGTTTGGCATGCTATGGAAGCTTTACTTATAATTTTTTTTCACACTTAATTTCTAAATTCTTTTAATTATTTCACTCAAATAACCCGAACATGAAATATAAACTTTATTTCAGACCTTAACAGTTGAAAAGTATCTTAGTTTTTTTCCCCAAGCTAATCATACGATACGAACTATTTAACAGCTGCGGATAGCAATGCTGATAGCGCTAACTGTCAGTGTTGTTTTGTTAGTTGTTTATTATGTTTGGATATGATGAGATAAGAATATTGAGAGTTTGAGGTAAAGGAAGACTTCCAGTTTCCTGGCTTTCGTGTTCGGATTGAAAAGTAAAGAGACAAGAAAAACTATTTTTCACTAAGACTAATTGGATTAAGACGATTGTTAAATGAATAATTAAGTTCTTTAACATTGTTTTAATCTTTTTGGTTAGCCCTATATAACTTGGTAACAACGGTAAGCTCCAACAAATGTAAGTGAAATATTTATCTAACTATTGCATTAAAAATTATTTTGTTTTTCTTTACAAGGTACATGGGGTTAAACAATTTCTTTCTTTATTCATTTATTGTACATTGTGCTAGCTCCAATTTTCAACTTTTATTGTATTACATTTTTTAGTTATAGATAGTTTCTTGTATCTGTTTTTAAGGATCTTTATTTTCAGATTTTTTTTTAAATTTTGAAATTTATTTAGATCATAAAAATAAGGAATAAAACAGTGCTGTTTATACTGACATTAATCTCACTTAAGAAAAGACTCAAATTGTATCTGCATTCAATATATGTGCATTTTAATCGGAAAATATCTGCATAAAAAATATCAAGCTTTTTGACTTAGAAAAAATAGGAGGTGTTTCAATTTTGGAAACTTAGCAAGTCTGTATTAACAGGGGAAAAATTGTTACAAAAACTATTTTCTTCTTTAGAAAGAAGATTATACAATGAAATATAAAATTACATAAATATGAAAATAGATCTTTGCTTGAAGTTTATATTTCTTTTTAATAACAAATAGTGTACATTTTTTTTTTTTTCGTGGGTAAGAGGAACTGCTCATAAAATAAAAGTTCAGTAGTATAAAATAAAATATTTACACGAAATAAGTGATTTTCTCATAATAAACATGGGTTTATTAATAATTAATTCTATAATTAGTTCTCTACTGCAACTATCAACCCATTAAAAGTAATGATTATTATTATTATTATTATATGAATGACTACACCACTGGGACTAATTTTGTTAAAAATACTTAGTAAAATCAAAAAATATTTGTATGCTTTCAGGAAAATGGATGATGAAATTAAAAAGGAAAGCTTTTTGTGAAATTAACCGAAATTAGTAGGTGATTCAACAAATATTGGTTAATTCTTTAAATAATACCCTTAGTTTCAGAAAAAGCTTTTAATTTAATCAAACATTTTTAAAAAACAAATAATTTTATTGATTTAGCTAAGTATTTTTAACAAAATTACTCCCAGTGGTGGAAAGTTATTTATATATTAATAATAATTATTATTACTGTAATGGGCTGTTACTGTCCTAGAGAACTAATTATGAAACTAATTGCGGTATTTTGTAAATATGTAAGGTGCTGGCCGGTTTTCGATATTTTGTCGTTGCGGATACCGCACCAAAAACGTTATGGCTTTGGTTCAAAGATGGCATAGGGCTGGGCCGACACCGTTGTCGTTTTTGCCGACACCTATCCAAAACCACCCCATCCTTTCGGCCCGACACACGCCCAGGCGGACGTAAATTTGTCGTTTTCGGCACCGGCTGAGCGATATCGCCCCGGCACATTCTGCGTCCGCATGCCGATGTCGGCCCAAAACTTATCCGATAGGGCTGTGTTTGCTGGGATGGTTTATGCTCGACGTACCATATATTGCAAGAGAGATATGCGAGAACAAATGTACTTGTCATTATGACGGAGAATTTTTTTCAAACATTTCCTTCGAAGACTACGGAGAGTATTTTCAAAATGTATTTCTTCGTTCATTTTTTCAACCGTTTTTAGATTTTTCTAATCCCAAGGATGCCAAATCATGTGTAATTATGTGATGTTATTGGTGTATAACTAGTATTACAATTGTAAAAAATTATTAAAACCATTGTGATTATACAGAAAAAGGTACGCTTGCTTCTACAGCAGTGACTTTTTACTCACTTATGTATGCTTAGTTATAGATTACTCATTGAAAAGTTATTATTTTCTTTTGTGTTAATAGTTTGTGTAGTTTAAAATACATATTTTTGTTGTAAAGAAATCAGTTTATATAAGAAAAAATTATGTGTTTTCTTTATGTGTGCATTGATTACTTGCAAAATAAATACTTCTGAAATTTTACTAAAACAAAAAGTGATAAAGTTAACATACGTAGACAATATTTCAGATTCTCTTTTATACTTATCTTTTAAATTCTATTACCATAACTTAGACAGTTAGAAATTTGACAAAAACTTATTGAAACTAGTATTATGAAAACATTAAACACCTGCATAGAAATAAAGTGGTCTTCTGATTAAAAGCATAAACCTAAGTACTTAGGTAAGTTTGTCACATGAGAATTCAAAACAGTAGTAATTTTTTGTAAAATGTACTTACATAAAAAAAGGTATTTCCCACAATACTTTCGTGTGTATAAAAAGGTGTATTTAAACTTACCACCCATGTTTTACGTTTAAAAAATCTGAATTTTAAAAAAAACGTGTTTCCATAATTTTAAAATATCAGAGTATTAACTTAGATTATTTCTTGCAATTTTTCTAAAGTAACGGACTTGTATATATTTTTTGTTTTTGGAAAATGTCGACTAATTGCACGTGTTATATATTTTACAGACTGATCTACTTAGACTTACACATTTTAAATAAATGTCTTTTTATATTTTATACATAATACTTGTTAAAACTTAGTACACTTTTGATTTGTGCATTTGCTACACATAATACTTGTTCAAACTTAGTACACTTTTGATTTGTGCATTTGCTACACATAATACTTGTTCAAACTTAGTACACTTTTGATTTGTGCATTTGCTACACATAGTACCTGCTCAAACTTAGTACACTTTTGATTTGTGCATTTGCTACATATTATACTCGTTCAAACTTAGTACACTTTTGATTTGTGCAATTGCTACACATAATACTTGTTCAAACTTATTTACACTTTTGATTTGCGCAATGGTTACCAATATAAGGAATTTTTAGGTATTCTATAATGTAAATCTTGTGTTGAAGGATTAAGACTAATTATCTGCACGAGGGATCTAGACCTATAGGTGGGGCGCCCTCCGTGGGGATCTTTCAAGGGGTCCTAACCCGTATTTACGCTATGTTTCGGAGAAAACCACGGAAAACTCCGAACGGTTAGGTCGACGGACGCGAGATGGGACTCAAACCGGGGACCTTCACACTTATCTGTTAGTTTATATGACAGATAGATTAGTTTATATGATCAAGTGGTTATGCCACTTGACGCCCGTCCAGTGGCATAACCACTGTGCCATGGTGAGGCCTCTATAATGTAAAAATCTTGGTATATTTTATTTGAAGTAACCGAGTATTTTTAATCAAACACTATAATTTTTAAATTTTTAAAACATCGAAGTATTAACTCAGGCTATTTTTTATCCACACTACTTGTTGAAACTTCGTAAACTTTTAATTTGGACATGTTTATGTGTTCTCATGTCATGAAATTATTTCCAGAAATAAACTTAGTAATTCGAGCTTTGTAAATGTCATAGAAGTAGTACGTTTAAAATATTTTTGATGTGAACGAACTTAATTTTTTTGTTCTGAAGTGACTGAACACACTACATCTGCTGAAGTGATCTTTTCATTTTACAAGATTTTACAAGTTACAAACCTAGGAAAGAAAAGTATTTTTAGATAAGTATAACTTTAGAAAAGAAAAAAAGTAATGCTTCTCTATTTTTTAATTTTTGAGTTATGTGTTCAAAATTAGTATATTTTGAATTAAAATTGTATTTTATGCTCTGGCAGGACATTGAATATTTTCATGAAATGAACTAGCACATCTGTACTTTGTTAATTTCACAGAAGGTATGAACTTTGGTATTTTCTTTAAATCTTAAGAACTTAATATTTTTTTTCTGAAGTGCCAAATATGTAGACATGAATTTTTTAAAACATCGTGTTATTCAACTTAGTACATTTTAGTTAATCTTTCAAGATAATGGACTTATAAATTTTTACCTTTTTAAAATCTCCACGAATGAAAATTAGTACATTTTATGTCTATACGAAATTAGACACTTACAAACTTTTTCAGAAATACCATCTAAAGATTTTTATGAAATATTTTGTAAACTGCATTAGCTGAACTTGTAATTTTTCTTTTGAGAAGTTTTGCACTTAGTATTTGTGTTAGTTATATTTTGTGTTCTTACAAGTTGTTAAATATTTTCATACAGTAAACTAACAGATCTACACTTTGTAAATTTCATAGAAGTGATAACTTTGATATTTTTTAAATGTAACGACTTAGCGCTTTTTTTTTTCTGGAACGCTAGATATGTTGAATCTTTTTTTTAAAAACATTATATAACTTAACTCAGTGCATTTTAGTTATTTTTTTAAATACCACATGAATAACTTGCTGCATAAGAAACTTGTAAATATTTCTTTAATATTGTTATTAAAAACTGTTAAAAGTATATCTACTACATAAGCAACTTGTAAATACTTTTTTAATATTGATATTAAAATCTGTTAATAGTATATCTACTAAGTAGAAATTAATAAACTAAAATATAAGATACCAAGATCTGTTTCACAAGACTCAACCAAGGATCGATCCTTTTCATAGGAGTGTTTTTTTTCTAGTGAAATATTCCAACATGAAAGTCACCTTAGAAGGCATTTCCCCTTTTTTCCCAATGTCACGCTATTTTTCACCATCGCTTGCAGTTAGTTAAACAAGTGCGTCTTGTTTGAGAGGGGTGATCAATTTTACACCTCAAACATTTATGCAAGCAGTTAATTTTAAGAATTCTCACAATTTCTTGTGGTATGTAGTTAAACATTAGTTTTTCTTAGTTTTTGGTATCTTATATTTTAGTTTATTAATTTCTATTTAGTAGATATACTATTAAAAGTTTTTAATATCAATATTAAAAAAGTATTTACAAGTTGCTTATGTAGTAGATATACTTTTAACAGTTTTTAATAACAATATTAAAGAAATATTTACAAGTTGCTTATGCAGCAAGTTATTCATGTGGTATTTAAAAAAATAACTAAAATGCACTGAGTTAAGTTATATAATGTTTTTAAAAGAAAGATTAAACATATCTAGCGTTCCAAAAAAAAAAAGCGCTAAGTCATTACATTTAAAAAACATCAAAGTTATCACTTCTATGAAATTTACAAAGTGTAGATCTGTTAGTTTACTGTATGAAAATATTTAACAACTTGTAAGAACACAAAATATAACTAACACAAATACTAAGTGCAAAACTTCTCAAAAGAAAAATTACAAGTTCAGCTAATGCAGTTTATCAAATATTTCATAAAAATCTTTCCATGGTATTTCTGAAAAAATTTCTAAGTGTCTAATTTCGTATACACATAAAATGTACTAATTTTCATTCGTGGAGATTTTAAAAAGGTAAAAATTTATAAGTCCATTATCTTGAAAGATTAACTAAAATGTACTAAGTTGAATAACACGATGTTTTAAAAAATTCATGTCTACATATTTGGCACTTCAGAAAAAAAATATTAAGTTCTTAAGATTTAAAGAAAATACCAAAGTTCATACCTTCTGTGAAATTAACAAAGTACAGATGTGCTAGTTCATTTCATGAAAATATTCAATGTCCTGACAGAACATAAAATACAATTTTAATTCAAAATATAGTAATTTTGAACACATAACTCAAAAATTAAAAAATAGAGAAGCATTACTTTTTTTCTTTTCTAAAGTTATACTTATCTAAAAATACTTTTCTTTCCTATGTTTGTAACTTGTAAAATGAAAAGATCACAACTTCAGCAGATGTAGTGTGTTCAGTTACTTCAGAACAAAAAAATTAAGTTCGTTCACATCAAAAATATTTTAAACGTACTACTTCTATGACATTTACAACGCTCGAATTGCTAAGTTTATTTCTGGAAATAATTTCATAACATGAGAACACATAAACATGTCCAAATTAAAAGTTTACGAAGTTTCAACAAGTAGTGTGGATAAAAAATAGCCTGAGTTAATACTTCGATGTTTTAAAAATTTAAAAATTATAGTGTTTGATTTAAAATACTCGGTTACTTCAAATAAAATAAACCAAGATTTTTACATTATAGAGGCCTCACCATGGCACAGTGGTTATGTCACTGGAAATGGTAGACGGGCGAAGTGTGAAGGTCCCCGGTTTGAGTCCCATCTCGCGTCAGTCGACCTAACCGTTCGGAGTTTTCCGTGGTTTTCTCCGAAACATAGAATAAATACGGGTTAGGACCCCTTAAAAGACCCCCACGGAGGGCGCCCCACCTATAGGTCTAGATCCCTCGTGCAGATAATTAGTACTAATCCTACAACACAAGATTTACATTATAGAATACCTAAAAATTCCTTATATTGGTAACAATTGCACAAATCAAAAGTGTACTAAGTTTGAACAGTTATTATGTGTAGCAAATGCACAAATCAAAAGTGTTCTAAGTTTGAACGAGTATTATGTGTAGCAAATGCACAAATCAAATGTGTACTAAGTTTGAACAAGTATTATGTATAAAAAGTAAAAAGACATTTATTTAAAATTTGTAAGTCTAATGAGATCAGTCTGTAAAATATATAACACGTGCAATTAGTCGATATTTTCCAAAAACAAAAAATATATACAAGTCCGTTACTTTAGAAAAATTGCAAGAAATAATCTAAGTTACTCTGATATTTCAAAATTATGGTAACACGTTTTTTTTTATTCAGATTTTTTGAACGTAAAACATGTGTGGTAAGTTTAAATACTATGTTTTATACACACCAAAGTATTCTGGGAAATACTTTTTTTATGTAAGTACATTTTACAAAAAATTACTACCGTTGTGAATTCTCATGTGACAAACTTACCTAACGTACTTAGGTTTATGCTTTTAATCAGAAGACCACTTTATTTCTATACAGCTGTTTAATGTTTTCATAATACTAGTTTCAATAAGTTTTTGTCAAATTTCTAACTGTCTAAGTTATGGTAATAGAATTTAAAAGATAAGTATAAAAGAGAATCTGAAATATTGTCTACGTATGTTAACTTTATCACATTTTGTTTTAGTAAGATTTCAGAAGTATTTATTTTGCAAGTAATCAATGCACACATAAAGAAAACACATAATTTTTTCTTATATAAACTGATTTCTTTACAACAAAAATATGTATTTTAAACTACACAAACTATTAACACAAAAGAAAATAATAACTTTTCAATGAGTAATCTATAACTAAGCATACATAAGTGAGTAAAAAGTCACTGTTGTAGAAGCAAGCGTACCTTTTTCTGTATAATCACAATGGTTTTAATAATTTTTTACAATTGTAATACTAATTATACACCAATAACATCACATAATTACACATGATTTGGCATCCTTGGGATTAGAAAAATCTAAAAACGGTTGAAAAAATGAACGAAGAAATACATTTTGAAAATACTCTCCGTAGTCTTCGAAGAAAATGTTTGAAAAAAATTCTCCGTCATAATGACAAGTACATTTTTTCTCGCATATCTCTCTTGCAATATATGGTACGTCGAGCATAAACCATCCCAGCAAACACAGCCCTATCGGATAAGTTTTGGGCCGACATCGGCATGCCGACGCAGAATGTGCCGGGGCGATATCGCTCAGCCGGTGCCGAAAACGACAAATTTACGTCCGCCTGGGCGTGTGTCGGGCCGAAAGGATGGGGTGGTTTTGGATAGGTGTCGGCAAAAACGACAACGGTGTCGGCCCAGCCCTATTCCATCTTTGAACCAAAGCCATAACGTTTTTGGTGCGGTATCGGCAACGACAAAATATCGAAAACCGGCCAGCACCTTACATATTTACAAAATACCGCAATTAGTTTCATAATTAGTTCTCTAGGACAGTAACAGCCCATTACAGTAATAATAATTATTATTAATATATAAATAACTTTCCACCACTGGGAGTAATTTTGTTAAAAATACTTAGCTAAATCAATAAAATTATTTGTTTTTTAAAAATGTTTGATTAAATTAAAAGCTTTTTCTGAAACTAAGGGTATTATTTGAAGAATTAACCAATATTTGTTGAATCACCAACTAATTTCGGTTAATTTCACAAAAAGCTTTCCTTTTTAATTTCATCATCCATTTTCCTGAAAGCATACAAATATTTTTTGATTTTACTAAGTATTTTTAACAAAATTAGTCCCAGTGGTGTAGTCATTCATATAATAATAATAATAATAATAATTACTTTTAATGGGTTGATTGTTGCAGTAGAGAACTAATTATAGAATTAATTATTAATAAACCCATGTTTATTATGAGAAAATCACTTATTTCGTGTAAATATTTTATTTTATACTACTGAACTTTTATTTTATGAGCAGTTCCTCTTACCCACGAAAAAAAAAAAAAAATGTACACTATTTGTTATTAAAAAGAAATATAAACTTCAAGCAAAGATCTATTTTCATATTTATGTACTTTTATATTTCATTGTATAATCTTCTTTCTAAAGAAGAAAATAGGTTTTTGTAACAATTTTTCCCCTGTTGAATACCGACTCGCTAAGTTTCCAAAATTGAAAAACCTCCTATTTTTTCTAAGTCAAAAAGCTTGATATTTTTTATGCAGATATTTTGCGATTAAAATGCACATATATTGAATGCAGATACAATTTGAGTCTTTTCTTAAGTGAGATTAATGTCAGTATAAACTGATTTCTTTACAACAAAAATATATATTTTAAACTACACAAACTATTAACACAAAAGAAAATAATAACTTTTCAATGAGTAATCTATAACTAAGCATACATAAGTGAGTAAAAAGTCACTGCTGTAGAAGCAAGCGTACCTTTTTCTGTATAATCACAATGGTTTTAATAATTTTTTACAATTGTAATACTAGTTATACACCAATAACATCACATAATTACACATGATTTGGCATCCTTGGGATTAGAAAAATCTAAAAACGGTTGAAAAATGAACGAAGAAATACATTTTGAAAATACTCTCCGTAGTCTTCGAAGAAAATGTTTGAAAAAAATTCTCCGTCATAATGACAAGTACATTTGTTCTCGCATATCTCTCTTGGAATATATGGTACGTCGAGCATAAACCATGCTTTAATGTTTATAAGACCATCTCTCTCATCAACATGTGTTCTATTCGAACAAGCATGTATCCTTTGTGAAGGATTATCCCGAACGCGGTCTATGCAATAAAATTGTTTCTTTAAACTTTTGTGAATTTCAAGCGATACTATATCCATTAATTGATCTTTAGCCATTTCATAGTCACAATGCGGTTCACGGTAACACTTTTGCGGCTTTAATTTTAGTGTCATATGAGGCAGGGTGGTTGTGTACAATGCTTTTAGAATGCATTCTGATATTTCATTTCTCATTTCACAAAGTTTTAATACTTGGTCATTTAAAAGTATCAGGGGAATTGGATTTAATGTAAATGAATCTCCGGTTTTGTAAATTTGTTGTAGGATGCATTTTCCATCGTCATTAAATACGGATAATTGATTATTACAAATAAAAGAGCTATTGTGATGACATCTAGTAAAATCTAATAGTTTTACAATAAATTCAATCCATGTTGAAGGATCCATCATGACTCCCTGACTGGTTGGTATATAGTCTAATTCAGCGTTCTGAATAAATTGTCTAATATGAATCTTCAAGTCAGTTTTTTCATCGTGGAGTGAAACGTAGATAAGTCTTTCCAAGTGCCATGCACTATTTACAGAAGCATGTAAGCTATGGTAAGCATGATCCGCCCAATAGTCCAACTTTGGTCTTATCAGCGCAGGTTCATTAATGCGCATTTTGACGAATGTTAGTTTAACGTGTGGATCTGTCACATGAGGCTCAGAAATAATACCATACGTTAAAAGTTTGTTGGTTGGGGGATATATCTTACACATTGAACCATGTTCTAATTTAATGGTAGTCGTTTCACAGTTCGCTGGTTTTAAATCTAAAGTTCGTTTAGATCCAAAACTTAGAATGCATACACATGATGATAGGTCCAGAGAAAAATCTTCGTAGTTACCGTCTTCAATTTTAGATTGCCCGTCAGAGGATAAGTTTACTTGTACCAAATTAAATTCATAATTTGTTGTTTTCTGTAGATCTTCACGAAATTTTTGCAAAATGGGTAACCAAGGGAAAACAGAGACAGTGACTCCAGAGAAACTGTTATTTATCCCCTCATCCGCGAAAGCAATTGCTTTCCGAGTCGAAGTATTATCCTTTTCACCAGTTTGCTGAGGCTTTGCAACAAAAGGTAATTGCGATAATTCTTGAAGTAACAGATCAGCATCACTTTGAGTGTAAAACTCAGGAGTGTATTCAACATTAAAAGTATTTTCGATCAATTCAAGCAAAGACATTTTTTAAAACACGGTGAAAAAAATCAATTAAAGTATAAAACTAGAAACACACGTCTAAAGTGAAGGTACTCATTGCATAATGTGAGCCTCGCATTCAGCCGCTTTATCTAACCTAGATGAAATAATGCCTTCCCACTGGTTAAAAAATCACGTGATCATAAAAGAGGTCGTTTCAAGGTTATGCCGGTTCAAGGTCAAAGCTTCAAAATTAAGGTTAACAGAACTGGTTTGACAAGGTATTTTTATATGAAAAAAAATTGTTCTCACTCTATCTGTGGTGGGGTAGGATGCATTTTTTCGATCGCTTATACTAAGCCTAATTTAAAATAGTTCACGTTATGAAAATACACTGATGATGTATTTTATCGATCATTCAAGTAATGAAGTAAGTGCATTTCTGTTTAAATATTTTGTAGTATACGCAAGTATATTATCTATTATTTGATAGTTATGTTAGACTTTTTTCAGTGTATTTGTAAATATTTGAATATGATGTCTTGATAATGTTTATTTTCTAAAATGCATTTCGCTTAATCGTAGAGATTTTTACAAGTATGGTATTGACTATTAGTGTCAGTTATTACTTTTAGTATTTTGTTTAGTAAAACTTGCAAATTTTTTTTGTTACTTTTAATATGTTTCGTACTTTGTTGATACATGATTTAGAAAAAAAGTTAATCATTATTTAGTGAAAGCACGTTTGCTGAACATTTGTGGTTCAATCTTTGTGCAAATACCTTATTAAACGTAAAAATATACAGCAACAAGATGCGATGACACTATTTCCATCAAAATAATATTTTTTCTGAGTTAAATTTATAATACTTAACGTTTTTGAGAGATCTTATAACGTAAAAGGAAACACATGTGTAGTCTGTATCTGGATAAATGCTACTTTTGTACCAAAATATAAGTATTTCTATTATTGAATTGGTATATCATTACTTTCTAACTATAATATCTTGATAGTTAGATCTAAAACTGCAAATCATGTAACCGTTATTGCCTGATCGGTTAGTATAAACCTAAACTTTATTTTCAATACTGTAGGATTTTTAAAAAATCTATCAATACTAATACTTGCTTAAAAGGGTTAAAGATATAACCAATGTCATTTTATCACGAAAAAATTCGCAAAGTCTCATCCTAACATTAAACATAATTATTTCTATTATTCTGTAAAAGGTTTACATGATAATGTGGTACCGGTTGTAGGGTGGGACATGATATTTTTACACGTATAAGAAGAATATAGCTATATCTTTACTGTATAGCTGTTAAGTCAACGGGTGTACTGTGAAGTTAACTTTTAGGGGCAAATCCATGCAGCAGATATCGCTTTCGCTAAAATAGTTTGTAAGTTTCATTATTAAACAGAATTTTACCATAATGATCTTTTTTTTTTAATCTGAAACTTTTTTTTTAATTAAGATGGCAGACATCAATAATTTTAACTATTTCTAGTTAACTGAAAAAAAAAATCTAAATGTAAAAGAATGTTTATCCCTTGTAATCTCTTTTACGTCTTCTTAGTTCATATCTGTGCAAAATTTTCCATGTCTGAAAAATTCACTTTTAGAATTCCAAAAACACAAATCCAATATTTTCTATGTCTGAAAAATTAACATATACCATTTCATGTGTAAAAAAAATCCCACAAAGTATCGTTATCCTAACATTAAACACAATTCTTTCTACTATTCTGTAAAAGTTTGCACAAAACATATACCATTCAACTCCCAACTTTAATTTTTATCTTCAATAATGAAATCATTAGCTTGTAATTTCTTTTACATATTAATAGTTCGTATTACAGCAAAACTTTGTATGTCTCAAATACTAACATTAAAAATTAAAAAACAAAAACAAAAAAAAAACATAAATCCAAAATTGTCTATGTCTGAAAAATTCGCAATCAAAATTTTAAAAACACAAATCCAATATTTTCTAGGTCTGAAAAATTAACATATACCATTTTACGTGTAAAAAAACCCACAAATTATCGTTATCCTAACATTAAACACAATTCTTTCTACTATTCTGTAAAAGTTTGCATAAAACATATACCATTCAACTAGTTAAAACCAAACTTTAATTTTTATCTTCAATAATGAAATCATTAGCTTTAATTTCTTTTACATATTCTTAGTTCGTATCTCAGCATAATTTTCTATGTCTGAAAAATTCATATTTAGAATTCCAAAAAACATAAATTAAAATTTTTTTCTAAGTCATCCTTACAATTACTTCCTATTTCATAATAACATCTCTTTTATACTTTGCAAGACGGTCTCTACATAAAAAGTTGTAGTCGGTAATTATTAGGGAAAAAAATTAAACTTTTTTCCGAGTCCCCTCTATTAGGAATGATGCAAGAAAAAAAAATCTGCACCCTCAGTCTTATCTACCAACTGCCACTCAACTCCGCCTCCCCTGCACCTACCGAATTCTCCTCCATCAGCTGTCACTCAACTCCGTCTCCCCTCTTAGCACATCGTGGATTATGTAACCTCTGCTCCGCCCGTTGCGCAATACCTGCTCCCCTGCTCCCTGCTCCCCCGGAATGTGAGTGTTGCAGTACTGTCACTATTACACTACTAACACAACATACGATAACCTTTATATAAATGCGCTATAATAAAAAACAATAATATTAAATATCAACCGTAAACCTGTACAGAAAATCATATAATAAATATTTAAATAAACAAAAGCACATACCATACCTCAAATCTTTTATTTAATTCCTTATTTAATGGCCGTGACGCATCAAAAAGCACCCAAATAAGCAGAATTCAAGCCTACCCAAATACGTTAAATATTCTGCCCAACAAAAATTTTCAAATTTTCACCACAATTCATATACAACGCACCCTAACATAAAGCAAAGTCATAACAGTTTTAGACAAGTAACGCACATTTAATATAAAAAAATGAAATTTCACTCCTTAAACACCATATTAAATAACTGCGCACTTTTAACCTCAAAACGCACTTTTAACCACAATCACAACAAACAAGCATTTTCAGCATATACAACGGTCATTTCAGGTTCGGCGAACAGTTCAATTCTTTCAAGCAATCACATAATTCCTTCAAACTTAACTGTATGCCCAGTTAATTTCTTTGACCAATCACATTATTTCTAATGGCATCATGGAACAACAAAACAACTCTGCAAAAGGGTTGCTAAATACCTCATCCAGATTGGCAACGCTGATAAGTGTGTTTACTTATCATAAGCGTTGGCGACGTATCTGGCTTAGCGACCTGCCCCCGCTTACGGTATTATTCTATCGTTACTCGTTCGTTTAAATTTCTGGTATAGAGTCCTTATCGCAATGTCTGACGGTCCATTTCTCACATGAAATTTTCTTTGGAAACTTCGCCTCCTTTGAACAAAACTGTGTTCCAGGCGGTGGAACTCTAACGCAGTAAATACCAGCTGTTCAACGGAAAAAAACCATTTTGGTAGAGCCGACTTACTATCTCAACAGCACACGCTATCAGCTTGATGACGAACTACGGACTGGCGAGCTGAAATACTTCGTTTTAACTATGTCTGTTACAGATCACCTGCAGCGCCATCTCTTGGTAGAAATGTTAACTAAATTTGAAATTTGCTGAGATAAAATTCCCTGATTTCCTAGGAATAAGGCAATCGATACCTATCTACCGCATTCCGTCTTTTTTTTTTTTATTGACTTTCAAAATCCATCAGTCATTTTTGGGACACCCGGTATATTTACAGAAACACTAGTAAAATAAAGTCATGTATTATTACAACAGTAATAAAAATGAAAAAGGTTGAAATCCCCCCCCCCCCAAAAAAAAAAATGTGTTAAAAAAATTTCATTCTTTGATGCACTGGCCGTGGAATTCCACAATCTGACTTTAAGAACAGGATCGTTCCTGGTAATACTAAACCAATTGTAGTGTTGTGATAATTGTTGGTAGGTGAATTATTATCACATGTTGGGTGGAACGATCTCGGAATTTTGCGTTGCTTCGTTTCTAGCATATGCACACACATGTATGGCAACTGTTAAAATGATACCTGAAAAGCACAACACGGAAGGTAGTATACTAAAAAAAGCTTAAAATTGTATTGTTTCGTAACGATGATTTTATAACTTAATAATATAATCGAATTTCGTGCATGACATTATCCAAAAATTTATAATTTTTTTTCACACATTATAGAGAATTAACATTCTGAAGATTCACTAAAAAAAAAATACGAAGGTAAACCACCACATTATAACCCGCACACACAATGATTTAGGGATGAACATCGTTTGTCAGCGCACGTCGTTTCATTTCCTTTTTTTCCCACGGCAAGAGAACACAAAAATTAGATGAGATCAACACACATGTTACTTTTTAGATGTATTTATTCACTTCCCCGGAACATCAGGTTTCTTGATCATGAAAATTGAAATGCACATTTATACACGAATAAAAACTTGGGGAAGCATTTTCATAAAAACATTACAGTGTTGATGCCATTGCGGGCCTTACGTGTCGGTGGGCGAAGGCCTGTGTCACATGAAGAGGGCTGTAGCATGTTTACTAACACGACATCACGTAGAGCAAGCCTATTGGTTACGTTCAGATTTTGCCTCCCAGATATCCTGCAGAACAAGCCTGCCTATTGGTTAGTCTGCCTTGTGTTGTCTACCTGTGACGTCAGAAGCTACAGCCCTAGTTAGCAGCCTCGCCACACCAGTTCCAACTAAGGCTACCATAGGGGGGAGCTGACTTGCCCGGAATTTTGGTTCAAAAGTTGTGTCAGGCCGCCATATTGGATCGTACACCTATGTCATAAAATTTATATTTTGTGGTTGTTCAAGATCAATAAAAATGGTTGGATGTTGTGCAGTGAACTGTTCAAACAGCACGGAAAAGGGTTATCGTCTTTTTAGATTCCCTGCAAATCCTGACAGAATAAAAAAATGGATTATAAATTGCAGAAGGGACAGTTGGAATCCAACTGCGAATTCAAGATTATGTGAAGTAAGTCTGAAATTATTTTAAAATGTAGTTTTAGTTTTGCAGTTATGTGTATAAATCTGTGATCTAACTATTTATTTTCCTTTAAATTATTATATTCATATATGTTATACGCTATTTTTTCTCGCGTTGTTACTGTTAGGGTTGCCGTAATTCGTATATGTTATACGCAATTTTTTCTCGCGTTGTTACTGTTAGGGTTGCCGTAATTATTACCTTTTAAAAGCATGTAATATTTACGTTAATTTGACTACCGATATCATAAAACTAAATTAGTACTTACATTAAAACAATAATACAAGAATATTCATGGTCTATTAGTAAAGATTATTTAGATTTTGTCTTTTATAAGAACGTAAACATTCATGATCAAACTGTCGCCAACCGACATTTGTTTTGATTTTGAAAAATTGTTTTTTCTCTACTCTACTCGTTACTCTAAGTAAATACGACATTGTTATTGATATATTATCCTGCTACTAAAAAAATACAAGCATGTGTTAGCTTTTTCTTTCAATTATTACGGGATAAATGGATTGATCGTATCCCGCCAAACTTTGGCGGCATATAATCTACATCAAAATGAAATCAATACGCGATAGTTGTAATTTGTAATAAAATTGGTTTAACTTATCACTTGAATTACTCTTCTTAAAAATTAAACTCATCGAATGACATTATAAAATGACGTTGTATTTTAATTATAGTAAAAGTTAAATTCAACATATAATTGGTAGTGTTTCTTCAGGGATATTTTAACAAAACTTGAAATGATGCATAATGTTGTGCTTTGTACCTTATAAAGTATATATATATACATACATTTCTAGTTTCACACAAAATGATTTGATACTTTTTCCCAATAATTGAATTGGCTCTGTTCTTCTGACAAATAAATAAAAATTCTATTTTATATGGCGTTCCTTGAATTCTATGTTTGCTTACTTTAGTGTTTCAAAGATCTACCTCCTCTAATTGTTAATTTATGTATTAAAAACAATGTGTTTAAATTAATTTACATGTTTAAAGAAAATTGTGTCTGTATTGCTCGTTTAAAGGAAAACTGGATACCTTTCCTATTTAATAACACTAGTGTTATTTGACAGTACATCCTTTGAAAAAAATTATTGTTGTCTCATAATTTATTTAAATGACTTTGGGCCAAGCCCCCTAGATTCTCTACGGTTGTTTTCCATATGAGGGGTTTGACCACTAATAAGGCTTATTCGTCAAACAGGCATAATTTCCACTGACAAAAGCCTAAGATTTGATCAAATGCTACTGAAAGACACATTGCTTAGCTATTGCATGTTCCTTAGAACATAAAAATTTAAATGTTACACTTATTTTTAATTGTGTAAAACCTATAAAACACCTTGCATATTTGCCATCCAAGGCGATTTTTCATAATTTGGCGACTTACGTATACATTTAGTTCATAACTATTTCTAAGAAAACAGTGCTTCATATGTTTTTTTGATAAAATGTATGGAACAGCTAGACTATCTTGCTATCAATGGCGATTTATCATTATTTGGCAATTTACACATGCTCATAACCCATAATTATTGTTCATGTAAGGTTGAAGTGAAAACAATGATCCATACATTCATATACATAAGGCTTTGCAGATTGGCTTATTTAGCATCGCGAAATGTTTCATGTCGTTGGGCTGTCAAATATCCCAGCTGTACGAAAATTGGTATAATGGCATAGTTAATGCCGCTAAATATTTCTACAGGTGTCAAATACACAGGCTGTTCTAACAGGCATTGCTATGATCTGCATTTGAATTATTTTTTAGTTTGAAAATGCAGGGTGTTAGCATTTTGGAACGCACACAATATTTAGATTCACCTTTCTTGGGGATACAGCCGTGGTCCTCCCTGATGCCAAAATTGTGCTTTTTAAATTAGTTATTCTGTATTAGATAAAGGAATAATCAGTAATTTTAAACTCTGTTATCTGAGATAACTTACTATTTGAAAATTGTGAATATTAAGTAACACACTTTGACTTATTTATTTCACCTATTTTTTTTTTTTTAATTTGGCACAAAATTGGTGTAATTCTACTTCATGTTTGTCAATATCACAGTATTGTGCATACTTGGAATTCCTTTGTTGCAATGGCATGAATGATTTTATGCTGGAGCAAATTGCTAAACCTGGCAACCATTACGCTTATTTTTTCAGTTTTTTATTAATATCTTCTAAAATAATTCAAATTTTGAAATTTAAGTCAGCTTATCGACTTTCCTGGAATTTTCCGAATCCGTGGACACCTTTGTCAAAACACAAATCCCCCACAGTTTTGGTAGAGATAGCATGACTTTTGACAGTGGCAGCGGTGGCAGTTACTCTTTTTTAGAATAGAGAGAGAAGATGTGCAAATAATTTAACTCAGTTCTAAGTACTATTTTCAAAATGAAAAAGTACCAAAAATTATCACAAATCAAAAACCGTGTTTCTCTAGTTCATTCCTTAACAACCTTCTAAAAGTGATGTAATATAACACTGTCTCCGTAATTTAGTAACACATGGAAAATATTTTGTTTGTACTGATAAATCACTATGATCATGATTTTCAAAATTACAATTTTTTTTCCTTTTCTCTACCTCTTTTCTTTCTTTCTACCTGCATAACCCTCTCTTGAGCAATTTTTTTTTATTATTCATGTAGAATTTGTTAGCCACATCCATAAAGTAACTGACAAGATAAAATGACTTTAAATACCTATACTTGTAAAGTAATTAAAAAAAATTGTCAGACATTAAAGGATATTGAAGCATTAAATGTCATTTATTTAGTATAAGACTATTAGTTTGCTACCTCTAATTATAAAGTTCTCTTAAAAAATGCACTGCAAAGATATTTTTTAATATTTTCAGATTTGTTAAGCATCGATTTGTTATGTCGAGTGCAGCTAAACTTAAATATCATATAAAAATTTTTAATGATTGTTTGGTTAGTGGTGTCTGACATTCACGAGGGTTATATATTATGTCGTGTAATCCTGAAATAGATGGGAAAATTTTAAAAAGAACTTTTATTCCAGAAGAGTTCAAGCTTTATAAAAAAGTTTACAATTTCGAAGTACAGAACTAGAAAATATATATTTCAATGGACAGGCTACACTTTCTAAGGCATTTAAATAAAATGTCATAAATCCATTATATATTGAATACATTCTTCAGATTTAGTGTGATAGTTATTTTTGTTATAGATTTTAATCTTTTGACGAATTTAGTTTGAAATTTAACATAAAATAATATACTGAATAATTTGTTACAGGTTCATTTAGAAAATTCACAGTTTGAAGCCCACAGGCAAGACAACTGGAGAAAGTTGAAACAAACTGCTGTACCAACTTTATTCAGCTTTCCAAATCCTCCTCCAACCTTAGAAGGCAGAATAATTAAAGGAATAGGAATTCCTAAAATTTGGATAAATACTCCACCCAAGCATGGAAAACATTGATGTAAGTGTATTTATTATGTATCTTCTTTTTAACACATTATGATATTTGCTTTTTTAAAAAAAAAAAAAAGGACACATGAAGATTATGACAACCACTAACATTCAGTCAACAAGCAGCAAGATACATTGCCAAGTTAGTAGTACTAAAATATCACTAAAACATTTTCATTTTTAAAACTGTTACAAAAATACAGTTTAAAAGCTTTAGTTCAAAACACATAAAATTTTATAATTAAAACTTAAAAATGAAGTATATTTTGGCCAAAAGCAGGGGTTGAAATTTGCGGTTGCCCACTAGCCCCGGGCAATCAGATTTTTAAACGGGCAAGTAAAACAAAAATTCAGCTTTCCTTCAAGCAAAATAAATAAATAAATAAATAAATAAAATAAATAAAAAATCTCAAGTTGATAAAATGTTCATTTTTTAGAGATCTTTTAAACCAACTAAATTTTCTTTTTACTTTTTGGTTAATTCTTGCCCCTCATCGGTAAAAGGTTAACATTTTTCTAGGGTGGACTAATTGTGGTCCTAGTGTGTACTAGCCCCCTCCCCTCTTTGTTACGCCAATGTATATGTGTGTGTATTGTATATACATCCCTCCCATTCAGATAAATATGTCAGACGTGTGAATTTTCAAGTTTAATGCAAGCTGTCATATAATGAGTAAAACTCAACTTATCTTTAAAAACTCCTCAATTTAAACTATATTTTAAAAATTTAAACCTCAAAACATGCCTGTAACACAACAATTTCAATTATACAGATACAAATAGCGAGAATAGGCGATTATAATTTGAACAAAAGTCTGGGTTATATACACTGCTCAAAACAATCAAAGGATATTGTATACCTTTATTTTAAGTTTTATATAAAATAAAGGTATAAGCGAAATTTTTTTTGGCCGACAATGGAAGAAGAGAATCACAAATGAAAATTTTTCTGATTTTCAAATTGTGGAGTATGTTAATTTTGAGTTCGACGTCTAAAACGTCGCTTCAGCGGCAGCAAATGAAATTGGACTTTCAACTGAATAAAAGACAATGGAGACAAGGATGATCGGCATTCAGTGACTGCTTTGCTTCGATGAGTACGATGTCTCAGCGAAGTCATTTAACCAATTCAGAAGCTTGGAGAGTTGTCCGTAGGTTAGAAGGGGGCCAAACCCAAGCCGAAAGAGCGCAAGCCATTGGAGTGTCACAAAGTGTGATTTCCAGGATTTGGAACCGGTTTTTGGCGACTGGAAGTGCAGCCCGAAGACCAGGGCAAGGTCGTAGATGGCCACAAACGCCCAATGAAGATCGTTATTTATATGCGTTTCACACTTGCGTCGTTCGCGTCGGTTTGACGACGCTCGCGCCAGTTTTGCCTAGTGTGAAAGCAATGTGACACCAGTTTCGCGACGGATCGCTCGAACTACTTAGGGAAGTGGTCTGACGACGCTCAAATCGACTTAGCCATCCCAGAATTCTGTGCGATAATCTGCTGGCTACTTGGCGAGCCTTTAAAAATCGCCAGGTGATTGTTGTTGATGTTGACTGCTTGTTTTTGTTTACTTCCGATTTTCAGCGCATGCTTCGGATATTTTAAAATCCTTATAATTTCTTAAAATTTATTTACTTTACACTCATCATGTCTGTCTTAAAAAGTTTATCATTTAATGTGATCTTATATTAGTATTTATTTAAAATGTTTCATTTTTTATTAGTTAAAATGATACTCTGTTTGCATTTGAAAAATACAGATTTCTCACAGACACATTATCTAATTTCTTTTATTGTAGTTGAGTTATTTATATGTGGATAATGTTTATCGCAAAAATATTCTTTCCGTGAATTTTTTTTGCTTGCTGTCTCTAGAAATTGATGTATGAGTACAGTTGAATTCTTACTACTTAATGTCATGCAGATTCATTCCATTTATTAACTTTAAATTATGTATATTTTTGGGATTTTAAAAACAAAATCTTCATCCATCAATTATGGATATATTTATGTGTTATTTTAGATTATCGTTAATGTAAGTCTGTTTAATAAAATAATTTTTACTTATATTGCAGTGTTTTTGTTACGAAAATGTGTAATAAATTTAGAAAAATAAAAAGTATTTAACTCTTGCCTCTTTTTAAACATAATTTTACATTGTTAACTACTAATGGTTTCTTTTTTATATCTGTTTCTGCCAGATGAAATATTGCTCATCCACAATGAAGTTAAACTAGTAAGATTTGAGACATTGGAGCAGAAAATTAAATAATACTGGTACATGTCTTAAGTCTCACTGGTAAAAGTGTAATTCAACTGTCTAGAATAGGAGCATCTTTTGTTGTAAGTAAATACCGAGCAGAAGATTCATTATCTTAAAAAGTTTGTGTATCTAAGTATGGTTTAATATTTTATTTTATTTGTTTTTTTTTAATTATTGACCTTTAATTTTTTTTCATTCCTTTCTTTAACGTTCTAATGCCATTAGATTAAATCTTGACCTTTTATTTTATATTTACTCCTTACTAGTTGGAATAGATTTTTAAAGTCAAATTTACTTGAAAGATCTGGATGAGAAATGTTTGAAGTATTTACTAGCAATAACTAATGTAGATCATAGTATACTATTTCTCGGATTTATAATGGCAAAATTTGTTATAATAATTTTCATATTATTGATCAAAATTGATGAAAAATACTTAAATTATGGCAAGAATCTTTCCAAAGTAATCCTTAAATTATTTTTTATAATTTAAGGATTACTTTGGAAAAGTAGACTATAGTAAATGTGTATAGTAAATATAAGAATATAGTAAATGTGTAATTACTAAGGTATTTATATAATATATTGTCATCATCCAATTGTCCATAATTTTTTTTTCCCAATCTGTGCGATTATGCCCTAGTAATGTTTTAAACAATTACATGAATCTCAGTTACTGGTGTTGATAACCCTATATATAGATCATATGATAATATACATAAATACTATTTTTATGAGATTATCTGGGGTGTAGCCTAGGGGAGTCATAACCCCCCCCTCCCCATGAGGAATTTTTTGCCATACAAAATGTATATTCTTCACTCCCTTATCACACACATGTATGCATATATGTGAGTTACAGTAGTTGTAACCCCCCCCCATGAAAATTTCTGGCTACGCCCCTGCCAGCAAGGTTAATTAAAAATTTTTTTTAGGTTCTTGCGTATTATCCTGGCAGTCATTCCTGCCAAACTATTTTTTCGTCAAATGTGCTGGCAAACTATTGCCAGTGATATTCCAAACCAACAATTATTTCATGAGTCTGACATTTATCTTGGCAAAAAATCATTCCTCTTGGTGGACTGCTGGGATAATATATAAGTACATTTTTTTATTTCTTTCATAGTTGTTTACAAGAAAAATCCCTGTATTTTCCTATTATAAATTGCTAAAAATTCAAAATGTTGGCACACCATGGAAATCTACTCGATTTTCCCCAATAATGTAGGCAGGTATGAAACTATCACTAAATTTAGATTAAACTTTTTGAAAGATGAGCTTTCCTCTCATTTTATCATGTTTTTATTAATCCCCTTTCTTTACAGTTCAGTTATTACTGTACGAACATGTATCATGTAAGGAAAGTATTGTAATCATGAAAAAATTCAACTTAGAGGTTTTTAAATATTTACACGTTTTGTCATAGCTACCAAGTGTTCCGTTTATACGGATTCGTTCCGTTTTTTGAGCTTTGTTCCGTAATTACGTTTTTAATCCAAAATTTTCCAATTTTCAGCTTCCGTGTAAGGATTTTTAAAAATTAAAAGAAAAAAGAAAGAACATGTACATTTTTAGCCTTTGGTAAATCATTTATCCTTGTAAATAAGGCAATAAATTTAATTGAATGATATTTATCTTATTCTTTCAAGTATTTATTACATTAAGCATTTAAGTCTTGTAGAAATAAGTTAAGAATAATTTATTTTTATAAATTAATGACTATATAGCCACATCATCTCTCTACACGTGATGATTTAATTCTGTTAATGTAAGATTTTTAACTGTATATTTAATCATACATTTAATGACCACGCACTGTGTTCCTTATTTCTGATTTTATGACAACGTGTTGTGTTCCTTAATCTTTTCCTGGAAGGTTGGCAGCTATGCGTTTTGTGGTCTTCTGAATTCATTTATACTATTTTTATGAGGTTTATGTGTGCGTGTATGCGTGTATGCGAGTGAACACAATAGCTCCTAAATGGTGCATTCGATTGAGCTGAAATTTCGTATACACAGTCAACTCGGCATATAGTGAACTTTCAAATACAGTGAACACATTTCCTTAGTCCTGATTCACATACATTAGAAATGTACATAGCATTTTTTGGTTTTAGTGAACTATGACTTCGGTTATAGTGAACTTAAAAATTTTTGGATGGTAGAGGCAAATATTGTTCAATTCCCATTAACAGTGTCTCTTTTGTGTTTGAGTAGAGTGTCGAGTTTTACACTATCAGGTTGTATAAATGTTTATAATTGCAGGATATGGGGAACAAGCAACCAATACGCTAAACGTGAAACCCCCAACTCCAAGTGGTCCCAAACGCTGTAGTGTTACAGGGACTAGCTACGGTGTGATCTTGAGAGAACAATTGATTCCAGCATTACAAGAGAGACTTTGTTTATAAAGCACAGTATCTATGCAGGATGAAGCACCCCCTCACATTGCTAACATTGTTAAAAAAATTGCTACATGATACCTTTGGTGCGGACAGAGTCATAAGCAGGGGTTTCGACTACTCTTGGCCCCCACATTCACCGGAACTTAATCCTTCTGATTTTTATCTGTGGGGATGTCGTTCTCTATAAACCATCTGAAAGATATGGTTTATAGAGAACGACATGCCTCTTTTGCTCAATTGAAATCTAGCAGAACGAGACGTGAGGTGTGTTACACCAGAAATTTTAAATGCGACGGTGGACCATGCTGTTTTACATTTTCAGCATGTGGTTACATCAGGAGGATTGCATATTGAGCATATCATGTGATAATTTCATTGAATAAATAATGGTTTGTTTTCCAAACCGTCTTAATGGATTGTTTAATTTGTGATCTTAATTTACGTTAATTTTTGATTACATGATACTGTAAAAATATAATTACTGAAGCGAATTGCATGGAATTTTGATAAACTGTAAATGATGTTTTATATTGTTTGTATGCCTCTAATTCCGACATCGTTCTTTCGTTCTGTAAATAAGCTCTCATCTATCTCAACTGCTTTTTCAAGACCACTGATTTTTTTTTACTCATATTTCTGTTAATACTGATACACAAACTTCTCTCAAGTAGTTGTTCCAATCTACAACTGTATTATGATTCATATCCAGTTGTTTTTCACACCATTTGACTGATGTCTTGGGTCTCGCAAAGGGCAAGTGTTAACTTATTTTCCAGGTGGCCCCTAAAGTGATGGCCAGACCCACTGATGTTTCTTTTGTGTCTCGCAAATGACCAGCATTAGCAAATTTTTCAGGGGGCTGCCTAAAGTGATGACCGGACCCACTGATGTTTTTTTGGGTCTCTCAAAGGGCAAGTGTTAGCTTATATTCCAGGGGGCCCCTAAAGTGATAGCCGGACCCACTGATGTTTTTTTGTGTCTTGCAAATGACCAGCATTAGCATATTTTCGAGGGGCCCTTCCTCTTTTGTTTTTAATAGTTTGTTATTTTTTATTTAAATAGTTGTTCCATTAAAAAAAAATATTTCGTTTTCCTAAATCACCATTTTGTTTATGTTTCTGCATCTTGGGAAAATAATCACAAAAATCAAGCGTGCTTCCTCTGTAGCTGAATCTCACAGCCTTTAGTGTCCCATACGTGTTACCGAACGAGAAAAGCCAAAATAATGGAACCCAGAGATTATGAACCAAGCAGAGCAGAAGATTCTGCAATCCCAGAGACGTTCCACAGAAAAGTGCCAACTCACCAGTTTGTTGACAATCGCCAAGTGGTAGGCTAAAGCACATTTTCACTGTTCGTTCAAAATACAAATGTAGTAGTAAAGATTTTTAACGACTAAAGCATTAGTCTAATTTAAATCTTATAACCAGAAATAGTCACAGAAATCTTCAGAGTAAATAGAATTTTACAGTGCCGTATGCAGACTTCCTTCAAGGGCGGGGGGGGGTTATAGACATAACTTTGCGTTAAAATGCATAGTATTTAAGCTAAAAAATGAAAATTCATGGACATTTTGTTAAAAAAATTTTGACAAGGGGGGGGGGCGGGGTTGAACCCCCAACCCCCCCTTGCATACGCCACTGGAATCATAATTGTTGAGAGAGAAAATGGGGGGAAGGTGGTGATACCTCTTAGAATATTGCTTATAGCATTCCACATTTTAATTTTTAAGTGAATTACCAAATGAGTGCAGTTATCTAAAATTAAAGAGTAAGGATAAATGATTAATAACTATTCAATTGGTAATGATTAATGAACTTCATTTAATATTATAAAGCTATCTAGATATTATAATGAATAATTTTATCTCTTAGAAACAAAAGAGTAGATTTTAATATTTATCCTCCCAATAAAACTCCTTTTGAGTATTATATTATTTTTCCTTGAAAAAAGTCCAGTAAATCGTAATCCACACAGTATAGACAAAATCGATGTTTATTTTATGAATGCATTGTGGATATACATTGTTTATTTACATTCGCCACCTGCTACCTCAAGAGTCAAGCAATCTGAACATGGTCTGAAATTACAAAATACTTTTATCTGATTCTAAAAATATTTTTTTCACAATTAAAATAATTAGAAACCATTCATGAAACAAAAAATTAAATAAGGGAAATTTTTTAATATGTTTTTTATATTCTTAAAAATTTGATTTCTATTAAGATAAATATGCAAAATGTTCTTCAACTGAAGTGAATTATTTAATAATATCTTTCTTATCAGCCAAAAGAGATAGCAAGCCAAATCGAGCAACCCACTAAAGTCTAGTAACCCAGGACAAATCGTTTCAAGTGTGAACACAACTGGCGCGAGCGTCGTCAAACCGGCGCGACGACGCAAGTGTGAAACTCATCGGCTCGGAGACACCGGAATATGAACGCTGCTCTTCTCCAACAACACATTCGCTCGGATACTGGTACTTCGGTTTCAACTCAGACTGTCCGAAACCGGCTCCATGGTGTAGGTCTGTATGCTCGCCGACCGATAGTATGTGTTAGACCAGGGTTTCCCAACCTTTTTAGCTGGCGGACCCCTTTTTCAGGCAAAAATCCACGGCGGACCCCCCCCCCCCCGGAGTTTTCAGAAAGTCGAGCATCGGCACTAAACTACCTGCGGGTCAACACTTGGGAACCGCAGCCGCGGTTCAAAGGTGGCCACGCACGGACCCCCTAGAAAGAGCCGGCGGACCCCTAAGGGGTCCGCGGACCACACGTTGGGAAGCCCTGTGTTAGACTAACATCAAGGCATCGTCGCGACCGCAGGGAGTGGGCAACAGAGCATGTAAACTGGAGGAGAAATGAATGGAGCAATGTTCTTTTTTCTGACGAGCCCCGTTTTTCAATTCATCCTGATAATAGGCGTATTTTCATCTGGAGGGACCGTGGCAGTAGGAATAATCCTGCGTTCGTGCACGAAAGTGTCAGCTTCGGCGGTGGTTGAGTATTGGTGTATGGTGGCATCTCCATTGACGGACGCAGAGACCTCTACATCATTCGAGATGGACCTCTGACTGGTCGCCGAGATAGGGATGAGATCCTCAGACGTATTGTAGTCCCTTACGCTGCAGCAATCGGAGATGACTTCATTTTAATGGACGATAACTGCAGGACACATCGTGCTAACCTGGTGGAGGATTTCCTTTTTGAGGAAGGAAACTTACGAATGGAATGGCCAGCGTATTCTCCAGACATGAATCCAATAGAGCACGTTTGGGACGCTCTAGGATGACGAGTTGCTGGCCGCCAACCACCCCCACAAACTCTCCAAGAACGAGAAAGAGCTCTTCTGGAAGAGTGGGACAGAATACCCCAACTCGTGATTAATAGCCTCATTGACTCCATGCCTCAAAGGTGTTCAACGTTGCTGGCCGTCCGTGGAAACCATACCACCTACTGAAAATGATTTCCTTTGAAGAAAACACCTTTTCTTATTCCTTTTTCTCATATACACAAGTTGTGTTTTTTTCCTTCTCTACACAAATGCGCAATAAAATGCATTTTTTTCTGCCAAACATGTGTAATTTATTCTCATATAACCTACTACGTCTGTCGACCATGTATCAATCAGCTAAAAAGTTTCCCTGCCACAAGATCCACCTAAAAGCGCAAGATCCTTTAATTGTTTTGAGCAGTGTAATTAAAAAAAAAACGAATAAGATAAACATATCAAGATTAAAAATTAAAGTTATCTCTTTTTTTAAGAATGCCTTGATGCGCATTTCTTTATATATTTACAAAAATGACACGGTGTGTCCCATCAAGAGCGCATAGATACTTTTTAACCAGATTCCCCGTTTTGAATGTATACAAATTTGCCGAATGAGCATACCTCTACGACCCATAGTTTTCCAGAAAAATCCTATAGGAAATATATGACGTCACATCCGGGATAAAAACCTTTATTGGAAATATGGGCATCGTGTTTGTATACATTTACGTTGAAAGATATTCGAGAATACTTCCAAGCAGTATCCAGAAATTTGAAGTGTAAGGGGTGTATTGCATTGAAACTGAAAATTTGCCCCAAATATACTCTAAATATACTACTTTTATACCACATGAAGGAAAATGTCTGAAATAGAATTTTTTTTTCAAGCTCGAACGTTCTCATTCAGTGCTCGATCGTATACAATTTACATAATTTTAAAATATCAAAAACAAAGAGTTGTATGAAAAATTAGAAATACTACACTGCAAAAAAAGTCTGTAAAACGTACAGAAATTACTCGTATTATTTACAGAATAAGTCTGTTCGTAAGAAAAAACAGTTTTTTTCTGTTTTATCTTCACCCGCGCATGCGTACTAGACGAAGACGTCATTGCTCAACTTGCGAGGCCCATTTCGCCTCCGGCACAATTAAAACGGCAAGACATTGTACTACGTGTCGTTAGCTGGAGCTGGAGAAAGGGACGGTATATTTAGTTACAACTGCATACGTAGGTTCAGGTGAGTGTTTGATGTTATGTACGAATTTTGTTCACTGGGCGCGCTGGCGTAAGCCGGTCGTTTGGACTTAGAACATTTTTAAGTACTTTAGTGTTTCTCGATAATGTTGACGCAACGTAATTAATTAGATTAATTAATTGACATAATCAATGTTAAATAAATAAGTAATTAGCGAGATATAAAGCAATACGTTAATTAATTAGATTGATTACTATTAATTAATAATTAATACAGTAATATTTAACCGGGAGGGAAACCCCCACCACAAGAATAAAAGGAGCTACATGAAAAAAAGTAAGAATTCTTATTTTATTTCCATAAAATGGACATTTAAAATAACTTAGAAAATTTTTAAGGACTTTAGTGTTTGTGAATAATGTTCACGCCACATGATTAATTAGGGTAATTCATGTTAAAGCAATAAGTAATTAGACAGATTAATTGATTATTAATTGATTTATTTAAGTTTGTTAAAAATCCAGAAAACACCCTGAATATACATAATGTTATTAAATGGACTTGCAAAAGAGATGAATACTTAATAGTAAAAATTTAATAATTTCTATCAAAAAACATTGTAGTAAATTAACTAAATATATTATTATGTGTTTTTGATCTCCAGAAGTCATTCAATAAAAAAAAATTAATGATTTAATTACAATGTATAATTAATATTTTTTTTTAACTAATCACCTTTTTAAAACTTCAATAAACATGAAAATATACCGTTTGACAACTAAATGGTAACACATATATAGTAACACTGGACACAGAAGAGGAATCTCAGTCACTGTTGTGTCTCCTCAATGTTGACTGCTAGATGCTGGACTGCAGCGGGGCATTTACTCTTATTGTGAGTAGCAACACCGGACTCAGAAGAGGAATCTTAGTGATTGAGTCTCCTACCTCAGTGTTGGCTGCAAGATGCTATGCCAGAGCGGGGCATTTACTCTCATTGTAAGCAACAATATCGACCTTCTTTGGTAAAAATTGGCATGCAACATTGAGGGGAGAGGGAAAACGGTTTCTTTTGTATAAAATATTTCCAAAAAGGTTGAATTCTTTTTTTTTGGGGGGGGGGGCAGTTACCCCCCGACTTCCCTTTTAATCCGTCCTTGGCGTTGAATGATGGGAAATAGAACAGTTATGGAACTTGATTGTGAATTCGAGACTTTTTACTTACAAAAAGAAACGAAAAAAATTACCTGTGAATTTTGATATATATATTTTAGACTTGCGGGTGAGGGGAGGGGGGGGGGACTTTTATGTGTAAAACTACGCATCGAAACCAATGGACCAACCAAACAAATCGGCATAATGATTTTAAGCAGTGCAGGGTATCACATGATCTGACGTCATACTAGGACGTCACCTTAGCGACTCTTTCTTCAGCTACTTGCGATTTATGTGCAAACCTTTCTGGCAACACTGATCGGAAGTGACGCTCTCGGTCGGCTAACGAACGATAGGTACTAGAGATGAGTTCGGGCTCATTTTTTGAAGCCCGAGCCCGAGGACTTTTCATCCGAGCCCGCCCGAGCCCGAAATTTCAGCTAAGTTTTCTGACATTGTGTTAATGAAACAACTTAATAATATATTTCTTTCAGGGTCAAATCAAAGGGGTGGGGGAGGGAAATATAGGGTGAACCCCCTCCCCTCCAAAAAAATTACCTTACAATTTTTAAAATTATTTTTTTAATGCCATTGTTTATTTCAATTCGTATGTCGCTAAAAAGCTAAGCTTCTTCTAGAAAGCTACGTTTAACCTCCCATGCATGGATAGATTTTATGTTTAAAAAATATTTTTGGCCAATTTCCTCCACCCCCCCTCTCCAAAACGGAACCAGTTACCGGCCTGATTTTTTTCCCACAATATGTTCTGCGGGATATCCAGTGAATCATTGCTGTAGATGAATCCTGACCTGTGCTTACTTAAAATGCTTATTAAATAAGCATCTTTTAGTAAAAGATTTTATAAAAGAAAATAGAAAGCGCCAAGTAGCGATAGAGGCTCATACTCATTTTTTATTAATTAATTTTAGCTTTAATTTGAGGAGATAGCAACTAATTTTTACACATTAGGTTTCTTTAAGTGCGTACTTATGACTGGATTAAATTCGTTACGTTTGGTGAGTGAGCTTCAGGGAGGTTTCCTTATTTGTGTTGTCCTTCTGACGAGGATTTATAAGCGGGCTTCGAGCCAACCACAAAAATCCGATATACTTGTTCACAACACGTACCCTATATGTTCTTGGTTTTCGGGGAAATGAAAAATAGCAACTTCATCTAACAAGTTAAGTACTACTCAAAAACTGTTTCTCATAAGTTATTTCCTTATTATAGTGTTTGTTTATATTCAGTGCCCTTGCTAATTGGTCCTAGAACTGTAGTTAGCATTTCTTATTATATAGTTATCGATCGATATGTTAAATGTTTTGGAATGAGTGTTTTTATTCGCAATCATTTTGTTTGCCGTGCTCCAGTAAGTGAAAGAATATCGCTGAACTTAAACATCGTGGCACTGTGATAAATATATTGTTTATTTTCAGTGTTTGTACTTGAATAGTCGTCTAACACCGAACAATTTATGATGTTTTTAGTGTGCACGCGTGCTCTGGGGGATTTCACATCAAATATAATATATACACTACCCAGACTTATAGATTTCTATCTTCTATACTTACAATAAGAATTCTGATTTTCTAGGAGTATCTTAAAGTTTCCTAACGAGTAAGTGCCGTCAATAATTTAAATCAATGGATATACCTTAATCAAGTTTATGAGGTAAACCAAAATAAAGAAATGATATATTTCTCCTTTTAACCTATAAAAGAACAGAAGAATTGTATCTACAAATTATTTATAATTTCCTTGTAATATCTGTTATGTAGTTTTAAATATGTACACACTTTGCAATTCTTTTTGCATATTGCATACTATTATTTCTTAATCCTAGTAAAAATGAATCAAAGAAGCATAGTTATAGACTTTTTTTTCAAAGTTAATGAAACACTTTTAACTACAATTTTGTAAACATATAAATAAATCAAACCATAGCAATATTTTAAAAAGTATGAAATTTATATGTATATAGCATGTAACTGTTTTTTTATTTTATTAATACACAACTGGTAATTAAAATAGCAACACCAAGAAGGTGACATGCTACACACAGTGTAGCATATAGTATATGTTATCAAAGAAATATTTCTAGCTTCACAGTAGTATATCGTATCAAAGAAATATTTCTAGCTTCATAACATCGTGATTTTCTTTTTTCTACCAATTATGTCATTATCAAAAACAATAATCCTTTTCTTCAGTTTTAAAAGTAAGTTTTCATTTGTATGAGATAAACAGCTAGATTTTGATTTGAAGTAATTTTACAGTGGGGATTTTCTAGTTTTTTGTATATTCAGGGGCGACTTGGAATTCAGGGTTCTTGGAATTTATGTCTCGGAAAGTCAGGGAATTCTGCAAAAATCTCTTCTAATTCAGGGAGATTTAAAACTCTTTACAATGTTTATCGTCATTTGATGTAGAATACCGTGTTTAATCGCGTAATAGTCGCACCCCCGTTTTGAAGCCGAAAAAATAGCTTTAGAGTTACAATATTATATAGTAGATTTTACCCGCATAATAGTCGCACCTGGACTTTCAACATGAAAAATTGGCAAAAAAGTGCGACTATTACGTGAACAAACATGGTAGTTTTGGCTTCTGGTGATCGGAACAGCTTTAGTATTGGTCATTATTGGCAGTCTTTGTCATAACTTTGTGAAATTTTCAATGGCATTAATATTTTATTTAAATATTATGTATTCATCTTTTAAATTCTTAAACAGGGATGTATAGATTTTTTTATAATTCTTATTCACTATTTTAAGTTAACATTTACTCTGTGAGGGGGGTTCCACACCCTCAAACCCCGTTTCTTTCTTTTAAATAAATACAATTTCAGTTTACTAACAACCATAGTCAGATAAAAGAAAAAGCTATCTGCGCACATAATCCAAAACTATCTGCAAACTCATATGACGTATTTAACGAGAAGAGGGGGGAAGGGGGGTCCTGAGAGTTCGGACACTCCCCCCATTTAAAATTTTGATTTTTGTGACTATAATGATAGTCTTTTCGTGAAAAATTCTGCTTTTCTTTACGGTTTGGACTGCCCCCCCCCTCCCAAAATGTTTCCTGAGTACGTGCCTGCTCGTGATAACTGAATATATATTGCGTATATGAACACGTGTATATGCATTCGAAGCACACATCTGTGCAACGCGCTTGCGCTATAGTGACTAGCTGCTGCTGTTGTGAACATGTATATCGGATTCGTGTGCTTGGCTCGAAGTCTGCTTGTAAATCCTCGTCCGAATGACAAAACAGGGAGTTATCCTCAGTGGGGGTCTTTGTAAGGGGTCCTAACCCGTATTTACCCTAAGTTTCAGAGAAAACCACGAAAAACACCGAACGGTTAAGTCGACGGATGCGTGATAGAACCCGAACCCGGGATCTTCACGCTTCGGTCGTCTACCATTTTCAGTGATATAACAACTGTGCCATGGTGAGGCTTTGTGCAAGATAAATTGTTTATTTATTTTAATGCATAAATTTTAAATTCATTTCATATCAGTGTCTAGTTATAAAAGTATTTTTTTAATATTTTGCTTATTATACAGTCTGATCATCAACGTTTTAAATTTCAAAGTCTCGAATCTTAAGTGTAGTCAGTGGCCAATATCCTGAATCAGGAATACTAAACATAAATAGGATTTTTTTATTCAATACTTGATATGTAAGAAAGTAATTAAAAATTAGCGCAGATCTGATCGCTTTGTAAGCAGTTCTTTATAAAAGTTTTACATTTAAAATTAGAGGAATGCTTAAAAATTTGACCTTTCCCCTTTTAAAAAGTTGAAAATTTGATTCTTTTTTCTTATTCATTATTTTTTCAAAAAGATTTGACGAAAATTAAGCATATTGTTAAATGTAGTAAAAATATTTTATCATGTAAATTTATTTCGTATGTTCAATAGCAATGCTGCATGCAGTCTTCTATTTTAGAACAACATTGTAATTTTGACATTTGAATTTGGAAGGACAGGCCCATGGTCAGGATTTTCATTCGGGGAGGCTCAAATATTCAAATACCATAACTTAAACATTGGTATCATGCGGTCCTATGAAAGGTGCAAGAAAGAGCCCCCACCCTCCGACACAGGCAAGGCATAGTGATCATTTTTAAAATATACTGAAACTTATGGTATTTTAGTACTGAAGTGTCTGAAATACTGAAATAAGCCTTCTCTAGAATAAGGGTCTTCCCTAGAGTATAAGCCTTCCCTAGCATACTGGGTGGATTGTGGTAATGGGACCCCTTGGGGGCCCCTCTCTTGTAGAGGACGCGGGGCTGCAGAGCCTGTTTCCCTAAATCTGTCCCTATATATAAACATACATATTTGAACTTTCGGGGGAGGGGTGTAGCTCCTCAAGCCTCCCCTTCCCTGGCTACGTGCCTGTCGAGGGAGAATTACAACAAGTGCTGCTGAAAAGTAAAATTATTATGCTCCTAGCTTGTGCTAACAAATTTCAGTTTATAGATGACTCAGAAGCAAAATGTGATTTTTTAAATGTGTTTAATTCACTGAAGTAAATTATTTTGTTTCTAGGTGTTGCTTGGAATAAATCCTAACAGAGGATGCAAGAAGAATCCTGATGTGAAAAAAACGTGAGGCCGTTAATATGAAAATTCTCAATTTACTTAATAAAATGTCGGCATATGAGCTAATTGACCACTAATTATATATTAAGAAATACCCATGAATGGGAGCAAATCTATAAAATTATAAACAATAAACTTTGTAAATATTCCTTTGTTTGTACTTTATAAATACTGTATTTTTTTTTCTTAAAATAAATCTAATTTTTCACAATTTTTCTTGACGTATTTCTTTGATTATTAATGAATATTACAAAAATCTAAGCATAGATATATCATGCAAGAATAATTTTAAACTCATAAAAACTATTTCTGAAAAATAAGATGCATATATGTATATACATTAAAACCTCTACTTACGGTCACTTCCGAAGACTGGTCATCTCTTAAAACAGACACTGTTAGAAGTTTACAGAATTGAATTGAGACTATTGAATTAACATTATTGTGAACCTCCAAAGAACGGTTGTCTCATATAATGGCCATTATTTTATGGGACCAAACGTAGCTGTTTTTGAGAGGTTTCACTCTATATATGTAGTATTTACTTGAACGACGCCATCACTACATTAATCAATAGTTTAGAAGCAAACATATATATTCTTTTAACTACAATGACGTGCTACAATCACCTAAAAAATAAACGTTAGAGTAAATAGTTCCACTAGCTTCATTTACTACAAATACCCCAACCATTTATTTAGGGAAAATTGACATGACAAACTGGTACGCTTCCCTCCCCATGAACATAGAAATTGATGGATACTTGATGGATAATATCAAGAAATACTTTTGAAAGCATTAAAAAATAAACTTTAAACTATATGCTTGGAACATCTACACTCCCACCCCTGATACACTGATTTGTGTATAAATTTTCGTTCTTTGAAATGCATTGATTCATTTGAAATCAGCTTCTTTGATTACTGTTTTACTTGATTGATAGAAATCGTTCTTATAAATCTTCCTTTTTTTCAACATTAATATTTTATTTTGTACAGTTACTTAATTTTAAAGTATGCCCTTGGATGGAATTGATTGAAATTAATTAATGTCACTTATGATTTCAAAATCATACTCAAGAATTTATTTTCATATACCGTCGACAAAACACGGGGAATCTGGAAAAATTACAGATATCTTGAGTATCTAAAAAAAAAATACAAAACATTTCTATAAAATAAACGGAGAATCTGTAAAAATTTTGAAAAATACAGAAGAAATCAGTAAAACGCATAGATGATTTCTGTAAAAGAAACAGAGACTCTGTAAAAAATTACGGAAGACTTCTGTAAAACACACAAAATATTTCTGTAAAATTGATGAAGAATCTGTGAAAAATAACAGAGGACTTCTGTAAAACATACGGAAGATTTCTGTAAGATAGATGGAGAATCTGTAAAAAATTACGGAAGACTTCTGTAAAACATACAGAAGATTTCTGTAAAATAAACGGAGAATCTGTAAAAAATTACAGAAGACTTCTGTAAAACACACAGATGTTTTCTGTAAAATAAACAGATAATCTGTAAAAATTATGGAAGACTTCTGTAAAACATACAGAAGATTTCTGTAAAATAAACGGATAATCTGTAAAAAGTTACAGAACATTCCTGTTGAATATACGGAAATAAACTGGCGTCCTCGCTGACAGTTTTTTTCTGTAAATTTGACAGACTTTTTTTGCAGTGTAATAATTTAGAACAGAATATTCAGTGCCGAACTCATATGACAGGCCCAGACTCGTCAATAACCCTCCCAAAAGGGTTATTGACACTACTCTCTTGAATTCCATCTGATTTTTTAAAATTTCATTAACAAATTTTAACTGCGTGTGAAATTATTATTTTTAACGGCAGGAAAAATAAATAACTACATAATTAAAAATATGCTAGTAAATCCATGTTCTAAGGGTAATCAATTAATATTACATGCAGCAAATCTCCCATTCAATTTGTCTATTAATTTATGTTAGTTAAAATTAAGCTGAGGATATTGAGATTCTTGTAGCTACACTGCAAAAAAAAGTCTGTCAAATTTACGGAAAAAACTGTCAGCCAGGACGCCAGTTTATTTCCGTATATTCAACAGGAATGTTCTGTAATTTTTTACAGATTATCCGTTTATTTTAAGGAAATCTTCTGTATGTTTTACAGAAGTCTTCCATAATTTTTACAGATTCTCTGTTTATTTTACAGAAAACTTCTGTGTGTTTTACAGAAGTCTTCTGTAATTTTTTACAGATTCTCCGTTTATTTTACAGAAATCTTCTGTATGTTTTACAGAAGTCTTCCGTAATTTTTTACAGATTCTCCATCTACCTTACAGAAATCTTCTGTGTGTTTTACAGAAGTCCTCTGTTATTTTTCACAGATTCTTCATCAATTTTACAGAAATATTTTGTGTGTTTTACAGAAGTCTTCCGTAATTTTTTACAGAGTCTCTGTTTCTTTTACAGAAATCTTCTATGCGTTTTACTGATTTCTTCTGTATTTTTTAAAATTTTTACAGATTCTCCGTTTATTTTATAGAAATGTTTTGAATTTTTTTTTTTTAGATACTCAAGAAATCTGTAATTTTTCCAGATTCCCCGTGTTTTGTCGACGGTATATTTCTGTCAATGTAGCAGACTTTAACCATTTTTTTACAGCTTGATTTAAGGAATTTACAGAAAAAACCAGTTTATTTATGAAATATATTTTGTATTTATAACAACTTTCTTTTGTTTTTAATAATTCAATACCTTACTTAAAATTACTTTTAAAAAATTACTTACTTACAATTACTTAAAAAATTCAGTAATTTTATGATATACTAGCTTCTTTCGACGACCTTGGCCCTGTTAAGTGGTAAAAAAATTCTGCTACGAAATGTTAATGAAAATAAATTCTTGAGTATGATTTTGAAATCATAGGTGACATTAATTATTTCAATCAATTCCATCCAAGGGCATACTTTAAAATTAAGTAACTGTACAAAATAAAATATTAGTGTTGAAAAAAGAAAGATTTATAAGAACGATTTCTATCAATCAAGTAAAACAGTAATCAAAGAAGCTGATTTCAAATGAATTAATGCATTTCAAAGAACGAAAATTTATACACAAATCAGTGTATCAGGGGTGGGAGTGTAGATGTTCCAAGCATATAGTTTAAAGTTTATTTTTTAATGCTTTCAAAAGTATTTCTTGATATTATCCATCAAGTATCCATCAATTTCTATGTTCATGGGGAGGAAAGCGTATCAGTTTGTCATGTCAATTGTCCCTAAATAAATGGTTGGGGTATTTGTAGTAAATGAAGCTAGTGGAACTATTTACTCTAACGTTTATTTTTTAGGTGATTGTAGCACGTCATTGTAGTTAAAAGAATATATATGTTTGCTTCTAAACTATTGATTAATGTAGTGATGGCGTCGTTCAAGTAAATACTACATATATAGAGTGAAACCTCTGAAAAACAGCTACGTTTGGTCCCATAAAATAATGGCCATTATATGAGACAACCGTTCTTTGGAGGTTCACAATAATGCTAATTCAATAGTCTCAATTCAATTCTGTAAACTTCTAACAGTGTCTGTTTTAAGAGATGACCAGTCTTCGGAGGTGACCGTTAGTAGAGGTTTTAATGTATATACATATATGCATCTTATTTTTCAGAAATAGTTTTTATGAGTTTAAAATTATTCTTGCATGATATATCTATGCTTAGATTTTTGTAATATTCATTAATAATCAAAGAAATACGTCAAGAAAAATTGTGAAAAATTAGATTTATTTTAAGAAAAAAAAATACAGTATTTATAAAGTACAAACAAAGGAATATTTACAAAGTTTATTGTTTATAATTTTATAGATTTGCTCCCATTCATGGGTATTTCTTAATATATAATTAGTGGTCAATTAGCTCATATGCCGACATTTTATAAAGTAAATTGAGAATTTTCATATTAACGGCCTCACGTTTTTTTCACATCAGGATTCTTCTTGCATCCTCTGTTAGGATTTATTCCAAGCAACACCTAGAAACAAAATAATTTACTTCAGTGAATTAAACACATTTAAAAAATCACATTTTGCTTCTGAGTCATCTATAAACTGAAATTTGTTAGCACAAGCTAGGAGCATAATAATTTTACTTTTCAGCAGCACTTGTTGTAATTCTCCCTCGACAGGCACGTAGCCAGGGAAGGGGAGGCTTGAGGAGCTACACCCCTCCCCCGAAAGTTCAAATATGTATGTTTATATACAGGGGCAGATTTAGGGAAACAGGCTCTGCAGCCCCGCGTCCTCTAAAAGAGAGGGGCCCCATTACCACAATCCACCCAGTATGCTAGGGAAGGCTTATATTCTAGGGAAGACCCTTATTCTAGAGAAGGCTTATTTCAGTATTTCAGACACTTCAGTACTAAAATACCAAAAGTTTCAGTATATTTTAAAAATGATCACTATGCCTTGCCTATGTCGGAGGGTGGGGGCTCTTTCTTGCACCTTTCATAGGACCCCATGATACCAATGTTTAAGTTATGGGATTTGAATATTTGATCCTCCCCGAATAAAAATCCTGACAATTCGCCTGTCCTTCCAAATTCAAATGTCAAAATTACCATCTTGTTCTAAAATAGAAGACTGTATGCATCATTGCTATTGAACATACGAAATAAATTTACATGATAAAATATTTTTACTACATTTAACAATATGCTTAATTTTCGTCAAATCTTTTTGAAAAAATAATGAATAAGAAAAAAGAATCAAATTTTCAACTTTTTAAAAGGGGAAAGGTCAAATTTTTAAGCATTCCTCTCTATTTAAATGTAAAACTTTTATAAAGAACTGCTTACAAAACGATCAGATCTGCGCTAATTTTTAATTACTTTCTTACATATCAAGTATTGAATAAAAAATTTCTATTTATGTTTAGTATTCCTGATTCAAGATATTGTCCACTGACTACACTTAAGATTCGAGATTTTGAAATTTAAAACGTTGATGATCAGACTGTATAATAAGCATCGCGCATCCGTCGACCTAACCGTTCGGTGTTTTTTGTGGTTTTCTCTGAAACTTAGGGTAAATACGGGTTAGGACCCCTTACAAAGACCCCCACAGAGGATAACTCCCTGTTTTGTCATTCGGACGAGGATTTACAAGCAGACTTCGAGCCAAGCACACGAATCCGATATACATGTTCACAACAGCAGCAGCTAGTCACTATAGCGCAAGCGCGTTGCACAGATGTGTGCTTCGAATGCATATACACGTGTTCATATACGCAATATATATTCAGTTATCACGAGCAGGCACGAACTCAGGAAACATTTTGGAAGGGGGGGGGCAGTCCAAACCGTAAAAAAAAGCAGAATTTTTCACGAAGAGACTATCATTATAGTGACAAAAATCAAAATTTTAAATGGGGGGAGTGTCCGAACTCTCAGGACCCCCCCTCCCCCCTCTTCTCGTTAAATACGTCATATGAGTTTGCAGATAGTTTTGGATTATGTGCGCAGATAGCTTTTTCTTTTATCTGACTATGGTTGTTAGTAAACTGAAATTGTATTTATTTAAAAGAAAGAAACGGGGTTTGAGGGTGTGGAACCCCCCTCACAGAGTAAATGTTAACTTAAAATAGTGAATAAGAATTATAAAAAAATCTATACATCCCTGTTTAAGAATTTAAAAGATGAATACATAATATTTAAATAAAATATTAATGCCATTGAAAATTTCACAAAGTTATGACAAAGACTGCCAATAATGACCAATACTAAAGCTGTTCCGATCACCAGAAGCCAAAACTACCATGTTTGTTCACGTAATAGTCGCACTTTTTTGCCAATTTTTCATGTTGAAAGTCCAGGTGCGACTATTATGCGGGTAAAATCTACTATATAATATTGTAACTCTAAAGCTATTTTTTCGGCTTCAAAACGGGGGTGCGACTATTACGCGATTAAACACGGTATTCTACATCAAATGACGATAAACATTGTAAAGAGTTTTAAATCTCCCTGAATTAGAAGAGATTTTTGCAGAATTCCCTGACTTTCCGAGACATAAATTCCAAGAACCCTGAATTCCAAGTCGCCCCTGAATATACAAAAAACTAGAAAATCCCCACTGTAAAATTACTTCAAATCAAAATCTAGCTGTTTATCTCATACAAATGAAAACTTACTTTTAAAACTGAAGAAAAGGATTATTGTTTTTGATAATGACATAATTGGTAGAAAAAAGAAAATCACGATGTTATGAAGCTAGAAATATTTCTTTGATACGATATACTACTGTGAAGCTAGAAATATTTCTTTGATAACATATACTATATGCTACACTGTGTGTAGCATGTCACCTTCTTGGTGTTGCTATTTTAATTACCAGTTGTGTATTAATAAAATAAAAAAACAGTTACATGCTATATACATATAAATTTCATACTTTTTAAAATATTGCTATGGTTTGATTTATTTATATGTTTACAAAATTGTAGTTAAAAGTGTTTCATTAACTTTGAAAAAAAAGTCTATAACTATGCTTCTTTGATTCATTTTTACTAGGATTAAGAAATAATAGTATGCAATATGCAAAAAGAATTGCAAAGTGTGTACATATTTAAAACTACATAACAGATATTACAAGGAAATTATAAATAATTTGTAGATACAATTCTTCTGTTCTTTTATAGGTTAAAAGGAGAAATATATCATTTCTTTAATTTGGTTTACCTCATAAACTTGATTAAGGTATATCCATTGATTTAAATTATTGACGGCACTTACTCGTTAGGAAACTTTAAGATACTCCTAGAAAATCAGAATTCTTATTGTAAGTATAGAAGATAGAAATCTATAAGTCTGGGAAGTGTATATATTATATTTGATGTGAAATCCCCCAGAGCACGCGTGCACACTAAAAACATCATAAATTGTTCGGTGTTAGACGACTATTCAAGTACAAACACTGAAAATAAACAATATATTTATCACAGTGCCACGATGTTTAAGTTCAGCGATATTCTTTCACTTACTGGAGCACGGCAAACAAAATGATTGCGAATAAAAACACTCATTCCAAAACATTTAACATATCGATCGATAACTATATAATAAGAAATGCTAACTACAGTTCTAGGACCAATTAGCAAGTGCAATGAATATAAACAAACACTATAATAAGGAAATAACTTATGAGAAACAGTTTTTGAGTAGTACTTAACTTGTTAGATGAAGTTGCTATTTTTCATTTCCCCGAAAACCAAGAACATATAGGGTACGTGTTGTGAACAAGTATATCGGATTTGTGTGGTTGGCTCGAAGCCCACTTACAAATCCTCGTCAGAAGGACAACACAAACAAGGAAACCTCCCTGAAGATCACTCACCAAACGTAACGAATTTAATCCAGTCATAAGTACACACTTAAAGAAACCTAATGTGGAAAAATTAGTTGCTATCTCCTCAAATTAAAGCTAAAATTAATTAATAAAAAATGAGTATGAGCAAGATAGAGCCTCTATCGCTACTTGGCGCTTTCTATTTTCTTTTATAAAATCTTTTACTAAAAGATGCTTATTTAATAAGCATTTTAAGTAAGCACAGGTCAGGATTCATCTACAGCAATGATTCACTGGGTATCCCGCAGAACATATTGTGGGAAAAAAATCAGGCCGGTAACTGGTTCCGTTTTGGAGAGGGGGGGGGGGGGGTAGAGGAAATTGGCCGAAAATATTTTTTAAACATAAAATCTATCCATGCATGGGAGGTTAAACGTAGCTTTTTAGAAGAAGCTTAGCTTTTTAGCGACATACGAATTTAAATAAACAATGGCATTAAAAAAATAATTTTAAAAATTGTAAGGTAATTTTTTTGGAGGGGAGGGGGTTCACCCTATATTTCCCTCCCCCACCCCTTTGATTTGACCCTGAAAGAAATATATTATTAAGTTGTTTCATTAACAGTAAGTTTTAAGTAAGTTGTTTCAGTAAACAGTAAGTTGTTTCAGTAACAGTAAGTTGTTTCAGTAACAGTAAGTTGTTTCAGTAACAGTAAGTTGTTTCATTAACAGTAAGTAACATTAAGTTGTTTTCAGAAAACTGCTGCACTTAATTTTTTCCGAATTTCCCAGTTTTTTCGGGATATTCAATATGTAATGGCAATAACAATCTATTATTTTTACTTAAAATCGGCATTGTTGTGTAGCAATGTGTCACTGCATTTTGTGATTGAATTTCGCTTTCTACTTGCTTCGATCCCCTATGTTCCAGGGTTCGTCCAGAAGGATTTCTAAATTAAAAACATACTGATCAGCATAAAAATTCGATCGTCTTTTAACAACGAATCCTTTTTAAAGACATTTACATCATTTACGAACGCCTGCGTTAATTTCTTAATGATTTCCTTTGACCGAAAGTTTTCCAGCAGAACAAATTTTGTAACTTTCCTGCTCACAATCTTATTCTTTTTTAAAAATCTGTACTGCCATCCTTTAGATGCGCGGAATTTCAGTCCTAATTCGAATGCCTTTCTTAAGCCCAAGTTTGTAAATCACAATCATGTACATTTTTCTGTAATTTTCTTGCGTGTTAGAAGTGTTAAAACGTATATTTTTTAATTTGATTTAGTTTATATTTTTAATCGCCATTCTTCTGAATTTGTTTTTAACACAGATATAACTGGCTTTTATTTGTATCAAATTAAAAATAATTTTGAACACTCTGTAATCTGCGGGATTTTGCCACTATTGTATCCCGCCAGTATTTTACTGCAGTCTCCTTATCTTTTCAAGAAGTAAATTGCTTATTTTGCATGATGTCCTCACTGGACATAAAGTCAATGCTTTCGTTTTCTAAACTAGAAAATATAGGATCTTCAGGGGTATCGAGTAATAAGCATTGCTCATTTGCTACTAAATCTGTCGCATTTACTTTCTCATAATTTTGCAAGCTTTCAACAATTTGATTTTGCAGACTTTTTCTTCGTCTGTGTATGGAGACAATGTCATATTTTTCGAAGAAAATTCCGCGTAAAGCATAAAAACAACAGTATATTTGCTACATAGTATCATCATGTGGATAAAAAGAATAGAATTAAAATAAATGCCTCACTTATGCGTAAACTGAATTTGCAGCTTGCAATGTGTTAATACAAATAAAAAGAAATTACTTTCTTCAGGGACTTTCAGAACTAGAATAAAAAGATTATAGGACTTCAGCTTAACTAGTAGAAAACGAAATTAAGCTACTTAAAAACCTAGTACGTTGAAATATAACACGGTATAGCAAACACTGATTTGTAAATATTTCGAGTACGCACTCGCGTGAGCGTTTCAACTTTTCAACCAATTATCCCTGTCGCCAAATACTAGCTAAAGGGTTACAATTGGAGCGATTTTAACTAATTTTTAACTTTTAATTTCTCAAATTCTATGAGGAGATAACAGCTAATTTTCACACAGTACGTTCCTTTTAGTGTGTACTTGTGATTGTGTGAAATTCGTTCCATTTCGTGAGTGAGCTTTGGGGAGGTTTCCTTGAAAGAGTTGAGCACTCCGTGGGGGTCTTTCGAAGGGGTCCTAATCCATATTTACGCTAACTTCCGGAGAAAACCACGGAAAACTCTGAACGGTTAACGGTCGACGGACGCGCGATGGGACCCGCGCGCGAACCCGGGACTTTCACACTTCGCCCGTCTACCATTTCCAGTGACATAAACGCTTTGCCATGGTGAGGTGAATGGTACGTATTAGAGATGAGACGGGCTCAGCCCGAGTCCGAAAGCCCGAGCCCGAACAGGGCTCGGCGGGCTCGGGCTCATAAAAAATTTCTCCTTTATTGAACATACTGCTTGAATCAGATTTTAAAAAGTGATTCATGAGGAAAATAAAAGTACTTATAAAAGATAAATAAACAAATAAAAATAGCGGCACGAGCGCCTAGAAGGTGCGTGAAACTCTCTGGGTATTTTAGAGCAGCGGTTTATATTCCTTAGTTAGTCATGAGATCCGACATTTTTTGATAAAGGATGGATACAAAGAATTAGAAAGTGCATTGAGAGTTTGCAACTCTATTTGTCTTTAATTTTCGCAAACGGCAAAATGTATTGCATTCTATCAATGAAGTAATTGCATTTTTTTTTTTATCTTTAGCTGAAATTTCGGGCTCGGGCGGGCTCGGATGAAAAGTCCTCGGGCTCGGGCTTCAAAAAATGAGCCCGAACTCATCTCTAGTACCTATCGTTCGTTAGCCGACCGAGAGCGTCACCTACAATCAGTGTTGCCAGAAACGTTTGCACATAAATCGCAAGTAGCTGAAGAAAGAGTCGCTAAGTTGACGTCCTAGTATGACGTCAGATCATGTGATGCCCTGCACTGCTTAAAATCATTATGCCGATTTGTCTGGTTGGTCCATTGGTTTCGATGCGTAGTTTTACACATAAAAGCCCCCCCCCCTCCCCTCACCCGCAAGTCTAAAATAAATATATCAAAATTCACAGGTAATTTTTTTCGTTTCTTTTTGTAAGTAAAAAGTCTCGAATTCACAACCAAGTTCCATAACTGTTCTATTTCCCATCATTCAACGCCAAGGACGGATTAAAAGGGAAGACGGGGGGGGTAACTGCCCCCCCCCAAAAAAAAAGAATTCAACCTTTTTGGAAATATTTTCTACAAAAGAAACCGTTTTCCCCCTCCCCTCAATGTTGCATGCCAATTTTTACCAAAGAAGGTCGATATTGTTGCTTACAATGAGAGTAAATGCCCCGCTCTGGCACAGCTTCTTGCAGCCAACACTGAGGAGACTCAATCACTAAGATTCCTCTTCTGAGTCCGGTGTTGCTACTCACAATAAGAGTAAATGCCCCGCTGCAGTCCAGCATCTAGCAGTCAACATTGAGGAGACACAACAGTGACTGAGATTCCTCTTCTGTGTCCAGTGTTACTATATATGTGTCACCATTTAGTTGTCAAACGGTATATTTTCATGTTTATTGAAGTTTAAAAAAGGTGATTAGTTAAAAAAAATATTAATTATACATTGTAATTAAATCATTAATTTTTTTTTTTTGAATGAGTACTGGAGATCAAAAACACACAATAATATATTTAGTTAATTTACTACAATGTTTTTTGATAGAAATTATTAAATTTTTACTATTAAGTATTCATCTCTTTTGCAAGTCCATTTAATAACATTATGTATATTCAGGGTGTTTTCTGGATTTTTAACAAACTTAAATAAATCAATTAATAATCAATTAATCTGTCTAATTACTTATTGCTTTAACATGAATTACCCTAATTAATCATGTGGCGTGAACATTATTCACAAACACTAAAGTACTTAAAATTTTTCTAAGTTATTTTAAATGTCCATTTTATGGAAATAAAATAAGAATTCTTACATTTTTTCATGTAGCTCCTTTTATTCTTGTCTTGGGGGTTTCCCTTCCGGTTAAATATTACTGTATTAATAATTAATTAATAGTAATCAATCTAATTAATTAACGTATTGCTTTATATCTCGCTAATTACTTATTGATTTAACATTGATTATGTCAATTAATTAATCTAATTAATTACGCTGCGTCAACATTATAGACAAACACTAAATTACTTAAAAATGTTCTAAGTCCAAACGACCGGCTTACGCCAGCGCGCCCAGTGAACAAATTCGTACATAACATCAAACACTCACCTGAACCTACGTATGCAGTTGTAACTAAATATACCGTCCCTTTCTCCAGCTCCAGCTAACGACACGTAGTACAATGTCTTGCCGTTTTAATTGTGCCGGAGGCGAAATGGGCCTCGCAGGTTGAGCAACGACATCTTCGTCTAGTACGCATGCGCGGGTGAAGATAAAACAGAAAAAAACTGTTTTTTCTTACGAACAGACTTATTCTGTAAATAATACGAGTAATTTCTGTACGTTTTACAGACATTTTTTGCAGTGTACTTTAGTTGTGAGAAACGATTCGATTCTTTTGATTCTTCACATAAGAGCATTTTCTAAAGAAGTATTTGAATTCGGAAACGGGATCAAATGCAGGCAGATCGGCCCGGCAATTATCTTTAAAATATTCAAATCGAAAAAAAAGAAGAGCGAAGAATATACGCATTAGTTAAAAAACCAAACTTTATTTTTCAATGTATTTTAGACGGATCTTTTATTACGATAAAATTAAAACTGAATGCTTTAATAAAGTGTCTTTTTCCATTCGAGAGTGATCCTGTATGATCTCTGAATGTTAATACGAAGTAGGCGATTAAAATGTATCACTTTACTGCGACCATTAATTTATTTTTACCTCATATATTTTATTGGTACTCAATTCAAACTTTGTAAAAATCTGGAGTGATTCCAGTCGCCTTTCTGAACATTTTTATACGAAGTGTTTAAATAAATTTGATTATACACAATCGAATATAGTGTTCACACGCAAGTGCACTTATCTATAAATATTTTTTGTAGCCCTGTAAAATCTGTAAGCCCTACACAACAAAAACTATACAGTACGTAAGACAGTGACCTATAATACGAGTACTTAATACGAGCATAGTCGAATGCACCATGTAGACGCTACCGCACTTTCAAGAATTTGCGTCTGTAGGGTGTAATTTCTAAGGATTATTTTTTGTAGCCCTGTGCAAAAACTATCAGTCCCGCACACACCAAAATCTATACAGATTGTGTCGCGGTAAAATTTAATTTACATACATACCCAATTTGAACTTATTCGAACGCGTCATTCAGGCACTAGCACACTTTAAATGATTTGCACCCATAGACCGTAATGTATAAGAATTATTTTTTGCAACCTTGTGAACAAAGTATCAGCTCTATATGTACCAAATATGCAGGTCATGTGACCATGACCTATAACATACATACGCAATTTGCGCTTAATTGAATGAAACATTTAGTAGACGCTATCGCCTGTTCAAGAAGTTCCACCCATAAACCATAGTAAAAGATACACAGAAAAATCAATAGAGGTTGTGCGATATATAACAAATTTGAGCTGAATTGGATGCACTGATAAAGACACACACACACACACATATACACATACATGCGTGCATCACCATTAACCCTTTGAGGCGCAACCCTTTCCCAATGCTGAAAAAAGGGCAGCAGTTGCCATCGCTCGACTTAACTACCAGCAAGATGATGGACGATCGAAACGTTCATCGCGTGCCACAGATCTAGAGACCCTAGCTGTCGTCAAAAAAGGGTCTCTAGATCTGTGGCACGCGATGTACGTTTCGATCGTCCGCCATCTTGCTGGTAGCTAAGTCAAGCGATGTGGCAACAACTGCCCTTTTTTTCAGCATTAGGCAATATATCCAGCTGTTCTCGCATTCTTCCATTTTTCAGCAGATGTCAGTGCTGTTAAAAAGTAATCGTGACAATTTTTTTACGGGAAATGACGTGCTAAAAAGTAAAGGATTCTCGTTGAGCTATGTCCCCCGAAACTATTTTTATAGAAATCAAATCTATTCTTCGTGACTGGCAACAGTCAAAACGTCAGAGTTTGGTGTTCCCAGAGCGGGAACACTGCGCGTTAAAGGTTTAAAATAGCATAAACGAATTCAGTAGACCGCCAAACGTGTAACTACATCTATAAGCAACAGTTCTTTCATGATTACAATACTTTCCTTTCTTGGGACATGTTCGAAAAGTAAAAATAAGTCATGAGAAAGTTAGCATAATAAGTTAAACATGAGTAATAATTTTGTGCGCCTTTGTGAACACGTATTTCATATTTGTGTGCTTGGCCCGAATGCGCTTACAAATCAGAGTCAGAAGGGCACCGTGGGGGTCTTTCTAAGGGATTCTAACCCGTATTTACGTTAGTTTCGGATGAAAACCACGGAAATCTCCCAACGGTTAGGCGCTGGGACTTGAACCCGGGACCTTTACACTTCGGCCGTCTACCATTTTCAGTGACATAACCACAGTGCCATGGTGAGGCCTGCTTGTATCAAACGCAGACGTTGTGTTGTGTTGTGGTATTAAGGTCGATTAGCTATGCATGGGCTCTAGGCTATGGGTGGAGTGCCTCCGTGGGGGTCTTTCTAAGGGGTCCTAACCCATCAAACGCGGACGATGTTGAAACATCACCTAAAATGCGTACGCTTTACTTTGACCCCATAACTTACATTGCTTATATCAATATTGCTTGAGTTTATCGCAGCAGTACATAACTACCTAAGTGCTAAGTCAATTTTCTTAGCACTTTCTAAATACTAATAAATGTGATTTCCACAACATGGATAAAATACAAGTAAATTTTTTTATACATATTTTTCAGGAAAAAGGCATTAGTTTTTTCCAAAATTAATCGTGGAATTGCTTCAGGCATCACCCAAACACTGGCGTGCATGATAAAAACGGTTATTTGTGTAAGAAATTAGCCACGGAAATAGCAAGATGAGGTATCAAATAACTGTGTGGGAAAAGTTAAACATCTCACTTTGATTGTGGCGGGAAGAAAGAGGCACTTTGTTTTCTGATCATCTGCATGAAATTTGAAGAAAGTAACATAAATATATCGAGTAAATATGAATTATGTGGTATGTTTATATAGTCTAAATTTCCTTTTCTATTATGTTGTATTTAAATGAATGTTTTAACAATTTGGAATTTTGAGGTGAAAAATAATTCATTGGTTCATATGCGGCACACTAGTCACTTGAAATGGGTTACAGTGAGTCAATGACCAACATTTTTCTGAAATGAAAAAGTATGATTAAAGTGTTCACATATCTGGCAAAATTTTTCCCAAGATTAGCAGACATTTGGTTTTCCAGAAAAGAGAATGATGCGTTTATATGGACTGAAAAACTTCTTTCTATCATGTAGAACGGCAGTTTCTACGAGTGACGCAGCCAGCCCAACCAACCAACCGTAAAACTTCGCGGCACTTATATATTACAGCTAACTTTTCTATTTTCAAAAGTTCTCTTCTGGATCTCGGAATCTGCTCTAACGAATTTTTTACAATTAATATATGATTTTAATCGGTGCCAAATTCGATGAGTGACGTCGCCGGTTAAGCTAGGAAAACTCGTTTTTTTTATAATTTAATCCAGTTCAAAGAGGGAAGTTTTTAACCCGCGTAAGGAAATACGGAAAATGATCTTGTTTCAACGGCGGTAAACAAGGCAGGGAGTAGGAATACAGTGCTGTAAATCCGTGACAAGATTTGTACAAGTTACTTTATATCCTAAACCAGTTTGGTCGTAGACAGCTGGTGCGATGCACTTCCGCGTTCTGGCCGGAAAACTTAGGTTCTGTACCCGATGTAGCACTTTTGCGAGATGAGCTTTGTGTTACTGTCGTTTTTGTTTTATTTCATTTTAAAAAATAATATCAGATTATTATATACTTTACTTATTTTTTCTGTAATTTATTTTGCTATAATTAATAATTAAAAATAGTTAAGACTTTGAATTAAAAAAATAATTAATTTAAGTATTTTTTGGTAAAACTCCTTCCTAACTTTTTCTTTAAGTATTTCGTTTCCCTAGTATTTTGATAGCTATTTCTAATTAAATTAAGTCTTTATTTTTCTAATATTATTAATTCTATTTGGAAAATTCAATATGTAATTAATATTTCAATGATTTTTTTTCTCTTCAGAAAGCTCACATAATTAATTAATAATAATTATTTAGTATTCAAAGGAAAATAAGTAGTAGTTTTACATACTAACTAGTTTTAATAATAATTCTTTTACTCTTCATGTATATATAAAATTTATTGAAATTATTGAATTACAATTTTAAGACCAATATTTTTTCCAAATCTTAGGTTTTCTCACTTTTATTTTGTATTCCTATAAATACCAGATTTAAAATTTTGTTCAATACTTTTCAGATAGAAGTTTGATTAATTAATCTAAATTTATACATGCACTATATTTTGTATTAGACATTTAAAGGCCGGAGATGGCATCTAAAACAAGATGTTGTGCCCACCCGAGCCGAGTTGATAAGATACTGAAGATATAACTGTCTAGGGTTCTGGTCTACCGGATGGCTGATAATCTAAAAATTCCGAGTTTTGGACGGTTTTTCTCACGATGGAACGTAAATACGCTTCAGAAGCACTAAGAAAGTCAACCGCGCAAGACCCTTATTCTTAAACTGGTAGTTCATCCTAACGTTCTCTAAAAAAAATGAAATTATCAACTGATAAAAAAACAAACAAACATAGTATGAAGTTAGTTTTCTAAAAAGCGACATAAAACCAATTATAAACAATATTTTTTTGAGTAATTTTCTATTTTATTAATGATTATAGTCATTAATTAATTTAATCAACAATTTTGAGATGTATCATTAACTTAGTTAAAAACTTAGTGTATCATAATATAGTTAAAAATTTAACTTAGAGATAGCTTTAAACTGAAAGCAAACATTGCATTAATAGATTACATTGCATTAAAATAATAGAACGAGTAACTAGATTATCATTAATTAAGAACGAGATTATTAAATTAATCATTTTAACGAAACTTAACTTACGATTATCGTTAAACTGAATGCAAATTAATGAATCACAATGCATTAAAACAATAGAACCAATACTTATGTATTGTTGTTGTTATTCTAGAATTACGGCCGATTATAGCTACACGTAGGCTCTAAGCCGAGACGTGGGGTGCCCTCCGTGGGGGTCTTTCTAAGGGGTCCTAACCCGTATTTACGCTGTTTTTGAGGAAACCACGGAAAACTCCGAACGATTAGGTCGGCGGACGCAACCTGGTTTCGAACCAGGCACCTTCCGTCTCCCAGTTCAGAGCGCTACGCGCTCGGCCACTGATGGGGCCCAATAGTTATATAATTATAGTGAAAAATTTAACTTACGTTTAGCATTAAACTGAATGCAAATTTATGAAATAAAATGAAAGATGGTGGCAGGGATACTAATCTGTACTCGACCCAAATTATAAATAGAAAATTACTCAAAAAATTATTGATTATAATCAGTATTATGTCTCTTATTATAAAATTCTAACAAAAATATTTCAATTTTCTGTTACATGTTACAAAAGAACTTGCTGTGACTTTTTTAATCAAATACTCTGATACTGCATGAAAACAGGATTGTATATTTATTTACATAACTTAGTGTCAAGCAAACTTCCGAAATTCGCCCTTGAAACTAATTTACTATCTTCTGACCATACCCTTAAAAAGTAATGATATCCACATGCAAAAACCCTTAACTGGTTAAAAATTTGTGACGCAGCATTTTACTTTATAGCTCGATGAATTTTAAATATGGGTCTTAAAAATAATGATATCAAATTTTGAGTGACGCCCTGCTGGGAATTTTAAAGATTTGTTTTTAAATTCCATTACCGTTACTTTCGTTTTATTTTCTAAAGAAGATTTACGCATTTAAGCAATGCTTTTAATTATGAAATACACTGTCAAATATATCACACTTTCACTTGAGTCTATATAATGTATTCAAATGAATTTATTTCAATAATTTAATTTATCATTAACAATAATTTAATTGCGTCACGCTATCCAAAAGAGCAAGTAAAATTTACGTAAATATTTAGTTAGTGTCATAGTAACCAAACTAAGTGCAATGTATATGAAAATTTTGCTTGCCCTTTTGGAGAGCGTGACGCAAAAGATAAATTAAATTATTGAAATAAATTCATTTGAATACATTATATAGACTCAGTGAAAGTGTGATATATTTGACAGTGTATTTCATAATTAAAAGCATTGCTTAAATGCGTAAATCTTCTTTAGAAAATAAAACGAAAGTAACTGTAATGGAATTTAAAAACAAATCTTTAAAATTCCCAGCAGGGCGTCACTCAAAATTTGATATCATAATTTTTAAGACCCATATTTAAAATTCATAGAACTATAAAGTAAAATGCTGCGTCACAAATTTTTAAAAAGTTAAGGGTTTTTGCATGTGGATAAAAAATACAGATAGAATTTTAGAAATATAATACTTGAATTTTAGAGAAGATGGGCCATGCTAACATAAAACTTAAAAGCAAATAAATTTTCTTACACACACACACATACACACACACAAAAAAAAATGCATGTTTAGTTACACGGGGTAAAATGGTTATAACCATCATTTTTGAGATTTTTCAAGATGTGAATATATGAAGATTGATCAAAGTTGACAGACCTTTGAGAGCAAATTTAGTGTCGATTTCCGCCCGGGGTTGAAATCGCCGCACTTCCGATCACTTCTGTTTAAAAGCAAGTGCCTTGCATGATTGATAGGATGAGACCGTTGCATTTGCGACCGCTTTAAGTGTGAGGTGTTGATATGATGATATGAGTTGGAGTGGGTGGCTTAAGAACCACGTGCCCAGATACATGTTCATTTAAAAAGTGTTCTAGAAGGTGCATTTATTTAACAACGAGAGGACCCAAAAATGTACAAAGGATAAATCCATTCTATAGAAGATAATTTTTAGATACAAATTAAATTTATTAAAAGATCTTAATTAGCAACTAACAAAACGTTTAGATTTTAATTTAAACACGACAGATGCTTTTATAGCATCATAGCTGCCAAGTTGTACGATTTTTTCGCTCAGAAATTTATATCGTTTGCACGATCGTACTAGTGCTTAAGGAAACCGTAGAAATCGTAAGAATTTTTATTGAAAACCTCTAAAATAAATTCATTTCTGCAAATATTGAAAGTATTTGAGTTTGGTTTTTTTTATTTTCAAGGTCATTAAATTTCTACTTTACATCAATTCTTCTGTTTGTTTATCAACATTTTGGCTGGAAAAACTTCCATAGATGCTTCAGCATTCTAATTTCAACCATTTTTTCTATCCCCTTTAAGAATAAATATTTTTCCTTCAGCATTTTTTTTATTAAATCCTGCCATACTATAAGAGTTCAGATTGATTGACCCTTACTTTAAGTATATATATATTTTTTTCTTTCAGCCTTATATTCAAAGAAAAATATTTAAAAATCTCTTCATTACTGGAAGCAAGTTTGGATATTTTATTTAAATTCAAAATAATTAACATAAATGTTAAAAAAATGTTCTAATTGGCTAAAAATGTTTGTGTAAGCAAACAGGGAATAAACAACCGCGTTTACTCGGGTAATAGTCACACTTCTTTTGCAATTTTTCACAGTAAAAGTCTTGGATCGTCTATGCGGGGAAATTCATTTCATAATATTATGTATATACTAAAAGAGGAAAGTTTGTTTGTTTGTTCGCTATACGCTTTCAGGCCGTTTGACGGATCTGGACCAAAAATGGCACACTGACTAAATAGGACAAGAGAAAGCTAATGCCGTAAAAATGAAATTAATCGGAATAATAGTTTTTGAGTTATTTTATGTTTTGTAAGGTCTTTGGCCATTTTTCTCGCATTTTACGTTATCGCGAGCTAAATTTCTGTCCGAATACTCTATTTTTTTTATCATCGGAAACTACAGAGTTTTCTTTTTCAAATAGAATTCGTTACAAAATCGTACTTACATTTGCCGGTTTTTGGGAATTTTTTAAAGGAAATCCTGTTTCGAAGAAAATGTACTGCTTTTAAAAATATGCTATTTTTAAACTGTCGCATCGAAAAACCTAATGGGCAAAAAATTTCCATCTTTTTACCGCTGATTGAATATTTATTTCTCCCTCTTTTAAATTTTGAACCGTGCGGAAATGTTTATTAAATTTTTTTATATGATTTTTTTTCTGAAAAGATCACATATTAAAATTCTGTCCAGAATGCAAGTTCCGGAACGAAAGTAACAAATTCCCCCACTCGGTTCTTCATTTTCAAGGTCGGAATTTTCTTCTCACGCCAGGCAGAGCGAAAGAGACACGGGAGGGGGGAGAGTGAAGAGAGGTGGAGGGGGAATTGAGATGGGTCGGTGACCGTGCTAATCCTACGCCCCCCCCCCACTACGCGAAATTCAGGCAGATTGGTTATTATATTGATGACCGGAAACTCTTTATTTGTTTTCCGTTGCTGCGTTGGTAATTTTGATAAAAGACTACATATCAGAACTTAGATAGGTAGAAGGGGCCTACCCACGTCCAATTTCCGGTAACCTCTCTAAGCTAACAGATGCCATATTTATTGTTTTTCTCGGTTCAGCGGGAAGTCCCATGTCCTTTTTATTATCGTTGCAGCCGGAGGATTCTCATTCTTTCCCTTTACAATCTCATACCGACGACTGGGCTCTTTGTTTTTAGTAGTTGCGTAGGTATTAACCATAAATAACGGTTAGAATACATACAGGTAGAAGAGGAGAAGCCTAGCCACGTTCAACCGATAGTTTCTACGCTATCAGGTGCTTTGATCTTTTTTCTTTTTTTCAGCGGGAAATCCTATGTCCTTTTTTTATCATTGCAGCGGAAAGATTCACATTCCAGCTTAGCAACGTCCAATTCCTGGCAACCTCTGTATTCTATCAGGTGCCGTGTTCGGATTTTTTTCGTTGCAGCGGGAAGTCACGTGTTCTTTTTTTTATCATTGCAGCGGAAGGATTCCCATTCCTTCCATTTACAATCTATATTTAAGGTAAATGGGCATTTCTCTTCCATTGCACGAGTAACGCCGGGCCACGCTGCTAGTCTATATATATAAAAGAGGAAACTCTGTTTGTTTGTTTCTTTCTTCGCTATACGCGTCCAGACCCTTCGATGGATCTGGACCAAATTTGGCACACTGACTAAATAGGACAAGAGAAAGCAAATGCCATAAAAATGAAATTAATCGGATTAATAGTTTTGAGTTATTTTATGTTTTGTAAGGTTTTTGGCCATTTTTCTCGTATTTTACGTTACCACGAGCTAAATTTTCGTCCGAACACTATATTTTTTATATCATCGGAACTACATTTTCTTTTTCAAATAAAATTTGTTACAAAATCGTACTTACATTTGCCGATTTTTGGGAATTTTTTAAAGGAAATCCTGTTTCGAGAGAAAATGTACTGCTTTTAAAAATATGCTATTTTTAAACTGTCGTATCGGAAAACCTACTGGGCAAAAATTTTCCACCTTTTTACCGCTGATTGAACATTTATTTCTCCCTATTTTAAATTTTGAACCGTGCGGAAATGTTTATTAGATTTTTTTAAATGATTTTTTTTCTGAAAAGATCACATATTAAAATTCTGTCCAGAATGCAAGTTCCGGAACGAAAGTAACAAATTCCCCCACTCGGTTCTTCATTTTCAAGGTCGGAATTTTCTTCTCACGCCAGGCAGAGCGAAAGAGACACGGGAGGGGGGAGAGTGAAGAGAGGTGGAGGGGGAATTGAGATGGGTCGGTGACCGTGCTAATCCTACGCCCCCCCCCCACTACGAGAAATTCAGGCAGATTGGTTATTATATTGATGACCGGAAACTCTTTATTTGTTTTCCGTTGCTGCGTTGGTAATTTTGATAAAAGACTACATATCAGAACTTAGATAGGTAGAAGGGGCCTACCCACGTCCAATTTCCGGTAACCTCTCTAAGCTAACAGATGCCATATTTATTGTTTTTCTCGGTTCAGCGGGAAGTCCCATGTCCTTTTTATTATCGTTGCAGCCGGAGGATTCACATTCTTTCCCTTTACAATCTCATACCGACGACTGGGCTCTTTGTTTTTAGTAGTTGCGTAGGTATTAACCATTAATAACGGCTAGAATACATACAGGTAGAAGAGGAGAAGCCTAGCCACGTCCAACCGATAGTTTCTACGCTATCAGGTGCTTTGATCATTTTTCTTTTTTCAGCGGGAAATCCCATGTTCTTTTTTTTATCATTGCAGCGGAAGGATTCACATTCCAGCTTAGCAACGTCCAATTCCTGGCAACCTCTGTAGGCTATCAGGTGCCGCGTTCGTTTTTTCTCGTTGCAGCGGGAAGTCCCGTGTTCTTTTTTTATCATTGCAGCGGGAGGATTCACATTATTTCCCTTTATTATCTATATTTAAGGTAAATGGGCATTTCTCTTCCATTGCATGTGCAACGCCGGGCCACGCTGCTAGTACACTATAAAGCCAAAAGATTGCTGGCATTACAATAAAATTACTAACTTACCAATTGTCTCCACATAATCTGCTGTATATCAAATAATATTTTCGTCAATTGCAAACGAAAAAGAAGTATTTTTCTTTTTAAATTATTCAGTAATATTTTATAGACATAAATGAAGGTCAAATACATGACTGCGGCGTTTATGGGGGAAAAATATTTTTTGACTTTTTCTCCTTCAAAACGAGGGGTGCCTATTACGCGAGTAAACATGATAAATAATATACCTAATGGATATACCTAATGGATATTTTTCTTATAATTGTTTTCTAGAAATTATAGTTTTCGACATTGTTACTTTTTTTCGTCGCCTTATGCATTTAAGATTGCTGAAATTATTTGTTTAATATTAATATACTTCTGTTCTCTTATCACTGAAATCGCTAAATTAAATTTTAAAGTTTTCCTGTTAGAAACACATACATGTATTTAAAATTTCAAGTATTTGACTACTGAGTAATTTTAGTGAAATATTTAGTGTAATATTTAGTAATAATTTAATTTAATTTAAAATACGTAACAAGAGGGAAAAAAAGAGTTTTTCTATTACAGAAAAATATGAAAATCATTCAGATAAAAAAAAATAATGGAGCACTGATCTTTGTTCTTAATATGTACACTTCAGGACACAAAACATCTCGACGAGTAAAGAGAGGCATTTCTTGCAAAAAGATTTAACATGTACTTTATTTCAAAATTGAGCTAGAAGTGCATTTTTTTAAGTGCTGTATGTTCGAACATAACATTTCATATATAAATTTGAAGCAATGAATTTGATTAAAAAATTAGTTTTTAAGAACAAATTAACTTTTTATATATCTCTAAGAAATTTTTTGAACAGCATGTCAGTTTGGTACGCTTTTCTAAAAAAATATTAAGTTTATCACCTTAAAATTTTGACAGTATCAGAAAAAATACAGGCCGAGAATAATAAGAAGCGATTTTTGTTTTGATTAAAAATAAACAGTAAAAATATTTAAAAAAAACTAATAACGTAAAAATTTAAAAACCACAAAAAGCATTATTTTCAAATTGGTTTCGCTCAGATCTGTAATGTTAGCAAATTCTTGTTTGCAAATGTGTGAAAAACGTGTGCAAATTCTTAGAAAAGTGTGCCAAAGCATTTAAAAAGAATCGAGTAAAAGTTAAAAAAAACTAAAGCTTAATTGCAGCAAAAAGCGTTTGTTTAAATTTTTAAAAACAATATTTTCAGTGGTTTATATAGTCTAAACAGATACAAATTCTATAGGGTCATATAGAGGGGAGGGGTATATGTTCGTAAGGTCATCTTAAGTGTCATTCTGTTTCCGGGCCAAATAATGGTCACTCATTTTATAGAGTTAAAACTTTTTTCACGAAACAGCTAAATTAGCCAAGTCATGATGCTGAAGCATTTTATTTTCTTGCATCAAGTTTAAAATGAATGTAACTATAAACCAAATAAGAGGAAAAGACTTTATACTCTACTATAAAAACATCTTCAAAACAGACTATCTCTGAATATCCTGACTACGATTCATGTCAGTGAAACATTTCTGAAAAATCAATTAATTGTTTGCACATGTTTCTCAATTGTGTTCCCATTAGTGCAAACGAACCAAGTTAAATTTAGAAAAGTCAACGCTTGGAAACATAGATTGTGTTTCTCAGTAGATGGCCACAATTGAAGAGTGTTTTGAAGACAGAAATTGCAACTGAGATATCAGACATCAAATTTTATTTATCGTAAATGAAACATAGAAAAATACCACAGACTATTTAACTTCATAAGTACTGGCAAAAATCTTGAGGAATTCTTTTAAAACTATTTAAATATCGTTAACTCGAGCTTGCTGCTTTACTTTGCAAAAAACTGCTTTAACATATTGCCCAGAAAAAACTTTCAATCTTCAGAAATGATGCAAAATTACGGTATAAAGTTCAATACGGCAGCATCAACCTGCGAGATTTGTACTCTAAAATAAACTAACATCTTTTACTTGAAAAGGGTTTAAAAGAAGTTTTTAGGTTAAAACATACTATCTTTTAAAGGTTAGTTAATTAAAACATAATTTACCGATGGCTATAAAAAATTATCTTAAATCAAAGAGCGTTCTTGCGCTCTTTAACAGCTACATCGCCACTACTGCATACTAGAGATGAGTTCGGGCTCATTTTTTGAAGCCCGAGCCCGAAATTTCAGCTAAAGATTAAAAATATTCAATTGCTTCATTGATAGACTACAATAAATTTTGCCGTTTGTGTAAATTAAAGACAAATATAGTTGCAAACTCTCAATGCACACCCTAATTCTTTGTATCCATCCTTTATCAAAAAATGTCGGATCTCATGACTGACTAAGCTATATAAGCAGCCGTTCTAAAATACCCAAAGAGCTTCACGCACCTTCTAGACTCTCGTGCCGTTACTTTTATTTATTTATTTTTTATAAGTACTTTTATTTTCCTGATGAATCACTTTTCAAAATCTGTTTCAAGCAGTATGTTCAATAAAAGAGAAATTTTTCACAAGCCCGAGCCCGAACACAATTGTGAATTGAGCCCGAATTGTGAATTGAGCTGAACACAGAGCCCGAGCCCGATTCGGGCCCGGGCTCGGTCTGAGCCCGTCTCATCTCTACTGTATACCTTCGGCTTCTGCTTTGTTGACAGTGAAAGTTGTTTCCCAGCTTCTCATCTGAACGACGTTTTCCGGGCTTCTAAAGCACGCCAGTGATAGGATGAACGGCTTTTAGCAGCTTCCTCCGGGCGATGCTTACTGCGTCAACCAACCACTATACTGTTTCAAGATGGTGGTTGTTTACGAACTTGAGATTTATACCGTGCGTCTTAATCAAACGTTGACGCAAGTAAAAAAGTTTTAAAAGGGTTTAGATTTGATAAAAAGTTATTATCTTTCATTTATTTGATTTATAAGTAATTTATTTACGTTAGGGAATTTATTAAAATAACTTTAAGCTATTTAAAACTTTATTTAAACCTTCTTTTATTGCAGCCCTTAAAGATTTATAACTTCATAATTTAGGTAAGTTTAAAAATGTTTAGTAAACATAAGAGGTGAGAAAAATACGTTGTTCACAAATAGCTATTATTTGGAACAAAAGGCCCTCCTCCCAGCTCTTATGGACAGACAATTTGCCAGCACTTCAGATAAAAATAGTAACGGTCATAACAGATTTCTAACCATTTACAAATGCAGGTAACAGTAAAACAATGTTCAAGTCAATTTTTATGTAGGCGAGTAACAAGCAAGTAGCATACTTCAAAAGATAAATAAAACAATGTTCCATCGCAATTCAAAATCTAGGCAGGCAAAAACTTCAAAAATTATCATTTAGAGTTACATTAATTAGTATCAGAATATTAAAACAATGTTATCAAACAATTTTTAAATATAAAGTCTCTTTTTAAACATTTAAAAGTCACTTTTCACTTTAAACCTTTAAACACATGTTATTCAAAGATAATTATGCAAAAAGAATTCATCAAAAAGCATTAAAAATATTAATACATTTCACACGAGCATGTATATCTAGTTTCATAGTTAGGATTTAGACTTAGCAGGTTATCCCATGCTCGAACGACGTGAACGGTAATTAATTACCCCAATAAGAAATACAGAAATTCTACACTTTATTATTTTTTTTGACACCTTAAACTTTAAATTCTAAGCACAATTATAAACAATGAAAATCATAAATGTTTGAAGTTTTAAACACTTTAATCCAACCATCAAAAACCTCAATAAACATTCATATTAGAAAACAGTTAAATTGAAAAATATGTTATATAAATTCAAGAATAACAAACAACATTATGATATGATAATGATTAAGACATGGCGATCACCAATGATTCTAATACATACAACTTTTATCTATATACCTTTTACGCATACCTTGGCCAAGGATTTTCACGCATCAAACTTTCATTCAATGAGATGAAAGACAGTTTCATAAATGACATATTTACATAATGAAAAATGACATTTTTCAAAAACATTAACACTTTATCAAACATCAGTTAGCAAAAATTTAAAAAAAAAAAAAAAAAAAATGAACCAATAGAAACCTCATATTCAAGGAAAATATTCAGCCTTCAGCTGAAATTAGTTTCCCCTCCGCTAAAGAGGTTTTTTGACAGAACCTTTTAATTTGTATTGGCAGCCATGTACAGGATGTATTTGCATGTAAATCAAACGGGGAGAAACCAACCGTTCTTCCAGTGGTGTCAAGTATTTTAAACAATCCGGTATTTCGGGGAATTCGAAGCCATTGCTTATAGCTAATTCTGGTATTGTCAATTTAATCAAACAATCGTAACATGTTTTGCAAAATTTGCCAATATCATCGATATCTTTGTAAAAGACTAGTTTTATAAAGTCCGTTGTCGCTCCTTTGGACAGTAAAGTTGTTTTGGAATGGGTTCTTATTGACTTTTTGAACCACAGTCGATCACAACAATAGCATTGGTGGATTGGACCATCAGCAACAGCTTCGAAAAATTTCTCAGCTAATTTACGAAATTCTAGTTCTTCACACCTTACATTTAGATCAGTATCTGTTCTTGGTCTTTTCGATGGTATATCTAGACAGAGTCGTAAACGTTTTCTGTCTTGTCTTCTGGATTTGGATTCCGCTTCTTGAGCACGAAAATCTGGATCTTCCCTTTTTCTTTGCATAAATAGACGGTTAGTTTCACGATGACTTTCTTCCGGATTAGACAACTGGCGAGGACGGCCAGCGCGGCCTTGAACAACAGTCCCGGGTATATTCTTCTGATATTTAACGATGTAATACTGAACAGTAGAGCGTGAAATACCAAGCCTACGAGCTATTTCACACTGATCCCGCAAAAATGAAAATTTTAGAAATGCCACGACAGACCACCACCACTTGCTCCGAGGAGGGACAAAAGTTTGAACGCGACTCTGGAAACAAATCCAAGTTCTGAAAAATGAAATCGGAACCTCGGGAACTTGACAGCCAGTCGCAGACGCTCTGACAAAATCTTACAGTTTCCCCTTTTGTTTCATCTGACGTTACTTTGAAATTTTTCAAGTATCCATTATTCCAATCATGTGTCGGATCTTGGTGTGTTTCAAATTTCCGTGAGATCTGTAAGATTTTATTTACTATCAATTATCATCCACGACTTTTTTCGTCTGCCAAAAACTATTACCCTCTTTAGCGGAGGGTAAAAAAAAAAAAAGGTGGTGGATAAAAATATCATATTTTTTCAAACCTTAAACACATCCTCAGCAAACACTTTGATGGTTTTTGATGGTTGGATGAGGTTTTTGATGAGGTTTTTGATGGTTGAATTAAACACTTTGATGGTTTTTGATGGTTGGATGAGGTTTTTGATGGTTGGATTAAACACTTTAATCCAACCATCAAAAACCTCAATAAACATTCATATTAGAAAACAGTTAAATTGAAAAATATGTTATATAAATTCAAAGAATAACAAACAACATTATGATATGATCATGATTAAGACATGGCGATCACCAATGATTCTAATACATACAACTTTTATCTATATACCTTTTACGCATACCTTGGCCAAGGATTTTCACGCATCAAACTTTCATTCAATGAGATGAAAGACAGTTTCATAAATGACATATTTACATAATGAAAAATGACATTTTTCAAAAACATTAACACTTTATCAAACATCAGTTAGCAAAAATTCAAAAAAAAAAAAAAAAAAAAAAAAAAAAAGGTGGTGGATAAAAATATCATATTTTTTCAAACCTTAAACACATCCTCAGCATACTTTTTCAATTCATTTTGAGTGATAGGTTTGGTAAAAATATCAGCCACATTAGATTTATTTCTAATGAAATTAACTTTAAATATATCCCTATAGCATAAGTCTCTTACAAAAAAATAGTCTAACATCTACACTACTGGTCAAAAGTATTGCAAGTTTGAGAAATCTAATTATCGTTTCAAGAATAAACCCAGAAAAAATAGACAAATTTGACAGATTTAATATTTTCGAGAATTAATGTAGTATAATTGGAACGAATACATGTGAAAATCACCAAAAAACAAAATGAGAGCTTCAGGAACCAATAATTTAATTTGGCACCATGAAACACCGAAGGAAGTGTTGTAAAACATTCTCGATTCCATATCTACAAAAGTGGCTGTTGTGATCAAAGTCAAGGCTGCTCAGCGATATAATAAATGATCTTTAGTTAAATTGCATTTATTTATTATCCTCTTTTTGCAGAATAACTTGAAATTAATTCTTTATTTAATTTTATTCCGCCAAAATGGATTGCGAGGAATGGATGGCGAGCCAAAATGGATTACGATTTCTATAATAACCTATATATTTTTAATGCTATTTTACCAATAAATTAAAAAATTATTTTTGTTTTTTAACTCTATTCTTTAACTTTGTTCTTATTTTATCTTTTGTACTTAACGCTATCTTGTCTGTGAAGTAACTAATTTAATATGTTGACATTAAAAAATATCAATTCTATTGATTTCTAATTTTGACGGGGGAGAGGGGGCTTAATCTCGAAAAGGATTCGATTTCTGAAACTTGCAATACTTTTGGCCAGTAGTGTATATGTTTAGTTCGGTGATTTTCTATAGGACTTTTAAGAAAATCAATAGAAGCCTGGTTGTCCACAAACAAAATAGGTTTGGAGTTATACTTGATTAATCCAAAATCATTACCTTCTTGCAAAACGTTATCTAGCCAGGTGAGTTCTTTTATATTCTCAACCATTGCAAGGAACTTCGCTTCCATTGTAGATATACTAACTGACTTCTCTTTGAACGCACGCCAAGTTATTGGTGCTTTGTCTAAACAAATGAACTCCCCCCCCATGTGTTGTGTTGAAAACACAACTATCGCAGAACAACCCCTTCAATGTTGACAAACAGAACGTTTCCGTAACAAGGATTCCTTAGAAGGATCCGGCGCTCCAGTCATTTGACTGGGCAGCCGCCGCAATGTGAAACGATCTCTTTCTAGCACTCCAATCAGTCAACTGGGCAGCCGCTGCAGCCTGGAGCTAATTTGTTTCAGTGAACTCTCTTCTCTTTTTGTGTGGCAACAGTCGGATGAGCGGGAGAGGCGGCAGCTAGCAGCGTGGGGACTTCCTTCGGGAAGTTTTTTTTCCCCACGTTTTGCTGTGCTGCAGCCATTTTTTTTAATAATTAAACATGTAAATCTAATATTAAAGAAAAATTGTTCGCGTATTTTATTTTATGGATGTCGCAACCAGCTGAAAGAAGAAATTTTTAACTCATTTTCATCATTCCGAAGGCCGATGAAAAAAGATTGAGTCAGTACGATGTTGGTTGTGTGTGAATAATAAGAAATCTGTGATCTCCGTTTTTTCCCTCATCCAATCTCTACTTTGTGAAGCATCTGATGCTGTGTGTGAATAATAAGAAATCTGTGATCTCGTCATATGAATACCGGGTTTTCATTCACCAAAATCCGAATTTGTGAAGTGTCTTTGTGCTAGTGAGATAACGTGAACATGAGCGTTTCACGTATGTGATTTTTCACGTCTTTTTTTTTTCTACGAAGCTGATTAAATCCTGCAATCCGGTATGTGTCATTGAATTCTGCTAAATGTTTTTTTTTTTTTTTGTATCAAGGCATCTGTACTTCTGTTGTGATTTCAAATATGTTATATCCCTTTAATCATAAATTTTAACGTGTTCAAGTCTATTTTATCTTAGCAATAATTAATTTTAATCAGTCTCTAACATAGAAATTTAACAATAATGTTTGTTGGTCGCGGTGAGAAATGCTTTGATTCCACATGCCATTTTAAGTATTATAATGTATTGTGCACACTCCTATTCTCTTTTATTTTAAGAATTAAATATTTTAACCCAGAATGCTAAACTCAGTTTATTTGTATGTATAATTTCCAGATTAGAGTCCACTAGTTAGTTAGTGCAATTACTCGCTTTATCCAGTAAAACCACTATACTTTCACGGTTCCCCCCAACACCATGGATATCCTATCGTCTCGATTCGCTGCGAAATCTGCATCCGAGTACCCAATTAAATTCATATTTTGACATTTCAGCTTTAATTTATACGATTTTGTTTTTCTTACGTATCCAAGTAATTTTAACAAACCGTTCCAATGTTCCACACCCGGATCATTTTGGAACTGGGAAAATATGTTTACAGCATAAGAAATGTCGGGTCTCGTGTGGGTAGCGAAAAATGACAGGTATCCTAAAACACTTCTATAGAGGTAAATTTTCATTTGATATTCTTCACTGCTAGTTTGAGGCAATTGTAATTTACTGTACTGCGCACCTTTTGTAATTGGGAGTGATGAGATAGGAAAATTAAATTTTTCAAACCTTTTGCAAGCGTCTTTAATGTAGGGAATTTGATGGATTACAAAACTCAACCTCTTCAAATTCCACACCTAATAACCTTTTGGTTTTACCCAAAAATTTTAAATCAAATTTGGTTTGTAGTTTGCCTAAAATTACATCTATCTCATATTCAGTCCTTCCAAAAATTACTATATCGTCTACATAAACTAAATAATTAAGTAAGCAGAATTATAAGAAAAGAACGTACAATTGCACCATTGAAATTTTCCAATCCCTATTTCTATTAAAACATTTTTATGTTCAAAATACCACGCGCGACCGCTCTGGTGAAGGCCGTATAATGCACGTTTTAAAGGACAAACTAAATTTTCCCTTCCTGTTTCGTCATAACCTTCAGGTTGTTTCATATAAACCTCTTCTTCCAAATTTGCATACAGATAAGCACAGGCGACATCGCACTGTACATGTTTCGACTTTAGAAAAACCACAAACAGAGAAAAAATAATCAGATTAATGAAAAGTTTATAGCGGGAGAAAAAGTTCCGTCGTAGGTTTCCCCTTTAATTTGGTTGTAGCCTTGTGCCACTAAGCGGGCCTTATACCTCTCAACACTTCCTTTTTCATCCCTATTAATATTGTATACCCATTTGCACCCCAAAACTTGTTTGCTTGGAGGCAAATTGGTTAAAACCCAAACTTTTCTATTCATTTAATTTCTAAACTCTGTATCCATGGCCTCTTTCCAATTTTTAACTTGCGGGGACCTGAGCATATGTTTGCAGGTACGAGGAACATCAGGTACTAGTCAACTTTTATCTTTAACTTCGGCATTACTTGGTTTAGGGTTAATAACACCTTGAAAAGAATCTTTACCTTTAAAACTGAACATGCTTTTAGTTACATCATCAAATTTAATATTATTCTGTTAGCAGTATTTCTGGATTTCGTTTAAGCTTTCAGTTTACGTTTCTGACCCTCCTCATGAAAATAAATGTCGGTTCTGGATCCATCAGGTCGAGGAACGGCGGTTCTACCCCAATAAATAGCATCACGAAGAGTAGGAGTGCTAACTAGACTATCATCCACACTTTCCTCTGCAACGGATTCTAGCTGGGTGCGGGAGAGGAACTCGGGAGACTTTCATCTTCGACCGATTCTCGACTCTCCTCATAAATTTGAGAAAAACTGGAATCATTGTTGTGCGCCAGTACCGCTCTACTGTCACTATCCTTTTTTTTTTTGGAGAAGAAACACTACAGGTTTCTACCATCCTTTCCTCCTCCGGGATCCAAATGCTATACCCTTTGGTACTTAAAGCATATCCAACTAAAGTACCAACTTTGGCTTTCGGGTCAAGCTTTCCTCTTAAGGGTCGAGGAGTTCCACAAAATAAACTTTTGATCCAAATTTACGCAAATGTCTTACAGAAGATTTAATGCCGTTAAACAGTTCTATGGGAGTTTTTGACTGTCCTGAATGGCATAACCTGTTCCATACATACTCAAGAAACAACACGGCCTCTGGCCAAAAACTTTTATCGAGACCACTTTCTGAAATAATGGTTCTAGCTCCGTCTACAACCGTTTGATTGAGCCGTTCAGCCGATCCGTTTTGTTCTGGCGTGTAGACGTTTATGCGTTCATGTTCTATGCCTCTTTCAGCGCAAAAATTTTCAACATAGCTATTGATAAACTCACTCCCATTTTCTGTTTTTATAGCTTTAACTTTTAACTCAAGTGACCTTTCGGCACGAAAAACATATCCAGAAAAACGTCAAAAACGTCAGACTTTTCCTTTATAGGATAAATAGTCATATATTTAGAGAATTCATCAATAATTGATAGATAGTATCTTTCCCCGCGTTTGCCTACAACATTAGAAGGACCTCAAACACCCGAAGAAATTAAATCTAATGGACTCTTACTTTGCTTTCACCAACAGACAAAAGATACCCGTCTGTGTTTATTTAACTTGCAAAGTTCGCATGAAAAATCCGGGGACTTCTTTAGGTTAGGCAAACCTCTAACAGTATTTAGGGTACTAGTTTTTGTGATGAAATCTACACCTGCATGGCCAAAACGTGTATGCCATAATTCAAGTTCTCTCAGGTTATGTTTACTTATTGCATTACACACCGGTTTAATTGGGCTAGGGTACACATGGTACAAGCCACGTTCAAGTTTAGCAGAAAATACAAAAAAAAATTCTTAAAAAGCATAATTTTTCCATTTCCCCCAATAAATTTAAAGACATTCAGATCGAGCATGGGGCCTGATAATAAATTTCTTCGTAACTTAGGAGAATAATACGCATTATTCGAAATACATTCATTTTTACCAAATTTTAGCTTTACATCCCCCTTCCCACATATCGGAAACTCTAAATCATCTAGCTCTAGCACCATATTTTCATTCTCAACAGTCACAAAATTAGAGAAGATGCTACGATCATTTCAGAAATGATGGCTAGTGGCAGAATCTAATATCCACGTATGGTTATCGACATTACAATTTAAATTGCCCCCTGCCACAAAAAAGTTCAAATTGTTACCTTTAATGGTCTTGGTGATGGTGTTCTGATATGACTTTGTTTGGTTACCTGAGTTGTAGCGTCTACCTCGGGACCTCTGCCGCTCAGTTGCTGCTGTGCTGGATGTTGACTTCGAGATTCTGCAAGCACCAGGACTGTAGGATCTGTTTCTAGATAGGCTTGGAGACCTTATTTGGACACGACAGTTTCTTTTAAAATGTCCTAGATGACTTCACCTGAAACACTTAACTTGGTTTCCCTGGACACTAAAGGCTTCTTTCGTGGAGGTTCTCCTATCGGAGTCACGGAGATTCAGTCGAGTCTCTTCAGTCACAACTTCCAAGAAGATGTCTTTAAACACAAACTTGGCGTCGTCCCACCTTAGGACACTTTGGACAATGGAATCAAACATTGATGGTAAATTTCTGAGGAATTGATAAGATAAGAAAACTTCATCAAGAGACTTTTCACTGTCCTTAAGTTGGTTGGCTAGGTTCTGGATTCGTGAGGCAAAAAGGTTGACATTTTCACTTGGCTGAATTTTACTCAGCATTAATTCACTAAAAATTTGCATGTGGTGACTTCTATTATCGGGCTTGAAATTTCTTCTAAAAATATCCCAGACTTTACATGGGTCATCTAAGTCCTGATGATTTGTCGGAAATCACTGTGAACATTCAAGTAAAGCATGGATAATGCAAGCCTTTTACGAACATTAAACGCCTCCACATCCTTTTCTGTGACGATGCCTTCTTTGATCACCGGGCTTTTCTTTCTGCCACACATGATTTCATAACAGTTCTTCTCCAAAAGCAAAAATTTCATGTCCAAGGACCATGATGAGTAATTTGTAGCACTCAGTTTCTCTGTCTGGTAAAAAGTAGAGATACCTGGTGAATTGGCCACTTTTTTTTTTTAACTTCAAACCTCAAAAAACCTTCAAAAACTTTCAGAAAACGTCAAAAAACTCTAAATTTTAAATTGTCAAAACTTCAAATTTCAATTTCAAAACTCAAAAAATTCAAATCTTAAACTTCAAAAATATCAAATTTTCAACTTCAAATTGTCAAAAACCTCAAATTTTAAACTGCAAAAACTTCAAATTGAATTTTAAATTCAAAAACATTTTAAAATTCCAGAATAAATAACAAAACTTCAGAAAATTTTAAGTAAGTTTCAAACTGTTTCATTTTCAGATAACTGTGACTGCCCCTCCATCTCAGCACTGGGGATTTACATTCAAAATCTTTAGTCACGGGCACCCCCTCTAAAACATTTGCCCATAACCCTTTCTTGCTCCCATTAGTGCTAACGAACCAAGTTAAATTTAGAAAAGTCAACACTTGGAAACATAGATTGTGTTTCTCAGTAGATGGCCACGATTGAAGAGTGTTTTGAAGTCAGAGATTGCCACTGAGATATGAGATATCAACTTTTATTTATTGTAAATGTAACATAGAAAAATATCACAGACTATTTAACTTCATTAGTACTGGCAAAAATCTTGAGGAATTCTTTTAAAACTATTTAAATATCGTTAACTCGAGCTTGCTGCTTTACTTTGCAAAAAACTAGTTAATTAAAACACAATTTACCGATGGCTGTAAAAAGATTATCTTAAATGAAAGAGCGTTCATGTGCGCTTTAACAGCTACATCGCCACTACTGCATACCTGTTGCTTGTGCTTCGATCACAGCGAAAACTCCTCCTTTTATTTACGATCATCGGCGGCACATCTCATTACTGAGTTAATTCCCAGCTTCTCGTCTGAACGACGTTTACCGGCCTTCTAAAGCACGCCTGTGATTGGATGAACGGCTTTTAGCAGCTTCCTCCGGGCGATACTTCCTGCATCCACCAACCACTGTACTGTTTCAAGATGGCGGTTGTTTACGAACGGGAGATTTGTACCGCGCGTCTTAATCAAACGTTGACGCAAGTAAAAAGTTTTAAAAGGGTTTAGATTTGATAAAAAGCTTTTCTCTTTCATTTATTTGATTTATAAGTAATTTATTTACTTTAGGGAATTTATTAAAATAACTTTAAGCTATTTAAAACTTTATTTAAACCTTCTTTTATTGCAGCCCTTAAAGATGATAACTTCATAATTTAGGTAAGTTTAAAAATGTTAAGTAAACATAAGAGGTGGGAAAAATACGCTGTTCACATATAGCTATTATTTGGAGCAAATTACATGTGGTCAAACCTTTTCATACGTGCAAATATTTTTGCCTTATTTCAATCCTGCACGTTTGAACAAAAGCGGTCGGAAGTGCTACCCTCAAATTAAAGCTGTCGGAAGTGCGACGCTTTTAACCCCAGTCCCAAATCGCCCGTCGGAAATAAGACGTAACCAGCAAATTTCGGTTTAGGAAGAGTTATGTTATGGATTTAAATTAAACCCATTACATGTAATGTATATACTTTACTCGTACTTTAATTGTATATTTAAGAATAATAAATCATTATGCTGATAAGTGTATATAGGCCTAACCCTGTATTTATTAGTACTATTAACTAGACCTATTATTTTACATATTTTATATTGCTTACCTACCCTATACAAATTAATACAGTAGAAGACCTAAAATCCACCTATCCGAAATCTGCAAGGCTCAAAATTATGCACTGTTTGTTCAATGTAAATAGTGAAATCTGCTCAGACAGTTGCAAGTTTAAAAAACTGCAGTACAACCACAGAGTAAATTAATAAGTAATTCTCCCTTGAAAAAAAAAATATATATATATATATATTAATGTAGCACTGACGGAGCTATGAAAAATTCACAGAAGAAACGTAAGAGAATGTAAGCAAAGCTTGTAAGATTTCTAACTGCAAGACTCTTCATTGAAGAACAAGCTAGGAGCGCGAAAAAAGGCCCAAAATTAAAAGATCTTACAAAAATAAACGAAACTATCGATGAAAAATAACAAACTAACAATAAATTATGACTGCTTTTGATTAAAAATTGCTTTTCATGTGCAACTTAAGTATAATTTCTCATTTTCTCCGTTAATTATAGGGTAATTTAACTTTACCCAGCATAAACCCATTTTACCCCAGACCATGGGATAAAATGGGTGTAGCCCTTTACACAAAAATTTAAGGAAAAAGGAAAAACAAATTATGCCCAATTTAGACGTAAGATACGCAATGTAAAGAATATTGAACAAAAACACAATTATATTTCGTGATGATTCTGCTATGGAAAAAAAATAAAATCTGATTTTTATACCCATTTTACCCCGGGTCACCCTACTGACTTTTTTTGTATTATTTTTTTTTTACTAAAGACTGTGGTGTTTCTAATAGTGAAATAACCCCCTCACACACACACACACACCTAAAAATACTAGCATGGGCGCAGTAGCACTTAGCCCCTTCCCCTATCTTCCTCCACAGCAAAACTATTACATTCATACACTATTACATATTATCACTTCATTGCCCTACGTACTGGAAAAAAAAAAAGAATATGTGATTCATATAAACCTTTGAGGCTGATGAGTATAATATTACGGATATTTATGAAGAATATTTTGTGGAGTATCTTTTAATGAAATTTGTAGCGTTTTTTAAAGATAATAAATAGCAGCATCTCTTTTCACTAAAATTCCGCAGTATTTTTAAATGAGAAAATTTAATAACAATAGTGAATAATAATAGAGTGAATTATTATGCTTTAGTATATCTTGAGAGTATAACATCCAATTGCTCTTTATTACTTCTCTTTTAAAATTTTCTGGTAAACATTTTTTTTCCTGCTAAATATCTCTCTAGCACCAAAAGATACTACCTTCTAGATAAATACTAATCAGTTTATTGGTTTTGTCGGGCATCATGCTGAACCACGTAGTTTCATAATTCTTCACTTACCTTCGAATGACCTTGGTCAGCTTTAAATTCAAACACTGGTGAAACAAAATCAGCATGAACAGTATCTAGATTTTCTGGTTCATTTTCTACATTTTCTTATTATTGCTTCTCCAATGTAAGAATGAGTTTAATTTAATTCATTTTTGTAAACTAAATCAAATAAAGATTTCAATTTAATCCTGTCGCTTCTCTTCAATTTTTTATTTTCCTTTAGTGTTCTTTTTTTTATATACTAAGAGCCATTTAGTTTAGTTTTAAGAGAACTGATACTGAATTACCTATCTTACACAAAAATATTGATCATATTGAATTAATGTAAAATTTCAGCGCTTTGACATATTGTGTTTAAAGTCGGAGATTACATGTTTTGGGAAAGAGTACTGGGGGCTGTGATCACATAAAAGCAGGGCAAGAAGCAATAAATATGTCCATTTAGAAATTCGTTACCTCACGAAAAAGAAACCGAAATGGACATGGAAATGAAAATTAACAATGAAAATGGAAATATCCCTCTCGAAAATAAGATTAAAACTCTTGTCCTATGGCCGAAACGCGTACACCTCACCCAGCGAAAGAAGAAATCGAAACGTCTTGCTTTTCGCAATGTGCTGCATGGCAGTACTCGGAAATTTAAAATCTGTAACTCAAAGCGTTTCTTTCGGCTGAGGTTTGTCAGTACATTCATATTGATCATTCAGTATATGTTAGTAATGTAACATTATAACAACAAATATTTGCTAACTTGAAAAAGAAAGAAAGAAAGAAAAGAAGAAAAATCCCAAAAAAAGCCACCTTTCCAAAAATGGCAAATACAGGCCTGCGTACATGTCATTAGTACATTTTCCCGTAATTTGTAAATTAAGGTATTTTATAAGAACATGCAAATGCAACGCATAAGCATGTAAAACCGCAAAATAATTCAGGTTCAAATTTCCGTTACTTTTTACTTTTGACAGAAAGAAATTTTATGTATCACGGGGTTTTCGATTCACGCATCAACTGTAATTTTTTTAAATTCAAAAACTACATATGGATACTCACTCAACATATGAAACAACGAAGTATGTGGAAAAGATATATTATGAGATTTAAGGCAAATTATGAAAACATGCAAAATTCTACTCTACGATATTCACACAAGTTAAATGAATTTACTTACCTCATGTTTCGCGTACATTAATGTAACTTCGTCTCCATCTTCTGCAATAAAAAGAAGTAACATTTGAACTTAGTAATTGATGTAAAGTGATCACTAAAATTCAAAATTATAATCGCCATTTAAAACTAAACGCCTTTCTTCAACTTTTATGCTTCTAAGCAAGTGGTTCCCAGTGTGTTTAACTCTAACGAGTTTTAAAAATTAAAATAGCTTAATTGTTTTTTTTAACTTACATTAAGTATTTCTCCCATCAAATCAGAATTTTAAAGTCTTCATCCAGAACAATCAAATTCGCATTTCTTATAGCAACTCTCGTTTTCTCTTCAATATTTAAATACGCATTTTAATTTTTTTTAATTCTCACGAGTTTAGTTTATGAGAATAACAGTAGTATTCTTTTAAAAACGTATAAAAATTTGTAACACTAGTAAAATAACTAAATAAATGTCCACTGAAATGTTTATCTCATGGAAGCTAATTTTGTTTTGCGTTCGGTTTATTACAGACATGCTATATTGCCATGAAGCGGAAATAACCAGTCGTAATTACCCCGAACACATCACAGTTTACTTTTTACAACATATTTTACACACACGAAACATCGCATAACGACATGACAACCCAAAGTTGAGTTGAGAAAAAAAAATGGTCCCAACACAAAATAGAATGGGGCGACACGTCACCTAGTACCAAATCAAAAATCATTACAGGCTATACTGCTCCCCTCTTGGAAAAAAACTTTTCGAAGAAAACTTTTCTAGTTTTGAAATTTTATGCACATACGGGAAAAATTGTATTCGTCAGTTCAACAATTTTTAAGTTTTAAATACAAATGAAGGGTCCACATGAAGAACGATGAGAGTCCTTTTTTCGTCAATGTTGAGGTTTCTACTGCATTCTACTATTAATATCCTTAATCCATAAGGGGAAAGAACGATGAGAATGCACTGAAAAGATAGCCCACAGTTTACTGGGGAAGAACGATGAGAGTCCACTGAAAAGATAGCTCAAAAATACGGTTTACTGGAGAAGAACGATGAAAGTCCCGTGCGCCTTTCGATTTTTGGAGAATCAGCTGTATTGGACTCTCTCGTTTTTCCCGTGGACCCTTCAAATATAATGCCTTTTTTTTAGCACCATACCATTTGAATACAAATGCCTTTTCGAAATAATATAGGGTAATTTCGGTAGACCAGAGACAAATGCCGCACCCCTTGCATTTCTTGTAACTGTCGATAGATAGCAGTCAAACGCACAGTATAGGTGTGGAATAAGATTTCCTTAACCAGTGTATAGCTAGAATCCTTTCTAATGTTTTACCGGTAACTATATAATCCTTATTTTGAGATATGATTTCACTATAAAAACTTGTAAAGATGTTATGCTTAAGCACATTTTTTACACTAATTACTGTGTCTATGGATGATTTAGAAGTCAAAAGTAAGTGTAGAACCTGTATAGAATACTGTGTATATGGTTACGCCATTTTTAGTTGCGAGGACAAGCAGCTGTGGCGTGTTACGTCTGTACCGTATGAAATGAGATAAATGCCGCTCTTCCATTCCGGTATACATGCCGCAGTTTCTTTTGTACGGGACGCAGCAATTAGCAAAATTTTAATATCTCTACTTGTCTTCTTCATTATCTTACTGAATTTATGGTCACAATATTTCAATTTTAACGCTCTGGCTTAAATGAAATATTGTTTCTAAAAGCCAGATATATTGTTAATTTGTTTACAGATTTTGTTAGAAACGTGATAATTAAAAAAATAAAACATTGTCAAGACAAATAAAACAATGCGAACACTATTTTAATCTCCCCCTCTCTCAAATACACTGATGTTACGTTGTTAATGAACCAACAATTAAAACTCAATTAAAAATATAAGAATTTGATTTTAGTAGTGAACTAAGTAGACAGACTAATATTGATTTAATCCTATCAGAACGTCTGTTTACACTAATTTAGGGCGAGATTCAAGTGAAACACAATTCGAACGTTTTCCGCGTCGAACAGGGAATCTTCGAAATATATCAATGTTTCTTATTCAACTGAAACAAACCAATCGCGTTTTGATCACGTGACAGCACGAAAGGTTTGTTCATTGGAAGCATTCTGCCAAAACGTTCGAACTGTCGACTGAAAAACGTTCGATTCGAACTAGATCGCGCGCGTTTCACTTGAATCTCACCCTAATTATCCTTTTGCTATCAAATAGGTAATTATAGTACAGCTATGAATATATTTTCAACAATTTTTTTTTAATTTATTATTTCATTAAGTTCTTAGGCCATTCATGGCACAACTCCCACACAAGAGCAACGCCTCACCCTGAAGAGCGGCGTCTCAACCGCAATGCAATGTTTTAGAAAAAAAAAAAAGTTAAAAAATATTAATTATTTTATTAGATTTTTTTGTCGCAGTAGACATGTTCTATATTCTACTATAAATAGAACAGCATGATTTATTTTACTGCATGTGCAGCCTGGGATTTTTACACAATTTCAAAAAAATGTGCGGCATAAGTCCCAGAATTACCCAATATGTTTAAAGTGAAATAATAGTCTCCGTGATTGATAACAGAAGTAAATCTTGTTAATATGTTATCCTTTTTATATCCTTTTAAGCTATCTATATTTTTGTGCCCTTTTTATACACAACTTCATAAATGAAACTTTGTGAAGCTAAGATCCACCTTAAAAGTCGTGAATTAATCTCATTGTTTTTGTCTAACCACGCTATAGGATTATAATCCGTTTCAATAATGAATTTTTAGTGTCATTTCAGCTTTTGTATACTATAGATTATTGCAGTAAATTCTCTTTTAATCGTACTATATTTATGTTCAGCGGAAGAAACCTTTCTACTCTAGTAAATTGCCGGGTACTTTTCACTATTTTCTATTTCCGATGAAATCCGATAATATCCAGCTAAACATATCTCCTAAAGAGGATCTAATCAATGTTTTAGTAGAAGGTGTAGAGAAATCTCTTACGGCTTGGCTCTTAACTTCCACTTGTTTCCGTTGCCTTTTACAAACTATATGTCCTAAGCGCTTCACGATCGCTTGAGTGAACTGAAATTTTGATTCTTCCATATGCAGTTTACTTCTCTTTGACAGTATAATTTTAATACGCGACATGTTTTTCCCACGTATGGTAAAATATAGCGACACCATCAAGATATGTTACGTAAAATTTTTCACAAGTTTTTAACAGTCCCGCCATCAACCAACAGTCATATGAGGCATTTTTTAGGCCGAACGGTAACGTAACAGCTTGAAAACACCAAATTTGGTACAAAGCTGCATAACGCTGAGCTCGTGGTGTTAACAGGATTTGTCAGTAACCTCTGGTTAAATGTAGTATAGTTCTATATTTTGCAGTTGATACTTTTTGCACTAATTTCTCTACATTTAGCATTAAAAACATTGCACGCGAGTGACGACGTTGTTAAATTTCTTATACTCAATTTTAGGATCCGGGATCTATCACGGGGACTTCAACTAAAACAAGAGTTCAGGTAAAGTCATATTTCCTCAATTTTTTTAAGAATTTTCTTTTTTACTACTATACTTCTTTCTTTAAAATTTCAGTTTGGCTACGCGAATTCCGATATGTCTTTGCGCAAATATGTTTCTCTGATTCAAGTTCAATACCATATTAAGTATGGCTCTTACATCCTGGCTCATTTGAGAAATACAAGAATACGATATTAGATGACTCAGTGTTTCACGTTGACTTTCTGAAAGTCGGGAGTGGGACTGTATGCTTTGGAAAAGTTCAGGCTCTTCATACTTACGTCAGCTCATAACTGCAGAAAAGGTATTTCTTCCTCATTATCTTTCGGTTCTTCCGTGTGTAACAAATTTACTTTCAGGTCTTTGATAATAAGGTTTCAGCATGTTCACCTTTAAAAGCATAGCGATGCATATATGCACCTCATTTTTCAGAGCCCGATTACTGTAGAAGCCAAATTTCTTATGCCAGTTTCACATATGAAATATAATTTTTAATAATACATTATTTATATCGGGGATAATAAAAATTTCACATACTTCTTTCAAACTGCTTGTTTTTGGAAAAATTAAAAAGTTATTCACAAAACTGTTATAGGAAATTTAGCTTACGCTCGTGGCTATCGAGCGAACGTCTTTAAAGTTCGTGCATTTAAGTGTTAATGCCATGCACCTGATTTTTGTTTTTCTCTGTAAGTTTTTCAATTTTATTCATGTGATTGTTGGATAATTTGTTCAGGACCTATCCATGTAACTATCAGTTTGTTAGTCTTTAAAAGGAGTCAGCACAAGTACTAGGCATCTCGTTTTGAACTTGTATTCGATAGCTTTTCGATCGTAACATGGTTTTTGTTTTCCTTTAACGCTTCCCATATACTGAACTGCAAGATCTTGACATCTCTTTATACGATTAATAAGTTACTACACTACTTTCATCTTTAGCAGTAAAAAACAGGCATAACTATCTTTATCGTCTTTAATTCTCTTTTCTTAACTTTCAATTCCCCCCTCCCCCTTTCATCAAGTTTATTTCTATCACTTATCATCTAATTAACATACTATTTTACAAAATCTTCATCAGAGTTCTTACTTTTTAATTGCAAGGTCTTCAAATTGTTCATCGGGTATCTCTACCTTAATTCTTGAGCAATCATTTTCGATTCCTCTTTATGTACCCTTGCGATGTATGCCATTTTAATAATTTGATTTACTCAAGTAAAAGTTTATAAACAACACTTTTAAAATTTACAGTGAAGTAGATGTGAATATTAAAAGTAATGTGAATATTAACAAAATTAATTTTACAATCGTCAACTGCCAAAGAATTTTGAATACATAAGAATTGCACAACTACTAATTAAAGAAAACCATCGGCTTAAATTATATATACAATTTTAAAGAATACAAATTGTAAGCATAAATTATATTGAACACAAAATATACTGAAAAATATTCAACAAAACTTCAACAGTTTTGAAAAATTTAAGAAGAGCAGAATAGCAATTGTTATAAAAAAATCAATATTATAGAAATTTAAACACTTATTCCAATACAAAAACAACGTTTTAAGTATAGAAAATAACGGTCAGAATAGCTATCTATATTGAAAAATCACTCAAATTACTGGTGTTAAACGATAAAAAATTAAAAAACTTTGTAAAAACACACATAAGAAGTAATAGGTAAGAGGATACGCACGTTTCGTTCAAAAATACGCACGTTTCATTTTTGAACGAAACGTGCGTATCCCCTTACCTATTACTTCTTATGTGTGTTTTTTACAAAGTTTTTTAATTACTTTATCGTTTAACACCAGTAATTTGAGTGATTTTTCAGTTGTTTTGTTTATTTGGACTATTAACACTCACTTTTGTTCTCACTTTTCTTCCTTCCTTCTTCGTGTGCTTTTTCTTGCTAATTCTTTTTTGTTTCTGTGTTTTCTGTATGGATTCATCTTTGTTTAACCGTTTTTCCCGTTTACGATTGAAACGTTCTCGTTTCTTGAATCATTTAGGTTTTCTTGTTCGATGCAAACGCAGTAATGTCATTCCTAAGTTTATTGACATTAAGTGCAATATTCACGGTTCTTCTCGTGTTGATAAAGCTCTGAATAGATCTAAGCGGGCGGTTTTACGGGCTTTTATTCAGGATGTTCGTTATAAAGTTTCGATTCTTGAATCTGATCTTTATGATCTCCATTTGCTTTTGAGTAAGTCTTACCCTGCGTTTGCTAACTGGGAAAAACGGAATTTCGCTTATGTTGAACAACGTTCTATTTCTCACAGAGCTACTTTGGATAAGAAATTCCAAGCTGTTCTTCCGGTTAGGTCTTCCCTCGGTTCTGTCAGTCCTCTTGTTCAGGACACTGTTGTTAATTTGTCTTCGCATGTTTTAACTGATTCTCAGAGAGATGCTCCTAGTTTAGGTTTGAATTTTTCTCGTGTTAGTAACGTTTCGGTTTCCAAACTTATTGCTCCTATGGAAAACTCCTTTAAAAATAGTAAACTCTCTTCTAACCAACTTGATACTTTGCGACATCTTATTGCTAATACTATCTCTTCAAATAATATGCATGCCAAATCTAACCTTTCTCGTTCTCAAAAAGCTGCTCTCAAAGAACTTAATTCTAACCCCAATTTACTCATTACTAAAGCTGATAAAGGCGGCCAGACTGTTTTACTTGATAAATCTTCTTATGTTGATTGTATTAATAACATGCTAACCACTGGTCCATACACTAAATTAAATTCTGATCCTACTAACAGTCACCTTTCTGAAATTAAACACACTGTGAAGTCCTCTGTAATCTTAAATGCTCAAACTAAACGTTATGTTATTCCTTCTATTGCTAACTGTGCTCGTTTCTATGCCCTTCCTAAAATTCATAAACCTTCTCTTGCCTTTCGCCCCATTGTTTCTAACATTGTTTCTGCTTCTTATAACCTTGCACGTTTCCTCTCGCATACTCTTTCACCTTTGACTGCTAGTAATACCCACACTGTTAAAAACTCTTATGATTTCGTTAACAAAGTTAAACTTCTTTCTCCTACTAATTGTAAAATGCTTTCTCTTGATGTTAAATCTTTATTTAATAATGTTCCTATCCAAGGTGCGATTGACTGTTTGGAAAAGCGTTTACGCGAGTTTTATTATTCTTCATTGAGATTAAAGAGTTTATAGCTTTAGTAAGCGTTTGTATTAAACAAACTGCTTTCATTTTTAATGGCTCTTTCTATAAACAAACCGAGGGTCTTGCTATGGGTAATTCTCTCTCACCTCTCTTATGTGATATTTATATGCATTATTTTGAAGAGAAGCTCTTCAAGGTCTTTAATTTTCCGTGCTGGGTCAGATATGTTGACGATACTTTCGTTCTAGTGGATTCCAATTGTGATATTTCTAATTTACTTTTGATTGTTAATTCAGTTGATCCGTGTATCCAATTTACTCTAGAAGAGGAGTGCAACAATTCTTTAGCTTTTTTGGATGTTGTTGTTTCTAGGAATCCTGACGGTTTCTCTACTTCTGTTTTCCGCAAACCCTTTTCTATATCTTTACCTCCTCATGCCCTATCTAACCATCCTTACCAGCAAAAACTTTCTGCTTTTTACACTTATGTGTTTCGTGCTATCAAAATTTTCTCTGATTCTTCATCTCTTAATAATGAAATTAGTTACTTAAAATCCTTAGCTGTTTCTCGTGGCTCTATTATTGATAAAGCTGTTTCTAAATTTAATAAGCCTAATACTTCTACTAATGCTATTAATTTTCACAACGAATTAATTGTACTACCTTTCTTTTCACCTTTTTGCTACAAAATTTCTAAACTTCACAAAAATTTCGGTTTCAAAGTCATTTTTAAACCTGTTAATAAACTAAATTTTCTTCCCTTAAAGATCCTATTCCTACTGAGAACCGTTGGGGTGTTTATTATATTCCTTGTGGATCTTGTGATTTGGGCTATATTGGTCAGACCAGAAGAGCTCCCAAATTTAGGCTCAAAGAGCATGAGAGATATGTTTCTAAGCACGAACTTTCCAAATCTTTTATTGCCTCGCATTGTTGGAATTCCAATCATCGTTTTCAGTTTTCTAAGGCTAAGATTTTGTGCAGTCCTCAGTCTTTGTCCCATCTGGATTTTTTGGAAGGTTTTTCCATTACCCAACACTTAGATCGTCTTGTGAACGATGGTTCTTCCTTTCCTTTTGTTCATTCTGCTTGGAAATTGCTTTTGTAAGGTTCTTTTCACTTTCTTCGTCTACTCCCCCCCCTTTTTTTCCCCTGTTTCTTTAATGTGTATGTACGTGTGTTACTGTCTTTCTTTTTCGTTTTTATTAAACAAAAAAAATTATATATATATATATATATATATATATTGTGCTGTCCTGTTCGTGGTTTTTATTTTATTAAAAAAAAAACAAGTGTGCTATTTGTTTTTGTTTGTTTGTTATGTTTTCTCTTTTTTTTGCGTGTGTTTGTACTCGTGTGTTCCCTTTTTTATTATTATTTTTTTTTTATTTATTCCTTTTTTATTTCTGTATTTTTTGTGCTTCTTTCCTTTCCTTTTTATCCCATATTTTAATTTTTTTTTCTCCCCTCTCCGTGGTTTTGTTCGACTTTTCTTTGCCCCTTTTGGCAACATCTTGCTTGTTTATCTCTTTTCAGTTCCCTGTGTTCTTTACTGATGACTGATGACTGTGGACTGATGAAGTTCAAAACAATTTTGAACGAAACGTGCGTATCCTCTTACCTATTACTACTTTTGTGTGTTTTTTACAAAGTTTTTTAATTACTTTAGCTATCTATATATTATTTTGAAACATGTTTTTCTTTCGGCAACTAAATTGAGAGAACGGCTGGGTGTAAAAACTCGGTTGTGGTGTCTGAAGAGAGGTCCCGACCTGTAGATGTGCCATCAAAAAGAGAAAATCAGAAAAAGTCGAACAGTTTAGGCGTGGCGGAACGGCAAAGGTGTAAATTTTCGCCATAGAAATAACATTGTGGTTTATTAACCCCATTGTTGGCAGACGATTGATATGAGTAAGCTCCGTATGGTTTGATTTATTTGGAAACATATTTGTTAGAAATTGCATCCGTTTGTAAATGTTGTGTGGCAAATGTGGCAACAGTGTGTAGTAATAAATGTGTTGTTCTAAATTCTGATTAGAATAAGAGCAAGTATGATTTTAAAAAAAGAAATCAAAACCGACTTCGAATTATTCCCCATAAAAAAAAAATTAATCGCATTCTATATTAAAAGGCTTTGGCCAAATTCTCACGAAGTACAGCAGATATTGCCAAATTGAGTTCAGTCTTGGAGACTTATTTTTTCACGACAAACTTGGCGATAACTCGCCAAAACTGGTAATATTTCGCCATAGAAACAACATTGTGGTTCATTAAAACTCATTATTGGCAGCTAAAAACGCCTTCTTTATTTTGACGCTTTATCGCTTACTGTTAATCTGGAACGTGTTTTTACTGTATTCACTAAATTGAAAGAACAGCCATGTGTACAAATTTGGTTGAGAGGTCTTAAAAAAAGGTCTTGGTCCGTAGATGTGTCATCTAAAGAGAAAAAATTTTAAAGCCGAAGGGATCAGGCGTAGCGGAACTTCAAATGTGCAATTTTTCGCCATAGAAATAACATTGTGGTTTATTAAATACATTTTGCTGTCATAAAAAGCCTTCTTTATTTTAGCGCTTTATCGCTTATTAGCACTAGGGTGCTATTTCGTTCACGCACAGACTTCGTCTACTCGATTCTGTCGATATGATTTGTAGACAGGTTTTGTAGAGATGAACTGTCACGGTGGAAATCATTTTAAATGTGTTTGCCACATAACGCGGAAGGGAAGGGGATAAGTCTGACAAGGTTTGCGATTTTTGATAATTGATCACCAAGTTTGCAGCAAAAAAAAAGGAAAAAAAAACCTTAAAAACCGAACCATGCCTGGCGATGGTTGTAAAATAGTTTTAGTAGGCAAATTTAATATAGATATTAATTCCAAAGATGTGTTTTATGCAACGAGAACGAAAAATATAGCACACTCATGGATTATGATGCTCATTCGGAACAGTATTTAAAATGGTGAAGTATAGTTGGAATATGCTTGGCGAAGATTGTAAAACAGTTTTAGCAGCTATAGATTTCGATTCCAAAGAAGTGTTTTGTGGAACAAGGAAGAAAAATACGGCACGGCCATGAATAATGATACACTTTTCAATTTAATGAAACAAGGAAGAAAAATTGGGACGGCGCATGGATTATGATACGCTTTTAATATACAGCACTTTAGTGAGTATTTAAAATATGAAAGTGTTTCAGATTTTTTCAAACTTTTCTCCATACAAATACATTGTGGTTTGTTAACGACATTGGCGGCAGTTATAAACTCCTTCTTTAGTTAGCGATTTATCTTTTATTTCTTCAATTTTTCAGTTTTCTGTCTGATTCTGGATCTTTACCATCGAGGGTAGCTTGAGAAAAAGCAAATAAAGCAGGGAGCGCGCGATCGCCATTTGGCGGATTAGATTTTTTTGTCTCTTGCAGAATTCCGAAATTTTTCACTATTTTCGCTTCATACTTTTGGCGTTTACCTTTCTGCGCCCGTATTTTCTCATGGAATGTTGTATGTCACTCTTTCAATGGTTAGATCAAAAAATGCTGTGGCAGTCAAGAGATTTCATTTAAGAGAATTCACCTGGACGTTTCGTGGTCGACGACTTTACCCAAAATATCGTCTTCAACGAAATGCTCAATTAGAATTTGTGACTGTATTTGCTCATTCGTCATTTAATATGTACACTTCTTTTATTTTAGTTAATAAAGATAGTTAAAAACAAATTTTAAAGATTTCAATCATTTCAGCGTCATCGTACAGTTGCAAAGAACTGGCGTGAAACCTTTTGTTTACTTTCTGTCACAAGTCATGTTCCGTCCGCGTTGCTCTTTGATTATTCCTATTAGTTTTGTTCAAGACCTTGGTGACATTCTTGATCGTTCCCATTTATTTTTGAATATTACAGTCAATAAAGTGACCGTCAAATTCGACGGGTTCCAGCTATTTCGCAAATGAACTCAATTAATACTATATAAAATTAAGCCTTTATCCCATCACAACAACAACATATTTCAACACAGAAATTTACAGGCAGAATAGCTATTCTTGTACCAACTGAATTAATACAGCATAAAATTAAACGTTTATTCTAATACAAGAAAAACATTTCGGCATAGGAAATAAAAGCATTAATTTTTATAGATTTTCAAAGTGTGGAGCAAAAGTATCAGCAAATAAAGTTCAGTTATGATGCTTACAACTGTTATATATAAGGTGAATTTACATAATCTGCCAAACGAAAAGGGGTGAAAGAACAGCCCATGTGGAGCATAAAACACCATAGAAACCCAGTCCTACCTCTAACCGTTTCTGAGTTATGGTGGATAGATGGAAATTTTGTTTTTTGTTATACCATCTGAAAAACCCAAATCTGTGAGGTTTCCGAAAGACTTATGTGCAAAATAAGCTCATATTTAAAAAGAGCAGAAAAATCCAATAGGGTGGCACCATTTACATCAGGATATCTCTATTTTATGAGGAGCTACAAGCGCTGAAACATTGGCAAAGTTAAATATCCAATTGCAGCCAAAAACTGTAACCGGCTATTCCGCGTCTCAAAAACTGGTCCATTCCACAAGATTTAGAATGAGCCAGTAATAAACATATTGGTGTTCTAGATCAAATTTTGTAGATGTAATTTTTTGTTTGCTATACATCATCGAAATCGGCGTTCGTCTAATAAGGCATTCGGCAAAATTCGCCTAACGAATACTAGACGCTGGATAAATTAAAAGTATACAAATCTTTTACTTTCATAATGCATAGTATATGTTTTCATCATACTAGACGATGTGAGATACGTTTTGGAAATTTCTTTGCATCTTTCTTTGTGAAAGACGGGGGAAATTTTGTTTCCATCCCAGGAAACAGCCCTATCGGGTAAGTTTTGGGCTGACACCCGCATGCTGACACAGCATACACCGGGGTGACATCACTCAGGAGACACCGTTGACGACACTTTTAGGTCCGCTCGCCGAGCTTATGGGCCATAAGTACGGGGCGTTTTGGATCGGTGTCGGTTAAAACGACAACCGCGTCCGCCCAGCCCTGTGCCACATTTGAACCAAAGCCATAACGCTTTTTGTGTGGTACCGGCAACGGCAAAATATCGAAAACCCGCCAGCACCTTACTGATTTCCAAAATACCGTAATTAGTTTCATAATTAGTTCTTTAGGGCAGTAAACAACCCATTAAAGTAATAATAATTTTTATTAATATATCAATGACTTTACACCTCTGGGACTAACTTTGTTAAAAATACTTAACCCATTTATGCCTAGTGTCCCTTTTTTGGGACGGCATTTTCGCTATTAGTCGAAAACGTTATTTATTTTTCCTAGCCTTTATTCATCAGTATTGAGCCTCAACTCAAAAAAATGTTTTAGCATGACCAAGTAGGATGTTGATATTTCGATTTTTATGCATAATGATTTTAAAAGAAATCACCCCTTGTTCAAGAAGTTGACATCAGAAATATATCTATTATTTCTGTTGTCAGTAAAAATCGAAGAAAGTCGCAAAAATATCCAGGCACAAATGGGTTAACTAAATCAAAAAATAATTTGTTTTTCAGAAAATGTTTGATTAAATTAAAAGCTTTTTCTGAAACTAAGGGTATTATTTGATGAATAAACCAATATTTATTGAATCACAAAACTATTTCGGCTGATTTCACAAAAAAGCTTTCCTTTTTAATTTCATTAGGCATTTTCCTAAAAGCAAACAAATATTTTTTTGATTAACTATATATTTTTAAGAAAATTAGTCACAGTGGTGTAAATTCATTCATATAATAATAATAATAATAATAATTACATTTAATGGGTTGATTGTTGCAGTAAAGAACCAATTATGGAATTAATTATTAATAAACAAATGTTTATCATGAGAAAAGTACTTATTTCGTGTAAATATTTTATTTTATATTAAGGAACTTTTATTTTATGAACAGTTCCTCTTACCCACGAAAAAAAAAATAATAGTAATAGAAATGTATATTATTTGTTATAAGAAAAAATATAAGCTTCAAGTAAAGATCTATTTTCATATTGATGTTTTTTTATATTTCATTGTATAACCTTCTTTCTAAAGAAAGAAATTGGGATTATCAATTACAAAAGTAACGATTCTGTTGCTTCATTAATTGCATTTGGAAAATTCTGTAAAAGACTGAATATTTCCCCAGTTATTAATCAAAGAAAATAGTATAAAGGAGATTTACTTTAATATTTTAAAAGTATTGTTTTTTCTGCTCCAAGATTCCCAAAATTTAGATTAGCCATCATAAATACAGTAATATAGCATTAATAACTTTATTACAATTCAAATGTCTATAGCTTAATTAATTCAATAGACTCATTTTTGGATAATATAAAAATTGTCTTTCAACACTTAACTACTGTTCAGTGTAATTGTAGACTCTTTTAAATCCCCACCCCATTAGTTATAGAATACGCAAAATGGAATTTGTATTATTTTATTTGCGAAGTTTCTTACCTTTAATCATTTTAAGACGTTCAGAGTAAATTTGAACTGTGTGAGCACGCCACTGATGCTTCCCAGCTTCAATGTTTTAACGCTCGTTTAAACCGAAGCTTTGAGGAAATTATAGAAAAACATCTAAACCGGCACATTTGTTTCGATGGTCAGAGCTAGCATGGGTTCAGGTGTGCAGGGAGCCAGGTTAAACCTAGGATCAGGTGTGGAATAAACTCTGCAAAACGGAAAATCATGAATCGTATGGAGGGGTTAGGGAACTTTACACCCCTCCCCTATTTAAAAAATGTGCTTCAGGGCAACGCTTTCGTTTATTCCGCATTTTGTTTTCATCAAATGAGATCTTTAATTAAATTGGCCCCTCCCATAAAATAGCAATGTTTTAATGTGAAATTTTCGTTATTCTGAATTTTATTTAAGCCAAGTTAGCAAGTTTTATTAATTATTAGTGACTCCAAACCAACTGTTTGATTTGATTTTATTTTATTTTGTGGTCATAGCAAAGTTACGCGAGGGCTATCTGCCTAAACGGGGAAGTCTTGAAAGGAGAAATTTTTAAAGAGCTCTAACGCGCATTTACTCTTCATCCGGAGAAAAGCACCCAAAACTCCGGAGAAAAGCACCCCAGTCATTTGATCTACAGCCGCAGAGGGGCCAGAACCTTGGACCTTTACACTTTGGCCATTTATCATGTTGAATGTCTTACCCATTCGGCCATGGTCGGCAACAAATTTTCAATATTTTCCACGGGAAGGGTATAGTAAAATAAATAAATTAGCTAAAAAGAAATAAAAGTTCTTTGTTTTTCTGTTCTTTTTCTTGCGGATAAGTATTTTAGTTTCATAAGTAGCTATAAATGATAGGTAAAACGGTATTAACAATATATATATATAATGAGTATTACTAGCATGTGCTGTTTTGTAGTTTTAAACAGATTAGTTTAGAAACCTTATTTCTATACCAATATCGGTTTTATCCTGTGGAGCACTGTCTTCTCGACTCCGTTTGCTAACCCTAAAATATAACTGATATCGGACCGTTGCGTGCCCACAGCCAATTTTCCTTTAATTCCGTGACGTTGGTTTGCCGGTGCAGAACCAACATCGCTCCAGTTACCACCTTGTCAATGCCGATGAATCTTTAAAGAAGGTGTCGGCCCGTCACGTACCCGATAGGACTGTGCTTGCTGGGATTGTTGTATTTCTAAACTTAATAAAATGCTACTTTTCTTGTTTGGCTTTATAGCTTTCGTCGTTGCAACCGACAAAACAGCAGGCTCAAACTGGACAAGATATTAAAAACAGGAAAGATCATGGCACCACGTGAGTCTCCTTATTCGACGAACGCCGATTTCGGTGATGTATTGCAAACAAAAAATAACATTCCTCCTGATCTAGAGAACCCATATGCTTTATTGTGGTATCATTCTAAAGCTTGTGGAATGGACCAGTTTTGCGGACATTTGACTGCTTGTAGCTAAATGGGCGTTTGCGGGATCTCCAGTTACAGCTTTTGGCTACAATTCGATTTTTAACTTCGCATATGTTTCAGCGCTTGTAGCTCCTCATAGAGATAGGACGGGGTTTCTATGGTGTTTTATGCTCCACGTGAACTGTTCTTTCATCCCTTTTCGTATGGAAGATTATGTCAAATTCACCCTGTATCTAATCAAAATGTAGCTGTTAATAGAAATAAAAGATGCATATTTTACTATTTCTATACTGCAAAGACTTAAGAAATCTCAATCAAACATAGAATGCCTTTCAGGCACTGTATTCCAGGAATGGCGCTCATTTTATTTTATTTTATTTTTTGTAAACTGGGCGCCAAGGCCCCCGCACTCTCTACGCTCGCTTTTCGTATGAGGCATTCGGCCCCTAATAAGGCTTATTCGTAAAAAAATACATAATTTCAACAGACAAAACCCGAAGATTGGATCAGATAGAATGTTACTGAGCTACACATTGCTTGTTTCTTGCATGTTCATTGGTACATAAAAATTTAAACTTCACACTACAGTAGACCCCCTCCACCTCATAAAACGGAAGATATTTTGTTATGGGAATCCGTGTTGTACGGGTCCTGAGCTATACTCCACCTGGAGTGCGGACTCCGCTTATAATCGCTGGAAAAATTATTTGCACTCCTCAGAAACACAATGATATTTAATCTTGCCATTCAAATTTATATTAATTAGGAGCTAAAGCGCAATAAAATCAGAACATCTGTTTCAGCTGTGTTTTTAATAATGTAAAACCTATTGGAAACCTTGCGAATTTGCCACCCATGGCGATTTTTCATTATTTGGCTACTTGCGTACATGTAAAGTTAATAAAAGCTACGGAACAGATAGGATAGCTTACCACCAATGGCGACTTTTCATTATTTGACGATTTACACATGCTCACAACCTATAATTACTGTTCATTTAAGGTTACCGGAAAACCGTTATCCATATTTTAATTTGCATAATCGTTTGCAGATTGGCGTACTTAGCACCACGAATTATACCATCTCGTCGCACTAGCAAATATCCTAAGTGTACTATAACTGCTATAATGGCATAGTTAACGCCTCCAAATATTTCTACTGGTTGCAAATAATCCAGCTGGGCCGAACCGGCTTTAAAATAATCTGCATTTTAATTATTTTTCATTTTCAAGATATTAGTTATTCTGTTTTGGAAAAACGAATAATCGCTAATTCTAAACTCCTGTTGTCTAAGCGAACTTACTATTTGAAAATTGTCAACTTTGTGTAACACATTTTGAGTTACTTATTTCATATAGTTTTTATTTTGGCGTAAAATAGGCGTAATTCTAACCCATGTTTGCAAATTTCACCAGATTCTAGATACTTGGAAACGCTTTGTTGCAAAGGAATGAATGATTTTATGCCAAATCTGGCAACCATTATGTTTATTTTTTTTTTAGTTTTATATTAATATCTTCTAAAATAATTCAATTTTCGAAATTTAAGTCAGCTTAGGACGTTCCTCAGAATTTTTCGAAACTGTGGGCACCTTAGTCGAAATTCAAATCCCCGTGGTTTAGGAGATGATAGGCGAACAGGCTTTTGACAGCAGCGACGACAGCGGCTCTTACTTTTTTTTAGAATAGAGAGATACTGGTTTAATTTTATTCGATATTATCTTGCTGCTACCAAACTCAGAAAGGCTATCATGAAGTGGAAATAACTTGTCGTAATTATCACGAACACATCACAATTAATTTTCTTGAAACACACTTTAGCACGAAACATCACAATACGCTAGGATAACCCAGAGTGGGGTTGAGAAAGAAGAAGAAACAGTTCCAAGAGAAACATAAATCATTAGACTATTCAAGGTAAGCAAGGAGAGACAGACGTTGCTGTCGGGAATACTGATGAAATGTTGCTTAATTTTAGAGTATCACGCTTAAACCCAAAGAGCGAAAAAAACGATACATCGCGGAGCGATCAGTTTCCATGGAAACCGACCGGTTTTTCCGCGAATGTGCTCTTTAGTAGTCGTTTTCTGAGAACTTCTTTCTTCTCTTCCTGTTTTTTCCGAGAAATTCCGTCCTCGCTTATTGTTTTATTCCGCTCCGCTCTTGTGATCGAAAAACGCTCTTAAAGGAGAAGCTCACTTTTGAAAACAGGCTCACTTTTCGCTCCGACTGATCGAATTTCGCTCGTTTGGTTTAAACGTGTATGTAGTAAAATATAATGGAAAAGAATTAAGTGCCAATTTTCGAGTATTTCCGATAAAATCACAGTTAAATATTTGAGGAACATTCAGCGCGAGTCATCGTGAACAGTAGTTCCGTGGTAACGCTTCAAGGTCAGAAACTGGTAGTATCTTTTTTAATAATAATAGCAATAATAATAAACATATATAAATACCTAAAAACAATCACTGTTAAGAAATTAGGAGGACTGAATGAGTAACAACGATTTTTAATAAGAGGCATTGCAGGGGCAAATCGGGTAGGGCGCTCCCATCACCATCTCAGAATTTCATGAATTTTTTTTTTTCTTGTGTTGCCTTACCCAAGGAAAGAACAAATCTGAAATATTTTTGATTTACCTCTTTTAGTTTTGGAGATATTGGGGGGGGGGGGGTCAAAGTACCCCAGACGAGTGACGTAGAATTAATTTAGGGCCATTCTTGCCACTTTATTGTCTCGACTGCGACTGGCTCAGAGGTGCTTCAGAGAATTTTTTCATTTTATCCTATAATATACCTTGTATATAAACATCTCAAATTGAAAATTTATTCGAAAATTGTCTGAGCTCCAAATAAGGGCCCCCCCAAAAAAAATTTTGTACAGTGCAGTTATATATCTTCATATAAAGTGAATCCAATGTTGAAAATTTTTGAAGGCCCCCGGTACGGGGCCCTAAACCTGGTCCTTAACGCTAATTTACGCAATTTCGAAGCATTGGTACAGCTGAAGCCGACTTCTCACAGAATAACTATTGACATGGAGATGTAGTATCAACATAGTAGTTTGATATTATGAAAAAACATTTTTTGAAGGTACAACTGTTTCCAAGAAAAATCCCAAAAAGTACCTCCCTATTTGGGACATTCCACTGGCACGCATGGGGCCATTTCGGAGTTACTTTTAGAAGTTTAATCGACTGTAGCAGTATTGAAAATTAACCTATTCTGCATATATCACAAACATATCTTCCATATATCACAAATAGTTCTTTTACAGGGGCACTCATAAGAATTATATTACGCTGCAAGGGGATCTCTGTAACTACTGAACCAATTGGAATTTTTTTTTCACTAATAGAAAGCTACACTATTCCTGAATAATATAGGTTACCTTTCAGCATGCAGCATAACTAGTTCTTTTACAGGCACACTCAACAGAATTCTAGCATATGACGCTATATGGACATCTCTGAAACTACTGAACCGATTCTAAAGATCTTTTCACTGAAAGCTACACTATTCCTGAGTAACATAGGCTAAAATTCATGCATGTATCATAATTTACAGGAACACTCAAAATAATTCGTAATCATTGTAGTAACTGTCTCCATTCGCCACTCGAATTTATTAAACTCCATTTAAATTTTTGAACAGTGCAGTTATATATTTTCATATAAAGTGAATCCAATGTTAAAAATTTTTGAAAGTTCCCAGGGCCCCTCGGTACCGGGGCCCAAACATGGTCCTTAGCGCTAATTTATGCAATTTCGAAGCATAGGTACAGCTGGCTCTGAGTTCGCACATGACAACTATTGACGTGGAGATGTAGTTTCAATATAGTAGTTTCATATTATGAAAAGATATATTTTTTGAAAGCACCACCGTTTTCAAGAAAAATTTAACACAGTAATCACAAAATGTATCTTTTCTTAATATGAAACTACTATACTGAAACTCTCTATATGAAACTACTATGTTGAAACATCTCCATGCCAATAGTTGTCATGTGCGAAGTCAGAGCCAGCTGTGCCAGTGCTTCGAGATTGCGTAAATTAGCGTTAAGGAACATGTTTGGGGCCCCGTACCGGAGGCCCTGTGGGCCTTCAAAAATTTTGAACATTGGATTCACTTTATATGAAGATATATAATTACACTGTTCAAAAATTTGAATGGACCCTAGTAGCAATGGGTGATTGACATTTCCTTGGGCGATGACCGGTTTAATTGGCTTTTGTTTTATTTGTTTTATTTTGACACAGATTCCATTAATATAAGACGAAATAAATATAACTTATTAAATGGTATTTGTTTATAACAATGTCTTAAAAGTAACTGTGCTGCTAACACTTGTGTTAGGGTTAAAAATCAGCTGTTTATGTATCGGCTATCGTAATTAATTGTTTGACTGAAAAAAAAAAAAGTCTTAACAAGCTTTAATAGTAATTAAATATTCTATATACATTTGCATACAAGCGCCGCCAGCTGTCAAATCAATTTTCTTGTTAGATTCGAAAAATAATCATGTAAACGAAATCCCCTTAAAACTGCAATTTATATACTGAAACCCAAATATTGAATACATTTTGCTGGTAAGATTAAAAATAATGCTAATGTTTTTTCTATTGAATTTAAACTAACATATGAAATGCATCCACAATATTGGGTATATATTGGAAATGTTTCTGAAGTAGTTCCATTACTGATTTGAAGTTTTCACTAGTAACTCAGTATTGTGAAAACATAAACCCGTGTGTTTGCATAATAGCAAGTTACTATTTAGCCCAAATATCTTTACAATGTATCCACAATTTTAAGTAAAAATTGGAAATATTTATAGTGTATTCTAAGTATTGACAAGTAATTATTTAAAAATATTTTTATACCATTTTTTTCTAATGCTAATATGCTTAATCATTCATATTATTATTACATTTGAAATAAAAACTGATATTGGTAAAAATTAGCAACATTTATCCATTATATTGTCCATGTTAATGAATTTAAATATATTTAAAATCTATCCACAGAGTATTGTGTGTATATTGTAAATTTCCCTCATATTGTACAAATAAATATTTTTAATTTGTCAGCATCTTAATATCACAGTAATGCTGGTGAATTAAGCCTGTATTCAATTATTTCAAAATTTAAAATCTGAGAAATAATTTTAGGTGCATTTATGTACAAATTTCTGAAAAAAATATTTTTGTAATTAAGTGAAATACTACTGAAAATCCTGTGATGATCAGACCCTAATTATCACAGGGGCAAGCACGGCACATAGGGGTCCTTTAATTTTTTCAGAATATGAATTTAGTTATTAAATTTTCATTCTAAGATTTATTAAATACGTGCGTTTTTCCAAAAGTTGGATGTCTGTGTGGCAAAATAGATCCGAAATGGATGAGCCGATTTTAATGTGGTTTGTTTTATTTTAAAGATGGTACAGTAGAAGACCCAAAATCCGCACAGCTTGGTTCCAGACCTTGTGCTTATTTTAGAATTTTGCGGATTTTGGGTCATAATAGGAAATTTATTCTGTACAGGGACGTAGCCAGAAATTTTTCATGGGGGGGGGGGGTTACGACTACTGCAACTCACATATATGTATACATGTGTGTGATAAGGGAGTGAAGAATATACATTTTGTATGGCAAAAATTCCTCATGGGGGGGTTGTGGCTCCCCTAACCCCCCCCCCTTGGCTACGCCCTGATTTCCACCCCACTCAGAAAATAATAGAAAAAAATACAATAAAGATCAAGGGAAATAAATCATGTTACTTATAATGAGAATCATGATAAAAATACAGAGGATTAATACAATATACAAAATTATGAGATTATAGTACAACTTATTTAAACATGTATATTCAATAGTAGTTTAGGATTTGTAGATGTTCTAATTATAGTTTTTTTTTTTTTTTCATTATTTTCTGTTCCGTAACACAGCTTTGCTGCTCAACAAATCTGAGATATTTCTTTCTCACTGCCTAACCTTCATTAAATGTTAATTTATCAATATTTTTATCATCCTCACTTGTTACTGTGTTATGTGACCATAATTCAGAGTGGCTTAGGTCCGTAACTAAATCTCAAAAAATTCAAGCTGAACTTTAAATTTATCCACAAATATGTAATTTTCTCCATTTCTTATGTTTACTTATTTCGAGGGTGGCTGAAGCCCCATCAGTCACCCTCTGTCCAAGGACGTACCCGGGGAGGGGGGGCTGGAACCCCTTCGAAATTTCAGTTTTTATGAACAAAGCAGTAATCCTTTTGGTAAAAGCATACAAGCCGGTGCGCACCCCATGTAAACACAGCAACAGTCGCTGGAGCTTGGTGGTTGCCAAGCCCCAGCGACTGTCGCCAACCATTTTGCACGATCAGCAAAGTCAAAGTATTTTAACACATTAAAATTGCACATATATTCCACTAAGAAAAACATTAAAGCAAAATACACCGTCCATATTTAAGCTAAAAAACGTCAGCAAATTCAGTAACAGGCAATTTAAAATGAGCAAACAGTCAACCGTTTTTTAACTAAAAAAACTACAGTGGATCAAGCTACCTAGTTGTACAGCTAATGCAACCTGGGCGAACACTGGCCCAGTTTCAACTAAAAAAACATCAGTGGATTAAACAACCTAGTTGTACAGTAGGCCGGAGCGAGAAAAAAAAAAAATTCGATTTTGTTTTTGCCCTAGTGCTAAAAAGTTGTGTACTGGTGGGTAGGTCACATGTGCAAAATTTTAAGGTAAACAAAAAATATCTTCCGGTTCCAAAATGACCATGTTTTTTAACAGATTTTTATTATAAATGGTTTTCTTCTATTGTTTTGTACGCAGCTCGTCTTTTTGTTTATAAATAAAACTCAGAATGAAAAACAAAAGAAATTTGCCTCAGAGAGATTGTAGTTAGTGTAATGCGTGCGCAAATGTTGATGTTCTGCTGTTTTCACTGTCCAGTCACAATCAAGGTCTCCTTCATTTAGAAGGGGAATTCCATTTCGTATTTTCATTCAAGAGTGTTTCTCTTTGCTTTTGTTCTCGAGCTAGTGATTATTTTATAATCGTGCATTCTAAATTAGTTAAAACTAGTTAAATATTAATAAAACTGTATGATTTAGCAATCATTTGAAAGAAAACAATAATGCAGAATAGAAGCAGTGTATTTTGTCCAGTGTTTGGCGCTCCAACAGAGGTAAGTTGTCATATTTTTCCAACATATAGGGATGTAATGAAATATTATCTGTTGGTGCGAATTGATTTTTAATAAAAGTTGAAGAAAGCCAATCCAGGTACTTCAGAAATCGCAGATAAATTTGCAGAGAGAATTGAAAAAATTTGGAGCACAGCATCTCTGCCATTTATTTCACGCCAGCGTATAGTACAGATGATACGATCATACAAAGAAAAATACAAGAGCATAAAGAAATATTTTGGTGTGAAAAAGCTGACAACCTCAACTTTAGAAACGAAGCTTATAGCCTTCCAGAAAGACTCTGAGAAGCTGTTCGACATTTCTTCCTGTAAATGTGTTTCATTTGATAAATGTTCTTGCCCAAATTCTAAAAGAGTTCCTGAAATTGAAAAATCTTGTCTTATAAACCAAAGAACACTTCGGCAAATGTGCACAGGTGCAGTTAATTTAAAAGAAACTTTAAAATTGAGAAAGCGAGCCGATAGAAAGCAGAAAGAGACAGAACGAATGATTCTTAAAAGAAACGTTTCTTCATCTTCTACTCAGTCTAGGATCGCTACTCCTGATCAAGATTCTGATGAAGATTATCTCAATTCTGATGATAATGACATGGATTATTTCAAGCCTTCCTCACATACAGCCAGTTTGATACAATCTGAAAGGAAAAAAACGCCACTATCAACCGATATGCAGCAGTAGCTATAGCTTGTGATAGAACTGGAGTTTCAGATGGGGCTGGAGCTATTATTACAAGTGATGTTTTAAAAGATTTGGGAATGATTACTGAAAATGACACGTCAAATGTAGTTGATCGACAAAAATAAGTAGAGAAAGGAAAAGAATTCGGACAGGTTATCAACAGGAAAATGAAAGAGATATGGAAACACTAAAGGGACTTAATTTGACAGACGGAAGAACCAAACTCTAATTCAAGAAAACATAAGAGGAAAAATGTATGAGAAAACAGTGCTGGAAGAGCACATTACACTGATTAAGAACCGGGAAGCAAATACCTTGGACACACAGCATCAACGTCCTCGTCGGATTTAAACATTTTTCAAATGATCTTGCAGTTCTTGGAGAGTAAGAGTATTGATATTCATCAGTTAGTAGCTATAGGGTGCAACGGAACAGCTGTTAATACTGGTTACAAAAAAGGCATAATTCACCGTTTTGAGGAAGCTATTGGAAAACCCGTACACTGGTTTATCTGCCAGTTACATGGCATTGATTTGCCACTCCGTCATTTAATGCAGCATTTAGATGGTGGAACGAGTGGTCCTAATGCATTTTCTGGTCCAATTGGGAAAGCTCTGGCAAGTTGTGAAAACCGCCCAGTTGTAAGATTTGTAGCCATTTCGAGTGAATTTCAAGAAAATAGATATAAAGGATAGCACAGACCAGCAATATCTATGGAATATCTGTCAAGCTGTCTTAAATAGAAGCTGCACATCAAGTTTGTCACAAAAGCATCCTGGAAATTATCTCATGCACGCTGGTTAACAACTGCAAATCGCATTAGTACATTAGCTGTTCAAAGACTTCAAACTCTGGCAGAATTCTTTATGAAAGTTTACGCCCCTACATGGTTTACGATCAAACTAAACCCATTTTGCACCGATGGTCCCAGAAACTTGTCGTCGATCTTATTATCCAAAGAAATGGCTATTTCGGCCATCCAGAAGCGATAATACTGTCGATGATCACAAACAATAGAAAGCCCATTCGAGAACTTGGCCTATGTAGGATTTTACGGGCGAGAAGAGAAAAAACGGAAGGAATCCGACACTGGAATTGGCAGAAATGTTTGTTGATGGAACCCCAATAACAACACATTTAACAGAAGATGATTTGAAAGTTGCGATTTTGAGTGGAGTGTCTGTAGATAATCACCTGGAAAGTCAGAAATTTCCATGCCCCACCCAAAATGCTGAACGTTTTGTAACTGAACTCGTAACTGAAGTTTCTGTGGTTGTGTGTGGAGAAGATACGGAGACGGGTTAGTTAGAACGCGATTTGAGTCCAGAAAAGATATGCCCTCACTTGAAACCAAATGTAAGTATCGCGTAAAACCGAAATAACTGCAAGACAATATACTTAAATGCCCATGTGGTTGGGTGGGCGCGGGTGGAACTCGCAATACAGCCACCTCCTCCTTGTGAGTTCTAGGTTTTTTCGAATTTTAAATCAGAAAAAAGCGAAGACCTGCATAGAAAAAAAGAAGAAGAAAATTAATATTTTTTACAATTTGATTAAAATCTGCCAAACTTCACAGGCATTTTGAAACCGGAAGATATTTTTTGTTTTCCTTATAATTTTACACACGGCCTACCCACCAGTACACAACTTTTCAGCACTAGGGCAGAAAATAACACATTTCATTCCCTTCCATCCATAACATGAAACAATTTCAAATTCCCAAACTGACGATCTATACGTTTTTTTTGTTTTTTTTTTATGGTTGCCAGCCTAAAAAACCATCGGCAGGGTACTTCACTCCCGCTGAGCATCGCCCAGGATGGTGCCAGAACCAACGCCAAATCAAACATGTAAACAACACCACATACGGAATATAGTCATCCTTTTTGTGAAAATTTTTGTCTTTTTTTTCATTTGGACCCTCCCAGAAATTTTTTCTAGGTACGTCTCTGCCCCTGCTCTCTTCTTCTAGATCTGCTACTGAATAATTTGCTTTTTTGATAATACTTAAATGTAAACTTTAATGAAGGTTCTTACATTCATATAAATTGATTGATTGAGGAAATTAAATGCTTTTTATGTACTGATGCTCATTTCCTTGAAATCTAGGAGACTGTTAATAACAGCAGTACATTGGGAACCATTGTTGAAGATGGATACTCTACTTTAGACGTATTAATGTGTGTAAGTATTTATTTTTTATTACTTCCTTGTATGGAGTATATGGAAGTAATGTGATCGGAAAAAATTTTGGGAGCCAAATTTCGACGAAAAAACTGATTTGCAGTACCTCTAAATTTACTTTTAAGAATTTTTGCGATGCATCGCATCGTACGCTAGCATGCACGTTCATATAAATGCATATACAACTTATTTTGATCGACCGCAAGTCTATTTTGACATGTTTTTCATGCCGTTTCTACGTACGTATGTATGTAACTCGTATATCTCAAAAAGTATTTGTCGTACAATGTTAAAAACTTATATTTAGGATTGTTGTAACATCTAGTTGTGCATCTTACCTTTTGGTCCCCATCGACTCGATAGTTTATCTACAGCGCTGCCCAAAAGATTATAAATACATTTTGCTCTATGGGCAGAAATTCACTAACTCTCATATCTCAAAACTATTGGTCGTAGAATGTTGAAACTTTACATTTAGGATTGTTGTAACATTAATTTATGTTAGTGGTCATTCTAAGCTACATTTGACTTATGGAATCCCTGTTTAATTTGGAATTTTCTTGTAATATGTGTTTCACAGTGTCCAGTAAAAGTTAACCACACTGTCTTTCTCTATTACTCTTTTAAATTCCTTCTCTGAAAGCATGGCACAATGAGTGAATATCCCCTAAAATATAAATTATTGTTAATTTCACAGAGTATTTTGTATGTTAATCATGGGTGCCCATAGAAATTTTTCTAAGGGGAGAGGGGCAAACATAAGGAAAAAAAAATTAGAAGGGGACAAATTTTGAATTTGTAACAACTTTAGTTCCAATTTTGCTTTCTGGTGCAATTTGATTTACATCATAAGACAATAGGCTAAATCTAAAAAAAAGGGGGGGGGACAAGTTCCCTACCTTGCACAGCCCCCCCCCTTATGGGTACCCACAGTATTAATGTTATATTCTTCAAGTATTTAATCTTATTCTGTGGTTTTCTGAACTTGCAGGTGGCAGAACAGATTTCAACAGATTTCATTATTGACATTGTTGAGCAAGCCCACTAGAAGTTGGGTCTTCTACTGGGCATGATTAAAGGTAAATAAAATTATGATATTGGTAAAATTTACTTTTAACCGGGATATAAATAAAAAATAATTTTGATCCTTTTTTCTATTGAATTTCAATGAAATGTATCTGCAATGTATGTATTGGCTATATAATAGTAGTTCCACTACCAATAAACTTTTAAATAGTACCTCACAGGATTGTAAAACATTGAAGGCACAAACCGGTATTTTTACATAGCAGCAAGTTAATATTTAACCCAAATGTATTTAAAATGTATCCACAATATTAGGTAAACATTTGTAATATTTCTACTGTATTCCTAATATTGACAAGTAATTATTTTTAGACATTTTTCTAGTATTTTTATTATTTCATGTTCATATACTTAATTATTCAATATTATCATTAAATAGGAAATAAATACTAATGTAAAATGTAACAAATTAATATTTACCCATTATATTGTCAATGCCAATGAATTTAAATTAAATATATTTAATATGTATCCACAATATCTCGTGTATGCTTCAAATTTTCCTCATATTTCACAAGTAAATATTTTTAATGTGTTAGCATCTTAATATATTATTACTGGCGAATTATCTCTCTTTATCTAATATACATTATTTTTGCATTTAAAATCTGAAAAATAATATTTGTATATAAATGCATTTATATACAAATTTCTGAAAAATATATTTTAACAAATAAGTCAAATAGTATTACTGAAAAATTTAATGTAATATGATTGTTCCCTTATTATCATGGGCAAGCGGGGTACATGCCCTAGTCTCCAAATTTAAGGACTCTTAAATTATTGCAGAATGTGAATTTTGAGTATTAAATTTTCCAAGATAGTAAATGCTTGTTTCTTTTCAAAAGTTTGACTCTTAGTGGCAAAATAGATCACAAACAGATGTGCCTAGTTTTTATAGGGTTTGTTTATTTTAAAGATTGCTTAATCACATGTTTCTTAACTATATTTGATAATATTCACTTCGTCTATCCCCTTTACATAAAGCTTGCTGTATACTTGTTCAATCTCAGACAATTCAAATAATTGTTGCTATTCAATTAATTTTAGCAGCAGAGTAATCAGTTACTGGTAAACAGATTTACCACTTTCAGTAATATTATGGAAAAGTCAGAATTTTAGTTGTACTTTTTTGAGACTTCATTTTTAATAAAGCTTGTTTCACTTATTGCAAAGAAAATGTTCATTAGCATTCACATTTATCTGTCATATTTCATGTTAAATTCATTTAATCATGACATAGATTTGTACTAGAACACTGTTTGAAAATACAGAAAGACAATTATCAGAGTCTGTGGAGAAAGAAAATGTAAGGGGCCCCCATTTAGACCCATACTTCTGACCCAAGCCCAGTAGTTCGGGAACCAGCTGACATTTTAGGCTCATCATCGCAAAAAGTCTGAGATTTTTTACACGGGTTCATTTTATATTGTAAGCAGTGATCGATCTAGGATTTTTCAGAAGAGTAAAAATACGCCTCCACATTTTTAGAGGGAGTATTTTCTTTTTCAAAGGAGTAATTAAAACAACGAACAATTATGCTAAATTTTCAAATACATAATGAAATTGCATTTGGAACATAAATAATAACTGATTACACAAGGTACACAAGTCAAATTATCAAAAACTAGTACAATCACTGAATTTTTGAAATTTGAAAACATTAAATCATAATTATTTATCACAATATATCTAATTTTGTATTTAAAAGCAATACATATAAACACGCATTCCGAAAATCTTAAGGCGTATTCTGAATTTATAAGGCGTGAAATACGCATCTAGAGGCGTGTCAAATGGGGATGTACGGTGGAAGGTGGTGATCGTAAGGAGACGATGAATTATTTTGTAAAGATCATAACTGGTACGACTTTGTAGTGAGAGCGACATAGTTTTAAGAAGACGATCGTATAGTGGGTCACATTTTAAATTCACACTCCCAACGATGTCGAAAGGAGAATTATTCCCCTTAGGTAGGACGTGCTTTCTATCACACGGAACAGGATGGCATACACAATATCGTAGGGGTGAACATGCTTTTCTTCCCCACTGAACGAAATCACACATGAACTAGAAATTCCTCATCAGAGCGACGAGGAAGGACAAACTCCAAAACCAAGAATGAAATTCGCTTTTGACGGCGCATGTCGTTTTACTTCTTCTGAAACATGATCACACAAACACTTTGAACACTGGGCTAACACGTTTTACTTCAAGAGAAAAACACATTTTGAAGACCACATTCCCTTTAAATAAGAAGTCTCACTCAACACTTTTAAACTTGAAACATATTACTTTATTTTCACACTGGAATAGTCACTAATTTCCAAAACGCAGGATTATACATTTAAAATTCTACAATACATTGCATTCAAAAGTAAACTTGGGGATGGGTGTTGACAAAAACATCACGGCGTTCATATTAAAGCGGCCTGGTACCTCGGTGGGTGAACGCCTCCGTCACCATAAAGTGATCGGCATAGATGCGAATCCGTGCAACGCGTCGTGGTGGGCAAAGCCTCCTCACATGAAGTGAGTGGCTTGCCCCACCAAAAATTACTCTCCAACTGCTAAAGAAAAAAAACCGTTAAAACATGTGTCTATGGAAAGAGCCCGAACTTTCTGGAACAATTTTAGCAGGTGTTTTTCGAGCAATATGCTTCTTGTGCAGCAGAGAAAAACCGCAAACACATCTGCTTCATCTGGAGCAAAGATATATGCGAGGAAGGGATGTTATGATTATTCTTTTAGCCGGCGTCAACTGTTATTTTATTTCAAAGCAGCTGATAAGAGGGAAATGATTTAGAAGTACGTTAATGCGCTGTAATTGAGAAGGTCAAGAGGAAAAATGAAAGCTTTAAAAGATAGTTATTATTAAAAACTTTTAAATTAGATTTAGAATAGATTATTAGTTTAAATTTAGACAATATTAATTAGGATTTGTATTAATAATTTTTTATTAAAAAATATGCACGTTGTGTCAACGTGACAAGGCGTTATCGCGATCACTGATTGTAAGTAAAGAAAGTAAATGTCAGCTGACAGAGTAGCAGTGGGTGTAGCCACCCAGGCCAATCCTCAGCTGGTGATTGAAAGTTACAGCGTCTTGCTAGATGTAGAGGCGCCTGATGTATTTCACTTGCATCAGCTGATCACTTTTACACTGCGAAAAATTCAGCGGGAACGTCTTTCAGGTAACTCGTGTTCAACAGCTGACCAAAAAATAAATTACACATAACTTGAGGTACGAAATAAATGCAAATTTAAGGGAAATTTTCTTGAATGTTTATATATAGGGGAAGGTGGCCCAAAATGATTCCCTTAAGGTGAAAACTTGCAGAAAATAACATAAATGTTAAATGAAACTTTGAACCTTTGCCACTATATTTTACATTATATTTTGCATAATAAACATACTTTAATAATATTTAAGCCCAAATTGAGTAACGAAAAAAAAAATAGAATTTTGAAGAGTCCAAAGGATCATTTCACCCACAGACGTAATATGGTCCTTCATTTGAAAATAATTGCAAATTGTTTTTTATCGGCAGAATAAAAGATGTAAAAGTAATTATGACTATACATAATGAAATAAAATAAGTTTTACAATCATATAGTATGCATAATTTATTTAATGAAGATTTTAAAATAGAAAAGTGTCACAAGCAATAAATGCAGAAATGAATTAAATAATTTAATGGGGAGTCATGCATTTTGAGAACGTTTGAAGGGAACCAAGAAAGCTGAACTTAATAAAATAGTTCTTTATAGAAGTTACCTGAAAGAAGTTGTCCGCTGAATTTTCCGCGGTATAAAAGTGATCAGTTGATGGAAGTAAAATACATTGGGGTCTGTGCATGTAGCAATATGCATGTAGCAATTGCCAGCTGACCACTTTTTCACTTGATCCTGGTAAATTTTATTTCTTATAGTGATTTTTACCAATATTGTTTTGAATGTGACCTTTAGAAAAACATAACTAAAACCTTTATCAAAAACAAAAAATATATATTTATATATGAGTTCAACAAAGGTCACAGTTAGCAGGCACCACTGACCGACAACATAGTTGCTAAATTTAGAGAATGGCCAAAAATAACTGTTGTGAAAATTAAAATATTTATTTTAAAAATTGCACCTGCTGGAAACCCCAAGCATCTCGACAGTATGTGCAGGCATGTTGTCACTTAAGCTTCTTCTTGACTAATATCAGCATATAAACTGAACTAAAATTTTCAAAGGCTTATTTTCTCACAATTGGCTAGCCATTGTACTTTTTCTTGTGTTCAATGCTTAAAATAAATGACTGTATCCTGAAGCAAATTTCCCTCATTGTATGCTCACCTGTAAGCTTCATTCATTGCTCATGAGTTACTGTAGTTTCCGTATATCACTGATTTAATTACATAATTTTTAAACATAAATGATACTGATAAAAGTTTACAACTTGTGAAGTCATGAGATAAGTCATTTTTGGTATGTGTAGGTACTGATTGGGACAGTAATGATTTATAAAATTATTGATTATAAATTCATCATTTAATCACTCTTAGTAGGCCAACCGAGTTGTATGGTGGATAAAGCACCGTACTCCGGTTTTGGGTTCAACTCCCAGCGGCCGGGGTTTGATCCCCAACTGGACATGGCTGTCATTGTGTCCGCCCCTACATAGGGGGTAACGCTGGCTTCCACTACGTGCGCCCATAATAAAATGGCCACACCTTTGGGCAGTTGTATAGGACAATGCCTAATTGGCAAGTTCCTGCTCCTTTAAAAAAAAAAAAAGAAAAAACTCTTAGTAGTAGTCTTATTCAGATTTTTAATTTTGTCTTGTTTAATTTTATTTATTTACAGGTGCTGCTCGAAACTTCAATAAAGCCCTGATGGATGTCCAAGTTACTAGTTAATTAAAAAATGGTTGAGGGCATGCGATCGGGAAGGAAGACGTCTGGAACGGGCTTTGAAGCAGAAGCAAATTTTGTATCAATAAATAAACTTTAATAAATTTTCTTTTAAAACTATCTCTCTTTCTCTATTTCTGAAGTGAACTATCAGTGACAAAGCTGATTAGAAACTAGTTTTTATTAGCTAAACATTTTTAACCCTTATAGCTACAAGTATGCCTCTCAGGCCTAATTTTAGGCTAAAATAAATCTAACTAGTTTGTTATTTGTAGTTTTATGGGTTATTGTATATTTGCATATTTTAGCTTTGACATCTGAAATATCCTCCTTTTAAAAATGAGAATTTCCTGTTACTAACTGGCCTGGCACGTAACATTGGGGAAGCAAAATGTTTCCTACTGTAGACAACGCTATTTTCAAATAGGCTATATTTGAATTTTAGGGGATGGGACAATTTCTCACTTTGCCCTTAAGTTACACCATAGCTGAAATATTAATCTTCTAAAAATACATGCTTATTTTGCAATCTTAGGCATGCTATCTTTTGATTACTGCAAAAGATGAGTGCAGTATTAAAAAAATAACATAAAATAGCAGGGTGCGTATGCCTCCTGGATTTTCATTTTAAAAATTAAGGGCCCCTAAAAATTCCCGACTTTTATGGGAGACTCCTGAAATTTAGTAACTAATCCTGAAAATATTGTGTATTTAAGTTTTTGATCTGATATTTAAAGTTTCAAAATGTTCTACCGCAGTTATGATCTACCGAAAACAATCTGCAATTATTATTATCTGTTAAAAAATTTGACAATTTTTTTCAAAAATTATATAAATTTTTATTTCAGCTAAATTTTAAATTTTAAAGTTTTAATAAATGATTTTTAAATACAATCATTTTGTTTTGTATTGTTTGTGTAAATGTATATGGTTTCTAATAACGATTCATACATGTGGTTTTTTTTTTAATATGAAAACTGTAATTTTCATTCTTTGAGGTTTGCAACTAAAGTAATACATTACTTTTAAAATTAAGTATATTTTAATTCATCTACCGACCAACATTTTTCGTTTAATTTTTTTAAAAGGAATTTAAATTACTTTTAATATTTTTGTAATAAATACTTATTAATTTAAGAAAATTAGGAATGTATTATGCATGAGGTTGGCCTAGTCAAATTTTTAAAAAAGACCCAATTATGGTAACACATTATAGTATTATGCACATATTTTTATTAAATGTTGGATAACATCTTTGTGAACTATGGGTTTTTAATTATAACAGGTCAAAACACTTTTTTAAGTGAAAATTACATTAACTTCAAGAAACAATAAAATTTTCATGCACTTAGAAACTTTCGACTGCTCCTGGAAAAATTATATTTGATCCTGGAAAACTCCTGGAATTTACATCACAAGAAAGAGTATAAACCCCGAAGAGTATGTAAGTTGCATTGCAATTTGAATAATTTTAGAAAACTTATGGTTGTTTCTCAAAGAGAGTTAACTTTCATTCCAAACAAATGTTGCAGGGTTACCACTGGTCAGGGAATTTCATGTTGGCAAAAAAAGTCAGAAAAAATTGCAAATTTTGGCCCCAAACCTGGAAAATCAAATAATTTGAACTGGAAAATCAGTGTTTGTAAATAAACAATGTTTAACCTTACTTTGGAAAGCTAAAAATGTTATATGCAAAGTTGACATCATAAACATAAAAAATAGTCTGAATTTTTATAACATGATAATCTGGAAAAGTTGGAATTTTTTTTCAGAAATTGAGTGTCAACCCTGTGTTGAGAAAACTTGTTATTGGCGAAAGAATATTTTATGCAGCAAATTTTAGCGAAAACTTAAAATTTTTTACTTTAACCTACACAATTTATTTTTTAGTTTGAAAAGGTTGTTTTTTCATACATTATTTGGCATATTATAAAAACCACTATTTTAAAACATTGAGGTTATACAACTGCTTAGTAATTAAATCACCACCTAATATTTCTTTGTCATGAAAGAGGAACACATTGTTTTTTACATTTTTTGAAAATGAACCTTCAGTTTCTGAGGAAATTAATAAAAAAATTTAAAGAATGCTGGTACTGAAAGAATTACAAATATATCTTATTGCAGGCAATACACACTTTTGAATGTGCTATTTCATCATTATCTACAACACTGTTCATTGATATGTAAAATAGGGAAAATTGAAACAAATTTATCTAATGAAACCTATTTCATATATAAATGGTTAAGTAAAGATTGGTTTCTCTTGTAAATAGAAAATGACATTACCAAGATATAAATATTTTATTACAATTCTGTAAATTATCTTAGTTTTGCTAACTAACAATTAAGCTTTTATCAAACTAAAAGCATTGAAGAAATTCACAAAACTAACCTTAATAAAGTCCTTGTATCAGTGTTTCAGGCAAAACAATATTTAAGGATAATTAATTGGCTGAAGCACTGATCTTTTAAAACTTTTAGGGGACTAATCTTTTAAAAATCTATATCAGTTCAATAAAAATAAATTGGCAACTGATACGTCCGAGGCGCTTCGCCCATCGTGACATAAAATTAAGAGAATGGGCCAGTCCCTTTAAACCCATCTAGACGCGATGAAAACATAATGGCAAGTAATACCATACACAGCCTTTGGCCCATTACAACACCTAAAGTGAATGAGCCAATCCCTCTGAATCCATCGCGGCGCAGCGAAAACTCATTGGGTAGTGATACCTTGGCCGGCGGCAAGTCCAAGATGACATAAAGTGGATGTATCCATGCACTTTTACCATGCCCGGCCCGATGCGTATTCACTGGCGATTCGCTACGCGGCCAGTCTCTGGCTACTTGGGCAGCTACTAGGGGAGTTTAATAAAATTTGAATAAATTTGAGTGGCGAATGAGACGGTTACGACAATGTTTACGAATCATTTTGAGTGTTCCTGTAAATTATGCCACATGCATGAATTTTAGCCTATGTTACTCAGGAATAGTGTAGCTTTCAGTGAAAAGATCTTCAGAATCGGTTCAGTAGTTTCAGAGATGTCCATGTAGCGTCATGTGCTAGAATTCTTTTGAGTGTGCCTGTAAAAGAACTAGTTATGGTGCATGCTGAAAGGTAGCTTATAATACTCAGGAATAGTGTAGTTTTCTATTAGTAAAAAAAATTTCGAATGGGTTCAGTAGTTGCAGAGATCCGCTTTCAGCGTAACGTAATTCTTATGAGTGCCCCTATAAAAGAACTATTCCTGATATATGGAAGATATGTTTGTGATATATGCAGAATAGGTTAATTTTCAATACTGCTACAGTCGATTAAACTTCTAGAAGTAACTCCGAAATTCCCCCATGCGTTCCAGTAGAATGTTCCAAATAGGGAGGTACTTTTTGGGATTTTTCTTGGAAACAGTTGTACCTTCAAAAAATGTTTTTTCATAATATCTATGTACTATGTTGATACTACATCTCCATGCCAATAGTTCTCCTGCGCGAAGTCGGCTTCAGCTGTAGCAATGCTTCGAAATTGCGTAAATTAGCGTTAAGGACCATGTTTGGAGCCCCGTACTGGGGGGCCCTGGGGGCCTTAAAAAATTGTCAACATTGGATTCACTTTATATGAAGATATACAACTGCACTGTGCAATTTTTTTTTCCGTATCACGTCAGAGCCAAGATTTAAAGCATTTTTAAAACAGTATTTTTTTTTATGAAATTGGGGGTAATTTGGAGGGCTCTGACATTTTTCGAATGAATTTTCAATTTGAAATGTTAATATACAAGGAATATACCTTGTATATAAACATTTCAAATTGAAAATTCATTCTAAAATTTTTTTCATTATAGGATAAGAAATTTTTTCATTATAGGATAAAATGAAAAAATTCTCTGAAGCACCTCTGAGCCAGTCGCAGTCGAGACAATAAAATCGCAAAAATGGCCCTAAGTTAATTCTACGTCACTCGTCTGGGGTACTTTGACCCCCCCCCCATAACTCCAAAACTAAAAGAGGTAAATTAAAAATATTTCAGATTTGTTCTTTCCTTGAGTAAGGCAACACAAGAAAAAAAAATTATGAAACTCTGAGATGGTGATGGGAACTTTTTACTATTGACCAGCCCGATTTGTTCTTGCAACGGCTCTTAATTAGAAATAAATAGTCCAATAAAAGTAGTAGACTTCATTTGCATGAATTATTAATTAAATTTTGCAAATAATCCGGCTTTATTTCAGTAATTGTACTTTATCAGATTAAGTTGGGTAGAGCGGGGTACAGTGGGCCATTGAATATATATTTGATTCAGTGAATAGTTTTCAGTTGAGATAATTATTTAAAGTAGGTATCAAACAACTTAATTCTGTGGAAAAGGTCAAGCATATCACTTTCTTTGTAGCACGAAGAAAGCGCCCTTTTGTTTTCTGATTATCTGTATGTAATTTGATGAAAGTAAGACTTTATGTTATTACACTTGAAATTTGTCAAATATATATGAGTAATGTGCTATGTTTATATAGTATAAATTACCTTCTTTTTTATTATGTTGTATTTAAATGAAAATTTTAACGTTTTGTAATTTTGAGATAAAAAATAATACATTGGTTCATATGGGAAACACTGGGTCACCTGAAATGGGGTACAGAGGGTCAGTGACCCATTGTGTCTCCGTTTATATATTTAGTCTTTCTGTAAATTTCTTAGGTTTTAATGTTTGAATGATCTAAATGTATCTAAAGATTTCTTCTACATCAGCCACAGAATCCTGAGTTTCTCAAGAAAATAATAAATAGCAAAATGTGACACCAGAGATGGTACAAGCGTATTCGTAACTTTGATGGAAAGAGAAAACAACTGAGAAGGAACCTAAAAAAATCAGAAATTCTTAGAAATACACCCATGAAAATCACAATTAAAAATGAGATGAATAAAAAAAGAGTGGAAGACCTAATGATATGAAGCAGGAGAGAAGACAAAAAATCTCAAGAAATTACAATTTTTTCTTGCAATAGCTCAACTGAAGAAGAGGAATAATGAAAAGAATCTTCTAAGAAGAATCTCACTTTGAGAATTTGGAATTTGAAGTTGTAGAAGATTTTCATTTTGACGTTGGAGATTTCGTATTATTGACTGTCTACGCAAGAAAAAATACAATATGTTACTGAAATTGTAGGTGGAAATGAAAATGAATTTGAAGTACACTACATGAAAGAAATTCAGACAGGTTATGCACTTATCTTTCATGAGGCAGACATTTATACAGCAGACAGTAAAGATATTGTGAGAAAGTTTCCAAAACCAAATGTATTGCAAGGAACTGAGAGAACAGTGACAAAGTTGATTTTGCTGTAGATTTTCAGTTATGTAATAGCCAATAGCTATTGTAAAATAAAGTTTTTGACTTAATGTCTTAAAAATAAGTATAAAACTATAATTTTGTAAACTTAATAGGTCTCAAAGTGATATTATCTAACTAAAAACTTTTTCTTTAATTTTATCAACAAATTTAGTGTGTGTATATTTTAGAACCATAAAATTAACATTTATCTTATAAACCTGGAGCTGCTTTAATATCTAACTTAATACTAAATATATTGACAGGGAATAAAAAAGTTTAAATTACTCACTATTGAGCAAAAGAATTTTTTTTTATTGTGTTTTACGTTAACTTAACCACTGTACCCCATTTGTTGACCCAATGTACTTCATTACGGTGTACAGTGGGTCAGCAAAAAGTATTTACGAAAAATGGTTTTAGAAATGAACTATAATTAATTAGGATAGGAAAAACATGATGCATTAGTTTAATATTCTGTTTTAATATATATTTTTGGAATTATATTTAAAAATCTAAAAACTGACCCACTGTAAACATACTAAAGGTAAATCATATCGACATCTACTGTGGCTTAGTAGATTAACATTATCATACTTGCAGGAAGTTTTCACTTCTATTTCAAGAAGCGAAAATTCCATGCAAATATATAGTAATCTTTATCTAATATGTAGCAATAGATGTCCATAAGCTTTTGAAATATTTCTAGTATGTTTTCAGGCATTATATTAGTCTGTATAGTGTACTTATCTGATAATGTCTCTAATTAGGAAAATTAATTATAATATTTGCAAAATGTAATTGATGGTTCATGCAAGCACCATCTACCACTTTAAATTTGTGCTTATTTAACTCTAGTACATAAAAATAGCTTTTATTCACTTAGCCAGATTAATGTTCTAATAACTATCAATTTTAAGTTTACCTATGTATTGTTAAAGAAAAAGGGAGTGTTTCAACTCCAGTTTCTTAGATTTCGCAGCTCAAAAAGTTACCACAAAGTTACTTTTTACAATGACAAGCAGTCGGAACTACTGGTACCTAATCATGTATCAAATATTCAACTGCAGTTTTTCGAAACTATTTCAGAGGTACCTCCTACTTCTTGGGCAATTTACTTCACTAGGGGTCCTCTAAAACCCATCAACATTTCATTAAAATCCAGAATGCAAACGTCCGAGATATTCTTTGTAATATAAAATATATATTTTATGTTTCATTCCTCTTTCGATCACTTTTTGTGTATCTTATATTCTGCAAAACACAATTTGCATCCAACAAGTATAATTTTTTATCATCGAAAAGTTTAGAAAATGCTTTAAGAACTTTGTTTCTGCATCAGACCTTCTTTATGATTTTATATAATCTCATGAAAAAGTTCCCAATTTTAGCAAATGGTTCATTTCTCAACATATTGATTATCTGGAATAGAGATTTCAGCCACTACACTTTTTTGGAGGAAAATAATGATGATTTGTTTTTCTTCTTTAACAAGAAAACATAAGGCAAGATTACATTTTTTTTCTTCCGTGGGTTCTTTCTGCCAGAGGTCTGGCCTGTTCATTTTTGTCTTCTTTCCCCTTGATTAGGGCACCGCTGAAACACGGCAGGCACGTAGGGTACGTCGCGAAATCATTAAAGAGGATATGACACATTCGGCATTCTATATAGTGGACGAGCAATCGGGAGCCTAATCCACTTGCATATCTTTGTGCTCCGTAATCGGCAAGTAATTTAGTGATCTGTATCATTGGATGCAGATTGTCACATACAGTGGTTGAAGATTTGCATATATATGTCGACTAATGTTTTCATTCACATTAATTCTGTGCATTAGTTGTTGTGAAAATAAGCATTTCTCAATAGTTAATTATGAAAACAATTTTTTTATTATTCTCGGTTCCGAATTTTTCTTTTTAATGCATTTTTCTATTTTCTACATACTCAAGCTCGATGGATTAATGGGATATTCATTTTATATTACGTAAATATATATAAATTATAAAAAATTAAAAAATTGCATTAGTTTTTATATTAATTATTAAATATTGCCTTCAAGTATTATACATAGGATTTGTATAAATTTTATTTTCATTAGAATCAGTATACTTGAAAACACACGAAATTGAGTTTTAGTTTCGTTTCGAGAAATAATTTAGAAAATATCAATTTAAATAATTGTAATTGATCCTCAGTGATCCAAATATATTAAATTCTGGCATTCTTATGTGGTCACATTGAGTGTTAATATCGTACCTAAATACAGTTGCAGAAAACTCTGCTATTACTGGGTTCGTCGTTCTAAAGTCCAGTTGGTGTAGAAAGTTCTAGTAAAGAATCCACTTGTCAGAATGGAACAGAACTTTATTGCTTCTAGAACTTCGTCGAACAATCAGGTTTACACACATGCACAATCAAACATAAATGTGCTTCTGATCTAAGCTTCAGTCCGCTTAGATCAGAAGCTTTCACAAATGCTGCATTTCTCACATAAAACAAAACACATCCACAGGTAAAAATTCAGTGGAAATATTCGATTGATAACACTAACAGTCCCTCAAAACTCAGAAATGAAGAATTTACACACAAAACTTATATTCAAATCTTCATAAACAAGCGCGAAAACACCGCTTCTATCAGGGAGCAAAGCGCCAAAACATCGGCATCCGTTCTCGAGGAGAGCTCACTCCACACTCTGAACTCTCGTGGCAGCGCTCGCTGGTATTTATAGAGGAGAAAGTAGCTACGAGGAGCTTCCGGAAAAGTCTATTTCTCGACGATTCAACATAAAGCGGGAATTTTTATTACATCATAGAACAGAAATGTTAGGTTATTGTGTGATTTTAATGCAGCAAAAGCATCTTTTCAAGCTCCATAGGTAAAATCACGCCAAATGACCGAAAAGTCAAATTTGGCGCCAAAAATAAGTCCCCAAAACGGAAGTTACTGAATGCCTAGGACCAATATTTCTCGAGATTTCTAGAACTGCCATAGAAAAACAATGGGGAAACCGAAACCTCCGTAGCTTCTAGTTGAGCGATTTTGATGCAACAAAAAGAAAAATTCAACTATTTGAAACGTAGAATACGAATGTTGAACTATTTTACGTCCAGGAAAAGCGGGTTCCCCGATAATTTGTAACAATGCCCCCTTCCCAAGGACTGCACGTCCCGGGCAGTACAATCCCCAGTTAGGAGGTCACACAGATATCTACAGAGTCTAACATTTAACATAATTTAAGCAAGTAATCAATAAACACAACAAGCAAATACGCTCTAATAAATAATGAACATAATTAATAATTACACACTAATAACTAATAAACACAATAAACAACTACACATTACTAAAAATCAATATATTACAAATATGTACACTAAATATTGCGTAAGTGCTGAGTAAAAGAGAGTTGAGGGAAAAGGAAGAGAAGAAAAAGACAAGAAAGATGAAAGAAAGGAGGAATTACGCCATAGTGGCCATGGTCTAATATTCAAATAACTAATTACAACGGCAGTAAATGGCTAGCCGATCGTAATGTACAACTTTTGGTTTCGAGTTAGGAGACTTAAGAATCCGTACGATGACGTCATTCACTCTGTTTAGGATTGTGTAAGGACCGCCCCGAGACGATTCTAGCTTGGGAGACAGGCCATTCCGTCGATTAGGATTCCATAGCCAAACTTTGTCACCTACGATGAACTCGTATCCCTTAGAGTTCCTGTCGTAGCGAGTCTTCATCTTCTCCGTGTTTAGGTTGATCGCTCCTGAACAAAGTGATGCACGTCTTCAAACCGTGTCTGAAGATTTTCCATGTACTCCTCTGGTGATGAAGGTGTATCTGGAAGGCGGCCAAACACTAGATCGGCGGGAAGACGAAGATCTCTTCCGAATAGCATCTGGGAAGGTGCGAAACCGGTAGTCTCATGGACGGCACTCCTATAGGCCAGCAGGAAGAGGGGGAGTTTCTTGTCCCAGTCCTCTTGAGTCCTAGAGACCAGGAGAGAGAGGTTGCTCAAAATTGTGCAATGAAACCTCTCCACCATGGTGTTTGATTGTGGGTGTAAAGGCGTACTCTGGGTTTTGCCGATTCCGAGAAAGTGACATAGTCCTTTAAAAACTGCAGAGGTAAAGTTCGTTCCTTGTTCGGAATGAAATTGCAGAGGATTTCCGTATCTGGAAGTAAATTCTTGCACCAGTACTTCTGCTACGGTTGTACCTTCTTGAACCAGTTTTCGACATCGCCTCGAGCCCTAGACCAGTAGAAGCGCTCACGAACTTTCTGAAAGGTCTTCATTATGCCAAAATGGCCCCCAGTTAAACCATTATGCAGCTCTTCTAGAACCTTCGGAATCCTCGAACGAGGGAGCAGTACTTCTGCTACGGTTGTACCTTCTTGATCGGGAATAGGATATGCTTCGGACTATTTAGAGAAATAGTCAATGACAACTAGAATGTATTGTTGCCATCCGACGTTCGCGGAAGAGGTCCCAGGATGTCAAGGGCAATTATTTCAAATGGCGCTCCTACATTATAACGATGTAGTTTTCCACGGCTACGTTTTTTCGGGCCTTTATGGGAGGCACAGGCGTCACAAGCTTGACACCAGTTTTCGACATCGCCTCGAGCCCTAGCCCAGTAGAAGCGCTCACGAACTTTCTGAAAGGTCTTCATTATGCCAAAATGGCCCCCAGTTAAACCATTATGCAGCTCTTCTAGAACCTTCGGAATCCTCGAACGAGGAAGCACTAACTGCCACCGAAGCGTCTTGCCGTCGTCCGACCCCCATTTACGATACAGGACTCCATTTCTCAGACTAAGCGAATCCCACAAAGCCCAGTATTGTTTCGTTGCCGGACTACATGACGATGGTTCTTGCCAACTGGGCTTAGCGCTGGATTTTTCGATTAACTCCACAATAGGTTTAATGTCGCTATCAGCCAACTGGTCCGCCCGAACATTTTCGTCAATCCAGAGATCTTGAGATGACTCTGATGACGTAACTTGACGGACAACGGGATTTTTTTCTGCCCTGAAGAAGTAGCGACAACTTTCTATGCAGGCCTTCTCGACAAAGCATCTGCTTTTCCATGAGATGATCCTTTCCGGTGACGTATTTCTATGTCATATTCTTATAACCTCTGTATCCACCTGGCTATCTGGCCCTCTGGATTCTTGAAATTTTGAAGCCAGGTTAAAGAGGCATGGTCCGTTTGGAGCATGAACTTTCGGCCGTACAGGTAATGATGGAAATGTTCTACGGCCTTGACGATAGACAGAACTTCCTTCCTTGTAACGCAATAGTTACGTTCTGCCTTTGAAAGGCACTTGCTCCAGTAAGAAATGACGTGTTCTTGGCCATCTATCTCCTGGGACAAAACTGATAATACACTCTCTTTACTTGCGTCTGTGCCAGGATAAAGGGCTTGTCATGGTGAGGATACAACAAGATCGGCGCAGTCCATTGGAATTTTTGTCCTGTCTCGGCCAATTTGTGAAGTGGTCTTGTATTCTTAGAAAAACCTTTCACGAATTTCCGATAGCAGGTACACAGGCCGAGAAAACTCCATAAGCCATGGATATTCTCAGGACGACTCCAGTTGTTGACTGCGGACGTCTTTTCGGGATCGGTCCGGACCCCGTGGGAGGATATTATGTGCCCGAGATAACGTACTTCCCGACGAAACAAGTTGCACTTCGATGGACTCAGCTTCAAGTTTGCCTCCTTCAATTTCTGCAGCACCATTCGGATATTCTCTAGATGTTCTTCGAAAGTCTTTCCGACGATGATGATATTGTCGAAATAAACGAGACATGCTTCGTAGGAAAGTCCTCTCAACACTGTCTCCATTAGACGCTCGAATGTAGCCGGTGCGTTGCAGAGTCCAAAAGGCATAACTTTGAATTGCCATAATCCTTGTCCAGTAACGGACGTACTCTTTTCACGGTCTTCGGGATGTATTTCTACTTGTCAGTAGCCACTCTTGAGATCCAGAGTGGACAACCTTTCATTTCCCGATAAAATTTCCAAAGTTTCGTCTATCCTGGGAAGAGGGTAATTGTCTTTCTTGGTGATGTCATTAAGACGACAATAGTTACGCAAAACCGGATGAAAACATCCTTCTGCAGGACCAAAACAATCGGCGAGGTCCAGGGACTAGTCGATGGCTCGATGACGTCATCGCGCTGCATCTCCTCTAAAAGTCTGCTCATCTCTTCTTGCTTAGCATACAGCAGCCGCCTAGGATGTTGCTTGATGAGAGAATGACTGCCTGTATCTATTCTATGCTTTGTTAACCTCGTACGACCAAATTCACCTGAAGTACGCGAGAAGAGGTCTTCAAATTCCGCTATTACTTTCTCCCCAGCGCTTCTCTATTCGGTCTTTATCTCCACGTCTTTTAATAATTCCTTCGTCAGACACTCAGATGATCTAGCTGTCGTTGCGTTGCAGTTCTTATTAATGCAGGTAACAGGAGTGCATGTTGCCAACACTTCTTTTTTCTTTATCACTTTTGACATGTCAGTCACGCTAGCTACTCTAACAGGAACGTTAGTTTTCGACAAGTCCACAAGTGTTGCACCCACAAATATTCCTCTGACAGAATCACTATTGCTTGAGTGTTTGATTAATCCAAACCGGAATTTATTGATTTCTTTTACAGTTCCAGAAACTACAGAATCTGATCTTGGGGGTAGAGTGATGTCAGTCTGGGCTATTATTTGTTGAACAGGTAAAATGGCTTCATTTTTAATGTCGAACAGAGCTATTTCTTCTGAGTATGAACGAAGCTCATTATTCTTAAAGTCCAGGTTAAATTTGTGTGATTTTAGAAAGAATGAAAGACATATTGGCGACATATACCAGATGATCGTATCTGGCAATTCGAAATGTGATTTCCACTCTTATTTTTCCGCCCACTTCAATCCTGTCACCTGTCACAGTCTGGAGGGTCAGCGAGGGTGGAGTGCAGATAGTCTTCAAATTTAATTTCTTCGCCTGATCAGTTTTTATGATGGTTACATTACCCCGAGTATCAATCACCATGTGCCATGGAGAACCATTTACGTAACCGAGTACGAAGAGTCCATTACTGCCGCCATTCACTGAGGAAATCTGTAAGATTTTTAGGTGAGGCTTTTGAATATCCCGCAGCCTCTTTTCCGCAATATCGCCCCTCTCCCATCTTCGTTCACGGGCTTCTTTGGTATACTGGTGTCTGCAATCTTCACGACGACAATTCTTTTCTACGTCACAGTATTTTCGTAAATTGCCCTCGACACTGCACCTCCAACATTTAGCTTGCGCTGGGTCTGAAATTACTTGCCGTTCCACCAGATTTTCGAGGGTCTTTAATTTATTCACTAATCTCTCCATTTCTCCATCCGTAGGACCCTGGAACGAACATAAGCCCATTGTACTCCTGGACACTCGAACAGTCAACAGGAAACAGCTCTAACAGTATGCCGCTCTTTTCTTACTGGCAGGTGAGCTGCTCCCGATTTCATAGGGAATATGAGGGCGGACCTGAGATCTTTATTATCTCCGAAGATCAATGATTTCTGAATTTCAGAGTCCAGGAGACCTTCAATAAAATGTTGCACTGCAACTTCTTCTGAAACGTTATCAGGAATACTACCATGATGACACAGCTTATCTATGTCGGAAGCCAGATCTTGGAGGGTCTCGCCAGGTCTTTGCATCCTTGACTTTAGTTGTATTCCACTTTACTCTTTCTGACACTTTTCTCCGAACTTCAGCTCCAAGGCTCTGGCAAGGGCATCAAAATCTCCTTAGTCGCTCCGATGGTTTGTAGTACGTTAATTGCGTCTCCGCTACGAGAAGCGGCCAGTTGGTTCGCTTTTTCGGAATCGTCCCAGCCATTCTCTTTGGCGACGATTGAAAATTGAGTTTTGTATGCTTTCCAAGGTGTCTTTCCGTCATAAAGCGTCAATTGCACTGCTGCGCGGCGTGACGACAACCTCATGTTTTCAGGTATCTTTCCTAGCTTTACTAAACTGTCCAGTTTTTCTTCTAACTTGTTCTCGATCGTTTTCTCAATTCTTTGCTCGTATTTCGCTTGACTTTCTTCTAGGAGCGACATTCTCTTCATATTTTCTTGATTCTTCTCAACTTTCTCAAACTCGGTTTTCATCTCGTCTTGAGCGGTTTTTATCTCGTCGAATCCGATTTCTATTTTCTTTTCTAAATCGGTTTGCCCGGCTTCAATTTTCTTCTCCAAATCAGCTTTCAGCTGTTCTTTTCCGGATTTCATGTCACATTCTGCAGCTTTTATCTCGTCTTGTCCGGCTTCAATTTTCTTCTCCGGATTCCATCTCCCTCATAATATCCATGAGCTTTTGGAGTTGTTCGTCCATTTTTCTTCTTATCAAAACCATAAACTGGAAAATTAAAGTATTTTTTTAGAATCCCGATTCTAAGACCATATGTTGCCGAAAACTCTGCTATTCCTGGGTTCGTCGTTCTAAAGCCCAGTTGGTGTAGAAAGTTCTAGTAAAGTGTCCACTTGTCAGGATGGAACACAACTTTATTGCTTCTAGAACTTCGTCGAACAATCAGCTTTACAAGATTCACAAGCACAATCACACAGAAATGTGCTTTTAACAGTCCGCCTAGATTTGAAGCTGTCAGAAATGCTGTATATTTCTCACATAAAGTAAAACACATCCACAGGTAAAAATTCAGCGGAAATATTCGAGGAATAACACTAACAATCCCTGAAAAGTCAACAATGAAGAATTTACACACAGCACTTAAATTCAAAGATTCATAAAGAAGCGCGAAAACACCGCTTCTATCACGGAGCGAAGCGCCGAACACATCGACATCCGTTCTCGAGGAGTGCTCACCCCACACTCTGAACCCTCGGGGCAGCGCGCGCTGATATTTATAAAGGAGGCAGAAGCTACGAGGAGCTTCCAGAAAAGTCTATTTCACGACGATTCTACATAAAGCGGGAATTTTGATTAAGTCATAGAAGAGAAATGCTAGGTTATTATGTGATTTTACTGCAGCAAAAGCAACTTTACAAGCTCTAGGGAAAATCGCGCCAAATGACTAAAATATCACCCAGCTTGGCGACTTTGGCGAAATATCGCCAAATTTGGCACCAAAAATAAGTCCCCAAAAGTGAAGTTACCGAAAGTGAAGTTACCCATATTTCTTGAAAGTGAAGTTGAACAAAAGTGAAGTTACCCATATTTCTCGAGATTTCTGGACTGCCATAGAAAAACAATGGGGAAACCGAAACCTCCGTATCTCCAGTTCTAGTTGACCGATTTTCATGCAACACAAAGTAAAATTTAACTATTTGAAACGCAGAATACGAATTTTGAAGAATTTTACGCCCCGGAAGAGCGGGTTGCCTGAAAATTCATAACACTACTCGTGATAGCTAACTCACTCAAATGCAGGGGAATGAAAATTCATATTGGGGGGGAGCAGGTGAAAGTCTCATGAAATCGGTTGGGCAACTTAGAATAACATAGAATTGAAATTTCAATTTTAATCAAGAAAAACAAATAGGTTTGTAGCCTCTTCAAAATTAACAATTTACATAGATTTATATAAAATAGTCTCATAAACATGCGTTTTTTCAGTGACAAAACAGCTCTTATGCTGTTTTGATCCTCGTTTGATGATATTCACTCTTCTGTTAACAATAACTTTGGGAACCATTGTTTTAAGCCCTTTATAACAATTTAGAATGTAAAAATACATTCAAACATGAGCAAGAACATTTGAAATTATTTGAATCGCATATTTTGTTAGACAAATCTTCAAAGCTACTTATTAAAATATGTTCAATAATTTAATTTATTAATAAAATATTTTACAAGCAATAATTTATGCATAAAAGCTTTCAGGAATTAATTTTATAATTAAAAATAGTAAATTGGGAAAAGATAAGGATTCGTGCCACACATGTTAAACACAGGAAGCACAGTTTGGAACAAAGGTTTGAAAAGCATCATACAAAGGATACATAAAAGAAACCAAAAATGGGTAAAAGGCAATAATGATGAATACAAATCAAGGAAACTGGAGGATATATTGAGGAGCGGTCACAGTTGTTTTTCTAACATTGTAGTGTTAACAGATCGATGTGTGTATAGGAAAATTTGTAAATTTGTGTAAATATTTATCTAATGCGCAAATGAAACTTATAAAACACATACTACAGACATGCCAAAATTTCAAAATGAAACAGCCTGATATCGCCTTATTTCCTACTTCAAAACGCCTTTCTTCTGAAAGGCGTTTGAAGTTTTAATTTTCTAAGTAGATTTCATATTTACATATTTTTGATGTAATTCTTAATGCTGAATAGTTTAATAATTTTCTTAACTGTGTGAGCATAAAACCTAAATGAGGACATATTTTGAATTGTAATGTAAATAAATGAAAATTCAAAATGCCAGAAGAAATATAAAATATTAATCATCAGTCAAAATATACATCGGTTAAACAATTAATACCCATGCATAATAAAATTTCTAGCATATTTCTAGATAAAAGACAAATAGATGAAGCGTGTAAATTTTCAAATAGTGTGAAACATGAAAAATATTTGACAGAGAACACATCACACAATGAACACTGATTCATATAATTTAATTGTTTTTACCACTTTCAAATACGTTACTTCAAAATCCAAAGCTCCGGTTGTTGTTTCTAATCTATATGAAAGGAATGACGACTTATCTTTACGAGCCTTGTGATAAAAACTGTACGAGTGGCGATTCCTAAGTGAACTCTTAAAAAGCCTGAGGAAATGGAGAATAATACTGAGGTCCAAATTAGAATCGAAAAGCCCGAATGGTGGCATGTCTGATTTTGACATCGTGAACTACTTATAACCGTGAAGTAAAACACAGGAATTTAAAAGAATGAACAAAACTCAGGCATAAATTTTTTATTTTATATAATGGATGTCAGTATTTCTCAGACTTTATTCATTTAATACTGTACACGGCAGTGGCTTTATCAATTAATTACTTTCATTAAATTTACAAGAATAAATTAGTTGCATTAATAAAAAAAAATCTGTGAATGTCGTGGAAAGAAAAACATAGATTTAATGGCACATTTTTTTTCGAACGAAGCCTAAATTCAAGATTTCAAATAAACTTCAGTGATGGACATTTGGAGATTCATTTATAATATAGAGAGAAATATTTTTCAGTTAACCGAAATTAATTTCGTTGCATATATATTGTAAAAATACTCCATCGTCGAACACATTTGCATTCTCAACTGGGAGACGGAAGGTGCCTGGTTCAAACCCAGGTCGCGTCCGTCGACCTAGCCGTTCGGAGTTTCCGTGGTTTTTTCTGAAACTAGGCATAAATACAGGTTAGGACCCCTTAGAAAGATCACCAAGGAGGGCACCGCCTATTGTGGTGTCCACTTAAGTTGACGAGGATTTATAAGCGGTTTCTTAAACAAAAGCACACAAATCCGAAAATACATCTTACATCACATAACATTAAAGTGTTCCCGTGACGTCGCAAACTGAGCTGGTGTGCAAGCTATCCGGCGTGAGTGATACGTTCTGCCCACCAATTCTGTCGGTGGGCAGAACACACGAATCGGTTAACCCATTTATGCCTAGTGTCCCTTTTTTGGGACGGCATTTTCGCTATTAGTCGAAAACGTTATTTATTTTTCCTAGCCTTTATTCATCAGTATTGAGCCTCAACTCAAAAAAATGTTTTAGCATGACCAAGTAGGATGTTGATATTTCGATTTTTATGCATAATGATTTTAAAAGAAATCACCCCTTGTTCAAGAAGTTGACATCAGAAATATATCTATTATTTCTGTTGTCAGTAAAAATCGAAAAAGTCGCAAAAATATCCAGGCACAAATGGGTTAATCGCAGGTAAGCGGTTTGTAAACGGGAAACTCGTCTATACAATTTAAATATTACGTAAGACAAAACAATACACATTTAACCTTGAAGCATAAGTTTTTCCAAGTATTCGTGTGTATCCTTTTGTCGATGCAAGCATAGTAGTAAAAAGACTTTTACCCTTATAACCCTTTATAAGGCCGTGGTAAGAATACTGACCACCTACGGTCTATTAAATACAGAAATCAATTATAATTAGTGAATTTTCTGATGTTTGTTCAGTTATATTGGATGTATATTTTTTCCATACATCTAGATTCTAAATTATATTTGGCTTATGAACGTTTCTTTCATTCGTAATTTTAACCCATTTGCGCCTGGATATTTTTGCGACTTTCTTCGATTTTTACTGACAACAGAAATAATAGATATATTTCTGATGTCAACTTCTTGAACAAGGGGTGATTTCTTTTAAAATCATTATGCATAAAAATCGAAATATCAACATCCTACTTGGTCATGCTAAAACATTTTTTTGAGTTGAGGCTCAATACTGATGAATAAAGGCTAGGAAAAATAAATAACGTTTTCGACTAATAGCGAAAATGCCGTCCCAAAAAAGGGACACTAGGCATAAATGGGTTAAAGAAACCTCAAATAATTACTCGAAAATTGAGCATAAGAATCATCACTTTTAATTATATATTTTTGCGTTTAATTCCGTGTGCAAGCAGCAGGTAGTTTTCTGACTTTATTTTGTGAATACACTTGATTTTGATTTTGTGAATACTTGCGACACTTGATTTTGTGAATAATTGATCTATTCTCCTGCAAAAGTTCTATGTTTGTTTAATACTTGTTTGTCCAATTTTCACGTGGGATATTACAATAAAGGGAAAATATATGAATTAATCCTTAAAAAAGGGGTAGAAAAATCCCAAGTAATTTTGACTCTCTGTACATAAACTCGCCTGATAAGGGTTAACTACTGACGAAAAACAAAATAATAGTTCAGGGTCTATCATGGTTACTTACATTAAGGAAGTTGGAGCAGGAATATAGCAAATTGATGATACCGATGCTCTAATGAAAAACACTTCATGCATAAGCAAGAAAAGTAGGTTCTTTCTCTTTTCTCTGCTTGTACAAAGGGCCTCCTAGGTATTTATTTTTTATTTCGCTTTAAATTTTCGAGTACCAATCATTATTTTTAATTGCTCTGTCCTTTTCTTAGGTCTCAACTATCTCCAAGTATTAAATTTAATTTTTCTACGATAAAAAATGAGCTAGTTTTCAGATGGATACTCTATCAATATGATCTCTTGTAAAAGAAAACTAAATGGAACTATGCGCAGACTGATAGTTTATATGTGTGATGGACATAGGAAACTGGACTGAAGGTCAATCGTTTTCACCTTTTCTCCTGTTTTTGTAGATGTCTGTAATCTAAAATATGTTTCCGAAGTATATTTTTTAAATAACTGGTGAATTCTCTTAAATAACAATCAAAGAAGCTAAAGGATTCATTTTTTTCAGCACTTTAATATTTTGTAGCAAAAATCCAACATATGAATAGTGAAAAGAAAATAAGAAAATTGACTAATGCTTCTATATTTTTGCGAAGGACAGTTATGGTAAAATAAGCTGGGATAATAATATATCTCACCTCATGTGAAGCGGTTAACCTGGAATATTTTTGAGAGGGTAAACAAGCACCTTTTAATGACCTTTTGAAAGGTTATAAGAATAATAGTGAAAAATCAATTTCCTGGACATCGGAAATGCTAGACGCCTTTAACCCTTTAACGCGCGGTTGGCACGCCGTGATACCACCTAATTCCAGTGCTTTCAATGCATGCCGCAAAAAAGAATTTAAAAAGTTTAGTAAAATTTTATACCAGAAAATACCATTTATAGTTTTCATAGAACAACTAAATGATGACAACGTTAGGGACAACGCTTTAAAATTTTTAGAGAAATCTTTAATAAAACTAGTACATTATTCATGAACTTTATGTCAGAAATATAACAATCTCTCTTCACATATGGAAAAACTAGAACTTGTAAAAATGCTTGCGTTTTAAATGGTTAACAAGTATAAAGGTCAGCTAGCTGAAGCCGTGCTTTTGGCACACTTCAACTCAGCAGAACAGCTTTAATTGTATGTACAGATACCAGTAGTACCTCATCGGAAAATCTCTTCATCAGATCTACTTAAAACTAAACAAATAGCTCATAAAGCCTAGCATTTTATTCTGCCAAGTTAACACCTGCTCAGCTGAATTCGTCTACGTCCGATGAAAAATTATACGCTATTTACACTTCTATAAAATACCTCAAAAATTCATGGAAGGCCGCATGTTTGCAATCCTCAGGGATCATAAACCCCTTTACCTTTGACTTAGACAACTAAGACACATAGATCAAATACATAGTTCAAATTTGTAAGGATATTCCCAACAATCCCTGACGCGACTGTATTTCGCATGATTACTTTCTAGAGTCGAAACCATTACTGGCCTTACGGCCGTATTCGCCAAGTACTTGACACTCGTGTTAACCACTTCAGACGTTAGACATCAAATATACATCCATTCGACATCTGACCCGTTTTGGTGGGTTAACATGGGCGTCAAGTACTTGGTGAATACGGCCATTAGGATGCTATACTACTCAGCAAGAGGCAAGACGTAAGAGGGTGATAAAGAGCTAGTACTGTAAACTCAGCAGTAACACTGGATTAATATTTAAAGCCATTAGAGTTCCCAAATCAACAACTTTATTTTGTGATATATCGTCGGACAAAAACTTTCTTATATCCCAGAATCATTTAGCAAAATGTTGTTTGGCATGCTACATAATTTATCACGTCCGAGTATGAGAGCTACAGCTGAATTGCCTAGAACTCGAGTTATAATGATTGGCATACAAAAAGAAATTCGGCAATGGTCGCAAAAGTAGTATTCCTTGAGAATTACTAGGGTGCAAGAACATACAAAAAGCCCAATACATAATTTCACAGATCCAGGAGACAGATTTGACCCCGTGTACATAGGTACAATTGGTCCGTTACCTGTAACTAGGACTTTATAGATACACACCCAGCCAGCTAAAATTCGTCTAAAATACATACTTTCGACGTTGGAGAAGCGTAAATCAGTCGAGAAAATTTTTCAGTTTATTTTATAGTCAATTTGAATGCCAAACACTCTTAGAAGAATTGATAATAGGGGGTAAAGAAATTACCTTACAATGGATCTCCGGACATTGTGGTCTATATGGAAAAGACCAGGCCGACAAACTTGCAAAAAGTGTACAGAAATTCTTCAGAAGATATCTACACATTGTTCCTTTAAGTCTGTAAAATTATATAGTCGTAAATCGTCGAAATTAAAATGGAGAGAAGAACTTGCTACGCGTGTCTCAAATAAGAGCTGGAGAGACATTCTAGAGAGAAAGATAGTGGACAAACCACGGGATAAAGCAGAGGGCAGTTTTAGGTTACAGATTTGTCACGATTGATTAGCCAGCCATCTCATTCGTATTGACATTTTCACTAACCCAAATTGCCCACTCTATAGGTTAAATGAGGAAATGGACAAGACCGGCATAGGGAGATGCCTGACGTTGCGTGGAACCTCTGCGTCAGAGAGGTGTTGGAGTGCTAGAAGCCAAATGATGAGATATTGACGCTTCACATTTTAGTGTTCTTATTTGCCTGTAAAATGTTTATCTTATTTGCTGCCATTGACAATAATAAAAAATAAGTTTATAGTCAATTAAACGTCGAAGAAACAGATAGAACGTCGAGAAAATTTTTTAGCTTAGTTAATAGTTGGACGTTGAAGAAACAGTGTGTTCACCACGTAATCATAAAAGGTTGAGCAAACGTCGATTGCACTGCGTAGTGGAGACAGAGTTTAGCGTGCGCGTTTTCCATGTCCTCTCGCACGTCCTCTGACCTCCACTGTTTCGTGTCGGGGCGAAAAAAATAATGTAAGGTAAAACCGAAATGGCAACACTGCATTTTCAGAATAATTGACTTATGAATTTTTTAAGTTGCACTGGAGACAATCTTTAGGTGAAAAAATTTCGAGTACCGATTTAAAATGAAGCATAATACCGCAATACTCATTGCTAAAGTTACTTATAGTAATCAATTATTTTTGTTTATTTCAAATATATTTTTTCCAAATAATTGTCCTGAAAGTCGTGCAATACCTATAAATTGAAAATTTTTAGCATAGGATTCAGAGATTGTTAAATTTTATTCTGTATTAAAGCAAAAGCTACTCGAGGGCTATCTGCCTGAGGAGGGCTGCCTTGGGCGGAGAAATTCCGAGATTATTTAATTGCCGTAAATGAAAAATGAGATATTTCTAATTTAGGTTCTTCATTAGGTTCTTCACATACAGACTTAAACGTGTGTAAAAAGTGATAAAATATATAAATAAATAAAATTAGATAAACTAAAAGTAAAAAGCGAGTGGAAAAATTTTTTATTAAAAGAAACTGTAAGAATATGAGATACAGTGATTAAGAATGTTTTCTTTCTTTTATATACAAACGGAAGCTATAATTTTCAATATTATTTATTGCGAAACATACGATATGATGTTTTGTTTTCTTTTTATTGTTCAAGAGAACTACTAACAGGAGCCTGTAAAAGTATGTATATTTTAATATAATGTAATTATTATTTTTTATGTACTTGTACAGGCTGTTTATTAAATTCGGTTACCGAATGTGATATTCTGCATTTTGAAACGATTTAAAACGTTTAATTCAAAAATAGGAAAATTTTTCCAAATGACAAATATGAGAAAAGTAAATTAAACTTCATCAATTTCCACAAAGAAGAAATATTTAAAAGTTATAATCAAGTAAAAATAAAAGGTAAACACCATGAAAACGATAATGTTCTTTTACCCTTCATAATTACAATAAAAAATGTTATGTTTTTAAAGATATGTTTTAGGCTGATATAGCAATTTTAAAATTAAGTAAATCTGAAAACGACAGGATGATATTAGGTAGTAATTTTTTTCAGGTAGATCTTACACATATTAATAATTAACTTACCTTTTATGAACAAATGCCAAACTTAAATGAGCAATGAGCAATGTTAAATGTTCTTAGAACCCCTTAATTACCCAAGGCATCGCCTAGGCAGATACCTTAGGCAGGTTTGCCTTAAACACATAATACACGTGATTCCTAATGTCCCTGTTAAATATAATACGTTCCGACTGTAAAATAACCACTGTGGCCCACAGATGTTAATTTAGAAGTAAGAGATGCTGCATAAATGCAAATATATATGTAGAAAATATTATTCATTAATAAATAAAAATTATCAGGGATTAAATTAGAAGTATTAGTTATTTTCTTCCTGTTGGATGTCTAACTTGTCATTCTAAAAATATAATTATATTACTTCAGATTTTCAGATTTATAAAGATCCCATTTAGCATATAGCCCTCGGGTAGCTTTTCCTCAACCATAAAATCAAATAAAAAATCGCTTTTGGAGTCACTAATAAAAAAAGAAACTTGCTAATTTGGGTCAAATAAACTGTACAAAGCAATGTAATTTTATGGGAGGGGGCCATTTTAATAAAAAATCTCCATCAAAAGAAAATGCTCAGTAAAAGGTACTGTTGCCCTAAAACTTTTTCATGGGGGTGTAAAGTTTAATAAGTCCTTCCTAGTGACTGCTATTTTCCGTTTTATCCGAGTTTACTCCACACCTGAACCCAGGTTTAATATGCTTGCTCTGATCACTGAAACAAATGTACCATTTTAGATTGTTTTTCTAGGATTTGCTCAGGGCTTCGGTTCAAATGGAGCATTGAAATATTTAAGATGGGAAGCATCAATGCTCACACATGCGATCAAATTTACTATGAACGTCTTAAAGCGAATGAAGATAACAAACTTCGTAAATAAAATAGTACAAATTCTATTTTGTATATTCTATAACTAGTGGGGTTGGGGGATTTAAAATGCAATATACAATTAAAGTAAACAATAATTAAATGTTGAAAGAAAGAAAAATTCTATACAATGCATAAATGAGTCAATTGAATTAATTAAGTAATAGATATTTGGACTGTAATAACATTATTACAATTATATTGTTGTATTTCTGATGGCTAATCTGAATTTCGGGAACCTTGGAGCATTAAAAAACAATACCTTTACTAAAAATACTCAACAAAATCTTCATTTTACTGTTCTTTCAATGATTAATAACAGCTTGGAAAATGCTCAGTCCTTTACAGAATTTTCCAAATGTTATTAATGAAGGAACAAAAATAAAAGATACAGAATTTTGTAATTGATAATCCAAATCAAATGTAAAAAATGCAATTTTTTAAAAGTTATTCCTTCCGTTTAAGAGATTTTCATTCTATAGCGTTGGTGTACGCAGCAAGGGACTATTTTCCCAGAAATGTCCTTTCACTATCCCCGACTACCCCATTTCTTTGCCGAATTCATCAAGTGGGATCGCCTGCAGTATGCGAATACTATAAAGAGAGCGTGCGGCGGGAGCCGGTTTTGAACCCAGAAAATCCCCGTGGTAGAGTGAGGCGTTTTCCAGCCAGGCCAAAAGGTACCTATTTGACCGGATTTCAATTGTCGGGTGTTGTGTGCATGGAGGCAATCTCATGCAGCCACGATTCTATTACTACATATATACATGTATATATATATTAATTTTACAAAGTTATACTAATTTTATTCTAGTTTTTTTCCTTTTCTTTTTTTCATTTTGCTGTTTTCGTTTACACAAAATTAAGTATTTTCCTCATAAGATTAAAAAAAATATTTCATCATAGAATATATGTTAAAAAGCAATTTTATACAGTTTAGGCAAGGATATACTTTTCATATTTAAAAAAAAATATCTAAGCAATTGTCACTACAATCTTTATATTTATGAAAAAAAGATGGCGCCACTTGGTTGACATCTGACGTCATCGTAAATTGATGATAAATTTTAGCTGTTGCAGCCATTCATATACGAACGCCTTCTTCCATTTCATTAGAATGCGTCTTTGCTGTCGTTTGAAAAAGTGATCGAACTGTGGGAGGAAAAACGTACGTTTCGGAGAGGATTCTTCGAGTTTCGTTTGAATCAAGCCCTAAATTGTGTTGTCCGCTGAGCTCCATATAAGAGTAAATTTTCGATAGTTTTCGCAAATTCCTTATACCTTTTCGACCGTGGGATGATTCTTACAACTGGATAATTTTCAAGAATCTATTGGAATATTTTTCATTGCTAACACAAAGCAAGGTTAGCCAGACATATTAATAAGTTTGTCTGGATGTCTTAAAATTGTGTTGGCCGGTGTTAATGTTAAAGTTTATCGGGACAACTACTAATTTTAATTCCAGCCGTCAAAACTTAAGAGGTGCTTTGTTTCTTTCAATCATTTTCTTTTTAATCGCTAATTATAAAGCCTTGTCATTTTGTATTATAGAGTGAAATATACAGGTACAGTTAGAATAAAATAAACTGTTTACCTTAAATATATGCAATATTTTTTTCTCATAATAAGCATGATTTTCCTATTGAATATACTATAACAAAAGTCAACTTTATTATTTCGTTATGGCATAACTTAAAATGAAACATATTAAAGCATTTTAGGCAGAGGTAATTTTTTTTCTTTTAAAATTCATACTAATATGTTTGCATTTAGTATGTAATTTAAACCTATTTGGAGTGTAAAATTTAACAAATCAAATAATTATTAGAGATAAATTTTTTAAAAAATGTTTGTGTGATGAAGTAGACAAAATTATTTTCGTGTGAGGAGAGAGGGAGGGAGACTTAAATTTGTATATAGGAAATTTGGGGGCCAATTCAAACGAAACGCGTACAATCCTCTCCGAAACGAACTCTTTCCCTCTCAGAGTTCGATCACTTTGTCAAACGACAGAAAACAGGCATTCAAACAAAACGCGTAAACGCTATCTTATCATGCTGAACGACAGTTCTACGAGTAACGCAGCCTACACCAACAAACCAACCGTCAACAAACTGCGACACTCTATACTTATTGGCAATTCCGGGCTTTCTGTGGTGTCCCCTTTTCATCTCGGAATCCGCTCTAACGATTTTTTCAAAATTAATATATGATTTTAATCGGTGACTGACGTCGCCAGTTTATTTGGGAAAACTCGTTATTTTTTATTTTATCCAGTTTAAAGAGGGTACTATTTAACTCCGTAATAACACTAAAACTAAGCTCAACTCAGTCGTGAATCGGTTTGAGCGGAAGAATACACGGCGCTTATGTTAGCAGGCAGCCAGTTTATGATTTTATACAATAAACATTAATAAATTGGTTTTTGGTGGGATTAAAATATGGAATTAGTTATATCAAATGGTAAAGTAAGAAATATATAGAATTTTATCCTAAAAACATTTATCTACAGATTAAAAACTAAGATTCTAACGGTGGTATTGACAAAACATTCTACCGGCTGGTTACAGGCCGGAATGTTAGAATTTATTGATAGATTTGCGAGATTTATGTGTGAGGAGAAAGTAAACGAGTTAGAAGGCATGGATGAAACGGATTTTTCAATAGGGCTGTTTCAGATTACGTCACAAGTCTATCCTGAGGAATTAATATGCTGTTTCTATTGGTTCATTCAAGTTTCTGGTGGACAGACGTCACTTCAGAAACAATTTCTTATTGGTAGAGTCCAGTGCCGGTCACGTAGTTGAAATGGCTCTATTCATTACCATAAAAGTAAATAAACAGTAGAAACATGAAAAGAAGCAATTGGTTAAAACCTGCAAAGCAATTGTGAAGAAATGGCGTCGCGCTGGAGGAAGGGATTGGGAGGCCTTAGTTACAGGGTTCTGTCCTCGCTATAACCTAAATTTTTTCTAGCTCTTTTATGCGCATTTTTTTACTTTACATCTCTAGAACATTTAAAAATATCTAAATTATTTCAGTCTGCTCTGTTTTCTTTATATATATATTAGAACCTCGATTATCCGAAGTAATTGGGATCGAACCTACTTCGGATAATCGAGAATTCATCAATAATCATGTAGTTTAATATATAGTATTGTCATTGAACTGTTATTATGACTATTTTAACTGTTGAATAAATTAAAATTATAAATGAAAATAAATTTATTTCTGAAACAAAAACTTATAATGGTTTAAATGGAAGCTTCATCTGTTGTAAATTGGCCATCCTTTGCCGTGCAGCTCCATCCCGAAGTTTTCTTAAAAGCATGAGTTCAGAGGAATCACACTGTTCCTGATATTCCAACTTAAGAAGGCCTTTTGAGAAACACTCAAAAGCATCATTGTTACTGATCTTATTTACTTCAGAATCTTTCTCATCTTCATCATCATCTTCTTTTTTTGAAGATTTTCGGACTTCTGCTATTAATTCCTCATCACTGAGCAACTGGAAGACTGCATCTTCCACGTCACAATTCAGCCTATCTGTGATTTCTTTACCCCCACAAATTTTAAAACTTTTCTTTGTGCTAAAAAGGCTTGGAAACTCGGTAACACTATCTTTCAGAATGTCTGTAGCATTTTCATCTGCGCCAGTTAAAAAATTCGGCAAAAGTTTTGGCCAACTTCGTCTTAGTGTCGATTGGTGTCGTCTTAGCGTCGCTTGGTGTCGTCTTAGTGTCGATTGGTGTCGTCTTAGTGTCGGCATGGATTCCCATGCGTCACATAAATGCCGTCTTTGATATTGACAGCTTTCCAAAACTCAATTATTGAAAGTGCATAAGATTCAGAATCTTCTTCACAAACTAATTTTCTGATTAAATTCTTTCGATAACGCCGTTTCAAAGACTCCAAGACGCCCTGATCCATAGGTTGCAGCAGAGACATTGCATTCGGTGGCAAAAATAAACACCGGATGTTTCCACAATTTAGAGAGTTATCTTTCGATTGAGCCGGACACTTGTCGAATAACAAAAGTGCTCTATTCAAATGTTCTTTTTCTTGCCAAGATTTTACTGGAGGTACAAAAATATCAAAAAACCACTTCGAAAACAAACTGGAATCCATCCAAGCATTTCTTTGATTTAAATAGTGTACAGGAAGAGATTTGTTTGCATTCTTAAGACATCTCGGATTCTTATTTTTATCAACAACAGCTAGTTCAAGCTTGTGGGATATAGTTTTGCTTTTGGTGCGAAGTTTTGATCTTCGTTTTTCTGATTTGTTCTGGAAAGTGAACTGCTTCTTATTTTATTTTTGTAAGGAATTTGAATATAATTACACACTATTCATTTAGACTGAAAGTAGCTTATAATAATTTATCAAATACATGTGAACAAAAGAGTCTGAATATTATATAATGAATGTTGAAGGGTGAAGGTCCTGGGTTCGGATCCCATCGTGGATTTGTCGATCTAACGGTCTGGAGTTGTGGACGGTTTTCTCCAGATGTAACGAGAATACGTGTTAGAACCCCTTAGAAAGTCCTCCAATTAATGCACCCAATATCTTAGGCAGATTGCGCACGTGTAGCGTTGCCTTAAACAAAAAAACCATTGGATAGTGAAAAGTTTCCAAGGGGGTAGTGGCAGTGGTTGAGCGAGGGAGTGGCAAGGGGTTTATATCATGCTCCAGGAGGCAGTTATAAATGCATTAGGGTGGATCGAAAAATTTTTTTTTTCGAAATCTTTATCTCCCGAGGTCTCAAAAGTTGTATATTGATATGAATAAGACGTGTGTAAAATTTGAATATTCTACGACAACGTCTTGGGGTTGCGCATCGAGCTTGAAATTTAGAAATTTTTGAAAAATATGGCTTTTTCAAAATATGTACTGAAAATTTTCTTTTCGGAATTATTAGGCTCCGGAGGTTTTAGGAGTTGTATATTGTTATGAGTAACACGTATGTAAAATCTGGAGAGGCTACGACTATTTCTAGGGATTGCACATCGAGCTTGAAATGTATAAATATCTTAAAATTATGTGTTTTTTGAAAAAACTATGTAGAAAGCAAACTTTATTTATTAAAAATAATTTGGTTCTTTTATACTTTAAAAAATGTTCAGAGAAACTCAGTAAATCTCAAAAAATGGCTTTACGAATAATTTGATACAATGCACACGTTATGCTGTCGTTTTGTCTTGGGCGCAGTACGCAAGCTGTGATCTAGACAATTAGCTCCTGTTTGCCTGGCCTGCCGAGTGATTGCGATGCATTCGGTTAAACCAGGCACGAGATATTTCGTTGAAACAGGCATTTAGTTTAACGTTTCAGATAGATGGTGCTTTCAGTTTACTCTCAAGAAAGATAAAAGGTGGTTGCCTTGCACTGCTACGATTCTGAATAGAGTGAAACCGTCTGCAACAGAACATGGAACAAAATAGGTGTTCTTAGAAAAGCTGGGGATATCAAAAGAATTACCTTGTACCAAGTTACCAACCCGAGAAGACATACTCGTACTTCTATAATACTTTTTTGTACATAAGAAGAAAAATTTCTGAATAAAGGACAGGATCCACCAGAAGGAGAAGTAACCTTAGTTGTGGAGATCAAAGTACAGGAAATTTGGATCAAGACCAGTATCCCTACTGTGTCAATCCAATGAATTCAAGAGATAGTTAGGAAAGGTCATGAGCAAGTTCAGCAGCTAAATAAATCGTACGTTAGAGACGGACATAAGGAATTGTTTATGAAGGATGTGGGAAAGACTCTCCCTAACGAGCTATTGAATATCGCACTTGCAAATGTCCTGACTTTTCCCGGAGCAGGTGTGGCTCAGAGCCTCGCATACCTGATACAGAACAGGAGTCATTAGCAGACCAGACGGGAGCAAGATATCTGACAATCGATGGAGTTGTAAAGAAGATAAGTTTATGGAGAATGAGAGAAAAGTTGAAAGGTTGGAAAGAGAAATTTCGAGATTGGTGGAGAAAGAGGCAAAAGTTCCAACATCCAATCTCCAACTACAGTCATTGATTTGGAAAATGAAAATAACTTAAGAGAAGTACGAAAGACAAGAAAACGCTGAATGCCTATCGACCGCCACTTTGGGTGATTTTTTCACAAATGACCAAGTTAGAATAAAAATATCAGTGCTTTCACAAGTCTGCGACACAAAATTATTGCGGACTGGGCAGCAGCAACTTTGGTATCAACATTATTTCCCAATCTAGAAAGCGGAAGGAATGCAGATGGAGAGAAATCTTCTCAACTGATTCTCGCCCCATATAAAATTACAGGAAATCTGAGATGACTCGTAGTGAAAGAAACGGAAGAAGGCTTTAAAATGTTCTTTGGATTGTGTTTTGATAGGAGGAAGAACAAAACCTGATACATAGAAAAATTTGTTGACGGCAAATTACACCCAAGTGTTTGTCACAAAGAGCATATCTCGCTGATAATGGAACATGGCTCAACATACTTTGGCCATATGTCACGATATGATTTTAAGAATTTCACTGGAAATTCCGGAGAGTTTGATACGAAATCCATTGATCTTACGACCCTCACATACATTGGCGGTGGTGGTAAATAATCGAATTCTGGAAAGAACAAAGGCGTCATCCGAAATCTAGAAACGCAGTTCTCTAATCTAACTAAACCTCTGCAATGTTGTATTCGCCAATTTCACACAATAGCAAACAGCCACTCCAAAATTTGCTGTCTATCCATCTATCAGATGATGGTTTCTTACGATTTAAATTATTACACTTGAGATAAAATGCCACAGTTTGATTTGAAGTCCAGATTTACATTATTCATTAAAACTCATGCTCCAATAATTGGATGCTTGGGCTGGCACGGGTAGGACTCGGATCGCAGGCAAATCACCGAGGGTCCTGGGTAATGTAGTTGCGTAGTAATGTAGTAAATTAGAGTTACTGACTATTTTTCAACGGGACTAATTCATTAAAATTATAATTTTTGCTTTCTACATACTTTTGTAGAAAAACGCATATTTTTCAGATAATTATAGATTTTAAGCTCGATGTGCAACTCCTAGAAATTATCACCCTTTCAGATTTTGTATACGTCTTATTCATAATAATATACAACTTCTAAAACCTCGGCAGCCTAATAATTCGGAAAAGAATTTTTTTGATAGATTTTTAAAAAAAGTTATATTTTTCAAAAATTTCTAGATTTCAAGCTCGATGCGCAACCCCAAGACGTTGTCGTAGAACATTTAAATTTTACACATGCGTTATTTATATCAATTTACAACTTTTGACACCACAGGATATAAAAATTTCGAAAAAATTTTTTTTCGATCCACCCTAATATGCATGCTCACTGTCTGGGAGGTGATAAGCATGACAATACATTTTACGATAAACGGGCTATGCCCCCCTCCCCCACTCATTTTTCATGATGAACCCATGTTTAACTGTGAAAATAAACACTCAAAAAACTGGTGTTATAAGATAAAATAAATAAAAACTTTGTGAAAAAAACACACATAAAAGGTTACTTCAAGGCGTAACGATTGTTTCGACAGAAAATTCGTTCGGTCTTCTTCAGACAAACCCTTCCGTCAAACAGAGCAGAGGGAACCACGAAGGTAAATGTATGGGAGGGGGCACTTCTCTTAGAAAGTTGGATAACGCTGTTGTTGCAAACAGATGGCGCTATGCACACTGGGTAACTGCGCATCTCCTGCTTCTGCGCATCCAGGTTGTTTATATTTCCATCGAGGCGAAGTAAATGGAGATCGTTGAATTAGCGGAACTTCAAAAAAATATGAAATACATAGACTTATGAATGTGATATATAATAATTTCTGGCTTCAGGTGTGTTTTAATTACCTAATTGTCTTAGAATACGATTTCGTAATTAATATAGGCAATAATTTCGAAGCGAAGTAATATTATGTATGTAATGTCGTGTTATTATTTTGCCCAAAAGCTGTATTTTAAGAAATAGTAGTAACTTTAGAATAATGTTGCATGTGTGAATGCAATATTTAAAAAGTGTTTATTTATAATGACGATCACACTCAAACAAGCAGTATTTACATTTATTTCATGCTGTGACAAATTTTAACACAGCTTTAAATTGCCGCTAAAAACTCATGTTAAAATTTTAAATTCATGTTACATTAAGAACTCGCACCATTTTCTAATGTAAATATATACCGCGGCAGACGAAAACTTCTTTTTTGTGAGCCACGATATACACACTCGTTCACATATTTTAATAATCTTAAGATAGAACATTTTTTTAAAATCTTTTTTTATTCATTTGTTACTAAGGCAACCATGTAAGCAAAAGCGAAAGAAATATTTTAAATTTAGTTCTCGCGTTAATAAACTCGTTTACATGCTAGGTCGGAAAATTAAAATCAAGTAAAAGTAGTTATCAATCAGCACGGGAAATGCTTTATTCTTTTGCCGCTAGGACCGCTGCACGCCACTAGATTTCCAATTTTTACATAATTTAAACTTATTTGGGGTACCAAAAGTTTAACATTACAACTATGGAGCGTGTCCACTCCTATAGTATATCTCCGTGGAGGGAACTGAAAAAGATAAACAATCAAGCATGTTGCCACAAGGAAACAAGAAAAGGTTGAAAAAAACACCAAGGAGAGGGGAAAAAAGAGAGTGGGGAAGGGATACAAAGAAAAGAAAATAAGGACAAACAACAAAATATAAATAAATAAATAAATAATAAAAAAAGCAATAAAGAACACACACAAAAAGGAAAAAGAAAAGAAAACAGAAGAACATAAAACAAAGAAAACATAAAAACGCAAAAAGTAATTAAATAATATTAATTTTTTTTATTATTTTTATTAATATACATATTGTATATATACTTTTTCTATAGACAACATACAGGACAGCACAAAAACAGGATAAACAAAATAATAGAAAAGGAAGGGGGGGAAGGAAAAAGGTAGCAGAAGGGAAAGGGGAAAGTTAATAGAACTTTACAACAACAGCTTCCAAGCGGAATGAACGAAAGGAACGGAAGAACCATCGTTCACAAGACGTTCCAAGTGTTGGGTAATGGAAAAACCTTCCAAAAAATCAAGATGGGATAAAGATCGAGGAGTGCACAATATCTTAGCCTTAGAAAATTGAAACCGATGATTAGAATTCCAACAATGAAGATTTGGAAAGCTCATGCTTAGAAACATATCTCTCATGCTCTTTGAGCCTAAATTTGAGAGTTCTTCTGGTCTGACCAATGTAGCCCAAATCACAAGATCCACAAGGAATATAATAAACACCCCAACGGTTCTCAGTAGGAATAGGATCTTTAAGGGAAGAAAATTTAAGTTTATTAACAGGTTTAAAAATGACTTTGAAACCGAAATTTTTGAGAAGTTTAGAAATTTGGTAGCATAAAGGTGAAAAGAAAGGTAGTACGATTAATTCACTATGAAAATTAATAGAAGTAGTAGAAGTATTAGGCCTATTAAATTTAGAAAGAGCTTTATCAATAATAGAGGGGCTAAAACGACGAGAGTCAGCTAAGGACTTTAAGTAATTAATCTCATTATTAAGAGATGAAGAGTCGGAGCAAATTTTGATAGCACGAAACACATAAGTGTAAAAAGCAGAAAGTTTTTGTTGGTAAGGATGATTAGATAGGGCATGAGGAGGTAAACATATAGAAAAGGGTTTGCGGAAAACAGAAGTAGAGAAACCGCCAGGATTCCTAAAAAAGAACATCCAAAAAAGGTAAAGGATTGTTGCACTCCTCTTCTAGAGTAAACTGGATACACGGATCAACAGAATTAACAATCAAAAGTAAATTAGAAATATCACAATTGGAATCCACTAGAACGAAAGTATCGTCAGCATATTTGACCCAGCACGGAAAATTAAGACCTTGAAGAGCTTCTCTTCAAAATAATGCATATAAGTATCACATAAGAGAGGTGAGAGAGAATTACCAATAGCAAGGCCCTCGGTTTGTTCATAGAATGAACCATTAAAAATGAAAGCAGCTTGTTTAATACAAACGCTTACTAAAGCTATAAACTCCTTAATCTCAATAGAAGAATAATGGAACTCGCGTAAACGTTTTTCCAAACAGTCAATCGCACCTTGGATAGGAGCGTTAGTAAATAAGATTTAACATCAAGAGAAAGCATTTTACAATTAGTAGGAGAAAGAAGTTTAACTTTGTTAACAAAATCATAAGAGTTCTTAACAGTGTGAGTATTACTAGCAGTCAAGGGTGAAAGAAAAAAAAAAGTATATATATATTAATAAAAAAAATTTAATATTATTTAATTACTTTTTGCGTTTTTATGTTTTCTTTGTTTTGTGTTCTTTTGTTTGTTCTGTTTTCTTTTCTTTTTCCTTTTTCTGTGTGTTCTTTATTGCTTTTTTTATTATTTATTTTTTTATTTATATTTTTTTGTTTGTCCTTATTTTCTTTTCTTTGTATCCCTTCCCCACTCTCCTTTTCCCCTCTCCTTGGTGTTTTATTCCGCCTTTTCTTGTTTCCTTGTGGCAACATGCTTGATTGTTTATCTGTTTCAGTTCCCTCTGCTCTGTTTGACGGAAGGGTTTGTCTGAAGAAGACCGAACAAATTTTCGGTCGAAACGATCGTTACGCCTTGAAGTAACCTTTTATGTGTGTTTTTTTCACAAAGTTTTTATTTATTTTACCGTGTTTAACTGATTTGCGCTCATCATTGGAAAGATGCAAAGGCGAAGACTGCCTTTTCTGCAGTAGCTGAGCAGCGGTGAAAGCTGAGCAGTGGCGAAACTAGAAGCGGCACCTGTCCCCGGGCGCAGCATATACAAGGGACACTATATTTTCGAACTACCCATTGTTTTCTATTCTTTCAAAGAGGGGCGCAAAAGTTTCAATTTCGGACACTAAAAATTCCATTTACGCTTCTGCAGCATACGTGTTTGAATGCTCCGCTGAGGCCCAGCGACTGGGCAAGCGCAATCTGAGGGAAGGGGCATTTAAAGACCCATACGGAGAAGCAACATTTGTCAAAGAAGGATAGTATTCTTCTTTGCATCTTCTCAATAATGAGAGCGAACAAGTTAAGCATGGAAACGCCGTTAAATGCTAATATGCATGTGATATATTATTATAAACTCGCTTAAACAAAAGTCGAATAAATAGTACGCACGTTTTGGGTGATACAAAAGGTTCAACCACGCTCCAACTTCACCACACTCCTGCAAAGGGGGGACCTTTTGTACTACCCGAAACGTGTGAACAATTCTTCCGTTAAACTTGGATAATTCGAATTTTTGGTCGATTCTAAGAATTTGTTTTTATTTATTTATCTCTTGTTTTCTTAGAGAATATATATTATTTGGAAGTTTTAGATATTTCGATGTTTTTGTCTGCTCCTTTCTGTATCATTATGCTATACCATATTAATCACTTTTTTCACTAGAACGAGGGCAACTCATAACTTGAAAGTTTATTAGATTTATTTTATGCACTTGGAGGACGGGGTAAATTAGTTAGAAGAAAATGACGGCCTTTCAGGAAAAACTGTCCCACATTTACCCAGATTATATACGCATCTAAATTGAATTTAGCTTATTTAACCTAAAATGAAATAAATCGTAATGTTCTTATAATAGTCTGGGTTATTGAAGTACTCATTGTGTACAGTTTGTCGTAAAAGAACCACAAATGACGCTAGATAGGCGGTAATTAAATAGAAAGTTTTAATAAAGATTTAATTAACGAAAGATTTTATTAAATCTTTCGATTTTTTGCTTTAATAAATCGAAAGATTTAATAAAGCAAATAAATACATTTTGCTTTATTTGTTTGCTGTGTTGGTAATTACTTCACAATAGGTGCGTTTAACACGAATAATTTTTTCCTGGCTATTACGGAGATACCCATATCGTTCACTCCAGTTTCCATGAATACAGGTAACAGGATATCTTGGACGACTGATAATAAAATAGACAAGCAAGTTTTTATTTTGTTCTACAAACCATAAAAAATTTATCTGTACTTCGTATAAATAATCTCAATTAATATAGCCAAAAGGTTATCTTGCACACCTCAGATTAAAACAGACAAGCAAGATTTTATTTGCTCCTTCATACGCTTAAAAAATTTCTGTTCTTCGCAAAAAAAAAAAAATCATAATTAATATATCCAAATCCTCGAGAACAGTTCGAATCTTGCAACTAACTTATGTTCCTCCTTCAGTGTTGCTGACGTGGCTGGGAATTTTAAAGACATCTCGTTTATATGTGTGTGTCAGGGTTTTTTTTTTTTTTTTACGTGCAGCTTCATTCCTTAGAGCGAGGAATCAAGACGTAATTGAACAGATATCGAAATAATGTAAAGAAAAAACCCTATATGAAATCCATTTGCGTAATTTCTATTTTTGACTGTTACATGAAAATACATGGCCCATGGCTTTATTTCTAACAAATTATGTGCAGGAGCCCTAATTTGTTTTATTTTAAATTTTAGCATTAATTACTTAATTTATATCATAAAAATTTAATTTATATTTAATTTAATTTACATTAATTAATATTTAACTTATATTATAGAATTAATTAAGCTTTTGTTTTACCGCTGTTATATCTAACGTAATAAAATAATTATCAATAGAAACTGTTATGAAGTCTGTTAAAAATTTTAATTTAATATAAAATTCTCTGAAAGAAAAGAGGTAGAGGAGCTGAGCTCCCATGCAAATTAACCCCTGGCTGGCCTTTGTGTAATACTCCCTCTAACATATTTCTGCACCCCAATTTGGTAGATTTGAAAAGGTGCTTAACGCAGAAAAAAATCTTCAAATATGCTTTCAGGAAAATGTTATCAAAATTGTAAAAAAAAAAAAAAATTAATATAAATTATGAAAATTTTAAGAATAAAATTCATAATTTTGTACATTTGTACATTTTATATTTGTATAAAATAAGTGAATCATTTCACAATTAAAATGCAAACTGTAAAACTATCAAACTTTTTACGATGCTAGATTCTTAGTCTATTTGCCCCTCCTGTTATTAATCAATGGAAATGTTTTTTCTACAGTCCAACCCTATTTTATGCATTAAATTTCTTTAATCGAAAATAATATTTTTTTAAACTACCAGTTAAAATACAAAAATAGATCTGTTTAATTGTTTAACTTTTAAAATATACGAGCATTCTTTCACAGTACAAAATTTTATATGGCACCATAAGTGGGAAAAATGATGGGGGGTGCAAATTCATAAAACAGTCATTTCAAACATTAGTTTCCAAATATTTGGATAACTTCACTTTTTTACTCTTGATTTCCACACACACACACACACACACACACACACGCACGCACGCACACACGCACGCACGCACGCACGCACGCACACACACACACACACACACACACACACACACACACACACGAACGCACACACACACACACACACGCACGCACGCCAAAAAAAAAAAAATTAAGTACTTTATGTATGGAGTGATAACCATACATAATACTGTAGTAGTAGCTAAAACAGCTACTTTAAACTGGTAAAATACCGTGTTGCATCATGACTCTCTGCACAAACAGTCATGTTAATACACACACAGCACACACACACACGCGCACACGCGCACACGCACACACACACACACACACACACGCACGCACACGCACACACACGCGCGCACGCACGCACGCACGCCAAAAAAAAAATTAAGTACTTTATGTATGGAGTGATAACCATACATAATACTGTAGTAGTAACTAAAACAGCTACTTTAAACTGGTAAAATACCGTGTTGCATCATGACTCTCTGCACAAACAGTCATGTTAATACACACACAGCACACACACACACGCGCACACGCGCGCACGCACGCACGCACGCACACGCACGCACGCGCGCACGCACGCCAAAAAAAAAAAAAAATTAAGTACTTTATGTATGGAGTGATAACCATGCATAATACTGTAGTAGTAACTAAAACAGCTACTTTAAACTGGTAAAATACTGTGTTGCATCATGACTCTCTGCACAAACAGTCATGTTAATATTTCACAACCACATTTTAAATAAACAGCAGCGGAAAAAAAAGGCGCACTTGCTCTTTATTTCGCCGTCGTTCGTCGTTTAGCAAAGTTATATATACCATTCGTTTGCAAATAACGCATACTTAAATTTACTATTAATTTAATTTGCATAAGGGGCCGTCTTCATATTTACTTCTGCATCAACATCGTTTTTCTCAATGGCAACACTGTATTTTGATTTTATTAAACGAAAGAAAACCTTCAAATTACCATAAATATAATTTTTTACCAATTTTCTACGATAATTTCCGGAGATATTGCGAAGTAATTTTTGCGCGTTTTTAAGGGACTTTCTGCAAATTGAAAAACGCTATTTGTAGGTTTCGAACTTTTCGACTTTCATTAATTTCGCTCGCGAGAGTTACAAGAAATAAATATTATTTTCAAGAAAAATATTATTTCGATCTCTCTTAAAGTTCCTTGTACTGAAAATATCAAGGGTAGAAAATAGAATATTTAGTCTGTAGTTCAAAAGAACCATGAGTTCATAACTTCCTTGATTCGTACACATGATTTAAAGGAAAAATGCAAAACGACTGCTCACGATTTTGAAAATCTTTCTAATTTTGAAATTTTTATTATTCCCCTTGGTGGTTTTTTTAGGTGAAATGTTGGCAGGAATGAGAAGCTGCTCCCTGCTCTTCTGACTGCAAGCATGAATGTTACTCAGCTACGGTCGAACTTTAAGAATAGCTTCATGATTGAAACTTTATTTGTTTGAATTTCATGTAAAAAACGCAATTACTTTTTTGCCGACCCAATATTATTATCACTGCGTTTGTTATTTTACTTTCTTCGTTTAATATTATCGTCTGCAATGTGCAATTTGGCCGCCAAAGCCAGATGAAAATTCAGATATAAAAACGTGATTTTGAAAGTTTTTTTGAATGTTTGATAAATTATGAGGAAGTCCAAAGACCCATGTTTCCAATACTAAAAAAGCTCAAATTCCACACTGAAATGTTGAGGATGTTAGTTTTTCAGAAATAGGACGTTGTATTAGAAGACATACATCTACTGCATCTAATTCTATACCTGGAAAATATTTTATTTGGGGAAATATATTTATTGCTTTATATGCTTTAAGCTATATATATTTATAAGCTATATGCTAAATTACATGCTTTATAGAATCACCATCAAACTGTAAAATCCTCTAATTTATTTGCTTCAAAATTTGATATTTTTTAATACCGCTATCTTTTACTGTGTGTTTGCACAAAATAAATCTAATATACGTTTATATTAAGCAATTTTCAAAAAATTGTCATTTAATACATTTATATATGGTCCCTTAACTCGTGAAAATAATATATTTTATTTACTATAAATTAAACTACTGAACGTAAAAAATTGAAATTTTGCACAGCCCTGTAATATTACTTTCTGCATCTATTTCCATCGAAATTTGGACAGGTTGCTATTCATAATTTTTTTAAATATTAATTTAATACAGTGGAACCTGCCTAATGTGACCAACCTCGGGAACGACAAAACTGGTCACCTTATACAGGTGGTCACCTTACAGAGGTAGTACTTTAATAAATTTGTTTATGCTTAAAATTCAAATAACACTTGCACAAACACGCTACAGTTTTTTTATAACAAGATCTCAAAATCACTAACTATCCATGAACAAAAAAGTGGAATGTAGGGAATAAAATACTGAAACATTAAAATGCACATTGCAAACAAATTGTGTGCGACTTACGTTTCAATGTGTGTTTTAATACTTCTTGATCACAATGAATAATAAAAAATAATAAATATGAATAAACAATATAAATTTCCATTTTGCAGCTTGACATATTACTAAAGTACAGTTTTAATGCTTGGGTTGTTTTCATGTTTGCACAAATATAGTTCATGATACAATTTTCACTAGTGTACATCAAGAGCACATTTTTTAGATAACACACTGTGCTGTAACAGCAAAGTTCTAAAAGGGCCGGTCGCCAAATAAATCGCCAGGTTGAAAAAATGAAAAGAAATGTTAGGCTTTATACATGTTTGGCAAAATTTAAATGTGACTCGCCACAGGGGTGATCAGAATATAGTTTTTGTAGCCTAGACAAAATTATTGTAATCCTGTGGGAAAGGAAGAAAATTAAATATATTCACAGACTACAGACGCCAACAAAATGCATTGCAAAGGCTAAAACCAAAGTAAATTAAGAAACAGTTAAATAGCATTATTGACAGATGGAGGATTTAAAATAGCAAGAGTACATTTAGAATAGGTAAAGGGAAATCAGAAGTACTCATAAATGTGTGATTAACTTTATCAAAAGTAATTGTAAATATGTGATTAACTGCATCCCACACCTCTTACCGGAAACAACGCTGAATCACTTTTAGCATCAACAGAAATATAAAAGAATCTAGACTAAAACAAGTTTTCCTTTTTAATTTATTTATCTAATTTTTTCTTTTGTTTTATTTATTAATCTATTGAGAACAAGTGTTACAGAAGAGAGAATCAGTGTTGAGATCAAGTATTGTGTTAAACAACTGAAAAGGGATATAACATTCTATATTATCTGAATGTGTTTTATATTTAAGAGGCAGTTTGTTGGGGAAAGTGGTCACATTTGACAGGTTAAAAAACTTAAATTAGACGGATTATCTGGTCACTATACAGTTTTTGCAGGTGGTCACTTTACACGATATTTTCCCCATACATTTTTTATGAGTTAAAATGAAATTTCATAAAAGTGTTCACTTTAGACAGGTGGTCTCTTTACCAAGGCGGCCACTTTAGCAGGTTCCACTGTAATTCATAATTCATATTAATATTTTATTAAAAATTATAATAATAGTGAATTATGTTTTTGCCGTTTAGTTCTAATAGTACGAATAAAAATCAGCTTCTTATTATCAATATTATATGTATTAATTGAAGTATGAAAAAATATTTTAACATATGGGGAGGGGGATTTTGTAAGCTCATAACTCACCCATTTTTAGTTCACATTTATTAAAAGTGGGTATCCGGGGTTAAAATCAGCTAAATTTTTGAAAAATAAGTGAAATCTATGGGTTTCTATTGAGAAAAAAAGGTTGGTGCGAATTGTAATATGTAGATCGCCCCTTGTGCAATTTTTATGCATAGCAAATTAAAGTGTACGTCGATCGTAAACGATTGGTATCTGTAACTTTGCTGTACGACGAACGAAGGCCGAAAAAAGTACAAGTGGGCCTTTTTTTCCGCAGCTGTACAAATTTTAAGTACAGGGTTGTCCAAATTAAACTTCCATAACTGAGAGGCCGGTGCAGGATGATGTACGGGTCATAATGTGATGAAATTTTGAAAACAGACACTTCAAATCACGCGCTCGTGATTTATTAAAAAAAAAATTAGTAGTACAAGAAGTTGCCGATAGGTGGCACTGCAGATCAACAAGACGCTCTACAGATGTTCTATATGTGTGCCGTAGTCGAATAGGGCATATCAACAGCACAAGAAACAGTCGGCACACCGACAACACCTTTGGCGATTGGCTAGTGGCGCCCACGACCGCAAAAGCAACGTCTTGTACGCGTGCAGAATTCACAACATTGCGTCCTCTACCTGGTGAAATTTCCAGCTCTCCGGTTCTTTCAAACTTTTTCATCATGTCTTGTAAAGCGCGTGGTGTCATTGGTCCTCGGCGTAAGTGTTTCAGCCGATGAAATGCTCTGATCGCAGCACAGGATTTCTCGTCAGTCTGGTAGAAAAGTTTCACTAACAGAGCTTTATCTTTCAAAGTCGTCATTGTGCATCAGCGAGCTGGAAACAACTCCCAGTGCAGCGCCTGTCTTCCACTTTTGTAGGGCTCGTCTTTTGGATACGTGGCGCAGAAGCTTTGTTTCTGCAAATCACGTTGGTACAATATGCAAATTACTAGTGTTACAGCGCCACCTATCGGCAACTTCTTGTACTACTAATTTTTTTTTAATAAATCACGAGCGCGTGATCTGAAGTATCTGCTTTCAAATTTCATCACATTATCACCCATACAACATCCTGCACAGGCCTCTGAGTTGGGGAAGTTTAATTTGGACAACCATGTAGAATTAACTTCAAAAATCAATTAAAATTTGCAGAAAATCACAAATAAATTTAAATAACTAAATTAAATTAAAAAACATGCAAAATAAAGGTTAATTTTTAATCATTAGGAATTGGGGACTTCAATAAAGGAATGCTCGCTCAGTAAAAGATTGTCATTTAGAAAAAGAATGAAGATTAAAAATTTCAACCTGCCTCTGTAAATAAATTTTGAAGACAGAATAATCAGAGTTTTTTCTTAATTATCGGATTTTCAGAGCAAATTAAGAATTACCCAGGATTACCGGGGAAACTGCACATTTTGAATGCACATATTTTTCAAATGATACTCTCACACAGTGCTCGTAATTAAACTTCCCCTATAAACAGCAGTCTTCAGCTGAAAAGGAAGAGAAGATCACCTCCAAATTTGCACATGGACACTACATGAGATGTGTTTAGGTTTTTTTTTTTTAGCACTAGGGTGCTATTTCGCTGAATCCCATAATTTTGTCTACGCGATCTGGTAGACACGATTTGTAGATATAAACTGTCATGGTGAAGATATTTTCAAACGTGTTTACCATAACTTGGGCGGGGGGTGTTAATAAAATGTTGAAAGTCGTACTAGGTTTGCAATTTTTGATAACTGATCGCTAAGTTTGGTGATAAAAAGCGACAATTTACTATAAATATATTACGAGTATAGTTAGAAAATGCCTGGCAAAGATTGTAAAATAATTTTAGTAGGCGATTTTAATATAAATTTCAATTCCGAAGAAATGTTTGATGGAACTAGGAAGGAAAACACAGTACATGCATAGATTATGATAAACTTTCCAAACAGTATTTAAAATGGAGGATAGTTGGATTATGTTTGGCGAAGGTTGCAAAACAGGTTTAGTAGGTGATTGTAAGACAGTATTTAATATGGTGAAGTATAGTTGGAATAAGCTTGGCGAAGAGAGTAAAACAGTTTTAGTAGGCGATTTAAAAATAGATTTCGATACCAAAGATGTGTTTTATGGTACAAGAAAGTATTGATTACTACTTTAACGCTCCCACTCTCGCCAACCTAAAAAATCGCCCACTTTGGCGAACTTTGCAGTTGTGGGTCTCAAGGAGTTATGCAAAAGTTTCAATGCTCCCCAAAAAACTAGATGAAAACCAAGGTGAACAAATTAACGATAAACGCAGCAGTTAAGGAATTTGAAGATATTAAATTATTGAAACTTGCCAACTCAAAATAAATAAGTAAGTAATGGAATGCTGTACTTACATGTTGTTCCAAATCGGCATTTTAATTCTAAATTACGGTTGCCACATAAATACAAAAAATTGTCATGGTAACTGCATATGTTTAATTATCGTCACCTTGGTGAGAGCCGGGTTGTTAATGTAGGAATCAAGCCAAGAAAGACAAACACTGCACACTCATGTATTATGGTGCGCATTCGATACAATATTTAAAATGTCGAAGTATAGTTCAAATATGCTTTGAGAAGATTGTAAAATAGTTTAGTAGGTGATTTTAAGATAGATTTTGATTCCAAAGATGTGCTTTATGGACCAAGGAAGAAAAACAGGGAAGTTGCATAAATTATGATACTCTTTTAATATATAGCACTTTAGTGTGTATTTAAAATCTGAAAGTGTTTCAAATTTTCTTACTTTTTTATTTATTTATTTTTTTTAGTTCAGAAAATGTCCATTAAGCAGAACTTTGCAGCATGAAATCAGCTCTAAATATGAGTGTTAGCCCTATCAGGTATTAAAGCGTTATTTTCGGTATTGTTATCGTACTTTGCTCGTAAATACTTCTTTTAAGCTTAAATGCAAACAGAAAACAAGTTTCAGTTCACATTTATTTGATTCTAAAAGTTAACCTCTAAAATTCTCTTATTTGCCGTAATTCAATATCTGCCAAATAATTCAAAGCATTAATTTAATCTGTAACGCTTTAAAACATCTTTTAAAAGTTTCTTACCTCATTGGTTTCTCAAATGTGAACAATTGCTAACTCACTTTCCTTTTGCGTTATGCAAATTAACTTTGACTTTTGCTTTATGCAGATTAACGCCGATCGTCCAATGACGCCGCACGCCTCTCACGTGCCGTTTTTCTCCCGGTACGCATGTCCTTGGAATAGCGTACTTCGCCGATCGCGACTAAGATTTAAATACTTCTAGCTTTGATGCCTGACTAGCGCTGCTCAGTTTTTGCTTGCTTAGCTCTGCTTTGTTTGCTTAATCCTGTTTCTTTTAGCATTTTTAGTTTGCCAATGTTTAGAATAATAACAGCACTATAATCGTCGGCTTAAATGAGTACTTAGACTTTTTTTCTAAAGGAATACTTCCATTTATAACAGAGAATGATAATGTAAGTTCTGTTTTTACTTACTCTGTGGCTTTTTCCCGGACTGTAACCGGATGAATGACTTTTCAAGTATCAAGATTGCGATAAAATCTGATTTTATCTTATTGAAAATATTTTTAATCATTTTAGAACTTTTTACACTGTCTTATACATTGAGCAAGTGTTTTAAAAACTGCTTCCATTGTGCGTGAAGTCTGCTAAAATGTTTTAGTTAGTTAGCACTGACGGACTTAGTGAAATCAATTGAGACTTTATAATTTTATTCAGCCTTTCCTCACTTGCCCGTACAGTACTGACTTACAATGAGTCTAAATGGTTATAAGTGTGTTCAATAACTACTGAACAAATGTTGAAATTGTGTGTTTATTTTGAATGGCTCATTTCCAGTGTTAAGTTTGCTGTTTTTTCATGCTTAATCGCAACTTGAACATTTTTAACTCGAGCTTTTTAATCTTAGTCCCCTAAGCACTTTTCATCTATCTATATAAATAAAACAAAGTGTAAAATGTCTGTCAGTTAGTCAGTTTGTTTGTCTGTGTCTTGCGTAGCTCCGAGACGGGTGATCATGGACCTACCAAATTTTGTATGGAAATCCTCCAGGACGAGTCCCGACATACCTCGAACCGATTTTTTCGAAATTCGCATTATTTTAGGAGATATCGATTAATTTTTGCTCTCCGCCATTTCGCAATTCTAATCTCCGCAAAGGAAAGAGTGAGGATTAAGCATATCGAGGTTGCCATATTTGCCGACTTTATTAAATGATTCAGACTCTTGAAGTAAAAATAAAAGAATAACGATTTCTTTGTTTAGATTATTTGTAAGGTTATTTTTTAATTAAAATATCGTGTGCGTGTGAAATCAGAGTAGGAATTAAATTTTATACTCAAAAGAAAAATAGGGTTTGGAATTTTTCCGAGACTAAAATTTGCAACTTTTTAATTTGGCGAAAATTAAAAGGGTTGATATGCGATTTTAAGGAGATGATTCTAGCGCTTGGCGCAATTTATCGTCATTTTATCGTCTGCTACTTGGACTATGCATACACCTGAATACGTTTTTGAAACTTTCATTCAGTTCGAATTGTGTATTTTTCTGCGCAGCTTTTTCCCATCTATTTCTAATGTATTACATCCATAAAAAGGATGTTAGAAATATCAATTTTATTTTTGTTTAATCACACTCATGAATAATGATATACTTTTCAACTTAATGGAAGAAGGAAAGACCCATGGACTATAATACGCTTTTAATATATAGCACTTGAGTGTGTTTTTCAAAACTGAAAGTGTTTCAGATTTTCTTACATTTTTTTCTCTAGGGCCGGCCCTGTTAGTAACCATCTTAATTTTAAATTCCATTCAGAATCTGAGATATTTCCGTGCCAAGGAAGCTAGTGAGAAACAGGATTCTTTCCGAACAAGATTTTTTAAGATGGCGATCCAACTGGTCGCCGGAAATGGCTATTAGTCTATAAAACAAATTTGGTTACTATCTGTTTACCCGCTTTTGTGATAGAACCCAGTTTATAGGGGAAGTTTAGTTTAAAAATATATACCTCTGTTTTATGTATCATTTTATCAAGCATGTTCAAATATAATTTTCCATCCTGTCCCATGCATATTATAGATAGAACTTTAGTAGTATATAGCCGAATATCCGGTAATTATGATTCGGATATCCGACGGTATTTCGGATATTGAAAAATCAGCTGGATAGGCAGGATACCGAATACTTGCCGGATATCCGTTACATCCCTAGTTACTGGCACGCTAGCGTGTGGGCCGGGAAATCGGTGAGTTTTTTTGCTGGCACGTATACGTGAGTCGGCGCAAAAGGGTTAAATACATATAGAATTTATATCTATCACAAGCTCCTGTTTGATTTATAAAAGAGATTCACCCTAACAACAGCTCGGAGATGTTTAGAAGTCGGGCGCTTTAAGAAAATGAATATTTGATTATTCGCATTGTAACTTGATTCGTTTGGTAACGTTTTGGTCCATTGTAACGTTTTGGTTTCAGTAATTATGATGAAGTGAAATTAGATACTGCTAAAAATGAAGTTAAGTTTAAAGTAACATTTACCGTATTAGCCTGTATATAACACAATCCCGAAATTTTTCATCAAGATAATTAGATAAATCTTACACTTAAACCTCGAATTTAGTGCGAGTCAAGTTTTTAACGGGAAATGATCAGTCAAAAAATATCGCCTTATATTCGGGAGAATACGGTAAAAATGTTAAACATAATAAAACCTTAGTTAACTTTGGAAAAAAACATACACCTTTTCATATTTTTACAGCAAGAATTAATTAATACAAATTTTTAATTAACTGCACAGTAAACGTCCATGAAGGTCATTAGCATAAGAAATACCTTGAAATGCGAAAAGTGTGAAACACAAAAAAGCGTATATGCAAAATAAACATTTATTAATATTTGATACGTTCAGTACAAAATTGTAACAGCATTTGTGTTTGAAACAAAACGTATAGTTATGATATGCGTTATAAGTGTTTTACAAGTGTCAAAACAGAACGAGAAGAATCTAGGTGTATTATGTAAAATTCTGAGTCATTGCCGTTAGAGATAGGAAATAGCATATGAGGGCGAGAGTACATGGAAATTAACAGTTCAACGCCACTCCAATTTGATCGCCACATCCACCGCAGCCCGCATCCCTCAACCGCACACTCCTTATCAGCTCCACTCCTTGCAATCGCAGCCAATCTATTTCGAAATCGTTTGATGGAGAATTTTTTTCAGAAGTGCTTGATCAGGGGACTTAAAAAATATTTAGGGTGAACGAGATAAGACAGCAAAGGTGATAAACACTCTTTTAGCTTTAGATTTATTCAGATAACTAAAAAGAGTCAAATTTTGGTGCCTGCTATCTTAATAGGAAAAAATGCGTTTCAGACCCAAAAAAATCATTATGGTAAAATTTTGTTTAAAAGTGAAACTGTGAAAAATAATTCAGCGAAAACGAAATCGACTGTGTGGATTTGCCCCTAAAAGTTATTCCCACAGCACACCCGTTAACTAAACAGATATGCTGTAAAGCTATGTGCTTCTTATAAGTGTAAAAACATTAAGCCCCATCCTATACAACCGGTACCATTCTGTCATGAAACCTTTTTACAGAATAATAGAAATACTTGTGTTTAATGTTACGATAAGGGGACTTAAAAATATTTAGGGTGAACGAGATAATATAGTAAAGGTGATAACCATTCTTTTAGCTTTAGATTTTTTCAGATAACTAGATGGAGTTAAATTTTGGTATCTGCTATCTTCACAGAAAAAAATGCGTTTCAGACTGCGTTTCAGACCCCAAAAAATCATTATGGTAAAATTTTGTTTAATAATGAAACCTACAAAAGTATTTTAGCGAAAACGAAATCTACTGTATAGATTTGCCCCTGAAAGTTAACTTCAGAGTACAGCCCTTGACTTAACAGATATGCTGTATAAATATATTCTTCTATAAGTGTAAAAATACTAAGTCCCACCTACCAACCGGTATCACCGTCTCCTGACAAAGTTTAACAATGCTAGCAGATCAGGAACAGAGTAAAAATTTAAAATATTTTACTTCTGATTCCCATCACAGCTGCCTGTTTCATACACTTCTTTTGGCATCATACAGATTAAGTTTTTTACTGACATGTGATAAAAATAGGGATAATATTGTCAAACTAAATACATAATACCAATGAAATAACACTTCTTGAAATATTTAACGGTTTAAGTGTAACTTTTTCTTATAATAAAGGATAAATTTTAGGGATTAGGAGGATTATTGTCATTTTAAACTGAACCTACATAACAATTGTAACGCGCCTACGTACCTAACGTACGTTTTTAACGTACCTACATAACAACTGTATGATATTATAGTTAAAAAGTAATAGTCTAACAATTTAATCTATTTCAGGAATAGGAATGTATATATTTTAGGTACAAAAGTAGCATTTACCCAGATACGTAAGCGTTTTATTTCTTGGATAAGAATTCACTTTAAGTACCCTAATAGCACAACCGTCGCCTGTGACTGAAATGCGACCACACAGTACTGTCACAATAGAGTTACAAACAGTCGCTGCGACTCCGCTGCAAAGTCACGCCAGAGTCCCTATGTCTTCTCGCTGTGTATTCACATTGCGACCCTTCAGAGAAGTCGCTTTGGGACAGTTTTGCGACAGCGAAAAAATTCGGGGAAAAAGAGTTACCGAGAACATACACTAGATGGCAGCACCAAACTCTCAGGTAAGGAAACGCTGAGGTCCGGTATGGAACCCTCGACACAGTGGTTCGTAGGCCAGCCTCTTACCTGAACGCTGTGATTACGTTGCTTAGATTGCTTTAAAAGTAAACTGATTGCTGCAAAAGCTAGTTCTAGCATGGCTTCTTTTGGAAATTTCTAAAATGGACTTAGACCCATAGTTTTACCTCAAATTTTTGCTAGTGGAACTTTCAAGCGTACCAGGGACGTATTTAACCCATTAAGCGCCAAAGTTCCCGTTACGGAAACATCTATTATATATTTTTTTTCTTAAAATATTTTAAAGCAATTTACGAAATACACATTTTATATAAACATTTGCACTATATAGCACACCCTATAGTGTAAATGTTTATATAAAATGTGTATTTCGTATATTGCGTTAAAATATTTTAAGAAAAAAATGATATAATAGATGTTCCCGTATCGGGAGCTTTGGCACTTAATGAGACGCCAAAGATTTTAAAGGAGGGGGGTGGGCCCCATCTGAAAACTTAAAGCAGTTATTAAAAAACAGCAATTTTGAGACATTTGTATTTACTCTAGTAACAATAAGGTTTAAAATAGCGGATAGACCCCCCCAATCCGAAATTTAAACCTACATACGCTATCGAAACAATATGCCATGGGGATATGAAAGAAATTCTTAATTTTACTCACAGATACTTAGTTTTCACCATTGTGATTAGAACTCTTAACTCTAATATTTTTAAGAATAATATTTTTTTTATAAATAATATTGTCTTGTTTAAACGAAATAATTTAAATATTAATAAATTAAACTAAATTCCATTACTACATAACTGCGAGATTTTATTGAATTACTATTTTCGGATTTATTTATTAAATGTTTCACGAAAGAAATTGCCACAAAATATTAGAAAAAATGAGTCTGCTTCCAAAGTTGCAAAAGCGGCCAGTGTGACGTCATTTTGAAGTCCAAAAAAATCAGTAGTCACAAAACAGTCACATAGTGACTTCACAGTGGAGTCACTGAGCGACCGATCACATACTAGTCACATGGTGACTTCACGGCGACGTCACCTGGTGACTGGTCACAAATAAACTTCACAGTGACCATACAGTAGAGTCACATCACTCACAAGTCACAATGTGACTAGTTTGTGACAGTCCTGTGACAATTGTGACCCTCTGTGACGTCACAGCGACTCTTTTGTGACCATCTGTGCTATTAGGGTATAATATAGCAATATGTTTCTCAAAATCAAATGTATACCTACAAAAATACATTTGAACCCACTACAACCTTAATGCTTTAGAAAACATAGTGAAACCCAGTCTTAAACTAAACAAATATTCCATTGCATTGATAGTCATTCAAAACATTTTACACGAAAATAGAATATCTAAGTAAAATTAAAATTGGTTTTACATGGAAAAATTGACAATCGAACAATCGGAATGCTTTTTTTCTAAAACGATACATTTCTTAAACTAGATCTCACATATAAGTAAATGTAAAAATAAGAAATTCATTCAATTACTTGTAAAGTATTGAATTAAAGTTGCTAAATTTAGAAAAACAAGTTTCATAAAACGTTTAGTTATATAAATTTAACTCAGAAAAATTTTATTTTGATGCAAATAGTGTTATCGCATATTGTTGCTATTGTACGCATATTGTACGTTTAATAAGGTATTTGCATAAAGATTGAACCAGAAATGCTTCGAAACCGTGCTTTCACTAAATAATGATTAACTTTTTTTTCTAAATCATGTATTAACAAAGTACCAAAAAAATTTAAAGTAAAAAAAAATTACAAGTTTTACTAAACAAAATACTGAAAAGAATAACTAGCACTAGTGGTCAATACCATACTTATAAAAATCTCTACGACTAAGCGAAACGCAATTAGAAAATAATCATTTACCAAGACATCAGATTCAAATATTTAAAAATACATTAAAAAATTTCTAACTTACGTATTCTACAGGGTTGTCCTAATTAAACGTCCCCAACTCAGAGGCCTGTGCAGGATGTTGCATGAGTCATAATGTAATGAAATTTTGAAAACAGGCACTACAGATTACGCGCTCGTGATTTATTAAAAGAAAAATTATTAGTACAAAAAGTTGCCGATATGCGACGCTGTAACACTAGTAATTTGCATATTGCAATAACGTGATTTGTAGAAATAAAGCATCTGAGCAACTTATCCAAACGAGAGCCCTACAAAAGTGGAAGACAGGCGCTGCACAGACAGTTGTTTCCAGCTCGCTGATGCACAATGACGGCTTTCAAAAACAAAGCTCTGTTAGTGAAACTTTTCTACCAGAATGACGAGAACTCCTGTGCTGCGATAAGAGCATTCCGACGGCTAAAGAACTTACGCCCAGGACCAATGACACCACGCACTTTAAATGACATGATGAAGAAGTTCGAAAGGACCGGACAGCTGGGAATTTTACCAGGTAGAGGATGCCAACAGTGTGCCAACTGTTTCTCGTGCTGTTGAACATCTGTAGAACGTCTTGTTGATCTGCAGCGCCACTTATCGGCAACTTCTTGTACTAATAATTTCTTTTTAATAAATCACGAGCGCGTGATCTGAAGTGCCTGTTTCCAAAATTTAATCACATTATGACCCATACAACATCCTGCACAGTCCTCTGAGTTGGGGAAATTTAATTTGGACAACCCTGTATAATCTATAATATAATTGTGTATTCTAAAAAATATTTAAACAAAAACACACTTACATCATTATACGAATCATCGCTAAAATACATCATCAGTGTATTTTCGTAATGTAAACAACGTTAAATTAGGCTTAGTATAAGCGATCGAAAAAAGCGTCCTATCACATCCACAGATAGAGTGAAAATGATCTTTTTTATATAAATATTACTTATTCAAACCGGTTCTCTTAACCTTAACGCTTTGACATTGAAACTGCGTAAACTTGAAATCACCTCTAAATAAGAGATGACGTGTACGTTTCTGATTGGTTAAGCTGAGTGGACGGGAGGACGTGTGCACTTCTGATTCGCTGTAGAATGTATGATGCAATATCTACATATTTGAACATGTTTTAAAGTAGAGGGCGCTTAAATGATCACATGATTTCTTTGAACCAATAGGAAAGTAGGCGTGTATCTAAGTTTGATAAGCTAGCTGGGAACTTTGAATACATAACCTGAAACGTTTTACGTTGTGGTTATCTGCTGTTAATATGTATTGCGTTGTAGTTCTTAAAAATGTCTTCGACCACATTGATGGAAAATAACTTTTAACATTAAATGCACTCCTGAGTTTTATACTCAAAGTGATGCTGGTGTGTTACTGCAAGAATTATTTACAATTGCCTTTGATACAAAACCTTCGAAAATTGATGAACTCCGGCACAGAAAGTAATTGCTTTAGCAAGTGAAGGGATACATTACAGTTTCTCTGGAGGGACAACAAATTGTGAATTTAATTTGGTACAAGTGAACTTAAGTTCTACTAGGAAGATTTTCCTTTGGACTTATCATCATGTGTATGCATTCTAAGTTTTGGAACTAAGCAAACTTTAGATTTTAAACCACCGAACTGTGAAACCACTACCATTAAATTAGAACATGTTTCAATATGTAAGATAACTCCCGAAACAACAAAATTTTGACGCATGGTATTCCTTCTGAACCTCATCTAACAGAGTCATACATTAACCTAACATTCGCCCAAATGTGCATTTATGAACCTTCGCCCAAAAGACCAAAGTTGAAGGACTGGATGGACCATCTTTACCATAGCTTTTATGCTTCATTAAATGGTAAATGGCACTTGGAAAGACTTATCTACGTCACTTCACGATGAAAAAACTGACTTGAAGATTCATATTAGACAATTTATTCAGAGCGCCCAATTAGACTATATACCAACCAGTCAGGGAGTCATGATGGACCCTTCAACATGCATCGAATTTATTGTAAAACTATTACATTTTAATATATGTCATAACAATAACTATTTTATTTGTAATAATCAATTATCTGTATTTAATAATGATGGAAAATGCATCTTGCAACAAATTTACAAACCCGGAGATTCCTTTATATTTAATTCAATTCGCTTGATTTTTTTAAATGACCAAGTATTAAACCTTTGTGAAATGACAAGTGAAAGATTGGATTGCATTCCAAAAACTATATACGACAATCTGCCTGATATGACACTAAAATTAAAGCCGCAAAAGTGTTACCGTGAACCGCATTGTGAATATGAAATTGCTAAAGATCAATGAATGAATATAGTATCTCGTGAAATTCACAAAAGTTTAAAGAAACAATTTAAATGCATGGACCGGTTTCAGGATCATCCTTCACAAAGGATACATGCTTGTTTGAATAGAACACATGTTCATGAGAGAGATGGTCTTATAAGTATTAAATCATGGTTTATGCTCGATGTACCATACATTGCAAGAGAGATATGCGAGAACAAATGTACTTGTCATTATGACGGAGTATTTTTTTTCGAACATTTTCTTTGAAGAATACCGAGAGTATTTTCAAAATGTATTTCTTCGTTCATTTTTTCAATCGTTTTCAGATTTTGCGATTCCCGAGAATGTCAAATCATGTGCAATTATGTGATGTTATTGGTGTAAAACTAGTATTGTGATTGTAAAAAATTTATTAAAACCATTGTGACTATCCCATTTGTGCCTGGATATTTTTGCGTCTTTCTTCGATTTTTACTGATAGAAGAAATAATAGATAAATTTCTGATGTCAAATTCTTGAACAAGGGATGATTTCTTTTAAAATCATTAAGCATAAAAATCGAAATATCAACATCCTACTTGGTCATGTTAAAATATTTTGTAGAGTTGAGGCTCAATACTCATGAACAAAGGCTAGGAAAAATAAATAACGTTTTCGACTAATAGCGAAAATGCCGTCCCAAAAAAGGGACACTAGGCATAAATGGGTTAAATAGAAAAAGGTATGCTTGCTTCTACAGTAGTGAGTTTTTACTGACTTATGCATGCCTAGTTATAGATTACTCATTGAAAAGTTATTATTTTCTTAATTGTATAAATAGTTTCTTCAGTTTAATATACATTTTTGTAAATAAATCAGTTGATATATGAAGAAAAAATTCTGTGTTTTCTTTATGTGTGCACTAATTACTTTCAAAATAAATACTTCTGAAATTTTACTAAAACAAAATGTGATAAAGGTAACAGATATGTTTTAAGATTCTAGTTTTATACTTATCTTTTAAATATTAATACTATAAGGTAGAAAGTTACATTTTTTTTAAGCATGTACTGTAAATTATTAATCAGCTATATAGAAATAAAAGGTTATTTCGATAAATTCAAAACTTAAGTACGGTAGGTAACTGCGTTGCATGTAAATTCACAACATTACTAATTTTTGCTAAAATATACATACATAAAAAGGTCTTTTCCACAATACTTAGTTAAAAAATAGTATTTAAATGTATATTATTTGTTGCACAGTTTGGAAAAATCTTACTTAGGCTAACTATTGATTATAATTTTATCGGTCAATTGATGCTTTTCTTTTTCAAAAAGTAAACAGAGATAAAAGAACTTAGTAATTTTAAATAAAGAATTTTTAAGTGTTCTTTAATGTAAAGATCTTACTACAGGGTCATTCCACGTCAGATCAAACAGTGCAGTTCACCACACCAACTTGGATTTTCCTCAAATTTTATATAGATGATTTACAGGCTAAGACATCAACAAATCTCAATTTTGAAGGTTCTACGATAATTAATTACCGAGAAATTAATTATGCAAATTTTTAAGTTTTCTGCAAGATGCGCCAACTTTTTTCTCAATTCCTTAAATAACTCCTTACCTGTAAAAGTTACTGAAGTGAAAATTTGTTTCTAGGAGTAACTTTTTACGCTGATTCCAAAAATGTTATCGAAATTTGCGTATCTTCTATAGTTTATGCATGAGCACTGCATTTGCTAAAAAACATCATGAATTTTTTTCGGCATGTCTGATCACAGACACATGTTTTAAATTTTTATATGTTGTTAAGATGGAATAATCCTACATCCCAAAATAATTTCATCTTGGCTTTCTGCTCAGGATCAGAGAAAAAAAATTGTATGTATGTACCTATATATGAGGCTTTTCATATACAATATTTATACTGAAGATGAAAAAATTCAGAAGCGTTAGTCAATTTTCCTATGTCTTTTAAATTGATATCTGAAGTTTAACTACTATTCCAGGTATTTTCAAAAACTAGAAAATATATCAAAGTGCTTGCATCGGAAAACGTCAAACAAACAAACAACAAAAAATGCATGTAAAACAATGTTAAATTAAAAAGAATTCTAAAATTAAAATTAATTTAGAATTATTTTTAATTTAACCCTGTTGTTTTTGACAGACATCCATCAGCCAATAAATCTTTGGAATTCTGTATGATATTGAACTCAAAAGAAAGAACAATGTTTAATAAAACATATATATGTATATATATATATATATATATATATATATTAGGTCTACCGGAAATGTCAATATTTTGCCTATCCCAAAACTACTGAAGCTAATAACACGAAATTTAGCACGAGTGGGATTTTATAGCGTAGGTGCTAGATTAGAGTATTTTCCAAAATTCTGCGGGATCTCAAAGAAGAAAATAGATATCTATAAAATTCTTGCTGTAAAATACACAATACTCAAGAATGCCTAAATATCGATTTCTGAACATTTCAAATATAATCCTCCTAGGACTGTAGACGTAAAAGTTTGCCGTGAATAACTGGTTACATGACATTTATTCTGTAATATATCACCAAATGTGCAATTTGACAATGTGCCTGACATTGTTATGCTAGTTGTTGTAACAATAAAAAATTATACAGTATACAGTAAAACCTATTTCAAATTGCTGTATTCACAAAACTAGCCAAAGCACAATTTTGTTCGCATTCTGTTAAAGGTAAATAAGTACTGTAACTTACAGGAATTCAATTCTTTCAATAAACTTTGTTCCTTCTATAGACTTGAATGTCATACAAAATTACAAAGATTTATTGGCTGATGGATGACTGCCAAAAACAACAGGGTTAAATTAAAAATAATTCTAAATTTTAATTTTAGAATTCTTTTTAATTTAACATTGTTTTACATGCATTTTTTGTTGTTTGTTTGTTTTACGTTTTCCGATGCAAGCACTTTGATATATTTTCTAGTTTTTGAAAATGCCTGGAGTAGTAGTTAAACTTCAGATATCAATTTAAAAGACATAGGAAAATTGACTAACGCTTCTGAATTTTCTCATCTTCAGTATAAATATTGCATATGAAAATCCTCATATATAGGTACATACATACAATTTCTTTTCTCTGCTCCTGAGCAGAAAGTCAAGATGAAATTATTTTGGGATGTAGGATTATTCCATCTTAACAACATATAAAAATTTAAAACATGTGTCTGTGATCAGACATGCCGAAAAAAATTCATGATGTTTTTTAGCAAATGCAGTGCTCATGCATAAACTATAGAAGATACGCAAATTTCGATAACATTTTTGGAATCGGCGTAAAAAGTTACTCCTAGAAACAAATTTTCACTTCAGTAACTTTTACAGGTAAGGCGTTATTTAGGGAATTGAGAAAAAAGTTGGCGCATCTTGCAGAAAACTTAAAAATTTGCATAATTAATTTCTCGGTAATTAATTATAGTAGAACCTTCAAAATTGAGATTTGTTGATGTCTTAGCCTATAAATCATCTATATAAAATTTGAGGAAAATCTAAGTTGGTGTGGTGAACTTTCTCCAGTTTTGTGTTTGATTTGACGTGGAATGACCCTACATTTTACTTGAAGTAACAGAATCTTTTAAATCAGACACTATGATTTGTATATATTTAAAACATCAGAGTATCAACTTAGGCTATTTTTGTAATTTTTCTTAAGTAATGGACTTGAATATTTTTATGAGAAATATCAACTAAGTGCACGTGTTACATATTTTACTGATTGAGATGGTTATACTTACAAATTTTAAATAAATATGTTTTTACTTTTATACATGATACTTGTTCAAACTAAGTATACTTTTGATTTTTATATGTTTATGAGTTCTCATAACTTAGAAATTATTTCTCGAAAGGAAATTAGCTATCAGAACTTGGTAAATTTCGTAAAAGTAGTATGCTTATAATCAGTTATTTTAGCATAGATGTATAGACTTATCTTAATTTAAACCAAAACTAGTTAAAACTAATACAATTTATGTCTGTACAAAGTGAGGGACTTAGAACATTTTTCAGAATTAACAAGTAAAAGATTTTACAAAATACTTACATTAAGCTCCTTTAGCTAAAGTTGTAAGTTTTTCTTTTTAGAAGTTTTGCATATTGGTATATTTTATGTTCTGATAAGTCGTTGAATATTTTCTTTAAATAAACTAAGAGATCTGTACTTTGGAAATTTCATAGAAGTGTTGAACCTTGGTATTTTTCGAATATTACGAACTTTATACATTTTTTCTGAAGTGCTAGATATGTGGAATAAACTTTTTTGAAACATTCGATTATTCAACTTAGTGCATTTCAGTTACTCTTTCAAGATAATGGACTTGGAAATTTTTACAAATAGAAAGCAAGTAACTTGCTGAACATGCTTCTTGCAAACTTTTTTAAATATTGGTCTTAAAAATTATCAAAGTTGTAACTACTAAACAGAAATAAACAAATTAAATCAACATTTTACAATCGCAATACTAGTTACACACCAATAACATCTTACAAAAATGTATATACATTACATAGTTTCTTCAGTTTAATATACATTTACAAAAATGTATATTAAACTGAAGAAACTATTTATACAATTAAGAAAATAATAACTTTTCAATGAGTAATCTAAACTAAGCATGCATAAGTCAGTAAAAACTCACTAGAAGCAAGCATACCTTTTCTATATAATCACAATGGTTTTAATAAATTTTTTACAATCATAATACTACTTTTACACCAATAACATCACATAATTACACATGATTCGGCATCCTTGGGATTGGGAAAATCTGAAAACGCCTGAAAAAATAGACGAAGAAATATATTTTGAAAATACTCTCTGTAGTCTTCAAAGAAAATGTTCGAAAAAAATTCTTCTTCATAATGACAAGTACATTTGTTCTCGCATCTCTCTCTTGCAATGTACGGTACGTCGAGCATAAACCATGCTTATAAGACCATCTCTCTTATCTCTATGTTGCTCTTTCAAACAAGCATGTATCCTTTTTGAAGGATGATCCTGACCCCGGTAGATGCATTTAAATTGTTTCTTTAAACTTTTGTGAATTTCATGAGATACTATATCCATTAATAGATCTTTAAACACTTCATATTAACACTGCCGTTCACGGTAACACATTTGCGGCTTTAATTTTAGTGTCATATGAGGCAGGGTTTTCGTATATAGCATTTTTAGAATGCATTCCAATATTCCACTTCTCATTTCACAAAGTTTTTATGCTTGGTCATTTTAAAGTATCAAGGGAATTGGATTTAACGTAAAGGAATCTCTGGTTTTGTAAATTTGTTGTAAGATACATTTTCCATCATCATTAAATACAGATAATTGATTATTACAAATAAGAGAGCTATTGTTATGACATATATTAAAATTACTATTAGTACAATTACCATCTTGCCAATGCCGACATCGAAACGGTACTGCCGATGTCGGCCCATCCCTTACCCGATACGGCTGTGTTTGCTGGGATGCTTTAATGTTTATAAGACCATCTCTCTCATCAACATGTGTTCTATTCGAACAAGCATGTATCCTTTGTGAAGGATTATTCCGAACTCGGTCTATGCAATTAAATTGTTTCCTTAAACTTTTGTGAATTTCATGCGATACTATAATCATTAATTGATCTTTAGCCATTTCATATTCACAATGCGGTTCACGGTAACACTTTTGCGGCTTTAATTTTAGTGTCATATGAGGCAGGGTGGTTGTGTACAATGCTTTTAGAATGCATTCTGATATTTCATTTCTCATTTCACAAATTTTTAATACTTGGTCATTTAAAAGTATCAAGGGAATTGGATTTAATGTAAATGAATCTCCGGTTTTGTAAATTTGTTGTAGGATGCATTTTCCATCGTCATTAAATACGGATAATTGATTATTACAAATAAAAGAGCTATTGTGATGACATCTAGTAAAATCTAATAGTTTTACAATAAATTCGATCCATGTTGAAGTGTCTATCATGACTCCCTGACTGGTTGGTATATAGTCTGATTGGGGGCTCTGAATAAATTGTCTAATATGAATCTTCAAGTAAGTTTTTTCATCGTGAAGTGACATAGATAGGTCTTTCCAAGTGCCATTTACCATTTAATGAAGCATAAAAGCTATGGTAAATATGGTCCATCTAGTTGTTCAACTTTGGTCTTTTGGGCGAAGGCTTATAAATGCAGATTTTGGCGAATGTTGTTAATGTGTGACTCTGTTAGATGAGGTTCAGAAGGAATACTGTGCGTTAAAATTTTATTGGGTTGGGGGTTGGGAGATATATCTTACACATTGAACCATGTTCTAATTTAATGGTTGTGGTTTCACAGTTCGGTGGTTTAAAATATAAAAATCGTTTAGATCCGAAACTTAGAATGCATACACATGATCATAAGTCCAGAGAAAAATATTCGTAGTTATGTTCTGACGGACAATCTGTAATTGAATACTCTAAGTTCACTTGTGCCAAATTAAATTCATAATTTGTTGCCTCCTGTAGATCTTCACGTTTTTTTGCAAAATGGGTAACCAAGAGAAAACAGAGACCGTCGCTCCAGAGAAACTGTAATGTATCCCCTCATCTGTGAAAGCAATCGCTTTCCGTGCCAAAGTATTGTTCTTTTCATCAGTAACATATCAGCATCACTTTGAGTATAAAACTCAGGAGTGCATTCAATGTTAGTTATTTTAGATCGATTCGGGCAAAGACATTTTTAAGAACTACAACACAATACAACTTAACAGCAGGTAACCGCAACGTAAAATGTTTTAGAATATGCATTCAAAGTTCCTGCTAGCTTATCAAACTTAGATACAAGCCTACTTTCATATTGGTTCAAAGGAATCATGTGATCATCATAGGTTAGCTACCTGAAAACATGTTCAACCATGTTGATATTGCGTCATACATTCTACAGCGAATCAGAAGCGCATACGTCATCGCGTCCATTCAGCTTAACCAATCAGAAGCGCACATGTCATCCCGTCCATTCAACTTAACCAATCAGAAACGTACACGTCATGTCATATTTAGAGGTGATTTCAAGGTTACGCAGGTTCAAGGTCAAAGCTTTAAGGTTAACAGAGCCGGTTTGACAAGGTAATTGTTATATGAAAAAGATCATTTTCACTCTATCTGTGGTGGTAGTAGGACGCCTTTTTTGATCGCTTATACTAAGCCTAATTTAACATAGTTCACATTACGAAAATACACTGATGATGTATTTTAGCGATGATTGAAAGTAAGTAATGAAGTAAGTGCTTTTGTTTAAATATTTTTTAGCATACGCAGATATATTATATATTATTTAATACGTAAGTGAGAATTATTTTTAATGTATTTGTAAATATTTGAATCTGATGTCTTGGTAAATGATTATTTTCTAATCGCGTATGGCTTAATCGTAGAGATTTTTATAAGTATGGTACTGACCATTGTGGTACGGTAAAAACGCATACGTATCTGGGTAGTTATTTAGTATTTTGTTTAGTAAAACTTGTAAAATTTTTGTTACTTTTAATATGTTTTGTACTTTGTTAATACATGATTTAGAAAAAAAAAGTTAATCATTATTTAGTGAAAGCACGTTTGCGAAACATTTGTGGTTCAATCTTTGTGCAAAAACCTTATTAAACGTAAAAATATATAGCAACAGGATGCGATAACACTATTTGCATCAAAATAATATTTTTGCTGAGTTAAATTTATATTACTAAACGTTTTATGAAAATTATTTTTCTAAAATTAGTAACTCTAATTGAATACTTTACAAGTAATTGAATGAATTTCTTATTCTTACATTTATACTGATATGTGAGATCTAGTTTTAGAAGAAAAAAAACATCTTGTTCCATACTCATTGTCAATTTTTCCATGTACAACCAATTTTAATTTTACTTAGATATTCTATTTTCGTGTAAAATGTTTTGAATTACTATCAATGCAATGAAATATTTGTTTAGTTTAAGACTGGGTTTCACTATGTTTTCTAAAGCATTAAGGTTGTAGTGGGTTCAAATGTATTTTTGTAGGTATATATTTGATTTTGAGAAACATATTGCTATATTATACTTAAAGTGAATTCTTATCCAAGAAATAAAATGCTTACGTATCTGGGTAAATGCTACTTTTGTACCTAAAATATATACATTCCTATTCCTGAAATAGATTAAATTATTAGACTATTACTTTTTAACTATAATATCATACAGTTGTCATGTAGGTACGTTAAAAACGTACGTTAGGTACGTAGGCGCGTTACAATTGTTATGTAGGTTCAGTTTAAAATGACAATAATCCTCCTAATCCCTAAAATTTATCCTTTATTATAAGAAAAAGTTACACTTAAACCGTTAAATATTTCAAGAAGTGTTATTTCATTGGTATTATGTATTTAGTTTGACAATATTATCCCTATTTTTATCACATGTCAGTAAAAAACTTAATCTGTATGATGCCAAAAGAAGTGTATGAAACAGGCAGCTGTGATGGGAATCAGAAGTAAAATATTTTAAATTTTTACTCTGTTTTCCTGATCTGCTAGCATTGTTAAACTTTGTCAGGAGACGGTGATACCGGTTGGTAGGTGGGACTTAGTATTTTTACACTTATAGAAGAATATATTTATACAGCATATCTGTTAAGTCAAGGGCTGTACTCTGAAGTTAATTTTCAGGGGCAAATCTATACAGTAGATTTCGTTTTCGCTAAAATACTTTTGTAGGTTTCATCATTAAACAAAATTTTACCATAATGATTTTTTGGGGTCTGAAACGCATTTTTTTCTGTGAAGATAGCAGATACCAAAATTTAACTCCATCTAGTTATCTGAAAAAATCTAAAGCTAAAAGAATGGTTATCACCTTTACTATATTATCTCGTTCACCCTAAATATTTTTAAGTCCCCTTATCGTAACATTAAACACAAGTATTTCTATTATTCTGTAAAAAGGTTTCATGACAGAATGGTACCGGTTGTATAGGATGGGGCTTAATGTTTTTACACTTATAAGAAGCACATAGCTTTACAGCATATCTGTTTAGTTAACGGGTGTGCTGTGAGAATAACTTTTAGGGGCAAATCCACACAGTCGATTTCGTTTTCGCTGAATTATTTTTCACAGTTTCACTTTTAAACAAAATTTTACCATAATGATTTTTTTGGGTCTGAAACGCATTTTTTTCTATTAAGAGAGCAGGCACCAAAATTTGACTCTTTTTAGTTATCTGATTAAATCTAAAGCTAAAAGAGTGGTTATCACCTTTGCAGTCTTATCTCGTTCACCCTAAATATTTGATTTTGAGAAACATATTGCTATATTATACTTAAAGTTAATTCTTATGCTACAAAATAAAAACGCATACGTATCTGTTTAAATGCTACTTTTGTACCTAAAATATAAACATATCAGTTTCCTGAAATAGATTAAATTGTTAGATTATTACTTTTTAACTATAATATCATACAATTGTTATGTAGGTAAAAGTTTGAAATGACACCAATCTTCTTAATACCTAAAATTTATCCTTTGTTATAAGACCAAATTACACTTAAACAGTTAAATATTTCATGAAGTGTCATTTCAATGGTATTATGTATTTAGTTTAACAATATTATCCCTATTTTTATCATACGTCAGTAAAAAACCTAATTTAATCTGGATGATGCCAAAAGAAGTGTATGAAACACCCAGCTGTGATGGGAATCAGAAGAAAAATATTTTAAACTTTTACTCTGTTTTCCTGATCTGCTAGCATTGTTACCGTTATTGAAGAAATCGTCAGTAGAACATCAGCAAGGTGTGCTTTTAAGTAAGACCTTCTTATTTTCCGATATCTTAATTAGCAAGTCTTTAATAGCTTGATATCTAGATCTAAAACTGCAACTGCATTTACGCGCTTGTAACTTATTTTATCCTAATGTTCTAAACACATAACCATACAACCGCGATTTCCAATCTCTTAGTATAAAACAAGTCTTTATTTTCAATCTGTAGGACTTTTAAAATCCATCAATATTAATACCCGCATAAAAGGTTTAATGATATAGCCAATGCCATTTTATCACTAAAAAATTCGCAAAGTCTCCTTATCCTCACATTAAACACAATTCTGTCAACTATTCTGTAAAAAGTTTGAATGAGAATGTGATACCGGTTGGTGGGTGGGACTTAATATTTTTACACTTATAGAAGAATATATCGTTACAGCATATCTGTTTAGTCAACGGGTATGCTGTGAGAATAACTTTTAGGGGCAAATCCATACACAGGGATGTTAACTCCAACATTCGATTTGGGAGCCCCCCGGGAGCAGAAAAAATCTCATTTGGGAGCACCTTGGGAGCAGAAAAATTCCATTTGGGAGCACAAAAGATATAGCTTACGCGAGGAAAACTAAGATTTGGGATCAGAATTAACATGATTTTGGAGCTGTGTGTTGACTCTAGAAAAAAGGGGCGCCGGGGGGGATATTTCAAAAAGGGCACTTTGGGGTTCGATGATAATGTACAGGTAGATAACATATCTAGAAACTGGTTTGAAACTATCTGATCCCCGAAAATTTAACATGTAGGGTTGTAATTTGTGTTCTGACTTACAATGCATAGTTAGATTTTTTCCAGTTTGTCTTTAGTTCCGCCCCCCCCCCCCTTCTTTTGGAGAAAATATCCTGTAGAAGTAAGTGTAAGCGAAATAGGAAAAATGATTTGTTGATAATATTTTACTCTAAACATGACATAAATGTGTGAATTAAATCTGTACATAACTAGAAGTTTTTGATTTAAAAAAAAAGAAGTTTTAATCTAAGTAATTTTGAATTTTCTGCTTAATTTTTTTTCTCAAAATTACGTGATGTTGATGTTTATAAGGATAGTACATTTATTGAAGAAGGTTTCAGACATTTTTCCCAGACATGATTTGTTAGGCAGTAGGGGTAGGCAGAGGGACTGTTAAGTTTTGTTCCTCAATTTTATCACACTATCACTACTGGACCTCAATTACTGGATCACATTCATATATGATATTTCACCTATATTGGTACAAACTTTTAAACAGAAAAGGAATTTCAGTGTAAGTTTATTAGGATAGATGTGTTTAGCATGTAATAAAAATAATAAAATTTCTGCGGTGCAGGATGTATAAAATTCAATAATATAAATCACAATTTTACTTAAATTCTTTTGTTCGCAAAAATTATTGAATGATTACCAAGTAAAGATTTTTAAAGTTACTGAATATATACCTTTATATCTATTAGACATTATTTGGAATTGCATTAAACAATTCAACTCATCCATCAATTGATAACTATAGAAATTGGGAAAATTGAATTCAGAACACAGAAGATTGCTAGAATAAATGACATAGTCATGCAAATTTTGTATTACATCCAATGGTTGGAATGTACAACACCATATCAAATCATTGAAATATATTTGTTCTTCCTCTTTCACTTCTAATTTAATGTTTGCTCATTCATGAAAAGTGAATATAACATTTTTAAAAAGCACTCTCTCTCTCTATTCTTTAAAATAAGTAAAAATAATTACTACATGTAAGTTTTTTAGCAGGTGTAAAATAAATATTTTATTTAACTCACAGAATTGTCCAAAGGTATGGAATTCAGTTTAACATATTTTAAATAATTTATTTTTCATAAAGCTTTATTTTTAATTTTTTGTAACATACTTAAAAAGGTCTTTTAAAAAGTTTTCTTTCTGAAACCCTGCTTTAATCTTTTGAAAACGAAAAAAGTATTAATATTTTATTTTATCTATCAAATGTTTTTAATCAGCTTAAAATAATTAAAATAATAAAAATAAGTAACATCCTCTTGCCAGAAGTACTCAAACAAATTATATATTAAAAAACCTTCCAGAATTATTTCAATTTTTTTTCAGTTTTTAAAAACTGAAAATAAGCTTAAATTGATGACAGTTTCCTTTTATTAATAACCTAGCTGTTAACTTATGGCACAGTTTGCTTTCTTAAGACATCCTTTCCCAGAACTAGCTATCTTTTGCTTTTAATATTTTTTCTTCATTCATTAAAATGTTGAGAATTTAAAAAATATATATAATATGAATATTTGGTATTCTAAATATTCATATAGATATGTAATATGAATATTTAGAATACCAAATCTTGTAAATAGTCTGATTTACTAAATTCTGCAGTTACTCTACTTTTATATAATTGAAACTGTGGCATAATAAGAGGGGGGGGCAAGATAAAAAAAAAGATGGTCGCCGGCAGGACACTTAAAAATAATATGGTGGAAAACTAAAGAGCCGAAATGGGGGCAGAATGCTGAAACTTAGAATGAATGGGACGGCAAACCGCACCGCGTGCCAATAGTACCGCACCGCGTGCCAATAACCCTAGCGCTACACTGCTAAAGCAAAAGATCATTATTATGCTCCTTTTTTCGGCAAAAGTATAATGTCTTTCAATTGCTTTATTCGCAAAACGCCGCAAACTGCACGTTTTTGAGATCGATTTGAGTGGATAAAGCCACTGATCATAGTAGACGGCTGAAGTGCGGCCGCGCGACTGACGGTCGGCCGACGGTGCGCGACTGACGCGACTGACGGTGTTGAAGTGCGACCGCGCGACTGACGGTCTGGAGATTTTGTCGGTTTCATCAGATAGATGTAACGTCAATACACGTTAGAACTCTTTAAAAAGTCATCCAACCAAGGCACCCCCCTTAGGAGATATCCCTTGTCTAGGCTTGCCATAACAAACAAGCAAATCCCGCAAAATTTTCGAATCACAAAACGTCGTTTTGCTATGGCATACTTTCTGTATCATCCTTAATTATGTATGGTTAGTAAATAGCTGTTATACATTAAGAATAGTATGTACTAAGAAAGCCGATTAAAAAGAGGAAATCGTTTAGGGGGAAATTTAAAAAAAAAAACTTGCTAGTGCGCAAAACTATTAAAAACATAGGGAAGAGCAATAACTATATAAAGCTTTCGGCGAACTCTGGAATAATGATTGTTTGATAATTCGCAACTACTTATTTATCAAACGTAGCTACCGATATTTGAGGATTGACAGATGGAATCGCAAATTTTTAGATAACTTAAGAAAATTTTGATTTTCCCAACCGTATTTTCTTCCACCAACTCCTAAGTGAAATGCCCAGGTAGTTCTGCCCTGCCGATCACGCTTCTCATTGAGTCAGCAAAAACAAAACATACTAGAGAGGCCCCCTTTTCGGGTTACTCGGCTCGCACAAATGCAAAGACAATGAAAAAGGCAGTAAGAGTATTTCGATCTGAAAGAATAGAATATTTGAAAAAGGCATTTGTGGGAAAGATCCGATTTCATAGACGGTTTTCGTGAAAGGGCCGCTTTCAATCGAACCTATTTTTATGATGGAGTTTTTGTACTCAATGATATTTCTGTGAAGGAGCCGGTTTAATTAACGTATTTTCGTGATGGACCGCAAATGTTATGCAGGAAATAAAAAGTGGTGATTGCTGACTAATAAATCACCGTCAGTCGCGCAGAAAGAAGAGAAATAGGGCCGCCGGGCGCTAAAAAGACGATAAAAGGGCCGCCGGGCACTGCGCCCTGCAAAATCAATCTAGAGTCAAGGCTTGAAATAAATTCAGATAAGAAAAGCAAAGTTTGCAAGCGTGGCAAAAAATTAACAAAGAGTCAAAATGACGTATTCGGCGCAGCTCGGCGCAAAATCGGCTAAAAGCGCAATTCGGCGCAAGATTTGCGTTTTGGCGCAGCTCGGAGCAATGGGCGCAGAATTAACATCCCTGCATACAGTCGATTTCGTTTTTTCTAAATTATTGAAAGTTTCATTTTTAAACAAAATTTTACCATAATGATTTTTGGGGTCTGAAACGCATTTTTTCTATTAAGATAGCAGGCACCAAAATCTGACTCCTTCTAGTTATCTGAATAAATCTAATGCTAAAAGAGTGATTATCACCTTTACTATCTTATCTCGTTCACCCTAAATATTTTTTAGGTCCCCTGATCAAGCACTTCTGAAAAAAATTCTCCATGAAACGATTGCGAAATAGATTGGCTGCGATTGCAAGGAGTGGTGCAGATAAGGAGTGAGTGATTGAAGGATGCGTTCTGCGGTGGATGCGGCGACCGAAATGGAGTGGCGTTGAACTGTTAATTTCAGTCTACTGGCGACCAATCGTTGTCTCTGATAAGCGGAAGCATGGAGCGAAGGGCGGAGCTACTGCTCTCGCAGAATGCAAACAAACCATAGAACAGCGCCAAAATAATATTTCGCAGCGCCAAATTAGCCGACTGTTCCACTTGATACAACCTGCAGTGAGTATTATAAAATGATTCACTACAATTGGAAATAGCCGTTCTGGAAAGGCTCCTAATCGGAAACTAATGTTGGTTGATCGGGAACTAGTTCGAAACATTTTGGTAAAAATTGGCATTTGGCAATTTCAGATTAAGTCACTTGCGAAAAACAAAGTTTGTAAAAGGCCATTTCCTAATAATCTCTGCGTCGATGTATGAAAAAGGTGTGGAAACACATTACACAAAGTAAGATGTAAAGCATTTTTCATTTCATCGAATAACAGTCGCCGTATTGCGTTGGCCAAATCTAACGTTAGCTTAACTCCCATCCAGTGGAAGAAGGTACTGTAGAAAAATGAATTTATTTTTGAGATTTCTTGTGTAAATATCAGAAGAAAACTTATTATGAAGAAGCGTAAAGTAAACGATCCATTTTGTTACAAGCGCTTGGTTCTTAAATTAAGTTCTGCGATGGTGTGGGGCTGCTTCTAAGTGAATGGAGTTGGTAATTTGCATTCTTGCACGAGCACGATGAAGGTCCAAGACTAATACGCATTTTTGAAATGTATCAACGCACATCAGCGTAGAGATTGTTTGGCAGAAAACGATATCGTTCCCAACGAGTTAACGCAAGGCCGCATATAGCGAAGATAACAAAAACATAGCAACGTGTCCCTGTTCCAGAGTGGCCAGATGCAAGGCTAGATCTTTACTTCATCGAGAGTATCGGGAGAGTACTTTAAAGGAAGATGACCCAACGTCGTCCCCCGCAATATACAACAGTTAAAAGATTATCTACAACAGGAAAGAGGAAAATTTTCTATGCAAGCATTAAACAGTTTAATCTCGTTCATACATAAACACCTTGCTGCAATTATCCGCCAGGAAAAGTTACATAACCTTTTGGTAATCCATAGCTCACTCACAAATGGCCTTGAAGCGAGAAAAACGTGTGACCCAGTTAGTCCACCAAATCTGAACATCTGCCAGTAATAGAGATGGGCGGTTCGACTCATTTTACTGATTCGAATTTCAACTCACTCACTATTCGATGATTCGAATCAGTGATTCGAATCTTGAATCAATAAAACAACTAAAGAAATTTTCCCTCTCTCTGTGCAGAAAGCCGACGAGATATACGTTAATTAATTATGGTAATTAGACTAATAAACCATGGAGCTGTTTTTTCCGCAATCCGCCATCGTCATCAACGGAGAGAAAGCAGTAGCAAAAGCATCACAAGCTGGTATTGATCTCAGGCTTTTCTTATCGACGGCCTGTATTTTTGACCTTTATCGAATTCGAGATTTCACTGAAATGAAAATGGGAATATCGGATATTTGATGTTGAAATAAAACCGATATGTCGATATTTATCGATTTTTGGCCCAGTCCTACTGAGGGGCTGCTGCCCCCCCCAAAAAAAATGGGACCCTTTACTTAGCTTACAATTGAACTTTATCTTTAAATTTGATACCCAGCCCACCCCGAAATAAAATCCTGGCTACGCCACTGTCAATAACACTAACTACGCCACTGCTTTAGGCCCTATTTTGTATTTCTCTGAATTACGAAAGAAAATAAAATCATTCCCCTTAAACGAAAAACAAGGTAAAAAAAAACAAGGAAATCTGCTGCAATAGAAGAGACGAAAAACTAACGAATCTCAACGATCGCATACAATCACTGAAACATTTGAGATTCTACTGAGTTGAGATTCGTCGTACACAATCACCGAAACAGAGCGAAACACTGAATCAGTAAAGATTCGTTGCTGCACCAACTCAGTGACCAACTCACCCACTCATTTGCTTTTTCAAATCATCTATCGACTCAGAGTCGAAAGGAGTCGAAAAGAGTCATTAAGAGTCGAAAAGAGTCATTAAGAGTAAGGGAAAGTCTCTGGCTACGGCAAAGGGAAAATAAGTTTTCCTTCCGTTCGCACTTGGAATATTTCCCCACAGTTGAAGGCTTGAGATTTGAATCAGTAGATAGTGAGTGTAAAGACTGAGCCACTCAGTACCAAGATTCGAATCACGGATTCGAAACATCGAATTATTGGCCATCTCTAGCCAGTAAATCTGATTGATTCTTAATCTTGTTCTTACACATTGTGGCGGTAAATTAAATTTATACGACAATTCTAAGCATTTTTCATAATTTCCAAGTCTGATAACCTGCAATAAGGTAGTTACAAACTTTCTGTAGTATCTGTCTATATTCATAGCTATTTTTATTCCAATTTATTTGAACTTTTTTGCGGTATTACAAATCAATATAGATACTTAGTGAGACCGTAAATTGTTGCCGTTTTCAGATCTAAAAACCTTGCTCTATCAAATAAATTTTTGTGTGGAATGTAGGCCTTTTTTGTATGTAATATGTATGTGTTATATATTTGTAAATACCATCAATCATTATGCCGCATCGTTGCAGTATGCTAGGTTGTAAATCAAATTTTGCTTCCCAAGAAAGTAACTATGTTTTCATTACCAAAGTGTTGATCTATCATATAAATTTGTGTATATAATCTAGGCCTTTTTGTATGTAAATATCTGTGTTATATATTTGTAAATATATCATTCATGCCGCGTCGTTGCAGTGTGTTCGGTTGTAAATCAAATTACGGTTTCCAAGAAAGTGTAACTACATTTTCATTACCAAAGTGCGACAAATTAAATTCTGAGTGGCTGAGAAAAATACCTATATATTTAAAGAATTTAAAAAACCCTGTTGTTTTTATTAAGCATTTTAAAGAAACCGATATTATAAGAAAAGACTATTATTTACAAAGGCGATTGTAAAGAATATGAGCGGAAAATTCCTAAACCTAGAGAAGGCGCTATACCATCCATGTTTGAAAATGTTCCTTCATATATTTTAGATAAAACCTAAAAAACACGCCGTATTATTGATGTTGAAGAAGAAAATTTTGATCGTTAAATCCAACAAAGTTTACTTGATCGGAAATTACTCCCAGAAAAAATTTCGATTAAAAGTTTTGACAACATACAGAAATATATAGAAGAAAACAGCTCAAATTTCAGAAAAAAAGTGGTTTTTTTTTAATTAAAAATGATCAAATGTTCCGTATTTGTCTGTGTGAATCTCTCATGTTTATCCCGTTGTTTTAGGCTGTATTGTTATTACGAATGATTTGAGTTTCAATATATAACTGAACAATTCAAAACTAAATACATCTAAATTTTCTAAATGTTTTGTTATTGATGATTGGTACTGAACACAAGAGTTTTAGAAGAATTAATGAAAAACTGGGAAAATTTCATTAAAGATCCTTCATTGCCGACCGTTTTAGAATCTGTAATTTCCACGTTAATATCACAGAATTCGATGAAGATAATTCTAACATTGAATTTATTTTAGAACAGTTAGAATTGTTAATAATTCCTAAAAATAACAGAAGATACGATAGTCATTATTTGCTCCTTGCCTACTGTGTTTACACAGTCTTCATCTGCATATAATGCATTATTAAATAGTGGATATATATGTTTGCCAAGCGATCGAACTTCGAGAGGTATTATTGGAGCATATTCATTATGAAAATTAATTAGATTTAGCTGGAAGCATAAATTATTTAGAAAGTAAAAAAAGTACTTAAAGATGATGATCTAATAGTCAGCATTTTATTAGACGAAATTTACGTACAGCCTCAGTATAATTTTAAAAGTGGTTCCATTAATGGTTACAGCAATAATAATCCATCAGTTCCTGCCAAAACTGTACAGGTTTTTATGGTAGCGTCTGCGTTTTCTTCTTATAAAGATGTTGTAAGTATAGTACCGGTAAATAAATTGCAGTCCTATGATCTTAAGGAAATGATTTTGCAAGTGATATCAGCTATCAAGAACAAAGGATATAAAGTAGTTTCTCTGATATCGGATAATAATATAGGAAGTTTAATGCTAACTCCTTAGCTAACGCCTTTCATCATGTGTGGCGCGGCAGTCGCCTATCAAGCATAACATGTTCCTACTGCGTAATCCAGAGAGACCTTAACTGCAGCCGACGAGAGAAGACGTCTCCGTCGCTCAGTCTGTTATTTAAGTGTTTATACACTGCTGGCCATCGTAAATGCAACACCCTGAAGGAAGCATGCAAATAATATGAAATTTACAACATGCATTAGCTGAGGTGAGATATGCAAATGATTAGAATTTCAGCGTGGACGCACATCAAGCGCGCCTGTGGCGCCACCTCAAAGCGCTATTTAAGGCTTGGAGATTTCGACGGTTTCAAGTACAGCAATTGTGTTTTTCTTGCTTTTTTTTCAAAAAAACGATAAATTATGCCTCGTAGGAAACAACGATCATCTTTTGATCAAGTATCCGAGTTTGACAGAGGAAGGATAGTGGCATACCGAGATTGTGGGTTATCTTTCAGGGAAATCGGTCGTCGTATTGGACGAAACCAAACAACTGTGATGCGGATATGTGATCGTTGGGTGCAGGAGGGTACGACGGACAGACGTGATCGACCGCATCGACCTCAGTGCACCACGTCACGTGATGACAGGCAGATTGTACACATGGCAGTGACGGACCGCTCAGTCACATCACGAACCATATCACAGCAGATTCAGTCTGTAACGCATCATCCAGTGTCTGCGCGTACCATTCGACGTCGTTTACAGCAGAATGGTCTGTCCGCAAGACGTCCGTTGCTTTGTCTACCTCTGACGCGGAACCACAGACGTCTCCGCCGCCAATGGTGCGATGAAAGAAGGATGTGGACGACAGAATGGAATGAAATTCTCTTTACTGACGAGTCACGCTTCTGTATGCAACACCACGACGGTCGGATTCGAGTCTGGAGACACCGTGGAGAGAGGATGCTGAACAGCTGCATTATGCACCGTCACACTGGTCCTGCACCGGGTATTATGGTATGGGGCGGTATCGGATATCTCTCTCGCACTCCTCTAGTACGCATTGCCGGTACTTTAACCAGCCAGCGCTACATCTCCGAGGTGTTGGAGCCAGTTGTCCTTTCTTACCTTCAGGGCTTGCCAACAGCCATATTTCAGCAGGATAATGCACGGCCACACGTGGCACGCATTGTCCAAGGGTTCTTCGTCAATCACCAGATTGAATTGCTTCCCTGGCCGGCGCGCTCTCCGGATCTTTCGCCGATAGAAAACATGTGGTCCATGGTTGCTCAACGACTGACCCAGAGTTCATCCCCAGCTGTCACACCAGATCAACTTTGGCAACGTGTGGAAGCTGCTTGGTCTGCTGTACCCCAAGAACACATTCAAAGTCTCTTTGAATCAATGCCGAGGCGTGTGGCAGCTGTGATCTCCAACAACGGCGGCTACTCTGGGTACTGATTTTGGCAGGAACCACGCTTCATAGAATGCTGTAAATTTAATCATTTGTTACTTGGTCAACATGTTATCTACACAATAAATTTTGTTGTGATATCTCTTGTTTTTCTTGGTGTTGCAATTTGGGTGGCCAGCAGTGTAACTATTAATTGTCCGTGTGTAATTGTTGTGATAATAAAGTACCTTGTTTCTTAATATGGCCGTAGCCTTTTCCCCATATTTTGGGGGCTCGACCGTCCTCTCACACTCCAGAGAATTCTTCTAGACATCAACAAGCCAGCGTATTCCCTAATAGACGATAAGCTTCAGCAGCACTTTTATGGGCGAACGCAATATTTGACGAATTTAAATACATAGTTTGAGGTGTGGATTAACTGCTGGACTGCTCCCCATTTCAAGTAGGCTAGATTTTTCTTTTAATTTAGATCGCTATTATCCTTTTAAACAATTGTGCAGAATTTCCCTAGTTTTTGTTTACATTCAGAAACTGTATTCTTTTTCAAAATGTCGTTAAAACTAGGAGACATACAGTTAATAGCAAACTCATTGAAATTTGGCAAAACTCAAACTGTTAAAGCATTAAACACCATACTTGGTTTTAAAGAATTCGATCGTTCTTCTCGTACTAAAATACGTAATTTCTCTGCCTTCCCAAGCGAATTAGATCTAGAAAAACATAAAGGACAGCTATTAAAAGATTTCTCCTTAAATGAGTTTATATCCGTGGCAAATTTATTACATTTGGAATCAAATGCAAACATAAAAGATATTTGCAACAGCATTTTTAATGCCCTAACAAATTTGACTGACTTTAAAAATTCTCTAGACACTAGTTATGGCTCAGATTCTGAACAAGACCATCCACTTAATACTTCGGCAGAAGCGAGCAGCACAAATGTAGGTCAATTTTCCCCTAATGGTGCCTCTGATGTAAACAGTGTTCTTGCGATGCAAAACCCAAGCTCTGTTTACCTTAATCAACTGAGTAATGCACAGTTCCCCATTCTAGGCCCCAGCGCAGTTTCGGATATGACTAATCAATTCTGGTATCTTTTAAGAGATATATCTGCAAATAGTAGAAAGTTTTCAGGAGATGATTTGTATTCAATTAAAAGTTTTTTATAGACTTGTAGGAAAATTTCCAATTATTCCCTTGCATAAGTGATCAACAAAAATTAGTGTTTGCAAAAAGATTGATTACCGGCTCCGCGAAGTCATTTCTGTGGTCGCAAAGAAATCTAAATACTTACGATACGTTTAAATCTGCATTAATTAACGAGTTTTCAGACACGGTCCCGTCAATAGAAATTCATCGGCAGCTTGAAAAAAGAAAAATGCGTCGTAACGAAACATTTACTCAATATTTTAATTTCATGCGCGAATTGGCAAACAGGTGCGATTGCGCTATTGACGAGTGTTCTGTTATTCAGTACGTCATAAACGGTATTGAAGGTTCCCGCTCAGACAAAATTATTCTTTATGGGACAGCATCGTATTCCGAATTTAAGACAAAATTAAGAACTTACGAAACTTTTGTTAATAACATGCGACCTGATAGGTCAAATTCGTCGAGTTTTCGTCACTCACCTGACAGCTCAAACCGCGGTACAGAACAACCAAACCAACAACGAAAACCCTCAAAATTTAATGTTTCTGACACAGCTAACACCGTGCAACGTTGTTTTAACTGCAATGACGTCGGACACAAGTCTAAATGGTGTCCTAATCGCTGAGTCCCGAAGTGCCTAACGTGCAATCTTTTTGGCCACAAGTCGACTGAATGTGTCCGAGCTATTCGAAACGATAGTTCTACTTCACCAGCAAAAGTAAATACGTACGTGAATTTCCTTCTGTAAACATGTGTAACGAAGTTATTATTTTTGAGAATAAATTCCCCGGATTAGTGGGCACAGGTAGCAATTTGACGTTGCTTCGACATTCTGCATAGGTAAAAATAGGTTCACCACCATTATTGAATAACACTAAAACATTGACGGGTTTCGGGTTTTCGCGAACAAACGTCATTGGTACTTTTGAATGTGATGTTATTATTTTCCATACACCCCGACGTTTACCATTTGCTGAGCGTGGTATAGTTGATGCGCAAATTGACGAATGGGTCAAAAATGAAATTATAGAGCCATGTTCATCTCCCTACGCAAGCCAAGTGTTAGTTGTAACGAAAAAAGACGGAAAACCTAGAGTATGCATAGATTATAGACGATTAAACCGCAAAATAGTCAAGGATCACTTTCTCTTTCCGTTGATCGAAGACATTTTAGGCAATCTTCAAAATGCCATTATATTTTCTACCCTCAATTTGCGAAATGCATTTTTACACGTCCCCGTAAAAGAAAAAAGCCGTCCTTATACTAGTTTTGTGACACATAAAGGCCAATATCTCTTCCGATTTATGCCGTTTGGCCTTAGTACATGTCCATCTACCTTTATGCGTTATATAAATGCCGTTTTTCGCGAACTTATTGCTAAGGGAATTGTACCCCCGTACATGGATGATGTTGTCATCCCAGCTACTAGTGAATCTGAGGCTCTCTTGTGAATCTGAACGCTTAAAAATTGTCCTTGATGTAGCCCGTGATTATGGATTAGACATAAATTTCTGCAAATGCCAGTTTTTACACACTAAAATAGAATTTTTAGGCCATGTAGTAGAAGGCGGTAAACTGTCTCCTTTCCCCTCGAAAACTAAAGCTGTCCTAAATTATCCGGATTTGAAAAATATTAAATATACGTACGCCGATTTTTGGGTCTCACCGGATATTTCAGAAAGTTTATTCCTTCATATTCTGCCATAGCAAAACCTCTTAGTGACCTTTTGCGTAAGGACACCCCCTTTCAATTCCACGATGAACAAAAAGCCGCATTTGAAAAATTAAAATATTTACTTTCAGTACAATCTGTTTTAAGTATTTTTAATCAGAATTCCCCCACTGAAATTCACTCTGATGCGTCAATAGATGCAAAAATCCATACAAGATAACTCTTTTCATCCTGTATTTTATATGTCTAAAAAGACCTCTGATAGTGAACGAAAGTATACAAGTTTTGAGGTGGAAGTCCTCGCTGTTGTTGAAGCCCTATAGAAGTTTCGGTTTTACGTTTTAGATACTCACTTTAAAATTATCACCGACTGTGATGCCTTCGTCAAAACCTTAAATAAAAATGATCTCAACACTCGTATCGCTAGATGGGCCTTATACCTTCAGGACTTTAACTTTACTATAGAACATCGCAACGGCTCAAAAATGGCTCATGTCGACGCACTTAGTCGCAATCCCTGTTGCATGACCATTCAGAACAGTTTTCATATTCAGTTCCTTAAAGCACAGCAGACTGATTAACATATCACAGCGATAAAAACACTTCTTCAAACCGCAGCTCATAACTACATCGTGAAAAATGATCTTCTGTATAAAACAGTGAATGGCAAAGACCTCCTGGTAGTTCCCGAGAGCATGCAAGCCAACATCATCAAAGCAGCATATAAACGTGGTCATTTCGCTGTTGTCCGCACAGAAGAGATCCTAAACAAGGACTATTTAATTCCACACTTAAAAGACAAAATTAAACAGTGCATCCAAAGTGGTGTTACATGTATTTTCAACAACCGTAAACGCGGAAAGCAAGACGGGCTTCTACACCCGATTGACAAGGACGATACACCTCTACATACCTACCATGTAGACCATTTAGGACATTTGCCACCACTTCCAAGCGTTATAAACACATTTCCGTGGTAATAGATGCCTTTACAAAATTTACATGGCTTTATCCTACTAAATCAACGGACGCCGCAGAAGTAATCAATCGGCTAGAAAATCGGTGTTCGGAAATCCATCGCGTATCATATCGGACAGAGGACCAGCTTTCAGCTCAACCGCTTTTGAAGAATATTGCGCCAAACAAAACATCGTTCATATCTCCATCACGGCAGGCCTACCGAGATCTAATGGCCAGTTTGAACGCCAGAATACTACCATTATAGCTGTTCTTTCCAAATCGTCTATTGGCAGTCTAGAAAAATGGTATTCCCATGTACCCGCCTTACAGCAAATCATAAACTCGACATTCCAAAGGAGTATAAACACCACTCCATTTGAACTCCTTTTTGGCACAAAAATGAAATCATAACACGACTTAAAAATTCTCGAACTCATCAACGACGAGGTAAAAGCTGCATTTGAACAATACCGCGACGACCTTCGTAAAGATGCTAAACAACAGATCTCCAAGGTTCAAGAAGAAAATCGCCGAACGTACAACCTTCGACGCAGGCAAGCTCAAAAATTCCAGTTGCATGATCTAGTTGCAATCAAACGAACACAATTTGGTCCTGGATTAAAACTGAAGCGAAAATTCCTGGGATCCTATAAAGTCACAAAAGTGAAAAACAATGACACATATAATGTCGAAAAATGTGCTTTCTTCGACGGTCCATCCAAAACCTGTACCTGTGCATAGTTCATGAAACCAAGGACCAGCACTGTCGAACACATAACTTGAACTGTGTTAAATATTCTTCTTCTTCCCCGAAGGACTTAAGTTTATACTGAGAAACTTTTTTTTTCCCTTTACCCTTCGAATGATTTTGAAATTTAATTATTATAATTCATTTTTTTTCTTTATTTTAGCACATCTTATTTGTAGCACTATTCCAGTATTCAAGTTTTGCATTATATTCGTCTTCCTGTGGTAATGTATAACTGTATTCTCTATATTGTTTATTTTATTAGGAGATACTGCTCATTGTTAAAGTTCATTTTTTTTAAATACATTAAGCTAGTGTATATTAGTATTGATTTGTTTTTAAAAAAATCAACTGTTCTGTAACTTCAGGCGAGGTCGCCTTACCGGTCATGATGGACGAATGTAGGAAGTTTAATGCTAACTCCTTAGCTAACGCCTTTACATCATGTGTGGATCGGCAGTCGCCTATCAAGCATAACATGTTCCTACTGCGTAATCCAGAGAGACGTTAACTGCAGCCGACGAGAGAAGACGTCTCCGTCGCTCAGTCTGTTATCTAAGTGTTTATAACTATTAATTGTCCGTGTGCAATTGTTGTGATAATAAAGTACCTTGTTTCTTAATATGGTCGTAGATTTTTCCCCATAATAATGCTGTCAACAAAAGAGCATTTGAGTTACTGACTTCAAACCAAATACTGCAACATTCTATTAGGCATCCTCAAGATGATACAAGACTAATTTTTATTCTTTTTGACACTGTGCACATACTTAAATCAATTCGAAATAACTGGTTTAACAAAAGAATCATTACATGCCCTGATTTCATTAATTATGACCGTTTAAAAAAAGCAAATTACAAACATTTAGAAACTATTTATAACAATGAAAAATCTTCAGTAATTAAGTATGGGCATTTACTTTCTAATAAAGCACTATACCCAACAACAATACAGAAACAGAACGTAAAATTGGCCCTTCAGATTTCAAATGTAAATAATGTTGCTGCATTGAAATAGATTTCTAAGGATCATGAATCACTTTTCATTCATCCAGGATACACATGTGATTTCATATCAATTTTTACTACTTGGTAGAAAATTGTAAATTGCAAAAGTATTTTCACTGCTAGGCTTTTCAATGATAAATATCGACACGCTATCAACCAAAATAATGAAGATCAGTTAGCATTTTTGAAAAAAAATTTCACACTGGTTAAAAATTTGGCGACAATCTGTTCCAAACATTGAAGCTTTATCGCCACAACCATTTCAATCATGAATTACTTCTACCGATGCATTTATTGAGATGAATCCATACTCTTTTTGTAAATATAAAATTGATTATGTCTTACTTGGAAAATTTCAGACTGATGCTTTAGAATCTCGATTTGGTTTATACAGTCAAATGTCAGGATCTAATTACTAAGTTTCTTACAGCTTTTAGAAAACGAAAAAAAACTTCGGTTTAAAAGTAATATTTTAATTTGTACTTCCAATGTAAATATATTGTTCCAGAATACTCTGCTTGCTTCCGGGGTTCGTCGTTCTAAAGTCCAGTTGGTGTAGAAAGTTCTAGTAAAAAGTCCACTTGTCAGAATGGAACACAACTTTATTGCTTCTAAAACTTAGTCGAACAATCAACTGCACAAAATTCACAGGCACTAACGGTCAGTACCTCATTTATAACAGTGCACTCAGTACCGAAGCTCTCAAAAATGCTGTAATTCTCACATGATATAAAACACATCCACAGATAAAATTGTGAAAATATACGAGACATAACACTAACACTCCCTCAAGACTTCTATGACAGAGCTAAGCGCTGTACACATCAGCAGCTCGATCAGCTCTCGACGGGAGCTCACCCCACTCAAAACTGGGGCCACTGAAAGCTTGTATTTATAGGTGACGCAGAAGCTAGAAGAAGCTTCCAGAAAATGTATTTCTCGAAGATTCCACATAAAGCGGGAATTTTGATTACGTCATAGAAGGGAAATATTAGGCTATTATGCATGGTAATGCAGGAAAAATATCGTTACAAACCCCATTGGGAAAATCGCGCCAAATGACCAAAACGACGCCAAGCTTGGCGACTTTTGTTGAAATATCGCAAAATTTGTCGCCAAAAATAAGCCCCCAAAAGTGAAGTTACCGAAGGCCTAGGATCAATATTTCTAGAGTGTTCTAGAAACTCCATAGAATTGAATGGGAAACCGAAACCTCCGTATCTCCACAGTAAAAAAAAAATTCGGAAACGTTACCCCAAAATATGGGACAGCTCTTGTAGTTTAAAACTGCAGAAACGTTTCCGAACTATGCGGATAATGTATTTAGAAACGTTTCTGCATATTTCGGAAAAATATTTATATATTTTCCTGCTTTTAAGGTAAGGTTTCTGGAAAAGATGGGTAACGTTTCTGTATATTTTGGTAAAATATTAAATAACCTTTCCGTGTATTTTACAAAGGTTTCGGAATTAACGAGTAACCTTTCCGAGTTTTTCAGAAAAAGTAACATGCACTAGATGGCAGCACAAAACTCTAACGGAAGGAGCGCTTAGGACCAGTGATCAGAATCGAACACTGGACGTACGTGTCCGTAGGAGAGCACGTTACCTTGACGCTGTGATCGTCTTGCTGGAATTTTCTTTAAAAGTAAACTGACTGCTGCAAAAGTTAGTTGTGGTATGGCTTGTTTTGGAAACTTAATATTTTTTGGAGTATTTTATAAATGGAGGGAAAATACCACAATTAATAAATATAAATTAAAAATCTTAAATCTTTTTTTTTCCTCATAAATTATTTTCAGGAGATAATGTGCTGTTTTATTTAAGTATTCATCCCCAGACAGCACAGCAAACTTGCAGCAAGCTTGATTTATCAAGTCAATTAATCTTAATACAAGCTTGAATGAAGTGTTCTAGTTTACACTTGCCCAGTTTGCATTAAGCTTGACATAGTAAGCTTGACCCCAGACAGCACATAAGCTTAAATCAAGTTTGACATTTCTTTGAATTTGACACATTAATGCAAGCTTGACAGTTCAACTCATTCTAAGCTGGCAGCAAGCTTGCAGTTGAATTGCAAGTTGAATTGTCAAGCTTAAATACAGCTTGATTTAAGCTTGAAAATTGATACTCGCGTGATTTTTCCTTTTTAAAGGAGCGTTGATGGCACCATCTGTGAAAGAGAATGGACATTAATTGTCTTGCGTCCTCAAATTTGCTGAAAGTTCGTAAAAGATGTGTTTTATTTTATATTACCAGTGCCATATTACCGGCAGGGCAAACTTGGCAACTGCCCAGGACCTACAGATTTTAGGGCCCAACAATCTTACACTTTTGTAATTTAAAAATAAAATTACAAAGGATAAAAAAAAATTCAGAAGTTAAATAAATTTTTTAATTATAAAGTATGAACAATGAAAGTAATTCAAATTTACATTTGTATAAATTAATTTAAACTTATTTTCAATTCTTCGAAATGCTCTATATCAATATAGCATACCAATATATAGGAAAATAACCACATTTGTAAAGAGAATTTTTAGCGTTAAAAATAGCAAAATTTTTCAATTATTTGTTATTTTAAGAAATATTTACAAAAATGACTAAAGTGTTTGTATTCCATACATGTTAGCAACTGTGATATAGCATTTCGAAGTAACGTTTAACTATCTGTTTCTTTCATTTCAGATTACTTAACACAAAATTTGTGTTAAGTAAACCCATTCTATATTTCCAAATATGGAAATTCTTCAAAATAAAATACAATTATACTACGAAATTGATTTCAAAATCAGTCGTTTGTCTCGGTTTTGGTCAGCAGTATTGCTTCATGAGTGTTGCGGTACTGAAAGTTTTAAAACGTGTTTTTTTATTTTAATTTTGATTTTAATTCAATTTATTTTGATGCATTATTTTAATTTCGATGCATCCCATGGAAAAATAAAAGAAACAAATAACACATCGCCCACCTATCAATCTGGCGAGAAAACAGCGTTGTAAGTCACTTCAAACTTTAGTGATAGCTGCATAAGGCTCCGGTGGCGGAATGGATAGTGTGCTCGACTGCGAAGCAGAAGGGCCCGGGTTCTATTCCAGCGACGAACACTCGATGGAAACAGATTAAATTAAATTGAAATTTCAGCCTAGAGGGGGAAAATGCGCGGAAAAATAAATTATGTGGGGCGCGTTAGCCAGCGGGCGCCCCGTGTATTTAGAAAATTTTTTTTTGGAAAATTTTTTAAGCTTGAAATGTCAAGCTTGATATGTCAAGCTTAATGCAAGCTGGGCAAGTGTAAACTAGAACACTTGATTCAAGCTTGCATCAAGCTTACACGCTTGGAATTTTCAAGCTTAATTCAAGCTTATTGACTTGATAAATGAAGTTTGCTGTGTTGTCTGGGACATAGCAAGCTTAATTTCAAGCTTAAAAAAATTCCTAAATACACGGGGCGCCGGTCGGCGAACTCGCCCACATATTTTATTTTTTCACGCATTTTCTCCTCTACGCTGAAATTTCAAGTTATCTTAATCTGTTACCATCAAGCGTCCGCGACTGGAATCGAACACGGTTGGAAAGTCAGCGTCCTAACCACTCGGCCAACCTGAGTTGGGCTGACATGACTAAAGTTTGAAGTGACTGTTAAGGTTATCACACCGTTTTCTGGCGGGATGTATTGATCTGTTTCTTTTATTTTTGCATCAAAATTAAAATAATGTTATGTGTGATTTAGAGACTCTACTAATAGGGAAATTCAACATAATATAAACTTAACAGCAGCACACGTTTTAAAACTTTCAATATCGCGACACTCATGTTGGGCAATATTGACCAAAATCGAGACAAACGACTGATTTTGAAATCAATTTCGTAGTATAATTGTATTTTTTTTTTTTTGAAGAATTTCCATATTTGGAAATATAGAATCTTTTTTTTTAATTCTATGGTCAAGTACATTTATGAATGATAAATTATTTTGTGGCGGCCGGATTGCGCCTCAGTCTACCACCCATAAAGTGATGTATATTAAGAAACTAAATTGTGTTAATTATATTAAAATTTATTTTTAGGGCTAATTAATTAGTTAATGGAATTACTAATGTTAATTAGATGTAAATAAAACTAAAACTCCCCTCGTGTTACATTTTAGAGGGGCTTATCCCTTTCATTCCTTTCCCTTGCGTGTTCTAATGTCCAGGTTTTGTGCGATAATAAAATAAAACACAAATTTTACGATTTTTTCTTTATTTAATATGAGCAAATTTGAGAACGCTAGACAAATCAATTTCTTCAAATTAATGTCAATTCTCCTTCTCGCCTACAGCGACAGATGGCGCCATCATCGCAGGCTTTTCCTTTCAAGCAAGAATCAAGTTGTATTCAAGCTTGACAGCTCAAATGACTTCTCCAAGCTTGCTGCAAGCTTAAAATGAATTGAACTGTCAAGCTTGCGTTAATACGTGAAATTCAAAGAAATGTCAAGCTTGATTTAAGCTTATGTGCTGTGTCGGTCTGTTTTATCTAAGTATTCATCCGGCGACGTCAACTGGTGACTGGTCACAAATAAACTTCGCAGTGACCACACAGTGGAGTTACATCCCTGACAAGTTACCAGACCCTTATTATTGCATGGGCAAATCGGGACTTTGCCCAGGGCCCCCAGTTTCAAATGTTGATCCGAAATATTCTTTTATATGTCAAAATTTTATGAAAAAGAAAACAAATTTTATAGATGGGGACCCCCAAATTCATCAATGCCCGGGGCCCCTGTTGGTCATAATCGGGCCCTGCAAGTTACAATGTGACAGTCCTGTGACAATTGTTACCCTCTGTGACGTCACAGCGACTCTTTTGTGACCATCTGTGCTATTAGGGAAGACGCGTTCGTTCACTCTTATCTCTCTGTCTCTTGGCACTTGGCGCATGCGCGCGAAGTCCCAAATAAAGATTTCCTTGAACGATTTTGATGCAACAAAAAGCAAAATTTAACTATTTGAAGCGTAGAATACCAATTTTGAACTATTTTAATCCCCAGAACAGCGGGTTGCCCCGAAAATTCGTAACAATATCTTTATCTCCGCTTTTACCTGATGATGAAAAAACTACAATACTTTTAGTAGATGATGCTGAAAAGTATATGAAAATAATAATTAAAGATTTCAATCTGGAAATTATTCCAGATAACTTACTACCAATACTAGCATATATATCGGGCTATGCATCGGGGAAAGAAATGAGAGTAAGCAAATGTGATATTTGTCAAAATTGGCTTCAAAGTGATGTGACAGTAGACATACCAGAAAATTTTGTTTTGATTAAAGAATTAGATTGAGGTAAATTAACTATGCCATCAGAATTCGCTTTACTGTGTTCTGCAATTGTGCATTTTTTTATTCACCAAAACAATAGAAGGTTTAAAAAATGTATTTCTTGGCTCAAGCAAGCATTTGGGAACACTATAAATTATCCTGTATTCAGTTAAGTCGAGTATAGACTGACCTTTCAGACACATGCACCTGCCAAAAGGTTCTATTAGACCGATTAAAAAATATTCTTCTTATAACAAGTAAAGTGATGCTAAATAATTATGTAAAGACAAAAAATGACACTATCAATGTAAATAAGACTGCTAAGAAACTTAAGAAGTTTTAATTCATTTTCCAATGTTGATTAAATTATCAAGAACTTTCCAATTACTCTAGCCTTTTGTGAATATTTATTGTATTTGATGTATCATAATCGTGTTTCTTAGCGGACTAGACCTGTCAGTTTTACTTCATTAAAACATGATGGGGGTACCACTTTAAAAAAATGAGCTGAGTCACCTATCTCAGTTGTTAGTTTGGAAACGGTGACAGTTATTTTATTTGTGATTAGTGGCGTTGCCAGAAAAATATTCACACATTTCCGTGGGGCTAAACTACAGACATGCACGGGCCGGCTCGACCCGAGGTTCGGTTACGGGTGCGGGATTAATAAATTTGTTGTCAACGGGCCGGGCCGGGCTGGACTCGTGTCTAGGGTCAATTTTATTTCGCCTTTATGCAACCCGCGAAAACGTTAATAACTTTGCTTAATATAAAATGCCTGAAAAATCTTTATTTATCAATCTGTTTGGTCGTCTTTATATATTTTTTTAATTTATGGAATTTTCAAATTTTTACTACTCAACTATGGGCCCGTACAGGGCTGGTCGGGCCATGACGTTTGTTTATAATGTGTTACGGGCCCGGGCCGGGCCTACAAATTCAAGAATCATCGGGCTCTGCTCAGGGCCATACCGCAATGTTCAGACCCGTGCACGTGCAGGTCTCTAAGCTACACCACTGCTCCGGAGTGTTTTAATGTCTAAGTCATCATGAAAGCTCTGCAAATTTTATAACTGAATCCTGAAATATTTTTGAAGAAGCAGTAGAATTTTTAACAAAGATCAGGGCAGCCATGGGCGCCGGCAGAATATTTCTCAGGGGGAGGGGGGCAAAGACTACTCCAAGGGGGAGTAAACACTACTCAAGGATGGCAAAGACAACTTCAACGTATGGTTACCATGTTGGAAAGAGCAAAAAAGCAAGGGAAAACACTGCATACAAAATCCAGGGGGGCATTTGTCAAGTTCGTTGTGATTTTCGTGTTATACATCGCATGTGTTCTGTACCTCAACATTAGTTTTCTAGAACTGACTGAAAGTTATTCTTGTTTATCAATGATTACACCAGCAGGTAAGAACATGTTTGTTTCCATATTTTGATTCAGTTTTTTAAGGCATGTAATTTTATTGAAATAAGCGTGGGAGGGCAAAATGGGGTATGGGGTACCCCATCTTGCCCCTCAAAGAAAATTATGATTTCTCTAAGACACTTTATGATCCTTTAAACTTAATTGAGTTTTATCTTGTTTTAGGAAGGTGATAAATTATAAAAAGAAAGACAGAGTGGGGGAATTGGAATGAACAGAGTATGAAAAATGCAGTAGATGTTGTAATTAAAGCTAGAAAGGGGTATAAATTAGCTTCAAAAACATATTCTGTGCCACACGCGACCCTCGAAAGAAAAATTAAAGAAGCTCGTGAAGCCCTAGAAGATCCTGCTGCTCCTACAACTTCGGTGAAAGTTCCTTTAGACCCAAAAAGCGAACATTTTCTGAGAAAGAACTTTGCAATTATATATTGGATAAGGAGGGTCGTCTTTATGGACTTACAGCAAAATATTAAAGGGCTTTGGCATACACTCTTGCAGTAAAAAATGGGAAGCAACATCTCTTTAACTGTGAAAAAAAAGAAGAGGGCAAAGATTGGTTCAGGGATTTTTAAGCAGGCATCCAGAATTGTCGAGACGGCTGTAAATGGCTTCAAAAAATGTGGGATTTGGCTATACGATACGAAAGTTTTTTTTCCGATATTGATCTTGCTCAATCATTGACGACAGATATTCCACAAATAGAGAGATTATCCATCACTGAAGCATTGCCACAAACCACTACGTCGGACAACGGAGCAACAGCTCCAAATATACCATTCGTGTTAACTGAAGCTTCAGTTGACCCTGAGAGGATAACGGCTGAGACAATACCTCCAAAGATAACTTCAGTTTCGGCAGTTGAAGATTCTGACAAAATAACTATTGACGAACCGCTGATATGCCACATGCCTGTTGTCATGACACCACCTGAGATTGAAGCAGAGCCTAAGCCAGGATTCTCCACTTGGATGTCCAATATTGAAATAGATCAATGGCCAACTACTCCACCATCAATATTTTAACCCATTTGTGCCTGGATATTTTTGCGACTTTCTTCGATTTTTACTGATAACAGAAATAATAGATATATTTCTGATGTCAATTTCTTGAACAAGGGATGATTTCTTTTAAAATCATTATGCATAAAAATCGAAATATCAACATCCTACTTGGTCATGTTAAAATATTTTGTAGAGTTGAGGCTCAATACTCATGAACAAAGGTTAGGAAAAATAAATAACGTTTTCGACTAATAGCGTAAATGCCGTCCCAAAAAAGGGACACTAGGCATAAATGGGTTAAGTAGTTAGTCCTCAGCAAGTAATGTCTTATCCTGCAGCTCGCAAAATTTCACGTGTGACAAGGAAAAATGGCTATCATAACTTCTTCCCCGTATAAAAATGAGTTAGAAGAAATAATGAAATAAAGAAACTGGCAGAAGATAACGAAAAGAGAAAAAAAGAGGTAAAAGAACAAAAAAGGAATAAGAGAACCGAATTGGATAAGAAAAAGAATAAGAAGAAAAGCAACAATAATCCTAATTCCTCACCAGAATGTGATAACGAAGAAGATAATATGCCTTGCTTTTACTGCTATGGAAAATATTTGGATTCTAATGAAGGAAGGGCCACATGTTCTCTCTGGGGGAATTGGGTATGCTGTAGCTGTGCTGGGATAGATGATGAGGACGACGATGCAGTATGTGTTTGCAGGTTTTGCAACCCAAAATAGAATATGTCTCCCATACCCCATCTTGCCCAGTAGGGTACCCCGTCTTACCCTACCTAGGGGGCAAGATGGGGCGTTGGGCATTTTTGACAAAATTGGTCATTTTTTTTTTCATTTTCTATGAGTGGAAAATTTCTTAAGTTCCTTATTTCCGAAGATTGATTATGTAAGAGTAATTATAAATAAATAAATATTCAAAATACTTAAAGATGTGGGTTTTATTACGCTCCAATTATTAAGGACCCCGTCTTGCCCCCCCCCTTCTCCTAAAACAGCGAGCAATTTTAAATATTTGTTTCTTTTTCAGGAGAGAGAGAGGCTTTATCATGGCGCAGTGGTTATGTCACTGAAAATGGTAGACGACCGAAGTGTGAAGGTCCCGGGCTCGGCTCCCATCGGGAGGCTCTCGATCTAACAGTCTGGAGTTTTGGTAGGTTTTCTCCAGATGTAACGTGAATACGCGTTAGAACCCCCTTAGAATGTCCTACTACTAAGGCACCCCCAATCCTTGGCAGATCGCCCTGGCGTAGCATTGCCATAATCACACAAACAAAGTCTCAGGATAAAGATGCTCACGTCAACGAAAGTGTTGTTGAGAGCTGCTTGTGCCTTTCCTGAAGTTTCCCTTCATAATTTGGACTCCCATCAGGCTGTGGGACCGCTGAGAGGAATTTCGGAGCCAAGGATTTACCGGCATGTATATCGCACGAACATGGTAATCGTCAGTAGTAAGTTGGGAATAAGCCCGCAGTATTCCAGTTACTCTCGCATTGAGCCTGAACCCGAAGATTCAGGTGCAAGTCACGACATGTTATTTTTTTTTATTTTATAGGGTAGCCGTCTTTCTTAGTGTTTTAAAATATGCAATGCAGAATAGTTATTCCCACAAGCTTAAAGCTCTCAAAATTATTGACTGGGAGTGGAAAGATCCTTAGCGATTACGTAGACAGAAGGGCGTTTATACATTGAAAACGATTTTGTAATTTATTTTCTCCTTTGCATTTGGAGATAAAACTTGGCCAACTTCAGAATAATCGTCTGCTAATGTTTACTTTTGATTGGAATGTAAAATAAAAGATTTATTTTGAAAATGTCTCATGTAAAATTGATAGATGGATCGAAGGTTACACAACTGCGCTTTCCGAGACGAAATATTAGTATCAACACATTATAAACCGATTAATACTGAATCCCGATTATTGCACTTCATAAGAAAGAAATTTATGCTATATTAAATTTGAAAGGAAAAAAACGTCTGTCTGAAAGTAAAAATAAGAACATGATCATGAAACCTCATCCTATGACTGTTCGAAAGCAGGCAACTATCAAGAAATTGAAGTCTCTGATCCTTAAAGAAAATCCGCCGACTAAAGGATTCATTGAATCAAAACTTGGAATGTCTTCCGTCAATGTAAGTAAAATAATTCATAAAGATTTAAAGCTAAAAAATATGTTTAAACCTAAAGTTCAGCTTTTCCCAAAACATATTGCTGAAAGAAAAACAAACTGTAGAAAATTATATAAAAATGGAAATATTTGTTAACACTCGATGAGGCATGGGTATTTTTAAGTGACTGTAGTAAAAGTAGATCAATTTTCTTTTGCTCAATTGACTGTAATGACCATTAGAAATGGCTTCGTCAGTGAACAGAAAAGTTCCCAAAGGGATTCATGATAATCGCAGGCAGTGGCGTAGCCAGAAATTTTTCGTGGGGAGAGTACGATACTGCAACTCACATATATGGATACGTGTGTGTGATAAGGGAGTGAAGAATATGCATTTTGTATGGCAAAAAATTCCTCATGGGGGGTTGTGACCCAACTATACCCACTTGGCTATGCCGTTGATTGCAGGATATTGTTACAACGGCAAAATAAAAATAAAAAAAGTCTCAAGCCACAATTAATTCACTCTACTACCAGCAGAATGTTTCAAAAACATTTTTGAAGAAGAAATTCCAGCCTTATACCGAAAGGATTTTGAATTGTAAAATCACCTGACGCTTCATCAGTGGACTTCTGTGCTTTCTGTTTATTAAAACGAACCTTAGGAAAACGACATCCAAGAACAATTAACGGACTTTGAAAAACGGTTCAAAAGCAATGGAGTAAAAATGACATGGCAGTATTAAGAAACTTTTTCATGGAAAATTCGAGCTAGAGCTATCGTTGAATCATGACTATCAGATAGAAGCAAATCGCCCCCCAAAATACGGCATTTATAGATAAAACTTAACTATCAAAATCGTCTCCATAAAGTGCGAACGACCACCTCAAGCATGTATATAATTGAATATATTACTTATATATAAACATATATAATTGAATATATTACTTATATATAATTTATTTGATTATTTATTTATTTTGTGCGAGGAAGCTTGAGCACCGCGCGTCTTTAGGCCTATAGTTATTAACTGGATCTCCATATCAAAAAATAATTTCCAAATTAAGATATTTTCGGAACAAAATCAACATCCCTGTTCAGTTAAAAGCGGAATACATAGTTGTTCATTTGTGCATAACTGCCCACTAAGCTCTGGTGTTCTTTTTGTCTGGAGTTTTGGTAGGTTTTCTACTAGGGATGGACGCGAGACGTGCGAGACGAGAATCGGGGCTGTCTCGTCTCGTCTCGCAGTGGTAAACCTCTGTCTCGTCTCGCGTCTCGTCTCGTCTCGCAAACACTGTGTCTCGTATCGCGTCTCGCAAAGAAATTGCTGTCTCGTCTCGCGCGAGACGCGAGACGTCTCGCGAGTCTCGCAAAATTAAGGAATACGATTTCGTTACCATTTTATACTAACTTATTATTGGGATTTTATTGAAAATTAATGTTAATAATAACAATTACTTACATATAGCCACATTAGTAGATATATTAATAACTATATCAGCATATATCGGCATTTGAAGTAAAAGAAATTGAGATTTAATCCGTATATATAATGTCACACCGAAAATATAGTATTTATTTTTATTTACCAGCTGCGTGCCCGTTCTTCGCACTGTAGTAAACGAAAATTTTCCTAACATGAGTAATTTCAATTAATTCCAGTGATGAGGAATCTAAAATAAAAGCAAAATTATTTGACTCTTAATGTAAAGTTTGTGTCATGAGTATTAACCTGGCATCATTGCAATATAATGACTCAAAAAACTACGTCAGTGTCATTCGCGATCAGAAAGGTGAAAAGCTTAGCGGTTTGCACAGAACTCGCGGCTTTCAAAATGTGTTATTTCTACATCATACTGTAATTCTACATCATACTGTTCAAGTTGTAGCATTAAATACCTCAGACACTACATGAAATGGATAACCGTTTGTTTTAAAATAGCTGCTCACCCGCTCTTCATACAAGAAGTAGCGAATATTTTACTAAAATCATATATGCATGAGACAAAACAGATTTTTTTTTTAAGTTCAAGTAATCTCCTCTGTTGAAATTACTGAGGGATATATTAAAACAAATTAGAATTACTTATCGTTCAGTTGGTTGTAAGATAACCCTTGAAAAATTATAAACAGAACACTTTTAATCTTTATTAAATCTCTACTATTTACTTTAACGTCAATTTCAAGTCTCTAAAATATATGTAATTTTTATATTAATGAAAACAAGATTATACACTGCTGGCCACCCAAATTGCAACACCAAGAAAAACAAGAGATATCACAACAAAATTTATTGTGTAGATAACATGTTGACCAAGTAACAAATGATTAAATTTACAGCATTCTATGAAGCGTGGTTCCTGCCAAAATCAGTACCCAGAGTAGCCGCCGTTGTTGGAGATCACAGCTGCCACACGCCTCGGCATTGATTCAAAGAGACTTTGAATGTGTTCTTGGGGTACAGCAGACCAAGCAGCTTCCACACGTTGCCAAAGTTGATCTGGTGTGACAGCTGGGGATGAACTCTGGGTCAGTCGTTGAGCAACCATGGACCACATGTTTTCTATCGGCGAAAGATCCGGAGAGCGCGCCGGCCAGGGAAGCAATTCAATCTGGTGATTGACGAAGAACCCTTGGACAATGCGTGCCACGTGTGGCCGTGCATTATCCTGCTGAAATATGGCTGTTGGCAAGCCCTGAAGGTAAGAAAGGACAACTGGCTCCAACACCTCGGAGATGTAGCGCTGGCTGGTTAAAGTACCGGCAATGCGTACTAGAGGAGTGCGAGAGAGATATCCGATACCGCCCCATACCATAATACCCGGTGCAGGACCAGTGTGACGGTGCATAATGCAGCTGTTCAGCATCCTCTCTCCACGGTGTCTCCAGACTCGAATCCGACCGTCGTGGTGTTGCATACAGAAGCGTGACTCGTCAGTAAAGAGAATTTCATTCCATTCTGTCGTCCACATCCTTCTTTCATCGCACCATTGGCGGCGGAGACGTCTGTGGTTCCGCGTCAGAGGTAGACAAAGCAACGGACGTCTTGCGGACAGACCATTCTGCTGTAAACGACGTCGAATGGTACGCGCAGACACTGGATGATGCGTTACAGACTGAATCTGCTGTGATATGGTTCGTGATGTGACTGAGCGGTCCGTCACTGCCATGTGTACAATCTGCCTGTCATCACGTGACGTGGTGCACTGAGGTCGATGCGGTCGATCACGTCTGTCCGTCGTACCCTCCTGCACCCAACGATCACATATCCGCATCACAGTTGTTTGGTTTCGTCCAATACGACGACCGATTTCCCTGAAAGATAACCCACAATCTCGGTATGCCACTATCCTTCCTCTGTCAAACTCGGATACTTGATCAAAAGATGATCGTTGTTTCCTACGAGGCATAATTTATCGTTTTTTTGAAAAAAAAGCAAGAAAAACACAATTGCTGTACTTGAAACCGTCGAAATCTCCAAGCCTTAAATAGCGCTTTGAGGTGGCGCCACAGGCGCGCTTGATGTGCGTCTGCGCTGAAATTCTAATCATTTGCATATCTCACCTCAGCTAATGCATGTTGTAAATTTCATATTATTTGCATGCTTCCTTCAGGGTGTTGCATTTACGATGGCCAGCAGTGTATTAACGATAATTTTAATTATTTGCCTAATATTTCTAATAACATTACCGTGTGTGCATTTTTAGATTTCATTATAGTATCTCAGTTGGTTAATAGACATCTTATTTTTTGTTTTATTTTAAATTACTGAACAGTTAATTTGTTGACGACTATCCGTTTGTACTTTTCCACAATAATTTTTAGCGATAATACTACAGTCGTTATGGTCGCCCTGTTTACAGAAAAATTAAACCATAATCCCCCTAATGTATACCCAGTGTGGATTTTTTAAAAAAATGAAAAGACATCTAACAGGCGAAGATAATTTTAGAATAGGAACCCAACTGTAAGATAAAATGATGGGGAGGAAAAAAATTTATAAAAGTTTTGCAAGCCGAAGGAAGGGAAAACATGATAATATAAACGAAAAGAGAAATAGTTTTAAAAAAAATTGCTTGCATTTCTTTCCGTCCGAAATTAATATATACGAATGAAAAATGTCATTTTAATCTCTTTAAAATAGGCCAACAATAGGGATTTAACCGCCCCTAGAAAGTTGTTACAGGGTGGGCGCCCCCCCCCCTACGCACGCCGCAACGTGCGGGAAAGTTTGAGGATAATATCGTTACAAGGATATTTCAACCAAGGATATTCAACCATATTTCAACCTACTCAGACTAAGCATCAATGCGAATGCAAGTTGCTCTACTTCTAATCTCTCTCTGATATACCCGAAACCCGATTATCACAGGGGCAAGGGGGGGCGGTAGACCGGTGCCCCTGAAGGAAAAGGGGGCCCATATATATCCCGATTATCTAAATTATAAATTCATATGTACTGAAATAGTAATTTTGGGGAAAAAACTGAATTTCCTCTATAATATAGGTATTGCCTAATTGTCTATCACTAGATCAAGTTAGAGATATTTTTTGGGGTGATAAATACGATTTGATTAAAGTACAAAAACTACAGTTAACTGAAATGCAATTTTCGAGTACAACAGCGGTCAAAACTGGGTTAAAATGCTTAAAAATGGGGGGCTCAGTAAACGGGCTTAATGCGTAAAAAAGGGGATAGTAAGGGGGGCCCCAAACTTAATGCCCCGGGCCCCGTCTAAAAGTGGTCAGATATGAATATACCGTACCGTCTTTCCTATTTACTTATTATTTTTCTTTCAACTCTTCTCTGTTTTCTTTTTTTTTCCCGCCTCTTTCTTTATCCTCTCCTTTGTGTGTTTTGTATATCTCTCGTCTGTTCTAATTTTAAATGTTACGTGTTTGTGCGTATTGTAGAGTGCTGATAGTGTACCAGGACAGAAAACGAAGGAGACGCAAGTTAAACGGTAGAGGCTTCAGGCAAATTGTCGCTTTTCAGATCGTATTTATGCGAGACGGAAAAAAATGCGAGAATTCTCGCGAGAAATCTCGCGCGAGATAAGACTCTGTCTCGTCTCGCGAGACAATGCGAGAACGCGAGACAATGCGAGAATTCTCGTGTCTCGCGTCCATCCCTATTTTCTACAGATGTAAGGTGAATACGCGTTAGAACGCCTTAGAAAGTCCTCCTTCCAAGGCACCCCCATCCTAGGCAGATACCCCGCGTGCAGGTTTGCCTTAATACACAACACACACTGGTGTTCTTTTGAAGTTTTAGTTAGATATTTCTTCAAGCTGATAATTTCTTCCCATGCTAATATCATGGTAACGTATCTTCTTAAGCCAGAGTGAATCAAAGTAAAAAATGCAAAGGCTTAAAAAAGCAAATTTTAGGTTCATCAAAACTTTACAATTCATACTTTACACTTTGCAGTCTGGTTTCCATTAGTCAGCGCTTGGCAAGAACAGCTTATAATAACATACTGAGCTATGTGATTTCAGAATAAATTCCAAATACTGGTCGAAACCAGAAGAAGAAATTTTTTTTAAGTGAAAGGATTTTTCTTTTTTAGAGTTGGTATGAATTGGGACAATTACAATTTTTTTTAAAGTAATAGTTAATCATTGATGGGGGGATATTTTCATCTCCTTCCGGCTATTCTTTGAAAGAGTTTCTAGGGCTCATATAACTGCACATCTACGCAATTTAGATATACAGTGCTGTCTTAGTAGGCGATGTATTTTATTTTGGCTTTAATCTAAATTTAACAATGTTCTAAGTTTTATGTTAGTAATTTTGTATTCTTATAACTGTAATTGACTGATTAACAGTTCAACGAAATATTTTGCTTCCACTCCTTCCTCATTGATGTATTGAGCTTAATTGAATAAATTGTTTTAATATTTAACTTATTTGCATTGGTTCACCCTTGAACAGAAAAATAATAGGGACTTTACTGTGAAGATATCCTAATTACTGATACAGACGATCACAAGGTTAAGGGACCCTTGTTTAAAAAACCAGAATATGAATTATTTCGATTTAGTTCAATTTCAAGATAAATTTAATGATGTTCGTCAGATTAAATTGCAATTGTACGAAAATACACGGCTCGTGCATGAGAAAAACACGAAAAATGTCATTATTCTACAGTACAAGTTTTGTGGATTTCAAGGATGTTGTGAAAAAGTTGCCACACCAAAACATTAAGTGCAGAGACGGATTTACAAATCTGCCGCATGTCTGCTGAACAAAAGAGCCGCCTTTAGACTGTGCCAAACCGCAGCCTATTCTACCGCCTTCGAAAATTTGTAGCTGTAGGCTGTAGTCTCTAGCTAAGTTATTTACAAATCCGCTATTGAGTGAGTTAGCGTGGTGTTTGAACCAAGTATGGTGTCAACCAAGAGCTTTGAAATTAATTTTTATGGCTATCTATTTCGTTAAATTATGCAATGTTAATTTCCGTAAAATGTAATTGTTTCATTTATTCTTAATACGATCTATAAATATATTACTTTAGAACAACTTTTAACTTTTGGTTCATTTGTTGAAGAAATATGCCGTTTTTCTCGTGTAACTTTAAAACTAAAATTAGTTTTATGAAAATAAAAATGTGTCGATTTAAAAAAAAGGGAAGAAAAGGATATAAAACTTCCCTGCTTACTTGCATAAACAGTTTTTTTTTAAGTGCGGAGTGTCTGTTGTAACTCTTAATACTTTTAAGCAAAATAAATGTTACATGCATTGATAAAGAAAGACAAATTATTACAGATTAAAACAGTTTGTGTGACCCTTATATTATTATTGTATTGCTTCTTAAACTAAATATTTTAATTTTTGACCAGAAAGCTTAGGGAGTGAAGAGCTAAACTCTGCATAGTCAGGGAGAAAAGGAATATTGCATACACTGAAAGAAAAATGTTTTGTTGAATCAACAAAAATTTTGTTAAATCAAAAAATTATCCTGTTAAAATAGCGCCAACAAATTTTCTTTCTTTCTTTTTTTTTAACTAACAAAATATTTGATTATTTCAAGAAAATGTTTGTCAATTTAACCAAACAGTTCGGTTTAAATAGCCAAATGTTTTGCAAATTTAACCAAACTCTTTGTTTAAATGGCTTATTTGGTTAAAATAAACCAAATAATTTTTGAATTAACAAAATTTCTTTGTTAACTGGTGTTGTGCGCATTTAACAAAATTATTTTTTTATTTTACTCTTACATTTTTTAACCCACAAATACATGGTTGAAAGTTTCAGAGGTAAGGCTAAATAATTTATCTGTTCAAAATTAATATTTTTTATTTCAGTGATTTTAAAAATCTACAAATTCAATGTCAGTTTTTTTTGTAGTTGTTGTTTATACAAAAAACTTGGTAAGGCAATCCAAAATTGCTTTTGCGTTCATAATAAAATAAATACTAGCTGACCCGTGCGAAAATTTCGCACAATATTGTATTTAACATAATATTGTAGACATTTATTTTAACAGAAATAAATGTATTTAACTGTTTTATTTTATAAAGCCTCTTTAAAAACAATATTAGCAGTTAATAATTATAAGCATACAGAAAATCTACTTAATTGTATATCAATATATAAACATATATATATTGGTATATATTTTTACAGTTTGCATCACTATATCGAAGATGGCGCCTCTTACATTTATTCAAACGCCATCTTCTGTTCATTTTTGCATTTCATAGAGAATAAAAAACATCTCTCACTAACAGGTGGCGCTGTTTTCCTCAAAAGTAGAAATTATAAGCTTTAACTGGGTATTTTTTATATTTTTTTTAGTCACGTATTTAATGAGATCTAATCGCGCCCGTTTAAATTCAAGCCACCCTCCCGGGGGCGCAATGTTAATTGTATATCAATATATAAATAAATATATATATATTGGTATATATATTTACAGTTTGCACCACTGATCTCTAACGCGAAGATGGCGCCTCTTACATTTAAAGATGAATATATCGATAGTATTGGGGCTATTCAAATACCATCTTATGTACATTTTTGCATTTCATAGAGAATAAAAAACATCTGTCACCAACAGGTGGCGCTGTTTTCGTCAAAAGTAGAAATTATAAGCTTTAACTGGGTATTTTTTATATATTTTTTTGGTCACGTATTTAATGAGATCTAGCCGTCCACCCAGGAGTGCCGGGAAAATGTCGCCAAACCTTCGAGAAAATGGCATAGAACAAAATATTCTGCCAGCGACTGATGAATACAACTCACTGAATTATCAAAATGAGACGGCTCCATTGAAAAGACAAAATAAGAAGTTCTTTTCACCTCATTTAAATATTTATTTTACAAACAATTTACAAAAAAAACCCGTATTTCTCGTTACCTCAATCATCCATCCAATCTATACAAAAACATAATAACAACTCCGAGCTGTTCTATTTTTTTACATTTTTATCTGTCGTTGCCACGCAGTCGTTGCATGAAGAAAGTATATTCAATTCATCTAACTCCATGGCAACCTGGAACCATGGAGTCTGTTACATTTTTTTTTTGGTCACGTATTTAATGAGATCTAGCCGCGCCAGAAAAAAACACCTTTGAGGAATAATAAACTGTATGATTTGTTTTTCATTTTTTTTATTAACAAAAAGATTTTTTCCGAATTTTTGCATATTTTTCGTCAGCAGTAGAAATTATAAGCTTTAACCGGGTATTTAAAAAAAATTTTTTTGGTCAAGTATTTAATGAGATCTAGCCGCGCCAGAAAAAAACACCTTTGAGAAATAATATATAATGATGTGTACTATTACCACAAATTTTACGTTATAACGAGATCTAATTTATTTGACTAAATAATAATGATCCATTGCAGCAGATGGAAAAAGAAATATGAGCGTGGGCTATTTTGAAGTGTCTCGTAAATCTCTTTCTTTCCTTTTTGTTGGAATGGCCAAACAAGCAGACACAAAACCGGCAGTGTAAATAAGATCTTTATTCATTCCCGTAACTAGCATAACATAAGCGATTCGATAAAAGTGATACAAAGTTGGTAAACATTTCTAACGTCAAATGTTTTATTTGGAAAATGAATGTATTTTCCTGTAGAAAGAATATAAAAAACGCTCAAAGAGCTAATCATAAGTGATTTCCTTACCGGTGTGGTATACGAATCAAACTGTTTGCCAAATAAAACAGATATTTATTTCAAAAGATATGTTTCACTTTAAAACTTAAACCAGAAAAATATTTTTGAAATATATATAAATGAATATATATAAATACAAAATGCCAGCATTCTCTAGCTAAGTCTATATTCGAGATTTTTTCTCTCCAAAATATCTTAACCCAGTCTATACATATATTAACATTTTCTCGTACCAAGATTTTTTTACATCCTTAGATATTTTGCGGCCAGTTACGTTGTTGTAAAAAGGGATTTTGATTGTTTTAACTAAGTTCATCTAACGGGCATTGAGTGGCTATAAGCTAAATCTGTAGAAACTTATAAAAACACTAAAATAAAAATCTAATTTTTATAAACAGATAAACTAATTAGGCTTACTTCTGAAATTTTCAATGAACTATTGAAAAACCCAATTTACTTTTCTATTTGATATTATCCATTTTTAAACGTACTGGCAAACATTAGTGCGGATCCTTTGCTGTTTTGTAAATGAGTATTTATTTTCTGGGTCTGGAGGTGTCTTTCACTGTCCTGCGCATGTCCTCTACGCATGCGTTAACTGAATGTCGTGGGATTTCAAATTTAATTCGTTCTGAGTTTTGACCAAAAAAAAAAACTTAATTCAAAAGCATTTTGTTAAATCAGTGTGGTTGAATCAAACAAACTTTTGTTAAATCGACAAAACAAAGCTACTAAACAACTTAACAAAATAAGTTTTGTTAAATTCAACAAAACAATTTTTAGCGTGTAGATCTTCAGAAAAGCATATCTAAATTGCTATTCATATTGTTTTCATAGATCAGTTTCATAGTTTGGAATTAATATAAATAAGTTACTAAAAATAAAATAATACAAAATTAATTTAAAAATTTCAAGTATTAGAATAAAAAATACCGTCTAACAGGAACTATTAAAATGAATATGAATCAAATTATTGAAAAATAGTTCGATATTATGAAGAGAAATTTTATTGTATTTAATGTCGTAATTCATTCATGAATATTCCATAAAACTTGAAATATAGTGTAAAATTAACTTTGCTGATTAGAAAAGCATTTTGTGTACTGTCATTGAGGGGGAGGAAAAATGGTATTCTTGTATGTATGTCAAAGACACTATAAAATTTATTTAGTTTGGTGTATTATAAACAATGGTTGAATAGCTGGTGTGTAGGCTTTTCATTTTCTCGCAGTTTCTAAATGTTACATGCAACGATAATTCTATGATAAAAACGTGTTTGTTTCATCATCATAACATTGCAATCTTTGTATAGTCGTACCATTATGCCAAGGAAATACATTTATTTTTAAAATATCTTAATTTTTTTCAATGATAAATCTTTTAGTAAATCATAAAGGAATGATTTGACAAATGTAGCAGATTTCGAAATACGACGTTACAAGTTTGAGTTTCCCGACAGCTTATTTCAAAAGCAAAGAAAGTACAAAACTAACCTGATGGACTTGGGATGTGTGCCAATAAAAGTATTTCATTCTACTCTCAAAAGAAAAAGTAGTAAGACGATTTATCCCAAGTGAAAGAAACTTTCAATACTGAACATTTGTAAATGTGTATACTATTTCTATAATTGATAACAGAAAACAGGATACTTTATTGTTATAAGTTTGTCTATATTATTAATTAAGTATTTATTGCTAGCATAGTTATGTCATTAAAAATATTGTCATGCTCTAGTAAATCTCTTTCTTATTCCATGAATGATATTTTATAGTAATTTAGCGACTGGCAGAGAAGGATCAAATTTAAGTTCTTTAAATTATTCATTTACTTAGCATCAACTATATGCTAAGTAAGTCATTGATGTATATTAATATATATACATCAATGACCAAATCTTAAATTCATTTAATGTATTTCATCTCGCTCTAAAACTTGTCATTTTGCTGACTCCAGTAATATAACTGATAGTGGATATAATTTAAGTACGTTTTGCAAAGTTTACAAATGTATCTATAAGTTACACTACAATGTCTGCTTATAATGGCCAAACTAGCAATCCATTGCAGTTAGGTATTAATTTGCATCGTAATCATGTCAAAAATTATCCCAATAATCTTTCGTCTAATAATTTTGAGTACGAACATTTTCTATGCATGGGTTTAATAATATTAATATTACTATATTATCTATTAAAAAGAATAATAGTGAACTTTTATTTTTAAAAAATTACTTCATAAAATATCATAATGCTAGTTATTAATCCGATTTAAATTAATCAGTACTAAATAAATAATTAATTCATTAAGCTAACAATATTAATATAAATATATATTCTCGAGTACATAATTCATTAAGTATGTCTGTACATAATAGGACTTCTAGAGAAAAAGCAGAGCACTGTATTGAATTATTCTAATAGTTATATAAAAACTGCATAACTTTGGTAGTTCTTATAATTGGTATCCATTAAAAGGAAACTATTAGTTAAGTATTTTTTCTAATCTTAACATTACATGACCTTTTTTCACCTATTCTTCGATCTCAACTGTTGCAGGAGCTACTGCTTTAACCATAAATCCGTCTAGCGATAAAAATAATACATCTGCTAACTCTGCTATTCTCAAATCCTGCAATAAATAACATAATCTTCAATAATTTATTTTCTACTAACAAAACTTACTTTCCCATTTAAAATTTAACTATTAAAAATCTTTTAAATATCCTCTACCTTTTGATAGGTAAATATTTAGCTATAGCTCCTTTTCTAAAACATGTAATCCTTTAGATACACCACCCTGTACATGCACTGAAAATCACTATAGGAATTTACTTAATAGGGATTATGGACGCATCATTATTGGTGACCTTGCTATAATAAAAGATATAAAATTTCAAAAATTCAGGCACTAATCACAGAATTCCATCAAAACTCGCCATAAGTAGCATAGTAACTCAAATTTCCAATGTTATACAAGGTGTCCCAAAAAGGGAGTAACAGGCTTTAATTCTTTATCCAAGTGGGTAAGATAGATGAAATAAGTGGGTAATGCATGGCTGCCAACTACTACGAAATAAATTAACCACTTTTTCTAAAGATGATTTTTCGGCTTAAAATATAGTAAAATTTCTGTACTACGTGCGCTAGTTGGTTACTACTTTGAAAAAATACTTAAAAAATATACTGTTTACAAAAAGTGGTTAGTTATATTCCATAGAAGTTGGCAGCTCTGGTAGCGTAAATAGAAAAAAATGTTCAAAATAAGGTCGGAAAAAGATAACGCTACAAAAAATTCCCTCTCTTTAATTTTTCAGAAAGTTACATTGTTCTAATTTGTATACGACCCCCATACAAAACAATTCCCAGTTTGTAAAAGTGCCCCATACACTAATGAGGTGACATACAAATTTTCATAATTATATCCTTAAAAGTGTCATAGTTATGAAGATAAATATAACGCTGACTTAAACCACTTTCCAATAGCTTTCGAAGGTAAAAAATCACGTCGAATGATAGCATTTCAGGGGTCGCACAGAAATTATTAAAAAAATTTTTTTCTCCACTCTAGCAGTAAACGTTTACATTCAAAATCATGTATAACCCCCGATCACCTTTCTTTAGAGATATCTCTGAAATGTTGTGTTATGAAAGGCTGAAAGTTGGTACATCACCTCATTAGTGCATGAGGCACATTTTTCTGATTGAGATTTTTTTTTTTTGGTATGGGGGCCGTATACAAATATAAAAGGTGAAACTTTTTATAAATGAACAAGAGGAATTTTTTCTTCGGAGTCTTATTTCTGACCTCATTTTTGAACATTTTTTGAATTTAGATTGCCCACTTATCTCTAACAGATAAAGAATTAAAGCCCGCTACTACATTTTTGGGACACCCTGTAGAATACTACAAATGCAATACTACTATAAAATACAACGCTCCTGTTGAAGCTTTCAATGAATGCAAAGCGAGAGTACCAATTTTATGCATAACTAGCTGAAGTACCCGTCCTCGACGGGTTAGTGAATGAAAATTTCCAAAAAGCAAGAACTTTCGTCAGCATTGTAGGAGTACACAGAATGGATGTAGTATGTTGCCAAAGTAAAGAAAGCGAAGTTATAATTTTTATGCATTGTTAAAATATTACAGCTTAGAGAGTAACTAAGTAGTCTCATTTCATTCGCTTTAGTCGTAATTATGTGATGCGCGAAGGAATATTTACGCATATTGAAATAATTTTCGCAAAATCTCAAAATTTAATCAAAATTTTTAAAAAATTTGAAGCCTAGAATTTAGGTTGAGTGACAACCTATCATGTCACCCAAATTCGTTTCATTCCCTGCAGTCTTTATTTCATGATGCTGGAACAAATTTTCAGCATTTTAAAACGATTTTCGAAAAATCTCAAAATGTAATCAAAATATTTTAAAAATTCAACGCCTATAAATTAAGATTAGCAACTACCTATCATATCACTCAATTTCGTATCATTCGTATTAGTCGTTATTACGTGATGCTTGAAGAAATATAAACGTATTTTGAGAGAATTTTCACAAAATCTCAAAATCTAATAAAAATACTTAAAAAATTGGACTCCTATAGTTTATGTTGAGCAACCATCTATCGTGTGACCAAATTTCATATCATTCGCTTTAGTCGTTATTACGTAATACGGGAACAAAAATTCACTCAGTTTTAAACGATTTTCACAAAATCTCGAAATCTGATGGATTTTTTTTAATTAGATGCTTATAGTTTAAGGTGAGTGACCACCTATCATTTTACCAAATATCATTTTTTCACCTTTGCAGTTATTACGTGATGTGCGAACACAAATTTACGCAGTTTGAAATGATTTTCGCAAAATTTCAAAATCTAATCAAGATTTTTTTTTAATTCGAAGACTATGTTTAAAGTTGAGTGACCACCTATCATGACACCCAATTTCATATCATTCGCTTCAGTCATTTTTACGTGATGCTTGAACACAAATTTACGCAGTTTGAAAGGATTTTCGAAAAATCTCAAAATCCAATCAAGATTTTTTAAAAATTGGACGCCTATGTTTTAAGTTGAGTGACCACCTATCATCACACCCAATTTCATATCATTCGCTTCAGTCGTTTTTGCTTGATGCTTGAACACAAATTTACGCAGTTTGAAACGATTTTCGCAAAATCTGAAAATCTAATCAAGATTTTTTAAAAATTCGACGCCTATGTTTTAAGTTGAGTGACCACCTATCATGACACCAAATTTAATATCATTCGCTTCAGTCGTTTTTACGTGATGCTTGAACAAAAAAAGCGTCACGGACAGAATGACAGACAGACAAACTTTTTTTTGAGGGTCGCATCGGATTCCCGGGTGCTTGAAACGGATAGAAATCGCAAAATTTTTGAATTCCAAGAAATGTACAGACAAAAGTCTAATTTTATTTATATAGATATTTTAATTATGTTTAACACATAAATAATGTTAACAATCATATTCATACACTCATAGATATCCTAAAACAGCACTTCGTCATTACTCATGTAGATAAGTCGTCCAATAATTATGCATTTATATGCAAACAATACTATTACACTTTGGTAGCATCTTTCATTGTAAATAACAGTACCTATTCCTCAACTAATCTACCTACTGTTATATGTAATAAAAAAAATTTGGTTTCCTATAAACTTCTCAACTCACCACAAAACAGTTTAAACTATTTTTACATTGTGCTAATTCCAAAATTTCATAAAACACCTGTAAAGATTAGAAGTGTGACATAGGATGTAATACATATAATAATGTAACTATTAAACTATTATTAAAGATATTGTCTGTTATGCTTGAGTATTATATAAAAAGAAATTATAACTATCTCAATAGAAAATAGTTATGATCTTCGTAACACTGTACGTAATATTAATATTATTAGCTCTTTATATACCTAAGATTTTAAAGATTTATTCAATAATATTCCTCTTGACGACCTTTACGATGTTATGAATGAATTATTGTCAAAGTAGTGCTAATAATATAATAATACCTTCCCACGTTGATTGAATTATTTCAAATGTCTAGCTAAATTTATTATCTATAATTATTATGTTATACATAACAATAATATTACAAAATCATGGTGTACCTCAAGGTGGTTCCGCATCACGTTACCTGGCAGATCTATACTTATATTATTATATGAAGAAGAATACAATAATAAACATACTGTTATTAAAAGGTATATAGATGATTTCATACTTGTAAATACTAATAACAATAATAATGTTATCTTCCCAATAAAATATCCTTTTGCTCTGGTATTAATTAAAAATCATATGCTTAATAATTCTGTTACTTTTTTAGATTTAAGTATTACTATCACTCCAAAAGCAACAGCCTAAGTTTCAACGTATATGTTAAGAAAAATGATTTTAACTTTAAAATAAATAGCTTCACTCATTTTTATCTTGCTTATAGAAATCAGTATTCCGTAATATTATCTATAATCATTGCTGTAGAATCAAGTTTCTATGTTCTGAAGATTTTAAAATCGGCAATCTTAAATCTCTCTTTTCGTCAGCTAGACAATATAAATATCCTTGAAAATTTCTAATATCTATTATATACAATTATTGCAGGTAATGTGTCTATTGTCTTTGTTAAATTACTGGAGATTGGGAATGGTTTGGGTTTAATATTGTAATTACATAGATGGGCCGGGAGGAGGTAGCAATTATCATAATATTAATTAATTAATTAATTAATTAAAACATAAAACATTTAGTTCTAGATGTGTATGAAGATGCATGCACATTTAGGGAAATTAAAAAAATAGTAAAACAGAAAAGCTCTGAATGTGTATATGCTTGCGCATACACAGGATGATTATAATTAAAGTTCCACTTTAAAACGACCAGAAAATTAAAACTACAGGAACAAATGTTATCAAACTTGGTATTTTGTAAAGATGATCAAAATATTTATTATCCCCGAAAAATAAGTTCAAAAATTCAACACCAAGGACAAGAACGTATTTAAGGGGGGAGGGGGTGTCTAGCCGTCCGAACCTCCTCACCACGAAATTTTGATTTTTATTACTAAAATGATAATGATATAGTGTTCTTTTGAGAAAAATACTGCATTTTTTTACCGTTTGGACCCCCTCCGAAATTTTTGAACCCCTCCAAAATGTTCTTCACGGGGGAGGGTCGGACCCTTGAGCCCCCCCCCCCCTTTAATACGTCCTTGCCCCGGGTGTTGAATTTTGAGCTTCTTTTCTGGGGATCCCCTGACCACCTTTACTCAGTTACCAAGTTTGATAGCATTTGGTCCAGTAGTTTTCCTTTTCTGGTCGTTTTAAAGTGGAACTTCAATTATAATCATCCTGTGTATACGCAAGCATATACACATCAGAATTATGATCACCCTGTATATTTAGAAAGGAGCAGTGGCGGCCCGTGGTCAAAAATGTTAGTGCAGACGGAAACATATGACCCCCCCCCCCTAGGAATGGAAAATCTGTGTTACTGAATTCGAAAGCTGGCGGATTAAGCTCTCATCCAGGAAAAAAAAAAGAAAAAAAAAGAAATTACATAAAAAAATGTAAGAGATCCTATTTTACTTCCAGAAAATGGACATAAATTTCAAGCAACCGCTCCTATCCTCCAAATTGCATTAATCCGTGTCTGATTCGAAGTTTCCTGAGAATTTTCTTTTGTAATGATAACTTGAGAAGAAAAGAAAGAAGAAAAAAAAAAAAGAAAAAAAGAAAACTTACTTATTTTTAATAAGTCAGATCAATCCTGTTTTCTTTTAAACTTGCGAATCAGTCAGTGATGTCCTCATAAAAGGGCGTTGTTTTAATTCGGATATCATTAATTTTAAAAGCTCTTTAAAATTCCCCATGATTAAAGAATTTTCTCGCTCGCCATGTCCTCTTAATGCCAGTTCTTGCTTACTTAAAAACAATACTGCTTTGATGGGTAATTGCATGAAGCGTCTATTCAGGCTTACCTTCTTGATAAATTCAGCAATATAAAGTCGAGAGTTTTCCTTTAATGCGTCAGCACAGAGGCGGCCCGAGGAGAGCGCGGGGCCCCAGGCGAAGCGCAAGAGCGGGGCCTCTTCTCTATCATGTCTTATGCGATAGCAATAAAATGGCCCAGGAGCGGGGCCTTAGGCGATCGCCTACATTTGCACCCTCCTTGGGCCGGCCCTGGTCAGCAATTTAGCTCCCACTTCTTATCAACACCTCAAATTTTAAAGAATTTTTTAAATGCTCGATTGAGCTTTGATGTGTTTTACGTGCTCGTGTGATGGTGGTTAATCCATCCTATTCAGTACCATTCCAAATGGTCTTTTTTATCTCAACGATTAAACACGGCCAACAAAACATTTTTTTGTAAATAAAAACTGCCCCATAGCCACGAGAATAGTGCATATCATGATAAATGGAAGCTACGACCATGCTGAGACGAACCTGCTTTTTTCTTATGAATGGACAATTTTGGTGTCGGTCTATTTTCTTTTAGCGGTTGTCGTTTATTATCTTCTTTCCATGTGTTAAACGGAGTGTCAAGCAAGACGCAAACTGAATAATAACGGGGTTCCTTGTTTCAAAACGGTTAAATCATAGATTCCAATAACACATGGACACAGTAACAAATAAGACTAAAAACTTTCAACCTTCCCAGACAAAAAAAAAAAAAAAAAAACTATTGTTTCCGTTAGAATGGGCTAGAACAGCGGTTCTCAACCTTTTAACGTCGTGCCCCCCCCAACAAAGGCTAACTTACAGTGGCGCTCCCCCCCCCTCACATTTTTCAGCATACATTGAGATTTTTAATCTTTAATAATGAACATTTTAAGCGAAAATGGATATTCTTTGAGTAAAACTGCGAATAAATAAGATGATTTTTTTAAAAAATGCATCCTGCTCTATAGTTTGCCCTATTGCTCTATAGTTTTTCTCGTCCCCACCCCTGCAAAAGTTCTGCGGGGGGCGCGCCCCCCTCAGGTTGAGAAACGCTGGGCTAGAAGATATAATCTGTGTCTTTATTCTCTCCCTCACTTATCGTCCGAGCCAATCAGTTCGTCGAATTCACGAGTGCTGCAAAAGACAGAAACCCTTTCTTCGGCTGTGTCTCAGCTAAAGCACCGTATGCTATCCTAAGCCGGAGAAACTGCTTACGTACACGTTACCATGGCAACGGTGCTGCCAATTTCTCTATCAGCGCGGAGGGCTGTACCGAGGCCTCCGCTGTACCAACGACTTTCGCAGTTGAATTGCGGGAAGATTAAAGGGGTTTTTTTCTGAATGAGAGATCCGGCCGTTACTACAATAGATTTTTTTTTGAGATTTTTTTTAAAATTTACGATAGGAATTCCATAATTCTAATCTGAATTTAAGAAAGTTAGTAGAATAAATTATTTTAAAGTGTGTGCTGATAATTTCAAGTGCAGCCCGCTGTACTTGCTGTATCCCACGAGCCGCCACTGGAAAGGAGGGGGTTCCTATTCAGTGGCAATTGCATAGAATACATTTATTTTTAATTTTTAAATATTTTATTTCAATTTTAGATTAAATTTTCTGGGAAATAAACTATTTGTATATATTTTGCTAATACATATATTCATTATAGTTTCAAGCATATACTCTCTCTATAATTTTATTTAACTTTAAGTGGCTATACCGACTACTAGTTAAATATTATTCATTTTATTTATCTTCATTTCATTAATGTGTCTGTGTGTTAAAAATGTCAAATAATATCCCATTACTGTTTCTGGCAACACTTTTATATCCTTAATTTTACTATTACCTTTTCATATTCAGGCAACACAGGTATTTCAGCTCTAGACTTTGGAAACATTCGTACATCTATTCTTGCTACCTCATGCTTTCATTACCACGGTTTTCTATAGTGGAATACTTCTATTCGTTTTTGCTTTATTTCTGGCTCATTGTACTTCGATTTCCTACCATGTTTTGCTACCTGATTTGCCCTCTGTATATGCTGATATGGTCTGTTTGATCTTCAGTTTTCCTGTAGGGGTATGTCATTTTTGCAGTGTTTTCCTCGTTTCTTGCTTTTGAATTATATATGTACATCTATTCTTGGTACCTCATGCTTTCATTCCCACGTTTTTCTATAGTAGGATTGGGCCCGTTATGTGGAGAGAATATCTCTTTTAAAATTCCACATACATGACATCTAACGATTTTGTTGATTTTAATTATAATTATCGGGGTATGGCCCCTGATGAGTGTCCCGGAGATTATAATTTACTTCCATTTATTTCTGTTTAATGCATGGATCATGGTACTTCGATTTTCAACCTGCTTGGCCCTCTGTATATGCTGATATGATCTGTTTTGTTTTTCAGTTTTCGTTAGGGGTATGTCATTTTTGCTGTGATTTTCCTCGTGTTTTGCATATTGTAAAGTAAATAACCCAATTTACTTAAAAAAGAATCCAAGCAGAATAATACATTAGAAAATTCGCCTAAAACAATAACATAGCGTCATACACAATAAAACAAAATGTCAGAGGGCCTTAGAACGTAATGATATACCAAAATGTAAAAAAAAATACCAAGTTATTAAAATAATTCTGTTTGTATACATTTGTACCTTTGTTTAGGTAGAATATTTATTTAACGCCGTTTGGAATAAGAATTTTGAATTATATATATTTTGAAAAAGGAAAATATATTGAAAATTTAAAATGTTTCTGAAATAAGTAGTGCATTTAATTTTTTAAAGCATTAAATATATCCGTACCAGGCGGGATTTTTAATTTTAATTTTTATTAGATGCAATTTTAGCATTTGAAAAATGGTACACAAATACATCGCTCGATTTTATTAAAATAAAGTTTCTACTTTTCTAAAATTTTTGGAGTTTAAATTATATTTATGATTCTAAAATTCACATAGTTTATATGTATTTACAAAATTTAACGTATACGTTTGAAGAAAAGCGTTCTCATTCATAGTATTTTTCATGTTTTCATGTGCACATAACAAAAGGGGCTATAAATACTAATAATAAACTAAAGAATTATGCACCATTTTCTGCTTCTCAATTATGACTGTAAATTAACTAATTAAATTTATTAAAATGTAGCTTTTTCTTAAATTAAATAAACATTTGAATAAACATAAATGCGTAAAAGTGAAAGAAAAGAAAAAAAAAGAAAGTTAAGTAGTTGATTATGTATGTTTTAGTTTCGCATACTTGAAAGTTAAATTAGAGCTAAAAGTTGCTACTTGAAATTGCATATTTAATAAGTACATAAAAATATGTGGGTGTTTATTTCTATTTAACAGTATTATATTATTAGGTATTTCCAATGTTTCCTAATTGTGAACACTGAATTTTACAAGACATCAAAGGAACTGAGGGAGGGGGTTGGGGAACACAAATCAACCTTCACATTTGTACGTACACAGTGGAGAGGGTTAAGTAAAATTAACTCACCATAAATAATCCTCCATTGTCCTTTCTTGTAAATTAACTCAAAGTGCCGGTTGGGGCCAAACACTTTGGTTGATTCCCGCCGTTCATAATGCTTGAAAGATTCACGAAATGATCCTTTCTCCACTCGCATGTTCATAATTGCAGTTCTCCACATTTTTATCTTTATTTATACCCCTCCACTTTACAGACCAAAGAGCGAGGACATGGTCGTCCAATCAGAGTGAGGTACATTGAGAGATAGTGGCAGAGTCGAGTTAATGTTTATTGCAATGATATAAGAGGAATGGGAATTGCAACATACACACACTTGCACTGGCGGGCACAAGGCCGACGCGCTTTTAGTGGGCGACAATAGCACAGCCTAAACCCACAGGGAAAAGAAAAAAGAAACTCGTCAAAATTCGCTAAAAACTTTAAACACACATGCACACTTTCAGTCACACTAATTGTTTGTTAGAAAAGAGGGATATTTGATGCAACACCATGAAATAGGATCCTAAACTTGAATGGGATAAGCGCTTCTCAATCTACTGACAGAAGTTTAAAAAGTATGGAAGTCAACCTCTTAGATGAGTGAATAAGAAAAGTATTGTGTTCCAATGACTGGAGAAAGTGTGAATTCCTAAATCCAAAGTGAGGTTGAGGAAATGCACCTATCCCACTTGTTCCATGACAAAGGTTGGAAGAACTTTCTCTAGTGAGGAAGGAATGTGTTGTGTTGTCCCAAATGGGGCGTTTGATTTTTTCGGGGTGTCGATCCAATCGATTATGTGTCGGGGGAATGGGTAGGTAGGTGTCAAGGAAGATGCACACTCACCGTAGGCGATCCTCCACTCGCCCTTCCTGTAAATCCATTGGAAGTGGCGGACAGGTTTCTTGGCGGATTCCACGCTTCCGTAGCGTCTCAGGGATCCCCTGAAAGATCCCCTCACCCTGCGGACGCTCATGTCGGTCGCCACATGCAACTCTCTCTCTCTCGCTCACTCGCACCCCGAACAGTGATCTCGATCCTCGGATGACGAGAAGAGAAGGCTCGGGAGTCGCATCCTTGCATGCCCGAGCCTGTGAGAGGAAAGGTCGCGGGAATGCCGTCCGTCGCCGCTCACGATCGATATGCAACAGAGCTCCATCCGCCGCTCTCTACCGCTACACGCGGCGCCACTTTCAAAACAACTCCTTCATCTTAGAAAGGAAATTTTCACTCGCAAATTTTAGGAGCCGCTTTTTTTCTCAAAACATTATTCTTCTTTTCAAGAAATTTTGTTGCAAGTTTTTTTTATTTCACACCACTTACTTGAGGGAGCCAAAAATTAAGGCATTTTCTTGAGTTTAAATAAAAGAACTTTTAGGCTTCAACCCTTGTTTCACCACGTATAAGTTATTAAACGCTGACTAGGGAGCACGCTTGATGCTTTATCTTCCTACACTGCTGGAGCCTAGACTGTGATTTAAGGACGCATCTTGACGTGTAAAAAGAGGCAGGTTTTGCAAAAGATTTCACATCATGTATTTTATTTAAAACTATAGATAGAAATGATTTTTTTTTCTCCACTGTATATACACACATTATAGCTCACATATAAATAAAACAAATTAATTGGACGTATAAATTAGTTTTTAAGAACTAATTATTTTTTACATATCTCTAAGAAATTTTTTGAACAGTATGTCTGCTTGGTACACGTTCCTAAAAGTACTATTGAGTTTATCAACTTAAAACTCGATATCAAAAACATACAGTCTGAAAATAATAAGAAGCAAGGCTGAAAAGAAGTAAAATAAAAATGCTTTACTAAAAAACTTCAAAATATCCTAAAAATTGAAAAAAAGAAAATTAATTATTTTTAAAATCGTTTGACTCATATTTCTATAATGTAAGGTATTTTTAAAAAGAAACAAATTAGTTAAACAATTTTAAAAAGCTTCAGCTGCTTACCTGAAACAGATTTGCAGAAAAGTGTACCAAAGCATAACAAAACACATTTTGAGAAAAAGGCAAAAAACTAAAAACTACAATGCTTAAAATTTATTTACAATGCTTTAAAACATTCCAGCACCATAATCATTTTGATTTAACATTTCTGCATCAGTTTTATTTTGTTTTATCATTAGAGAGTTTTTGGAAACTGCATATCATTCTCGAACTCCAGCCTCATCTATTTTTCGCAAGGAATATTTCATTATAGCCTGGGTAAAACACATAACAGCATCTAAAGCATGCAATTTCAAAGTACTCATTGGAACAAAAACTTTTTCGATAAACGTTCCCATAAACAATAGTTGAAACTCTCATTCGGATTCTGGCCTCAACCAGTAGCCAATCGCATAGCGTTCTAGACTAGGAGATTTGAAATGCCTGGTTCAAACTGAGGCCAAGCCCGCGGAGCTAGCCGTTCGAAGTTTTCCACGTTTTCAACTAAACTTAGCGTAAATACGGGTTAGGACCTCTTAGAATGACCTCTTGAGCTTTTTATCCTAAAAATTTTCGATGATATTAAAATAAGTGAAAGCATTTTTCAATGGCTCTCGAAGGGAAAGAAATCACATCGTTTAATTTCTTGTCAGTGGTCGTACCGAAGTTGCCAAGAAAACAACGAATACGTAAATACATAATTTTTTTTCTGTTATTGTACTGTATGATACCTGACGAATTTTGTTTACCTTTGAGCATTTTTATGATGAAAAGCTGAAAATTTGTACATCACAAAATTAATGTATGTAGCACATTTTACTAACTGGGATTTTTTTTTTATACGGGGGTTATATAAGATGTTATATATATATATACAGGCTGTATCAAAATTACCTCCTGGGTTTGGAATGTTTATAAATATATCTATATTACCAGTACAGCAACAAAGCTGACTTTATTGAAGGAAACCATGGTACAAGTTTTATTTCACAAGAGTCCAATATGTGAACCTTACGTGACAGCGACAGATTAATGCAATTTTGTCAGGGGTGGATGTATGGGAGAGGGCAGTTAGTTTGTCGGTGGGGGCGGTTAGTTAGAAGATTGACATATACATCCATTTTATGGCAATAAAATAGGATCTTTGACATTAATTTCTGTTTTCTCAATTGGGGCGGTCACCCCTCCACCCCCCCCACACAATCCGTCCTTGTTTCGTGATGCTGATGATTCGACCAACTAACTCCCCGCCCCGACAAAATTGCATTAATCCGTCGCTGTCACTAAAGGTTCACATATTGGACTTTTGTGAAATAAAACTTTTAACATTTTTTTTTCCTCCAATAAAGTCAATTTTGTTGCTGTATTGGTAATATTTATTTTTTCATAAGCCTACCAAACCCGGGAGGGAATTGTGATACACCCTATATACGTACAGAATAATTGTTAGGAAATCTAGTTGTGGGAGAACAATATACCCCATTAACATTCAGCCTTTCCCATTTCTCCTCTCACTGCTGCTTTTTCCCAGGAAATAGTTTTGCGGCAGCTCCAAAAGCAGTGAGGGTTTTACATTCTTAGGGCTATACTTTTTTGCTGTACTTCCCTCCTCACTGCCTTCAAAATCCCTTCTGGAGGAAGCGCGGGCGGCAGGAAGGGCAGCAAGAAAGGTTATGGTATGAGAAGGACGAGAAATAATTTTACATTCCTGCTACTACCATGTCTTCTGCTCATTGCCGTGAAAGTGGGCTGAGTGTAAACAAGACATTAGAATAGTCATACAAGCCCGAAAAACGAATACAATCCTTTATTAGACGGATCAAAGCACTAATATTTCACAGAAATTCAAATTTAGTAACATAGGTGATGGCAGCTCATTAACTAACACAATAATAAGACTACTCAAAGCGCACTCTCAACGTATCGTTTCGCAGTCTATCACACATGAACTCGAAAGTGAGACTCCTTTATCTAAGAGTATCTCTAAGAGGATGTGACATCACATAGGATATGACAGCATTTTTCTAAATTTTCCCACTATCTTCTTTCCTAACAGAGCTAAAATTCCTTTAGTTTTGCGAACTTTCTTTTTGTCACCAAATTAGTTAAATTTGACGCCAAGTCACCAAATTAGTCACCTAGTTCGTCGCCAAGGTCAAGGGGTCACATACTCGTTTCACTTGCAACAATGCCTGTACAACTCACTTTCCTGCAGCACACATTAATGCGGGATAACAACATTACAATTTTGTAACATTGCTACCCTCATCAAAGATTGACGACTCGGCAGTCTTATCACATAACACTATGATCAATAGCTAAATATAGGGTTAGCCGATTAATATGAACGACTTCTGGTTTAGCAATGGGTGACTTCTGCACTCTGTAAACATAACGTCGTTCAATTTCTTGACTACAATATAAGGTCTCTCCCTGCTCTGCTCCAGCTCAGGGCTCATACCTCTCTTTCGCTTCGGGTAATGCAACCAAGCCTGATCCACCCTCCTTAACCCATTCATGCCTGGATATTTTTGCGACTTTCTTCGATTTTTGCTAACACCAGCAGTAATTGATAAATTTCTGATGTCAACTTTTTGAACAAGGGATGATTTCATTTAAAATCATTATGTATAAAAATTGAAAAGTCAACATCCTACTTGGCCATATTAAAATGTTTTGTGGAATTGAGGTTCAATACTCGCGAATAAAGGCTCGGAAAAATAAATAACGTTTTCGAATGATAGCGAAAATGCCGTCCCAAAAAAGGGGACGCTAGGCATAAATGGGTTAAAACTGTGATCCGTTACTATGGATTTGTAACGAATCTTCATCCGGCCACTGTCCCAATTAATTCGCTCCTTGGCAAACGCATGCATCCTTTCTAAGCGTGCCTCTAAATTATTCATGCAGATATTCGACGAGGACGGCGTATCACTCGGTCGTCCAAGAGCAATATCACTGGGTAATTGAAGCGTTCATCATCTCTGCCGGAGACCCGGACTCCACCGCACTTCAGGAGGAAAAGTGGTAATTTGTGCATCCCAGTCGGTTTGATTCTTCGAAACAAATAAGGACTGATGATTAAAATTTGTGCAAATAAACTTCTCGCCATGTCATCGGATTCGTGATGTAAAGGCTGTTGCTCGAGTCTTCGTACTTCCCGAGCGTTCGCAAAGATCTGTAAAGAGTGCGGGGTTAAATTTTATACCTTGATCGAATGTAATATCATAGGCACACCATAGCAAGAGATCCAGACTCGAACAAGTTTTTCAGCTATAGTTGAAGATTCCTGATTACGGGTGGAAACTGTTTCTGGACATTTAGCAGTCTATCAATACTCCGATAAATTGATTATCTCTTAATGCTATAGAAAAGCGGCCTAAAATATCAAAAGCCACTCTTTCGAAAGGCTCGCCCACGTGATAGCACTGCAAACGACTCTCAGTTTTAATTATAGGTCCTTTCCTAGCTCCATATGCGTGGCATTCTCTGCATCACTATTCAACGTCAACGAGTTGATCCTAATAAAATAGCTCTCCACTTGTAGCCCGGGAACCAGCTCGCATTTCTAATGACCAATAGGAAGAAAGCTGAAATCACGCCCTATACTTCAGTTAGTTATACATATTGTTACGAATTGTCGGCGCAACCCGCTGTTCTGGGGCCTAAAATAGTTCAAAATTCGTGACCTACGCTTCAAATAGTTAAATTTTGCTTTTTGTTGCATCAAAATCGGTCAACTAGAACCGGAGATACGGAGGTTTTGGCTTCCCCATAGTTTTCCTATGGCGGTTCTAGAAATCTCGAGAAATATCGGTCCTAGGTCTGCGGTAAATTCACTTTTGGGGACTTATTTTTGGCGACAAATTTGGCGATATTTCGCCAAAAGTCGCCAAGCTTGGCAACATTTGTGTTATTTGGCGCGTTTTTTCCATTGGGGCTTGTAAAGATACTTTTTTTGCATTATCATGCATAATCTATATAAATAAAATTAGACTTTTGTCTGTACATTTCTTGGAATTCAAAAATTTTGCGATTTCTGTCCGTTTCAAGCACCAGGGAATCCGATGCGACCCTCAAAAAAAGTTTGTCTGTCTGTCATTCTGTCCTGTCGTTCTGTCGTTCTGTCCTTCTGTCGTTCTGCCATTCTGTCTGTGACGCTTTTTTTGTTTAAGCATCACGTAAAAACGACAGAAGCGAATGATATGAAATTGGGTGTCATGATAGGTAGTCACTCAACTTAAAACATAGGCGTCGAATTCTTAAAAAATCTTGATTCGATTTTGAGATTTTGCGAAAATCCTTTCAAACTGCGTAAATTTGTGTTCAAGCATCGCGTAAAAACGACTGAAGCGAATGATATGAAATTGGGTGTGATGATAGGTGGTCACTCAACTTAAAACATAGGCTTCGAATTAAACAAAAATCTTGATTAGATTTTGAAATTTTGCGAAAATCATTTCAAACTGCGTAAATTTGTGTTCGCACATCACGTAATAACTGCAAAAAATGATATTTGGTGAAATGATAGGTGGCCACTCACCTTAAACTATAAGCATCTAATTAAAAAACATCGATCCGATTTCGAGATTTTGTGAAAATCGTTTAAAACTGAGTGAATCTTTGTTCCCGCATTACGTAATAACGACTAAAGCGAATGATATGAAAGTGGGTCACATGATAGATGGTTGCTCAACATAAACTATAGGTGTCCAATTTTTTAAACATTTTTATCAGATTTTGAGATTTTGTGAAAATTCTCTCAAAATACGTTTCTATTTCCTCAAACATCACGTAATAACGACTGATACGAATGATACGAAATTTAGTGATATGATAGGTAGTTGCTAATCTTAATTTATAGGCGTTGAATTTTTAAAATATTTTGATTACATTTTGAGATTCTGCAAAAATCGTTTTGGAATGCTGAAATTTTGTTCAAGCCTCAGGAAATAAAGACTGCAGGGAATGAAACGAAATTGGGTGACATGATAGGTTGTCACTCAACTTAAATTCTAGGCTTTAAATTCTAGGCTAATTTTCTAAAAAAGTTGATTGGATTTTGAGATTTTGCGAAAATTATTTCAATATGCGTAAAAATTCGTTCGCGCATCCCATAATTCCGACTAAAGCAAATGAAATTATATTACTTAGTGACTCTCTATTCTGTAATATTTTAACAATACATAAAAATTATAACTTCGCTTTCTTTACTTTGGCAACATACTATCAGGTGGTAACGAAAGTTTTCCGCCAAATCTGCTTGAGTCACCTCATGCGGTACCCACCGATTAATTTCTTATGTGATGCCTACCGGGACTAATGGACATGGCACTAAAGCCTAACTCCTTCAGCTAGCTCTCGAGTTGGTGAATATTTTATCTTCTTCCAGAAATTCTCGTAGGCGGGCCTCATCAGCATCAGTAGGCCCGCCAGAGCGCTCTGCTTCTTAAATGTCATAGTCCTCGTTTTTGAACTTTTGGTACGAAACCTTCACAGTGTCGTATGATGCAACAGTAGAACCTTAAGCTGTAAACATGATTCGGCGTCATTCTGTAGCACATTTTTTGAAACAGAACTGAGAGTAAATGATGGTTAAATCTAGTAGCGTGATAGTTCCATTTCAGACAACTTATACTTAATCATAACGATATTGTTTTAGAGATTTCACAACACAGTGCTCTAAAAAGTCTTTTTCATTCAAATAAAAATCGTTTGACAAAATATTGGCAAAGACACCAACGCAAACCGTTTGTGCAGACAATACTTCCAGTGGCGGAAAACTTTCGTTACAACCTAATACATCCATTCTGTGTACTCCTACAATGCTGACGGAAGTTCTTGCTTTTTGGAAATTTGCATTCACTAACCCGTCAAGGACGGGTACTTCAGCTAGTAGCTAAATATTTGTCTTCTATGACGTAATCAAAATTCCCGCCTTATATGGAATCTTTGAGAAATAGACTCTTCTGGAAGCTTCTGCGTTGTCTATAAATACAAGCATTCAGAGGCACCAGTTCAGAGTGGGTTGAGCTCCCGTTTAGTGAGTTGAGCTCTCGTAGAGAGTTTGCTGTGTTACGCTACAGAAGCTGTGCTTCCTCTTGCTTTTCGAAGCTCTTTCTAAAGTTCTGTGTATAAATTCTTTATTCCTGTATCTTAAGGGATTGTGTACTGTATCCCTAGCATATTTCCACTAAATTTTACCTGTGGAAGTGTTTTATTTTGTGGGAGAATTACAGCATTTGTGAAATCTTCGGTGCTGAGTGGACAGTTATAAACGAGCTACTGGCCGTTAGTGCCTGTGAATCTTCGAAAGCTGATTGTTCGACTAAGTTCTAGAAGCAATAAAGCTGTGTTCCATCCTGATAAGTGGACTCTTTACTAGAATTTTCTACATCAACTGGACTTTAGAACGACGAACCCAGAAACTAGCAGAGCATTCAGCAACATTTGGTGTCAGAATAGGGATCCTAAAGAAGGACTAATTTTCCAGTGAATGGTGTGGACCAGAAAAAAGGAAGAACAATTCCAACAAAAGCCCATGGATATGATAAAGGAGATTAACGCCGGACAAGACGAGATAAAAGCCACACAAGGCGAGATGAAATCCGGACAAGAACAGTTGAAAACCGATTTGGAAAAGAAAATTGAAACCGGACAAGCCGATTTAGAGAAGAAAGTGTAAGCCGGACAAGAAGAGGTGAAACTGGGTTGAAGAAAATATAAAAAAATCAAGAAAAGTTGAGTAGAAGATAGAGAAAACCCAAGAAAATTTAGAAGAAACTAAGCAGGGCCAAGAAGAACAGAAGAAAAGAGTTTCGCTTCTAGAAGAAACTCAAAAGAAATATGAACAAAGAATTGAAGGGAATGTTAAGGAATTACAGTAGGATATTTGCAGAATGCGTCAAGAATTTGAAAATAAAATTGAAGAAAAATTTAACAGTTTAGTAAAGCTCAGAAAAATACCTGAAAACATGAAGATGTTGTCACACCGCCCAGCAGTTAAACTTACGACTTATAACGGAAAGAATCCCTGGGAAGCATACAAGACCAAGTTTTTAATTATCGCCAAAAGGAATGGCTGGGGCGGTTCCGAGAAAGCGACCCAACTGGTCGTTTCTGGGTCATTCCACGTCAGATCGAACAGTCCAGGGCACCACACCAACTCGGATTTTTCTCAAATTTTATATAGATGATTTATAGGCTAAGACATCAACAAATCTCAATTTTGAAGGTTCTACGATAATTAATTACCGAGAAATTAATTATGCAAATTTTTAAATTTTCTGCAAGATGCGCCAACTTTTTTCTCAATTCCTTAAATAATTCCTTACCTGTAAAAGTTACTGAAGTGAAAATTTGTTTCTAGGAGTAATTTTTTACGCTGATTCCAAAAATGGTATCGAAATTTGCGTATCTTCTATAGTTTATGCATGAGCACTGCATTTGCTAAAAAACTTCATGAATTTTTTTCGGCATGTCTGATCACAGACACATGTTTTAAATTTTTATATGTTGTTAAGATGGAATAATCCTACATCCCAAAAAATTTTCATCTTGGCTTTCTGCTCAGGAGCAGAGAAAAAAAATTGTATGTATGTACCTATATATGAGGATTTTCATATGCAGCATTTATGCGTAAGATGAGAAAATTCAGAAGCGTTAGTCAATTTTCCTATGTGTTTTAAATTGATATCAGAAGTTTAACTACTAATCCAGGCATTTGCAAAAACTAGAAAATATATCAAAGTGCTTGTATCGGAAAACGTAAAACAAACAAACAACAAAAAATACGTGTTTAAAATTTATTTCTTCGGCATATATGTAAAAAGCGGACAGAACTTTCCGGTAGAGCTAATATATATATATATATATATATATATATATATATATATATATATATATACACAACACACATCCAAAACATTATTTTTAGTTGCGAATATACCTGAGTATTGCACCCATATCTGATTTTAATTTAAAATTATATAAGTGATGTACAGACATGTTTCTCTTCTTAAGAAATTGTATACGATAAATAATATGTTGAACTAAGCTTATTAAACAGAAATGGAAATACGACAAAATAAGAAGAATAAAAGCTATTTTACAAACAGAAAAAAACTATTTTATAGCTGACTTGAACATATTAAATGCGACAGTAATTTTTTTAATTGTATCACTGTCAAGAGAATAATGTCGTCCAGTGCTACCTGTCAATGAAGGTGCTGGTGTCACACACAACACATGCTCAAAAGGAACAAAACAACTATCCTCTCTAGAAGGCCAGAATAGCACATTAGTCTTTGTATGTCTCTGCATAAAAGTTATAAGTAGGTCTGTTTCAAAAGAATCTTTTTCACTTATGCAGCCAATGAACCAGTTGTCGTCGTATACTGCAGCTACATAAACTCCTGGTTGCAAGTCATCAGTACTTATACTCGTTGCACGTTTCTTATTCACAGTGAGACTAACTCTGAACCCAGTATTTTCATCATCTGTCGATAATCGATATAGGGTCAACTCACAATTGTTGCTTGGAACAAACCTGTGATGACTGCGAGTTCCAGGCACTGTTTTCGCAGTCCGAAAACGAATTTCCAAGCTTTTGGCATGTTGCTTAACATCAGCATGGGACACAAAAAAAACTTTATACCATTTATATTAGAATTTGCCCAATTAAATAAATCAAAAGGAGTAAGAATGTGGTTATCCTGTATGGCTTGCAAACTTGCACGTGCTGCAAGCCTCTTTACAGTGCCCCCAATCCCATCACATGGACTTTTTCCATGTGAGGTGGCGAAGAAGTTCCATTCAGCCCGGATATTAAAATCGTTCTCATGTAAACATAAATTAACAAAGTTTTTATAGTTTTTATACTGCGCACTTGAACCGTCACTAAAATAATGTATGAGTTTTAAACCTGGCAATACTTCTTTGATATATTGCATAATTACTTTTATAAAATAATGAACTGTAGAGATAATATGTTCACGTTCATCACTAATGACACACATACTTAAGCATTTCAAACTTGTCTCTATTTCATTTTTGAAATAAAGTACGAAAGGGTGAAGTGTAGCTTGCGTTGTGTCCCAGTGGAAACCTTGAATAGCATCTTGGCAAACAAAAGAATAATTTTCCGAAAAGTCGAGTAAAAGGACTGCTTCTGTTTCAGCTGCAATATTTTCTTTAAGATTTCTTAAATACAATGATTGGGATTTCGTAGTGAAATGATGTATTGTTGCTTGATCTGCTGCTTTACACAACTCTTTCGTAAATTCTTCAACTGTTGATGTCAAATTAACTAGTTTAGATTGTCCATTGTGAACCCACTGTTGATAGGCAATATTGTCATCAGGTTCCACGTCATTTTCATTAAATGTATCCAGAATAAACTGCTCCAAGGCTTCAGACCCAGGACAATTCTCACATCTGTGGAGCATACAATTTCTTGAGTCAACAGAGCATACTATAAAGGAGAGGAGGCTTCTGTACTCCATTTTTGTCGGTAATGCTGCAGACAGTAGCTTCAAGTTTTGATGAGTCTCACAAACACATACCGAATGAACTCCGCGGGCAGTGACAGTAACACACCAAGGTGGTCGTAAAGAAGAAAATTTTGACAAACCGATTTTTAGTTGCGGATACCTTTCTTGGAAAGCCAAATGCAGTTCCTTTAAATTTACAAAAAGTAGTCGCTTTTGCATGTGAATTCTTGTGCCAGTTTCAGAATCTCTTACCGAAACAAATTCTTTCTTTCCAGGACACATTCTGGAAAATTCATCATCTTCGTAAAACTTTCTTACTTTTTCAGCTACCTCATTGGAAATAGATTTTCCTTTTACTTTTTCAGGTTCTGCCAAAATACCATGATCCTTTTTAAGCTTTCTAGCCTTATTGGCCATGTAAGTTGAGACACCAAATTCATAAGCGGTCTTCTGACAGCTCCAACTACTCGGTACAAGAGTTAATAATTTCAAAACCTCTTGTCCAGATGAGATTTTACACTTTTCTTTCAAAAGTTCAATGAGGCAGTCTAAATCTTTACAGTCAGTACACTGCTTTTCGTTTGATTGATCCAGAGTCTCTAGAGGAACATTTAGCTCTGTTGCAAATTTCTTCTGCAATAGTGAACATGCCTCTGCTGATTTTCTTTTTCCATAACTTTGACGTTTTTTTTATTAATCCCGTGCAACTTGACAGGCGTGCATCCAAGATTTAAGATACTTATATTCAAACTTTCAGTGCCTTCTGGTATAAAAAGTTCCTGAGGTGCACTTTCAGTCTCAAGATTCCCAGTTTTTGAAATAGTTTCATTGAAACTTCCAGTGCCTTCTGGTACAGAAAGTTCCTGAGGTGTACTTTCAGTCTCGAGATGCCCAGGTTTTGAAATAGTTTCATTGTAGCATGCTTTAGTTCCTGTTATTCGAGTTCGACACTGGGGACATAACTTTTGCCCTAGTTTAAGATTGCTGTGTTCTTTTGCAAATTCCGATGACACAGATCTCAAACTCTTCTTGATGCGTCTACTATGAGACTGAAATGGATTACAACAGTACCTTTGAAGTTGATCATATGATGAAAGCAACAATTTTTCATGGTGAAAACAAATAGTTGTATTATTATTAAGTTGCTCACTTTGCACGTCAGACCTCAGTGCAATTAGTTCTTTTTGCTCTTCTGTAAAACTATCCCATTTAAAAAATCCCGTTTGCCGTGAATAACTGGTTACATGACATTTATTCTGCAATATATCACCAAATGTGCAATTTGACAATGTGCCTGACATCACTATGCTACTTGCTGTGAAATACAAATTTAATACAGTATACAGTAAAACCTATTTTAAATTGCTGTATCCATCCACAAAACTAGCCAAAGCACAATTTTGTTCGCAATCTGTTAAAGGTAAATAAGTACTGTAACTTACAGGAATTCAATTCTTTCAACAAACTTTGTTCCTTCTATTGACTTGAATGTCATACAGAATTCAAAAGATTTATTGGTTGATGGATGATTGCCAAACACAGCAGGATTAAATTAAAAATAATTCTAAATTTTAATTTTAGAATTCTTTTTAATTTAACACTGCGTGTAACATGCATTTTTTGTTGTTTGTTTGTTTTACGTTTTCCGATGCAAGCAATTTTACGTATTTTCTAGTTTTTGCAAATACTTTGAGTAGCAGTTAAATTTCTGATATCAATTTAAAAGACATAGGAAAATTGACTAACGCTTCTGAATTTTCACATCTTACTTATAAATGCTGCATATGAAAATCCTCATATATAGGTACATACAAACAATTTTTTTTCCTCTGGTCCTGAGCAGAAAGCCAAGATGAAAAGTTTTTGGGATGTAGGATTATTCCATCTTAACAACATATAAAAATTTAAAACATGTGTCTGTGATCAGACATGCCGAAAAAAATTCATGAAGTTTTTTAGCAAATGCAGTGCTCATGCATAAACTATAGAAGATACGCAAATTTCGATAACATTTTTGGAATCAGCGTAAAAAGTTACTCCTAGAAACAAATTTTCACTTCAGTAACTTTTACAGGTAAGGAATTATTTAAGGAATTGAGAAAAAAGTTGGCGCATCTTGCAGAAAACTTAAAAATTTGCATAATTAATTTCTCGGTAATTAATGATCGTAGAACCTCCAAAATTGAGATTTGTTGATGTATTAGCCTATGAATCCCCTATATAAAATTTGAGGAAAATCTAAGTTGGTGTGGTGACTTTTTTCCAGTTTTTTGTTTGATTTGACGTGGAATGACCCACCTCTTAGCGGAGACGCAATTAACGTACGAGAAACCATCGGAGCGACGAAGGTAGGAGATTTTGAAGCCCTTGCGAGTGCCCTGGAGTTGAAATTCGGTGAGAAGTGCCAGAAAGAGTATAGTAGAATACAACTTAAGTCAAGGATGAAGAGATTTGGTTAGAATCTTAAAGAGCTGTCTTCGGACATAGTAGGCTGTGTCATCTAACCTACGGCAACTACTCTGATAATGTCCGAGGAGAAGTTGCAGTGAAACATTTTATTGAAGGCGTCAGAGACTCTGAAATTCATAAAGCTCTGACCTTGGCAGATAATAAAGAGTTTTGGGAGTTGACTGCTTCCATCGACAAGTTAGCCCTTCTGAAGTTTTCATCAGTTTGCTACCTTCGTAATTGATGTCTGTGTTTAGCAGAGTTTTTATACTTCAAAATTTTAAGCAGTGAAAGCTAGTAAGAAAATGAATTGAGGGCTTGCCAGGTAAAAGATGACAAAATCGTTTACCTTGATAATTCTTTTATTTTAGTAATGAGGTATGAAGGCTTGTATACAGATGGGGATGAACAAAGGAAAAAAAACAGGTATTTGATGTGGTACAGCATCTATGTGTCGTCGGACGTTCTGGACAACAAACCAGCCTATGGTACCGGGTCGAACAGCATCGTCTTGAGATAAACTTGCAGTGGCGTAATCAAAAGGCTTTTTTTGAAAGCGGCGGCGGGAAGGCTCCAGGTTAATCGCTTGACTCAGCTCAGAGCATCTCACACGGCTGGCCACGAGCGTCCTTCTACACACTTCTTGTCGCATCACCCTTTTCGCCTCTCCTCTCTCCATCGCGGCGAACGGCGAACTTTTATACTGTCGGCCAGGCAACGACGTCACTAATGACTGCGGACCTATGACGTGAAAAGAAAAAGGAGAAAATAGCTCCGCGGCAAGTCGCCGGGAGTACAGCGCCTCTAGCGGCCAAAAACAGAAACACATTATGCAAAACGTTTTGCAGCAATTAGGTGCTTGTTTGAAGCGTTGATATTAGAATAGTGTTAAGTACGAACTCTAATTAAGAAAAATAAGAGCTATCTGTGCCTTTAGATTTTAAGGCAAATAATTAAAGTTAAGTTATACAGCATTCAGTTATAATAAAGAAAAACACAACCACATGTCATGGAACCTTTAAGGTAAGGTTTACAGTTACTTTTCCTAACAATTGAGTAGTGGAGTGCCCTCACCCCCAAGGATCACAATCCCTAATATGTTGCGTGTAGTTTTGGAGGCATTGAAGACACTATATTTAAAACATATCTTATTTAATAAAACACAACTAAAACAGGAATACAATCTTAAACTTGAACAACATCACTGATGCCGGCAGACGCAGAACTGATCTGCTTCCTTCAGAATCAACTGAGATCTTCATTCCTCACGAGCGCGACTCTGCTGCCATCTATTGAGCAGCAAGGGCACTATAAAAGTTAAATTTAACTTGAGGTGAAAAGTTTCAAAACTTTTTAACTTGTTCGCCTCAGTACCCCCTCCCCAGTGTTCTTGAACACGATACACATCATGACACAACCAACCGGTCTGGAAATCTAACTCTTCTTCCAGAACGTGTGTAGCTTTGAGTTCTACTTTCAGGATCACAGTTAGTCTGCGTTTTTTCTACCTTCTCATCAGGAGGACTCGACACCTTGAATGCAGGCTTGAGTCTATCTATACCGACAACCTGTTTCTTTCCATCAACCAATACGTAGAAATGTTTTTCTTTCCGTGACAGCACTGGGTATGGTCCGTTATATGGTGGTTGTAGTGATCCACGAACTCTATCATATCTCACAAAAACGTGCGAACAGTCCTTTAAATTTTTATGGACAAATACTGGGTTGTTGTTATGCATAGATGTGGGCCTTGGCTTTAGTAATCGCATATGTTTGCGGGGTTTTTCCACATAGAGCCGTAAATCCGTGATCTTGACACTGGGGTCATAAAAGTCACCTGGAAGCCTTAACGATGTCCCGTACAGTAGCTCTGCAGGCGTTGCCTCAACATCCTCCTTTAATGCACATCTAAAGCCCAAGAGAATTGTTGGGAAAACTTCTGTCCAACTACTGGTTTTATGAGCTATTATGGCTGTCTTCAGAGGTCTGTGAAAATTTTCAACAAGGCCATTCGCTTTTGGATTATAAGGAGATGTTCTCTATTTTTCTATGCCGAATAGTCGAGCAAGCTGCTTAAACAGATCAGACTCGAACTGTCTTCCTTGATCTGTAGTTATTTTTAAAGGTGTGCCAAAACGTACGATCCATTCCCTGTAAAGGGTCTGTGCAACTTTTTCTGCGGATATATCCTTTATTGGATACGCCTCTGGCCAACGAGTAACACGATCAATGACGGTTAAACAATAAGAAAATCCCTGAGATTCTGGAAAGGGACCAACAATGTCGCAATGAATGTGCTGGAACCGTGTCCCAGGCATTTCAATTTGCTGATGTCTCGATTTCGTGTGTTTAGATACCTTTGATTGTCGACAATCGAGGCATTGACGTGCCCATTCGCGGCAATCTTTATTCATAGAATGCCAAACAAATCTTTTTCGAATGAGATTTAAAGTAGCTCTGATGCCAGGGTGCGAAAGACAATGTAAGTTTCTGAAAACCTGTTTGCGAAACTTTGCAGTTTCATAAGGCCGAACTTTACTCGTACTAATATCACAGTAAAGCTTTGTAGTTGTATTTGGCAATGTTATTGATTTTAATTGAAGTCCAGGATCAGGGTTTGAAATTAAGTTCTTTAGTTCCTCATCTGATGTTTGATCCTTAGCAAGGTCTTCAAAATTCAAGTTGCCGGGAACAGAAATTTCATTTATACGTGACAAAGCATCTGCAGCTTCGTTTAATTCTCCTTTAATATGCTTAATGTCAGTAGTAAATTCTGATATAAATGAAATCCCTCTTGCTTGCTTATTTGTATGCGTGTCCCGCACTTTACGAAAAGCCTCAACAATAGGTTTGTGATCTGTAATTATTTGACAATTTCGTGCTTCTAACATATGTCTAAAAAATTTTACAGATTCATACATTGCCAAAAGTTCACGGTCAAAACTTGAATACTTTGCCTGCGAGGGGGATAGCCGTCGAGAAAAGAATGCTAATGGTTTGTAATCAGAACCATCCAATTCACTAAGTGTGGCACCGATAGCAGTATCACTTGCATCACTATGCAAAACAAGTTTACCATCTGCACTGGGGAATGACAATAAAGTAGCATCCGAAAGTGCCTGTTTTGATTTCTCGAAAGAGTCAATTAAGTCTTGAGACCATGTGATTTTCGTTCGATCATTCTTTTTTTTTTTCCTTTCAACAAGTCTGTTAATTTAGCCAAATTGTCAGCAGCGTGTTTTATAAATTTGCGATAAAAGTTAATCAGTCCCAAATATTTTCTTAATTCGCATAAATCTTCAGGCCTAGGGTAATCTAAGATTGCTTTAACTTTACCCTCGAGTGGTTTTATGCCTGCCTCTGAAATTTCATGACCCAAAAATTCAATCGTACGTTGACCGTATAAACTTTTCGATCGGTTCACATTTAAACCGTATTTATTTAATCTTTCAAACACTAGTTTAACATGTTCAAGATGATCTTATTCACTCTCTGAAAATGTTAAAATATCATCCAGATATGCAAAGCAAAATTTAAATCCGCAAGGACCTCATTCATAAACCTTTGATATGTCATTGGAGCACATTTCAGACCAAACGGCATGGACAAGAACTCAAAGTTCCCGATAGGTGTTGTAACACATGTTTTAGGGATGTCATCTTCGTTTACTGGAATATGATAATATGCTCTGACGATATCAATTTTTGAAAAAATCGATTTTTTATGAAGGACATTTGTTATGTCATGAATATGTGGAATGGGGTATCTGTCAGGGACAGTGATAGAATTTAATCTCCGGTAATCTCCACATATTCTGTATGTGCCGTTTGATTTTGGAACAACATGTATTGGTGAGGCCCACGGCGATTTAGAGGGTCGACAAATTCCTTGCTCCATTAGAAATCTAAATTCCTTTTTTAGTATTTCTAATGACTTTGGATGCAGTCGTCTAGGCCTAGAAAATACTGGAGCACCCTTTGTTTCTATATAGTGCTTTGTATTATGCAATGCTGAACCGTTGAAATTTGAAATTGGATTTGCCAAATTTGGAAATGACTCTAAAAGCTTATGATTAGGGGAGTTCCCCTAAATTAACTTTATGGAAGGATTCTTCATTTCTGTCAGTTTTCCCCTAATTTGTAATGTAGTAGTGGAGTCAATTAAAGTTTTGTTTCTTAAGTCGATAAGGATTCCATAATTCCTTAAAAAATCCGCACCAATAATAGGAGTATTAACTTATGCTATAATAAAAGACCACTGGAACCTTCGACGTAGTCCCAAATCAACTTCCAACACTTTAGTGCCATACATAGGTATTTTAGAGTCATTGGCAGCATACAGAAAATCTTCAGGAGCACTATATTTGCAATTTAAAGGTGCTGGGATACATGAAATATCGCTACCGGAATCAATAAGAAAATTACAGTTCGTAGTTTTATCATAAACAAAAAGTCTGCATTTTTTTATTTCAGCTGCCACACCAAAATTAAATTTTGACTCAGATGCAGCAGCATTATCTAGTTTTTTTCTTCTTTAGAAACATATTCACATGGTTCCTGACACCTTTTGGCCCTTTCCCCGAATTTCGCCTGAAAAAAACATACCTTCGAGCCACTGTTATCAAAAAATTCCTTACTGTTCACATTCCGACTTTTACTACGATAATGTGGGCTATTGTACTCGCGACTTCTCGACCTTGATTGTCTATTTACTTTTGAACTTAAAATAGAAATTTGAACTTTCATCTCTGCAACCTCTCTACACAATTCTTCAATTTCGTTTATAGTGGACACCTCCTCCCCAATGGCATTAACACTAGGGATTTCCCTGATTTCCGCTATCTTATCTGCAAGCTTTGCTAATTCAGACAGATTTGCCGTAGAAGCAGACAAAATCGTTTGCGAAATCGTAGGCAGTCTCTCCATCCAAATAGTTTTTTAAAAATCCTCTGTAACTGCTTTTCCTGCCAGTTCCTTCATATGTCGGAGCAAGGTTGATGGTTTTTATCGCCAAGTGTTAATTCGGATAATAATTTACGTAACTGTTGTGACTGGGAATCCGAAAGTTCAGAAAATCTATGCTTTAAAGCTTCATAACGATTATCGGTGGGGGGGGGGGGTTAGTATTAAATCTGAAACCATAACCAATGAATCAGGATCTATTGATCCTATGACTATATTATATTTAGTCAAATCATTCTTTGTAACTTGTTCGCCTCAAGTAGCCTTATGGACTCTCATTTCTCCACCCTGAAAGGCCTGGGCCAGACAACTTCTCTTCTCGTGTTAAAATTTCTCGTCACACAAGATCATTAATTATTTTCGAAACTTCAGGGGTTTTTTGGACGGGCTCTTTCCTGTTTTCGTCAGTGACTGCATTTCCTGAGTGTGGCTACCCAGTTTCGCTGCTGTCTATTTTCAAGCTACGGTTTCCAGGTGGTTGTCGTGAGTTTACAGCATCATTGTCACAAGGGCACCCCCGCTGTCTACTCATTAACGATTCTTCAAGCCTACGGGGAGGTAACGCTGGGCCCCTGACCTTGTAATTAAACTTTAAAAATTTCATTCAAGTCTTGCTCTAGCCTTTCAACTGCTTCATTACTTCTTGAGGACTGCATGTTTTTATTATGCCTTTTCCCGAGGGCTTTCCTCCGAGGTTATGTCGTGGACTTGTTTCTCCTGCCAGAAGCCATAAAGCCTATTAAAGAATTCGCTGCACAATAAGGCATAGCAAGAATCTTCTGCTCGACTACTAGCCCCGACGGGGAGACTACTTCATGTCTGCCTGGAGTGATTAACATCATAAAATGTTTAAGGATTAACAAAAACGTGATAAAATTCGCAGCCATACCAAACCTTAAATTTCCCCTTATAAACGTTCCATACCCTTTGCTGATTAGCAGATGTTGGGCTGATTTGCAGTGTAGCTTTAAACTGCTGATTAAAAAACTAAACTATATTTCCTCCAATAATTTTTAGATGAAAAGTCATCAATCATATCGGTGTGTTTCTCTACCTTTCTAAATGTTCCCACTGTCTCTCACGGAACAGTTCCCACTGTTCTGTGAGACTAACAAGGAAACCTCCTCGAAGCTCACTCACGAAATGTAACGAATTTCATGCAGTCATAAGTACACACTCAAATAAACCTAATGTGTAAAAATTAGCTGCTATCTCCTAAAATTAATTAATAAAAAATGAGTATGAGCTGACAGAATAGAGCATTTATCGCCACTCGGCGCTTTCTATTTTATAAATGTTTTTACAAAAAAGATGCTTATTTCATAAGTATTTTAAATAAGCACTGTCAGGATTCATCTACACGAATCATTCACTGGATATCCCGCAAAACATATGTTGGAAAAAAATCAAGCTCTTAACCATTTCCGTTTTGGGGAGGGGGTGGAGGGATTTGGATAAAAAATATTTTTTAAACATAAATTCTATGCATGCATAAGAGGTTAGGCGTAGCTTTTTAGAAGAAACTTAGATTTTATGCGATATAAGAGTTGAGATAAACAATGGTATTAAAAAGTAATTTTAAAAAATTGTACGGTAATTTTTTTGGGGGGGAGGAGGTTCATACTAGAATCCCCCCTCCCCGTTTGATTCGCCCCTGAAAAAATGTATTATTTAATGAATGATTATAAAAACTAAAAATAGCAAGAATAAAATGTGACATGAAATGTCTTTCATTTTAGGATCTTCAAAATTTCTGCAGAAGGAGCTGGATAAAAGTATTTTTTAAAGATAAATTCTATGCATGCATACGACGTTAGGCGTAGCTTTTTAGAAGAAACTTAGCTTTTTAGCGAAATAAGAGTTGAGATAAACAATGGTATTAAAAAGTAATATAAAAAAATTGTACGGTAAGTTTTGGGGGGAGGAGGGTTACCCTATAATCCCCCCTCCCCTTTGATTTGTCCCTGAAAGAAATGTATTATTAAATGCATGATTATAAAAACTAAAAATCGCAAGAATAAAATGTGACGAATTATTTTTTTTAAGCAAGTAGAATTGTGGCGTTTTACAAAAAATGTCATATGAATTAATGTTTTTTAAGGTATATATGCGTAACATAAATGAAGGATGATGAAAAAATGTGCAACACAAATATGTACTTTGCACCAACTAAAAACCGCAAATGGATCAGTAGAACTGCAATTAGGTGACGCGCAAGTTGCTGGCCCTTTTGTACGAAAAGTAAACTGTACTGGATAATCAAAATGTCCTGGATGCAAGTGAGTGTAGGAACAACGAACAAGCATACCATGAATATTTCCATATATTTCTATAACGGGGCGAACTTAATCGGTTATGTATTATAGCTTGCAATTTAAAAATGTTATCACGATTAAATAAATTTATTTGAAATTGTTTCATTAACACAATGTCACAAAACTGTTGCACGTAATTTTTCCATACGCGGAAACCGTATCGATCTAAAAGTTGAGTAAAAGGAGTTGTATTTGATGGCATATAAAGTATACGCACGTTTTTATCTGGAGGAGTAATTGCTTCTATTAATCCTGAATTCTTATGCATTCCCATAAGTCGAGAAGAAGTGTTTCGTCAGGTGTTTCCTTTCAATATACTTCAGAAAACCATTCGGCGAATTCTTTTTACCCATCTTTCCAGATTTAGAAGCCATGGTATAAATGTTACTTTATTGAAACATTTTATTCTTGACATTTATACCGAATTCCCAGTTTTTTCGGAATGTACTATAAGTAATGGCGATAACAAACTACCGCTTTTAATTATAATCAGCATAATTGTGTAGGAATGTGTCATTGCATTTTGTGATTGAATCTCACTTACAACTTGCTTAGACTTGTTCCAGGATTCGTCTGGAATGAATTTCTAAATTAAAACCTAACTGATCAGCATTAAAAATTTGATGGTCTTTTAACAACGAATCTTTTAGAAAAACATTTACATCATTTACGGACGCCCGTATTGATTTTTCAATTATTTCCTTTGGCCGAGAGCTTTTCTGCAAGACAAATTTTGTAACTTTCCTCCTTACAATCTGATACTTTTTTTAAATATGTACAACCATCCTTTAGATATGCGGAATTTCAACCTAATTCCAATGCTTTTTCTGAAGCCCAAGTTTGTAAATCACGATCATGTACATTTTTCTGTAATTTTCTTGCGTTTTGGAAATGTTGAAACATATATTTTTTTATTTGATTTAGTTTATATTTATTATCGCCATTCTTATGAACTTGCTTCTCCCACAGATACAACTGTCTTTTATTTGTAACAAATTTAAAATAGTTTTAAACACTCTGCAAACTGCGGATTTTGCCACTCTTGTATCCCGCCAGTATTTTGCAGCAGCCTCCTTATCTTTCCAAGAAATAAATTGCTTATTCTGCTTGATATCCTCACCGAGTGTAAAGTCATTGCTTTCGTCCTCTAAACTAGAAAATATAGGATCTTCAGGGGTATCGAGTAATAACCATTGCTCATTTGCTACTAAATCTGTTGCATTTACTTTCTGATAATTTTGCAAACTTTCAACAATTCGATTTTTCAGACTTATTTCTTCGTCTGTGTATGGAGACAATGTGATATTTTCGAAGAAAATTCCTCGTAAAGCATAAAAACAACGTTAAATATATTTATTGTTTGCTCCATAGTATCATTACGTGGATAAAAAGAATAGAATTTTTAGAATTAAAATAAATGCCTCTCTTATGCGTAAACTGAATTTGCAGCTTGTAGCGTGTAACATAAATAAAAGGAAATTACTTTCTGCTCTAACTTTTAGAATTAAAATGAAAAGGTTAGAGAACTTCAGTTTAACTAATAGAAAACAAGATTAAGCTGTTCAAAAGTCCAGTACTTTGAAATATAACACGGTATAGCAAACACTGGTTAATAAATACTCCGAGTACGTACTCCCGTGAGCATTTTAATTTATCGACAAGTTAGCTCTGTCGCCAAATACTAAAGGGTTACAATTGGCGCGATTTCAACTAATTTTTAACCTTTAATTTCTCAAATTCTATAAGTAGATAGCAGCTAATTTTAACACAGTAGGTTCCTTTTAGTGTGTACATGTGATTGTTTTAAATTCGTTCCATTTGTTGAGTGAGCTTCGGGGAGGGAAGTGTGAAGGCTAACGAAGACCGAAAATGTTTTGGTTGAAACGATCGTCCTATTTCATAAGTATCATTTTATGTGTGTTTTCTACACAAAGTTTTTATTTATCTTAACACCAGTATTTTGAGTGTTTTTTCTGCGACCTTTCTACACTGTATCCCAAACAGGTGGTAGCGGGCTTTAATTCTTTATCTATTAGAGATAAGTGGGCAGTGTCAGTTGAAAAAATATTCAAAATAAGGTCTCTTTATCTATTAGAGATAAGTGGGCAGTGTCAGTTGAAAAAATATTCAAAATAAGGTCGCAAATAAGAAAAAATTCTTCTCGTTCATTTTCAAAAAATTACACTTTTTAAATTTGTATACGACCCCCGTAAAAAAACATTCCCAGTGTGTAAAATGTGCCCCATACACTCATAAGGTGACATACAAAATTTGAGAATTATATATTAAAAAGTGTCAGATTTATGAAGATAAATATAACGGTGTATTAGACCACTTTTCTATGGCTCTCGAAAGAAAATAATTACGTCGAATGATCGCATTTCAGGGGTCGTACAGAAATTATGAAGTAAAATCTTTTTTTCCACTCTAGCAATAAATGTTGGCATTCAAAATCATGTGTAGTCCCCTATTATCTTTAAAGATATCTCTGCTACGTGGTATGATGAAAGGCTCAAATTTGGTAGATCACCTAATTAATGTATGTAGCGCATTTTACTGATTGGGAATGTTTTTGTACGGGGCCGTATACAAATTTAACTAGTTTGACTTTTTGTAAATGAAGGAAAGGAATTTTTTCTTAACGGAGTCTTATTTCCGACCTTATTTTGAACATTTTTTCAATTGACACTGCCCACTTATTTCTAATACATAAAGAATTAAAGCCTATTACCACCTTTTTGGGACGCACAGTATACTGTATAGTTTCGGACTGGCAAAAACAGAAAAAATATCTCAAGGATCAGCACTAGCCAAAAATAATAACTGTTAAGTAAGCATGCATTTTATTTATCAAATAAAATTTTTAGTTCGACATTTTCTACTGATTATTTTTTAATAAATTTATATACCTGGACCAGCACCGGTCCTCCGATCTGTCGTTGAGAAATACTGAATTATATCATCCAATTCTAAGTCACTTACTATATAATTTTTTATGGCTAGACAATTTAATTGCTTTCGTGTCGTGACGTTTCTTAAAGTGTCTTTTATTACTTTTACTTTTGAGAGCGATTTTTCCGGTGAAGCGTTTCAAACCACCAAAAGAAACAATTTCAAAGAGGTCTCTATATTAAGGAATGTGGTTGCTACACAGCAAAACACGGCAACATAAGGGAACGGTGCATCAGAGAGTTTTGCATCCTCATATGCTTTTAACAAAAGGTGCTTTTTATTTTATTAAGTTTTCATTCTGTCTTGAATCCACGGCGTACAAAGCTCTGCACAAATAGCTGCACTATGCTATAGAAGGCATTTAGTATTTACTTTTTCTAAAGAAATACGAAAGCTATCATTATTCTTCTCATTTAGAGTTTCCGTGTTTTTTTCATACTCATATATTCAAAGTAAATAAATGGACTGATAATACATAGCTTTTTTCTCCCCGCCCCTCTTTCTCAAGGGGAAAAGAAAAAGGGAGGGAAAGAGAAAAAGTTAAAATTTCCGCTTTAATTTCCACTTTTAATTCCAATACTTTGAAAGTATTTGTTTAGGATCGCAGATGCGCTAATAAACGCATGCTATGACAGATGAACACTTTACTGTAAATAAAAAAACGCAATTTTCGAAACAGGCCAATGACTAGACAAAATATTTTAAGGGTGAAAGGCAGAATTTCCCAGAAAGAGGATTTATTCTTACAACTTTGTTCACAAGTTTGCAAGTTCATTAGATTAAGGCAGCCTGCCCAACCCTTTTTTTGAAAATATATCAGTATCAAAGTACAATTTTAATATTGGTAACGTTAAAGCATTCCAAATAAAGCAGATCATTCATCCGCTTCTTTTTCCTTTAGACAAAATGAGAAGCATGTGAAACAGAATAACTTTCAAAAGCACGTTTGTGTCACTTAAAGTAATTAAATAAATAAAAGTCCGTTTTATCAGAAAGTTTTCCCTATTCTACTGCACTTTTATTTTACTTTATCTCATGTGTAATCTCCCGAAATGACCGTATTGTCGTACTTGAGAATTTTTATTATACAATCAAATAGATTGTAAAATGTGTAAGGAAAATTACTGCAACTGATAAAATATGATGTCATTGAAAAACAAACATAAGGTACTACAAAGTTAGCAAGCTTCTAAATTTTTCCATGTAAATAATAGGAAAATCTAAGGCACTTTATTTGATTATGCATACTACACGTACAATAACGATAAAAACAAGTCTTCTTTTCACACACAAGGTGTTTTTTAAACGGTTAATTCGTAAAATAGGGTTTCGTAAATATTTACTTTTACAGTGCAACACCAAGAAGAATTCATACGTGTTAAATAGGATATAAAAGGATATTTTCAATCCCATAAATCAAATCTAAACATAAAGATGCTTCAAAAAGTAAGGCAACAAGAACTTTAATCAAAAAGTTTATTCACGAAACTCAAGAGATACACATACACAGCAAAGTGCCTGGTAGTACAGATTACTTTTCAACATAGCCTCCCGGGACATCAAATATATCATCTACATACCAATTTATGGAAACTGGCGTTGAAGAAATCAGGGCCTTGGTCGTTGAGCCGACTTACAGAGACGTCTGAGCTGACACATCAGTTCTAGCCGGAGAGCCAGACCCCAAAAAGTCAACGAATTGAGCAAGACTAACTTTTTAAACGTTATTACATTTGTTGTTTATACAAACATACTGCAGTCAGTTAAATGAAACTGACAAGGAAACCTCCCCGAAGCTCACTCACCAAATGGAACGAATTTAACACAATCACATGTACACACTAAAAGGAACCTACTGTGCGAAAATTAGCTGCTATCTCCATATAGAATTCGAGAAATTAAAGGTTAAAAATTAGTTAAAATCGCGCTAATTGTAACCCTTTAGTATTTGGCGACAGAGCTAACGTGTCGATAATTTAAAATGCTCACGGGAGTACGTACTCGGAGTATTTATAAACCAGTGTTTGCTATACCGTGTTATATTTCAAAGTACTGGACTTTTAAACAGCTTAATCTTGTTTTCTATTAGTTAAACTGAAGTTCTCTAACCTTTTTATTTTAATTCTAAAAGTCACAGAAGAAAGTAATTTTTTTAAATTTATGTTAACACACTGCAAGCTGCAAATTCAGTTTATGCATAACCAAGGGCGCCGGCAGGATCATTTCCAGGGGGTGCACACAAGATATATATATACAGGGTATTCCTGAATACATAAGCCAAAATTTGATAATAAAATGCATATAAAGAAGCATTTTTGTATAGCAGATTAGCAGTGTGGGGTTAGAAATAAAAAGTGTAGATGGAAATATAGCAAATGCAAAAGAAATGAAAAAGCTCTACTGTAAATGTTCAAATGTGCTGGTAGCGTCTAGCAAGTGATTGGCGTACACTTTCGAAGATGCCAGGTGCTCCACGAACGGTTGCAGCGATTACTAAAGTTTTGCAATGAGGCCCTGTGTCAACTGGAGTCTCGTAAACGAGTGCCTTGAGGTGACCCCAAAAGCAAAATTCGATACTTGATTAATCTAATGAACGTGCTGGTCAAGCGACTAGTTCAACTTGTCCAATCAATCGGGTGTCAAATATGACAATGGGGTAATTATGCACATTATTTACGAAATCGGCTGGAGCCCTATCGTGCTGAAACTATCTACATTTTTCATTTCCAACCAAACGTTGTTCTTCTTTGTATGTATTTTAACTACATTTAGGAATGCCCTGTTTACATACATATAAAATATTAGGCTATTTGGCATTTGGAAGAAGAAGAATCTTGACTGGAAAATGTATCATCAATATGTGAAATAAACATCGTCTTAGTTATTTTGTCGCAACTGAAAAGTACAAAATTTAAAACTATTAATTTAGCCTAATTAATAATACATCAATTTAAGTATTATAATAATGAATTATTTAAATTATATGCAATTTTGACAACATTGTTTTATATTTAAACAGACGAATTTTCCCAGAAAGCTGAAGCGAAATATATTTTCTCTAGCATTGATGTATATAGAAAATTTTGGCTTAGGGGGGTCCCCGCCATGTCCAGTGCTGAAAATGGCAGATAGCTGAAATGTGAAGGCCAATAGTTCTGACCTGAGTTTTGGCCGGTTTTCTCTACATGTTACGTGAATACGCGTTAGAACCCCTTAAAAAGTCCTCAGCCCAAGGCACCCCGCTTCCATGACAGATGCCCCATGTGCGGGTTATTTTTAAGTGCACTTGGCAAGGACATCCACATATTAAACAGAGCCCAAGTTTCGAAAGTGGCACAGTGATGCCTTCACTTAAACCTTTTATGCCTAGCGTCCCTTTTTTGGGACGGCATTTTCGCTATCAGTCGAAAACGTTATTTATTTTTCCTAGCCTTTTTTCGCGAGTACTGAACCTCAATTCCACAAAATATTTTAATAGCTAGTGAAAAAATCAGTTTAGCTCCCAAATAATGACCAACACAAATAGAGCAAGAGCCAGCGACCGCCAGACCTTCGTCATACTATAAAAGCTGAAACTTTTTCTGCGCATACCCCCCGACAGAGGTAGAAACAATCGGCCACTATAAAGTTTGGATGATCCTGGCTTTGTCAGGTAACAGGTGGCAAAGGTGTATAAAATTGTCGAAAATTTCGTCATTTCATAAAGCTTAATTTTTTTATATGTTCTTCTTCGCAGTACTAGAAATCACTTTATCCCTTGCCAGACACTTTTCCATTGTGGCAAAACCCCGCCAGACAATCTCAAAGTCTTGAAAAATGTAATTCTATTACAAGCGCGCTGCAAGAAAGTTCGCGCGTAAGAAAGTTCAGAAGTAGCAGTATAAAATGTGCTTGGCACTTTGTGACAGCTTGACGTACTTCGTCGCGGGAGTTTACGAACACAACAGTTTTCCATGACTTTGAGGTTGTCTGGCGGGGGTTTGCCACGATGGAAAAGTGTCTGGCAAGGGATAAAGTGATTTCTAGTACTGCGAAGAAGAACATATAAAAAAATTAAGCTTTATGAAATGACGAAATTTTCGGCAATTTTAAACACCTTTGCCACCTGTTACCTGCCAAAGCCACGATCATCCAAACTTTATAGTGGCCGATTGTTCCTACCTCTGTTGGTGGGTATGCGCAGAGAAAGTTTCAGCTTTTATACTATGACGAAGGTCTGGCGGTCGCTGGCTCTTAGACTAATACAAAACAGGCGATTTTATTTATTGCAGATCAAAAATTCAAATACTTGGTGCACCCGAAAGCTCTATCAGAAATCGAATCCCTCTCCCAAAGGAAGTGGGTGTATTTTTTCTGTAGATGTCTTCATAGACATTTCTGTGCAGTGTTGACATGCTGCTTTGGCAATTGCGCGATACTGCTGTACGGGAACGAGTCAGCCTGTCGATGCAATACAACCGACTATAATTTTCCGATGTTATTAACCTGCTCTAATCAGTAATGTAATAATATGTAACTACATTTTTCATTTAAATATGCACCCAAATCACAAAAATTGCTTTCTTTCCATTTATCTGTTTATTAATTTAATGATTTCGATTGTTAGAGACAAGCCCGGTTCCGCCTACCTCGAATGTTATCGAGACTATTTCCTAATTGCCCGCACATGCTGTGAGGCATTCAACACTACTACGACCATGAGGGAATTTATTATTATGAGGGTTCATGTGCGTGCGCCAAAATTATCCCAAATGAAAATGTGGATGACTTCTCCAAAGTTTAGAATTTATGTACAATGGTAAAAATTATTAAGCCATAAACACAGGTCTAAACAGCCAATTTAATGCGACAGTTACACTTAGAATTCAAAATATCACGCACAGATTCAGGTTTTTTTTCTTTTTTTCTTACTGTCCTGAGGGTAAAACAAATTACTTATATTTTCAGGTTAATTATACTTTTTTCAAACTCCAGGGGGGTGCAAGTGCACCCTTGCTCCCCCCTCCCGGCGCCAATGCGCATAACAGAGGCATTTATTTTAATTCAAAAAATTCTATTCTTTTTATCCACGTAATGATACTATGGAGCAAACAGTAACTATATTTAATGTTATTTTTATGCTTTACGAGGAATTTTCTTGGAAAAAATCACATTGTCTCCATACACAGACGAAGAAATAAGTCTGAAAAATCGAATTGTTGAAAGTTTGCAAAATTATCAGAAAGTAAATGAGACAGATTTAGTAGCAAATGAGGAATGCTTATTACTCGATACCCCTGAAGATCCTATATTTTCTAGTTTAGAGGACAAAAGCATTACCTTTACACTCGGTGAGGATATCAAGCAGAATAAGCAATTTATTTCTTGGAAAGATAAGGAGGCTGCTGCAAAATACTGGCGGGATACAAGAGTGGCAAAATCTGCAGTTTGCACAGTGTTCAAAACTATTTTAAATTTGTTATAAATAAAAGACAGTTGTATCTATGGGAAAAGCTAGTTCATAAGAATGGCGATAATAAATATAAACTAAATCAAATTAAAAAAATATACATTTCAACATTTCAAGAACGCAAGAAAATTACAGAAGAATGTACATGATCGTGATTTACAAACTTGGGCTTCAGAAAAAGGATTAGAATTAGGATAAAATTCCGCACATCTAAAGGATGGTTGAACAAATTTGAAAAAAGTATCAGATTGTGAGGAGGAAAGTTACAAAATTTGTTTTGCAGAAAAGCTCTCGGCCAAAGGAAATCATTGAAAAATCAACACGGGTGTTCGAAAATGATGTAAATGTTTTTTCTAAAAGATTCGTTGTAAAAGACCATCAAATTTTTAATGCTGATCAGTTATCTTTTAATTTAGAAATTCATTCCAGGCGAATCCTGGAACAAGTCTAAGCAAGTTGTAAGAGAGACACAATCACAAAATGCAATGACACATTCCTACACAATTATGCTGATTATAATTAAAAGCGGTAGATTGTTATCGCCATTACTTATAGTACATTCCGAAAAAACTGGGAATTCGGTATAAATGTCAAGAATAAAATGTTTCAATCTAGTAACATTTATACCATGGCTTCTAAATCTGGAAAGATGGGTAAAAATGAATTCGCCGAATGGTATTCTGAAGTATATTGAAAAGAAACGCCTGACGAAACACTTCTTCTCCACTTATGGAAATGCATAAGAATTCAGAATTAATAGAAGCAATTACTCCTCCAGATAAAAACGTGCGTATACTTTATATGCCATCAAATACAACCCCTTTTACCAAAGGAAGATCGATAACTTTTAGATCGATACGGTTTCCGCGTATGGAAAAATTACGTGCAACAGTTTTGTGGCATTGTGTTAATGAAAAAATTTCAAATAAATTTATTTAATCGTGATAACATTTTTAAATTGCAAGCTATAATACCTAACCAATAAGTTCGCCCCGTTATAGAAATATGTCGAAAAATTCATGGTATGCTTGTTCCTACACTCACTTGCATCCAGGACATTTTGATTATCCAGTACAGCTTGCTTTTCGTACAAAAGGGCCGGCAACTTGCACGTCACCTAATTGCAGTTCTGCGGATACATTTGCTGTTTGTAGTTGGTGCAAAGTACATATTTGTGTTGTACATTTTTTCATCATCCTTCATTTATGTTACGCATATATACCTTAAAAAACATTAATTCATATGACAATTTTTGTAAAACGCCACAATTCTACTTACTTAACAAAATGATTCATGTCACATTTTATTCTTGCGATTTTTAGTTTTTATAATCATTCATTTAATAATACATTTCTTTCAGGGACAAATCAAATGGGGAGGGGGAATTATAGGGTGACCCTCCTCCCCCAAAAAATTACCGTACAATTTTTTTATATTACTTTTTAATACCATTGTTTATCTCAACTCTTATTTCGCTAAAAAGCTAAGTATCTTCTAAAAAGCTACGCCTAACCTCTTATGCATGCATAGAATTTATGTTTAAAAAATATTTTTATCCAACTCCCTCTGCAGAAATTTTGAAGATCCTAAAATGAAATACATTGTCTTAAGATTTTCTTAAGAATCTAAAGACAAATTCGAAGATTCAATTTTATCTTCAAAATATCTGTAGATTATTTTCGCAGCTGTCGAAATTTGTTAACAGACGTTCTACAGAAATATTACAATTGTAGGAAAAAATTGCAAATAGTTTTAGTTTTAAAAATTCTGCCGAAAAAAAATATACACGATGTTGAGTTTTTTTGCATAATTCTGCAATAATATTTTAATCAGTGCTTTTTAATCTAACATAACTTGTGCAATTTTTTATGAATAAGATATTATTACTACATTAAATATTTTAACGGATGTATAATTTTATATCAGTCATAAGAGTTTGAGGTTGAAAAAATAAATAATGCGAAATAGAAGGATTTACTTTTCGTTTCATATCGTGTATACCATACAAAAATTTATAGAATGCAATATCTTTTATAAATATAAATCTGTAGCGCTCCTCTTATATCATCTTTTCCATGCGACGCTCCCCCTAGCGGCTTTGAAGAAAACCATAGAGAACGTTCGCTCATCTCTTTCTCTTCGCTCGCGTATTCGCGCGTAGCAGCTACCGTATGTTCTGAGATAGTGATTATTCATTCTAAATGTAACTTGTGTGTTGTAACCGTTGTTCTCGTTAGTAAAATGTGTTGTTGTCTCAAGTGGTCTGTTTTCATGGAATGATCTACGTCTTTTCCTTACGCCCCTGCTCTCTGCCCCAAAGCTAGCCGTTGGGCACAAATGGCGCCCAACCCGTGGCCCGAAACAGGACGATGACAAAGGATATATCTGCAGATAAGTGACTTTTACTTCTTTTTGATCAAGCACTCAAGGAACTTTCTTAATTTTGTCATCCTGGCAAATATAAGAAAAATTTTTGATTTAGAATTCACCCTGAATTCGGTTCATTCTGATCATCCGGATCGAAGAAAATACTTGTTTAGCTTTGTTTTGATCATCCAGATCAAATTTAATATACGTATGCCAGTTCCTTTGGTGCCTGAAGCTTGAAAATCTGAATAATTTTCATATCTGATTTCTAAGTTTTGAAAAGAAAGGAAAAATATTTTTTCATCCTGGAAAAAAGTTGTTCTCCAGAATTTCGTTTTCACACTGAAAACTAAGAGAATAACAAGTGTTTATTTTTCTGCTTTCTGTTCTCAGCAGACAGATGTGCTGACTTTTGGCGCCGTTGCCGCTAATAAAGTTTTGCTTTGTCTTGAGCTATAGACACTGTATAAGGTGAATCAGTGATCTCATTTTATTTTATTCTGTTGTTGTTTAAAAGAAGATAAACTTCATTTCATAGCTTAAAGCTGATTCGTTTAAAGAGAATCAAGGTTCTTATTTGAGTAGATTTATCTAGTAATTGAAATATACTTTAAGTAGAATTGTTTTTCATGTGCGGAAGTGTTTCCGAAAATTTTATTTTTGGCTAAATGACTAAATTGTTATAAATACTTTTAGAGAATATTTAGATATTATAAAAGTTGAATTATCGCGTACCTTGCTAAAAGAAAGAAGCAAGATCTAGTTAATTTAGCCAGTGAACTTAACATCGCAGTTCATGAGGATTATAAAATAATAGATTTAATGAATCCAATTCTTAAAAGTGCAGGGTATGATGAAGAATTCACTAAAGAATTGCTCGATAATTTGATAACTGAAAGGAAAGAAAATGAAGCGCGATTAATTCAAAAGGAAAATGATGACCGTATGTTTGAATTAGAGAAACTTAAGTTACAAAATATAACCCATGCTACAGAAACAGAAACCGTTCTTACACCTAGTAATTCAGATGTATCTAAATTTGAAATTAAGGGGTTAATTCCTCAATTTGACCCAAAGGTAGATGACATTAGTACATTTTTAAACCTTTTTGAGAAACAATTGACTTTTTTGAAAATACCAGAATCAAAATGGGTAGTATACCTGATCGGGCTTTTACCTGGTGAAATTTCAAAGTTAATTGCAATAGAATCGGATTCTCAGAATAACCCACAGGAGTATGCGGAAATAAAAAAGATTTTATTACGCCGATTCAAGATGAGCGCGGAAAAATTTAGACAATCCTTCGTCCAACACAGGAAAACTCCAGACTCTACGTGGAGAGATTACTTCTATGACTTAAGAAATTTTTTAGAAGGTTGGCTCAATGAGCTGAATGTCACTACCTTTGATCAGTTGAAAGATCTAATAATTTCAGATCAAATAAAAAAGAAGTGTCCTCCTGATTACAAAGAACATTTTTTAGACCTCTGGAGCGAGTGCAACGATCCAGTTTCTTTAGTTGATAAACTAGATTCTTACGAAGAAATTAGAAACCTAAAAGGTAGAAACACAAAACAAGAACAACATAAGGAAAATTCTAAGTACAAGTTCAGTAATGAATTTAAAAATTGTAAGAATGGTGTTAATCATAAATGCTCAACAAATAGAACTGTTAGTAAAAATTATGAAAGACCTATTAGCTGCTATGGCTGTGGGAAACCGGGTTTCGTAAAGGCAAAATGTCCTACGTGTACGCCAAACGCTAAAGTTGATTCCGCCCAGGTTAGTTGCTTGAAATTTCAAACGTGTGCGATACAAGAACCCCAGGCAATGTTAATGAAGATTAAAGTAAATGGTATGTGGGGTCTAGCATGTGCTGACACTGGGGCTAGCCACACGGTTGCTGGTGAAACCCTGTATAATCTCCTCAGAGAACAAGGGATAAATTTTCATAAAGTAAATTTAAATGTAACACTCGCGGACGGAATGCCGAAGTTCTCTGAAGTTTATAACACCGATGTAGACATTGAACTAATGGGGAAAAGAATTCCTACTACAATATACGCGTTACCGACAGCTAAAGATAATCGTACCCTCCTTGGTACTGATTTTTTATCCAAAGCTGGTATTAGCTTAGATACCCAAAACAAAAAATGGTATTTCAACTGTAATCCTAGGAAAAGATTCAATTTTGAAAAAGATGTATTTGTACCACCTTGTAAGCCTCATAAAACACTTTTGACTCACCTGGTCATAAAGACACTTTTGACTCACCTGCTCATAAAGACACTTTTGACTCACCTTTACAAAACTGTAGCACTATGTCATCTGATAAAGTTATCGAACCTCCTAAACTGAACACTTGTGTTTTAAAAGAGACTGAAGGCAGTCACTTATCTACTGAGGAAAGGTTACAATTATGTAAATTGTTAGAAAAGTTTTCAGGTATCTTTAGTCCAGGGGGAGAACCAACCCCTTTCATCCAGCACAAAATAGATACCGACAACCACTCACCAGTAGCGGTACCACCATATAGAATGAATCCAGTCAAGAAAGAACTCCTTAAGCAAGAACTTGATAGGCTTTTGAAAGATGGAATCATCGAGGAGTGTGAATCTCCTTATGCCTCACCACCCAGCAAACACACACCTGCTGGCGGAGTACCTTGCCAGTGCCTTTCTGCCTTTACGTCCAGCACCGGCCCGGCACTGCAAAAAGTAACTGAATCGTACCAAAAGTGGTCGCCCGAGAAGTACCTTGCCAGAAGCCTGGGAAGGCAACGGCACTCTACTGGCATACTGCATGTGCCGGCCGTTACTCACAATAAAGGCACTGGCCCATTAAGTTTATAATGCCCAAAATGAAACGGCCGTGTGCCGGCTATTATTAAAAATAAAGGCACTGGCCCATTAAGTTTATAATGCCCAAAATGAAACGGACGTGTGCCGGCTATTATTAAAAATAAAGGCACTGGCCTGGTATCTTAACAGTGACTACAATATAATGGCACGGTACCGGATTAGTGCCTATTTACAGTAATGCTGCCATAATTAAAATACGAGCCAGTGGCGGATTCGGGGTAGGGGGCTTATTAATCAACCGCCACCCCCACCCCGCAAAAAAAAAAATTCCTTAAGGGTAACATTTTGAAACATAAAAAAAACCCATAAATGAAAGATAAAAAAAAAGCAATATCAGTTGTCAATCGTTTGCAAATTATGTGCACCTATTATTAGTGAACTGTGTGGAGTCTTCATAAACTGCAATTTTCTTACAAATTTGCAGTCGCAAAAGATTTTTTTATGAGAGAGGCGGTAACACATTTCAGAATCAACATAAAATCGTTTATAAACAGTCTAATTTCAATATTTCAGAGTTAGAGATTTTATAAATGAGTTATAATACTTTATGGTTGATATATATATATATATATATATATATATATATATATATATATATATGTGTGTGTGTGTGTGTGTGTGCATGTACTAATCAAAATCTTACAGGAAATAATAATAAATAAAATTGTACTATGATTACACACATAACTTTAGCATTTTGCTTAATTGTACATTTTGCTTAGATCAAATTATTTTTTAAATCTTAGCTTTTCTGAAAAGAAATTTTCTGTATCTATATCTGTTGTATACTGCATGATTCAAATTTTATGGAGGAAAGTACTTTTATACACTAAAATAAGTATCATTAGTAACATCACCGACTTAAAGAAAGTCACCAGTTTAGTAGCTATTTTCTCAATTTTAGTTCCCAAAATAGTAACATTTTTGAATGATTTTGTAGTTAAGAAATAAACATGCTTAATTTAGCTTCATTTAAGAAGGATTGAATAAAATGATAAATTTAAAAACTTCATATATATACAGGGTGTCCAGCCTTAATGTGACCCAATAGCTAATTCCCGAACCATTCGGTTTAGATATGCACTTCCAATTTGAAAAATGTTTTAAAAAGGTAAAGAATGTTTTTACGTGCTTTTCGAACCAAAAAACCCATTTAGAAAAAAATTACAAAAATTAAATTTTTATACGGTCCCCAGGTCCTATCACTTATATTTAGGAAACGATGCAGTACACAAAAACAAAGTAAACACAAAAAGTTTCATTTTATTACGATAAAAACTGACCAAGTTATGGAACTTTGAAAATCATACATTTCATCCATTTTCTCGGCCAATTTCAAGAAGCTAGTACGGGACCGTCTCCAAAGTGAAATTAATTGGAATTCTGCCAGGAAACACTCGCTCTTTCACGTCACTCTTATGTAAATCGTTTTTAAATTTAAAATTACACACATTACGTTAATATTACAATAACTGAGTACTTAAGAAACAAAATTTATTCTGTGTACGTGTAAAACATAGATAAAATAAAATATTTTGGACGAAGAAAACTTTTCAAAAGCAGTTCCAAAAACTTAGACTTATTTGCCTGCGGCTTCAGACTGATTTGCTGCGGTACTGATCATGGCAAACGTTAAAAATCTGTTGTGTAGTCGCTTGCAATTGCATACAGTCGTATTCTAATATTACGAATTCTAGTACAGGAGAACGAGATCTATAAAAATGAAGAATACTGCGAAATGGTACTGTTGTATGGGCAGTTTAATCGAAATAAGAGAGAGGCGGCAAGACTTTATGCCATTAAATTTCCCAGTCGAAGACATCTATCTTATTGTACAATCGCCCGTGCTGTTCAACGCTTGTATAGAACTGGGAGTTGTCATAGACGTATTCCCTTGTCTCGTGCCACACCTTCAAGCTTGCGGATACCCGCTGAGGATGTTCAAGGATATGCCCTGGCTCATCCTGAAAGTAGTGTCCAGAATATTAGCAAGGCTTGTTCCTACTCAAAAGCGACGGTGTGGAACATATTACATACATACGGTGCATTTCCTTATCGTCCAGTCCTGGCGCAGGAGCTAATGCCAGGAGACCAGTTGTATACATCTCGTTCTCACATACTAGAATTCGTAATATTAGAATACGGCTGTATGCAATTGCAAGCGACTACACAACAGATTTTTAACGTTCGCCATGATCCGTATCGCAGCAAATCAGTCTGAAGCCGCAGGCAAATAAGTCTATTTTTTTGGAACTGCTTTTGAAAAGTTTTCTTCGTCCAAAATATTTTATTTTATCTATGTTTTACACGTACACAGAATAAATTTTGTTTCTTAAGTACTCAGTTATTGTAATATTAACGTAATGTGTGTAATTTTAAATTTAAAAACGATTTACATAAGAGTGACGTGCAAGAGCGAGTGTTTCCTGGCAGAATTCCAATTAATTTCACTTTGGAAACGGTCCCGTACTAGCTTCTTGAAATTGGCCGAGAAAATGGATGAAATGTATGATTTTCAAAGTTCCATAACTTGGTCAGTTTCTATCGTAATAAAATGAAACTTTTTGTGTTGACTTTGTTTTTGTGTACTGCATCTTTTCCTAAATATAAGTGATAGGACCTGGGGACCGTATAAAAATTTAATTTTTGTAATTTTTTTCTAAATGGGTTTTTTGGTTCGAAGAACACGTAAAAACATTCTTTACCCTTTTTAAAACATTTTTTTAAATTGGAAGTGCATATCTAAACCGAACGGTTCGGGAATTAGCTATTGGGTCACATTAAGGCTGGACACCCTGTATATAACAGAACATATAATACATTTATTTTTATAGCCCGATTAAAAAACAGATTAGAATGTTTGCTGAAAGCTCAGTAGGAGCTCAAAAAAAAGGGAGTTGACAAAAACCAACACCAGATTTTCAAAAGTGTCGCCTGGAGTATGGGTACAAGTAGCCATAACTTGAAAATAGTATAAAAATGCGTTTTTTGGTTGAAAAAGTCGCCTAATCTTTAAATTAGTTGCTAAATTCACCGGTGGATACCGTGTGTACATAAAAACAGTAAAAGTAAAAATTTACCTGTAATATTTTCCAGACTGTTTAAAAAATGTAAAATCCAATGAAATCCACTGTAAAATCCAATGAAATGTACAACTTCCACTTTCTGTATCCATAACCAGCAAGATATCACTGCAGAAGCAAATCTTATTATAATTATTCTTGCTCCTAACAGAGATATCTTACTAGTCTAGCAATAACCTTCTCGAAAGTCTGGAAAAACTGTATCCTAAAAAGCATATTTCATAACTGGCTTCCCGCTCAACGTTTCAAGATTTGCAAAACGAAATGAAACATCAAGACTGCCGATTTTATGCGACCTACCAAAAATAAGAACTGGAGCTAAAGTGATGTTCTCACGGAGTGAAACAAAAAGCCCTAACTTACAAACTTGGCAGTGCAGCACTAATAAAAATATGCCAATATACAAAAATAGGCTAACGTAACCACAGCGGTTGAGAATAAATCAATGTATTTAATTTAATAAACAAAAACAATTAGGCGCAGAAATTTAAAAGGGTTACCAAAACGTGTCCGTGAAGAACAACTCGATCATGACATCTCTGGGAGACGTCTGAACAAGCAAAAATTAACAGCCAAAGAGAGCAGCTGCAAAAGAAATTCTTTTTAATGTACATAATAAGAATTAGCAAAGCTGCGGTCATAAACCACAAAAAGCAAAACAGATTGAAAGAAATAATATGTAAATGCTGGTTCATTGCTTGCTGAATTTCTAACAAAATAGCTGCAGGAGCTCTAATTTGTTTTATTGTAAATTTGAGCATTAATTACCTAATTTATATTTAAAAATTAAGTAATGTTTTGTTTTACCACTGCTATATTTAATTTAATAAAAAATGTCAATAGAAGCAATTATGTAGGCTGTTAAAATTTTTAATTTAATCTAAAATTCTCTGAAGAAAAAAAGACTTACAGGAGCTGAGCTCTCATGCAAAACCCTGACTGGTCTTCGTGTAATACTCTCTAACATATTTCTGCACCCTAATTCGGTAGATTTTAAAAGGGGCTTAACGTAGAAAAAAGTCTCCAAATATGTTTTTCAGGAAGAGTTTAGCAAAATTGTAAAAAATTAATATAAATTATAAAAATGTTAAGATTAAAATTCATAATTCTGTACAAAGTGGGGGTTATATACTGTCATATACAGAGTGGAGGTTCCACTGTCTGTGTAGTAAACATTTTTATAGCATACTGAACTCGTTTGTATTATTTAGTTTTTAGTACTAAAATATTTGAAGGCACAATATGAACTTCTCCCCTTACATCCACCCTCAAAAAAAAAAAAAAAATCTTTGCAGTGACCCTGCCTTTGGGTGCCCGGAACTTATATCCCTTATAACACTTCTACACCGTATGAATGTGAAACAATATTATTTAATTAAAATAACGAAATTTTATGCCAACACTACGAAATATATACAGGCCCATTACTGCCAAATAGTGCTTGCCCGGTACATTTTAAGCAGTACCACGCCGTTAACTTTTTTGTGCATGTCATAGACACATGGCAGTTCGCCATTACTAGTTATGTACCGGCGCATATGCACTTTTCAGGCACTGGTACTCCAGTGACTTCCAGACGATGGCAATCTACCTTGCTTCCGGTATACGGCACTTCGCCAGCACGACGGGTACCCGGCCGTCATTTTGCGGGCAGTTGTGTGTTTGCTGGGCAGTGGTTCTCATACCGAAACCAAATGATAAAGTGCGTCTTTGCATAGACTATAGAAAGTTAAACGAAATTACAGTGGCTGACTCTTACCCATTACCCAGAATGGATGAGCTTCTCCATGAAGCCAAACAAACGTCATTTATGTCAACAATAGATTTACAATCAGGTTACCACCAAGTTCAAGTCCATCCGGATGACCAGGACAAAACAGCCTTCGTGTGTCCTTTTGGAACCTTTAAATTTCTGAGAATGCCAATGGGTCTCAAAACGGCACCAGCTACATTTCAACGCCTTATGGATCGTTTCAGGAATGGTCTCGGCGACATCCTAACTCTTACGTATTTAGACGACATAATCGTCTTATCAGAAACTTTTGAAAAACATATATCAGATCTAAAAAGTCTTTTCCAAAGATTACTCTTATTTAAACTTCGTGCAAATAGAGAAAAATGTCATTTTGCTGTGTCAAGAGTAAAATACCTAGGATTTTGGATTACGAAGAACGGAATCGAGGTAGATCCTGAGAAGACATCAGCCATCCAGAATATACCACCACCCAAAAACGTAAAGGAAGTTAAATCTTTCCTACAAACATGCTCATGGTACAGACGTTATATAAAATATTTTGCAGAAATCTCAAGGCCTTTAAGCAATTTAACAAAAAAGAACACATCATGGCGATGGAGTTTTCCGCAGCAGAAAGCTTTCGAAACTCTAAAACAATGCCTCATTTCCCCACCGATTCTGAAGCAAGCGGATGGTACCCAACCATATATAATACGTACCGATGCAAGTAATTACGCGCTCGGAGCCGTATTACTTCAAGGCGAAGGAGCTGAAGAACATCCAATTGAGTATGCCAGCAGACTGCTTACACAAGCAGATAAAAACTACTCTACAACGGAACGGGAAGCATTGGCCGTTGTGTGGGCATTAAAGAAGTTTCGCGGATACATCGAGGGTACACCTGTTACTGTGGCATCCGACCACCAACCATTGAAATGGCTTCTTACCCTCAAATCACCAACCGGTCGCCTCGCCAGATGGGCACTGGAAGTGCAATCTTTTAACGTAGAAGTCTGTTATATCCCAGGAAAATCTAACGTAATAGCTGACATGCTTTCTCGACCAGTGTGTCCAGAACAAGAGACTGTTTGTGAAATTGATAGTATCGTCATAGCTGATATGCCAGCAAGAAATGTTAAAGATATGCGAGAAGCTCAACATGCAGATGAATCACTAAGGAAGATAATTGAAGCGTTTGAAGATGTCCAAAAAACGGAAGCATATGCAAATTGGAATGAGAGAGGTTTTCTTATGAACCAGGGAGTTCTGTATCGCTATATCCCGGATGCAGACTCAGAAGAAGCGCAGTTAGTCATACCGTCATCAGAACGGGAAGAAATCCTTAAGAAACATCACGATGACCCCATGGCCGGTCATTATGGCGAAGAGGGTACGTATCAACGTATCGCCAAAAGGTACTATTGGAATGGAATGAAGAAGTTTATATCGGATTACGTGAAAAAGTGTGCTGAATGCAGTCGCTACAAGGCAAGTAACCAGAAACCATCAGGTCTACGTAGAACACCCGTCTACTCACAACGTTTTGAGATACTTTCAATTGATTTGTTTGGCCCTTTGCCCAAGACAGCTAGCGGCAAACAGTGGATTTTTGTAATAGAAGACTGTGCAACCACTTCCTCTTCAACACTTCACTTTTCCTCTTCAACAAGCTACAGCTCGAGAATGTGCTACAACTCTCATAGAAGAAGTTTTTATGCGGCATGGAATTCCACGACGAATTCTCAGTGATAATGGCCCGCAGTTTGTTAGTGCAGTGTTACAGCAGATATGTTTTACCTTGAAGATTGATCAAAATCTTACACCGGTATATTTTCCCCAAGCCAACCCTGTTGAACGCAAAAACAGAGATTTAAAACCAAGACTTGCCATATTGGTTGGAGACGAACATGATAACTGGGAATCAAAAATACCAGTCATCAGATTTGCAATGAATACGGCGGTATGCGACACTACTGGCCATACCCCTGCTTTTCTCACGTTCGGCCGCGAACTGAGAACAGTCGATGATGTAGTGCAAGATTTTACGGCTGTGGTACAGAACGACAACTTCGTACCAGAAATTACCCAGTATCTCAAGAGATTTGCCAAAATTACACAGGGCATTAGACAGAGAGTGGAAATAAAACAGGATAAACGTAAATCCTACTATGACAAAAATAGGCGGCAATATTACTTTGTACCTGGTGACAAAGTATGGGTTACAAAGCACCCGCATAGTAAAGCAAGCCATGCCAAGACTGCAAAGTTCATGCCCAAACGGGATGGGCCATACTTGGTACTTACACAGAAGTGTCCCACCGCTTATGTCATAGCCAATCTAGACCAGCCAACAGTGCCCATGGCTACGTACCACACGTCGGCATTATCCTTTATCATGGAGTGGACACCTCCCCGGTCAATCCACTTCTCAAAAGAGGTCGGCCTCCCAAGGTAGCACCACAGACAGAATTTTCACCTCAAACGAACAAGCAGACCATCGGAGGTCATCACACCTCTGGGAACACAAACCCCATGCGAAGAAGAGGACGACCGCCCAAGGTCAAACAATAACCACAAACCTACGAGTCAGTGACTGTTCGTCCTAACTGTTAAAATTACTAACTTACTCAAAAACTTGTGACTGTTTATGACTGTTTTTCGTCAGCCTTAACGAACTTTCTTAAGGACTATCTGTTATAGAAAAAAAATATTAGTGTCAATTGAAAGCACATTTTGTCTATTTTTTTTTATCCTGGTCTTCTTGCCGGGACGTCGGCGGGACCAGAGGGGGAGTTTGTAGCGCTCCTCCTATATCATCTTTTCCATGCGACGCTCCCCCTAGCGGCTTTTAAGAAAACCATAGCGAACGTTCGTTCATCTCTTCTCTTCGCTCGCGTATTCGCGCGTAGCAGCTACCGTATGTTCTGAGATAGTGATTATTCATTCTAAATGTAACTTGTGTGTTGTAACCGTTGTTCTCGTTAGTAAAATGTGTTGTTGTCTCAAGTGGTCTGTTTTCATGGAATGATCTACGTCTTTTCCTTACGCCGCTGCTCTCTGCCCCAAAGCTAGCCGTTGGGCACAAATCTAATAAAGATATAAATTCATAGCTAATTAAGCTGACTGAATGGTTGTTTTTTATGAATAAATAAAAGGTGGGATAAATAAAAAGAATTAATATGTGGTGCTCTTCATCCACCTGGTCCTTCGGATTCGCCTAGGCCTTCGGAAACGTGCTAGCGATCACTAACTTGCGACTGAATGCGAAGCGGTGGCTCTCGCAGATATTGCAGATACGCAGTTATGCAAAACTTCCGCCCTGCGCAAGCTGCTATAAAAGTCGCGGCAAGTCTGAGCTCGAAGCAGTTCGATCTCTCTGGTGGTGGTGTTAACAAGCAGCCTTCTCCGCCAGGATCGGGTGTGGCTGATTCGGAGACCTATCAGATGTCATGGACCCTTCGACGTCGCTGTGATAGTGAGTCTGCCTTCCTCGCCTTCAGCTTGATGCCGCGGAGCCATCATCTTCGCTGGGGATTCGGATCGACCGCTTCTTCCTGCGTCCAGCCTCACGCCATCGATCCGGCATGCTCGCCGCTTAAAATACCACACAACATCACCTGTACTTCTCATGTTATCCGTTAGAGCTTATTGTTTTGTTTCGTTCTGTTATTTGTTAAGTTAGTTCAAGTTCAATAATTTTGCTGCTTAATAAAGCTGGATTTCGTCGAAACCTGTGTATTCTTTCAAGACTAAGCAACCTTCGAATATGGAGTCAAAGAAAAGGGTTTATTTAATCCCTTCAAATACAACATTAAAAGCCTTTCACAAAATGCTAAGTTCAAAAAGCACAAATCATTTCTGAAAGGTAAAAGAAAAAGGAATTTTTGTTTTGTTATTCTCTTTTTTACACCTTTAAAAGAATCATATTTAAGGTGCATGAATTAGTGCTTCAACTCAATAGTTGCAGGAATATGGGAGTTAGTTTGATTGACGTGTTCATTTGATAATAATAAAAAAGCGTGTGAGCGTGTAATTGCATTGACATTTTTTTTTCTGCTAAATGTTTTCAAATTTTTTGAACATTTTTCTGTGTTTAAGGAAAACTTACACAAGGGATATCTGCCTCAACTGGGGGACTTTTTTTAAGGGTAAACTGTTTCCTATTGCTGAAAATATTTTCAAATAGGTCATATCGGAATTTTATTGAACTTTTTTTCAAAGGGCAGTTGCCCTCCCCCCCCCCTGCTCCTAGTAAGTTATGTTATGATAATATTTAGTCTTACTCTCGGTAGAGGAGTAAGAGATATACTCTCGGAACTCTTAAGAGAGTGATACTCTTGGAAAGGAAAAAAAATGAAGCAATCCAAAATTCCTAAACCATTTATTAAATTTTGAATTAAAAAAAACAAATTGTTGTATAATATTACCAATGCATTAGTATACAGTTTCATAAATAACAAAACAAGCAATATTTTAAGGTGTTTCTCACCGCTATGAGTACCAAATGCTTATATTTCTTTAAGCGACCATCTCTTAATAACAGATTTTTCGAGGAACAGTGGGTTTTCGCTCCCGAGAAGTTACACTATATATATATTGTGTATATATATATGAGACGTCAGATATTTCAGAGTTAAAGCAGGTAATATGGTTTATTGAACATTACATTTAAGTTACAATTTAGAATGAGAAGAGGGGAGGGGAGACGGGTACAAGAATCAGCGTGGACTCATTAAGCAGTTCCAGTGGCAGAAGTCCCACGATTTTCGATGTGCGGGAGTATTTACGCTGACCGCACCACGTGGTTTTCGAAGACATAACTCCGCCTCTCTCTTATCTCTGATCGAACCACACACATTTACCAACATGACCCGCATCCGGGGCTACAAGGGCGTGGGGACACGTGTACATCTAAAGAACTCAGAATCGACGGCCTGAAGTTTGACAAATAACAAAATAAATAAAACATAGCTCCAGAGCGCGCGTGGCAAGTATGACAGGAAAGTACCCGCTTTACCAATACCCAAACTAGTAAAACCGAAATTACCTTTTTATACATTACAATATCCCCCCCCCCCGACAAAAGAAGTCTGACGAGCAATATCATTGAGGTGGCCAGTCTCTCACTTGCGAGTCAGACGTCCTTGCAACCTATTCTTAAAAACTGCGAACTAATCTAATTTTCAAGTTTAGACACCTTAAATTTTTCTGACTAGAAATCTGGAGTTATGTAGTACAGCACTTGAGGGGCAGGATGCAGTTTCTAAAATTTGACAAAACATAATGATGCAATAGTACGGAAATCTTACAATAAACAATAAAACAATGAGTGCGCATAAATTTTTTTCAAAATATCACAAGTAAAATATTTACAACCTAGGTGGGATACAATAAAACTGTACAACAATATAGAAATATAATTAAACAAAATGGTATAAACATGGCTGACATTCATTTTCTTTGGCAAATACTTATGGCTTTGGCTTGCATGGCATAAAGTGAATGGAATGAAAATAACTTGGCAAAATGGTTGGCAAAATAGTTGGCAAAATGGAGTAAATTTATTTAGTGTAAAGGCAATGTAAAAAAAAATGTAAAAATGTGCGTAGAAAATTTCGGATTAATAGTTGTTTAGTATTGTAGTTCTTGAGGAATTTTTTAAAACGCGAAGCAGTAAAAGCTGCATTTCTATCACTAAGTATCTTTTGAGGAACTTGAATGTTGAATATTTGTTTTAGACAGTTTACATAGGTTTCAGTAGTGACACTTTTCGAAGGAAAGGCCCAAACATATCTTGTAGCATGGTGAATTATTAGATGTAGATATTTTTTGTTGAATTGTAATAGTTGAAACCTCCTACAGTATCAATCGAAAGACATTCAAAGGGTTTATCAATAGCAGGTACAGCCTGTAACAAACCAAATTTCTTCTGTTTAGGTTTTTTGTTGAAAGTCGGCAAATTGGCAAGTCGAACAATGTTTAACATAATTGGAAATATCTTGAGTCATATGAGGCCAATAATAGGAAGGTGAAATTATACTTAACATTTTTTGAACACCAGGATGGCCAAAATTTTCATGTGCATTTTTCATTAAAGTTTTTCTTAAGCTCATAGACACCACTATTTTTTTGAATCCTTTCTTATTTATGGTAATTAAATCATTAATGATCTTATATTTAGGACCATGCATATTTTCTGCTAATTGTTGATTTTTAATTTCTTCAGCATTTAACAATAAAACCGAAGGTTGAATTAGTTGGAGATGTTGAGAAGGAGGAATCCTTGATAACATATCAGCTTCGACATTTGTTGAGCCCTTTAGGTACTTTATTTCATAGTCAAACATACTTAATTTAAGGGACCAGCGGAATAATCTTCCTCCTAAATTTTTGACATTTTTTAACCAAACCAATGCCGCGTGGTCAGTATGAATGACAAATTTTTGACCGTGAAGGTAATGATAAAATTTATCAAGGGCATCAACGATAGCCAAACATTCTGATTCAGTTATAGTGTAATTCTTTTCATATGATCGAAGCGATCTCGAATGATATGCAATCGGGTGCAAGAAACCTGAGGCATCCGGCTGCTTCAACACAGCTCCAACTGAACAATTTGATGCATCAATAAATACATGGATAGGTAATTTAACGTCGTATAATTGTAACACAGGTTTAGATATCAAAATATTTTTTAAGGTTTCAAAACTTTTCTGACAGTTTGTTGACCAATCCCATTTAGCGTTTTTCTTTAACAAATCATTTAAAGGACGTCTTAATTTTGCATACCGATCAATAAATCTGTTATAAACATTTACAGAACCAAGAAACTTCTGTAGTTCCTTTACGTTAGTAGGTGGCTTCAAATTTTTGATAATTTCAATATTAGCATTATCTGGAGTAATTTGACCTTGTTTAACCTCATACCCCAAAAATTTTATAGTGTCCTTAGCAAAATTACATTTAGATAATTTCATTTTAATATTTTCCTGCGAACAAATTTGGAAAATAGTTTCTAAATGCTGCATATTTTCTTCCATAGAAGAAGAAAAAACCATTATGTCATCAAAATAATTATAGGCAAATTTAATTTTATATTTATTTAATATTCTTCTCATGACTCTGTTAAATATAGCAGGCCCTGTCTTAATGCCAAATGGCAAGATCTGGAACGTATAGAGACCTGTATTAGTTACAAGGGCTAGTTTTTCAGTATCTTGAGGGTGGATGGGCACATGCCAAAATCCAGAAGCCAAATCAAGAGGGGAGAATATTTTCGCCCCACTTAGTTTATCTAATAAACTGTCAATACGTGGCAAAGGCTCGGCATCATTTTTTACTATATTATTTAATTTACGATAATCCACACACAGTCTAGTTTTGGTACCCTCGTCGCGTTTATACGCTAAAGTGACGGGTTCAGCATAGGGGCTATTGCTTTCCTTAATTAAACCAGCTTTTAATAATTGTTCAATCTGAGAATTAATTTCGTCTTCCTCTTTGGGAGAGGTTCGATAAGGCCTGAGGCAAACAGGTAGGTCAGAAGTTAAATTTATACGCTGAGGTTCTACATTAATACGACCAATATCATATTTATTTTTTGCAAAGATTTTCTCATATTTATTTAATAATTCCTCTAATTTTGGATTGATAGCTTTATAAACAGTCTGAGGGGGAACGCTTTCCTCAGAGGCTTTGCTATCGGTTGAAGAACTGGGTTGATTTAAATGTAGAGACATAGGTAAGGTATCATAATTGTATAAAGGTAATCTAACATTATTTTGAAAAACACATAAATTCACACAATCAATACATAAACAAAACTTTTTACACTCTGGTAAACCCAATATGGCATATGGCAGGCTTGAATATACTATAAAAAATTTTAGACACTGAGTAATGCTTCCAATTTCTAAATTAACATAACACACTGTATCAAGTATCAGCAGTCCATCTGCCTGAGTAATATTTAAAGGCGAGACTCTCTGTACTTCTAAATTATATCGTCCAACAAAACTTTGCGGCAAGACAGAGAGTGTAGAGCCAGTGTCTATGACACAGGGAACACTTAAAAATTCAAAATTGTCAATTTTGGGTTGAGTTAATTTTTTCCTTAGGTACCCGGGTTCAGTAAATAGTCATAAGTTCTCTTCTCGTGAGGTCTCAGTACCATTATTTTGTGAATTTAAAATGGTGGTGTTCGAAGTCATATTCGGGTGAGTCATATTTGGTGTCGCGTATGGTTTTGTCGCAATTTGGTTGTTACTTTTAAAGGGACAATTATGCGTCCAATGGAAAGCATTACTTATCCCTAGCCCCTCACATTTTCTACATGGAGTTCTAGGTAGGGTGCTTTCTTGGTAATTGACATTATTTTGGTGGTGTAAACTTTGAGGACTTTGAGATAGGGGTCGGAAACGGGGCCAATTATTTATTTGGGTTCGCCCTTGGGTTGAATTATGAATTGGTTGATGCCAATTTGGTCGGTTATAAACAGGAGCATGGTAGGGACTAAAATTCCGAAGCTTGGGTGTAAAGTAACTAGCATTTTGTGCATTATTGGGCGAGGAGGTAAAGCTTGCCTTTTGTGGCGGTTCATGAATTTTAATTAATTTTGACGCTACCTTAAGCCACTCGGTGGCACTACTGGGTGGTTGCAGGGTTAAAAGAGCTCTCACATTACTAGGAAGACCATTGGTCAATCCTTCTAATATTATATTATTAGGTAGCCCCAATTTTCTACCTATTTCTAATTTTTCATGAAAATAAGTTATTAGATTCGAAATTTTTTCTAGTTTTAAATTTGTAAAATCCATGAAAGTAAAGACGGTACATGAAATATATTTTTCTCTCAGTATTTCAATCAATTCTTGCCAATTATTACAATTTGCTATGTTATTTATGTATGTTGTTAAGGCAGACCCCTTAAGAAATTTTCCTATATTTTGAAATTTCCGATCTTCGTCTTTATTTTGTTGTAAGCAACACCGTTCGTAATATGCTATCCAACTTTCAAAACTCATATTATCTTCAAAATTAAAGGGGGCAATAAACTCATCACTTTTTTGCAGGGACATAGTGGCAATAGTTTGTGTATTTTCTTTACCATCTAACGACATGCTGAAATTTTTACCTGAACGGAGAAGCATTTAATAATTGCATTCAGAATTTTTATTTAGCAACATTAATAATAATACTGCAATAAATTTACAAAATCTTACTTTAATGAAAATACTATACTAATGGGGAAAAGAATGCAGATATATCACTATATATATATTTTTTTTTTATTTTTTTTTATCAACACTAAAATAGCACTTTAAAATAACACACACAATTAATAACCATTTAAATATAATGCTCTAATGTTCACTTCAACTCTGAAAATATACGTACTTCACTTAATCAATATCCACAAGTCGAAATCGTCATTCTTCAACAATAAGCAAAACACACACAAAAAAAAATAATCTTCTCTCACAAGTTCAATGCAGGCAGGAGGAGTTTCGGTCAACCTAAGTTATACGCACAAAAACAAAAATATTCGGCACGGAGAAAAGGGGGAAATAATTTACCAGTTGCACACACTTCTCGTGGGGGCTTGTTTTGGGTGCAATGAAGGCAGTGAAATTTGACGCACCGCCGCGCCGTAATGATGACAGGAGTTTCTCTTGGTTTGTGGCGAACGTGCGAAAAAGAAAAAAAAAAGATGAATTAGGAGGCGCAGATTTCGGTATGATGAGCGCTGCAGAAATACCGCATGGGCTGTTCATCAATGCAGACGTTCTTCCATTTCGGCATTAACGGCGTAGAACGTACAGGACGTTCTGTGAAGTACTTCAGAAGATAACCTGACTCAGCAGTCGGTGTTGAAATCTCCCAGAGCAGGGCTCGACGAAGTTGGCCGGTGGAGAGCGGACTCAAGGGAGTATGACATCGGCTGGTCGGCGAAGAGGCGCGCTGCATCTCCTGCGAACGATGGGCGATGAACCCGTCTCCCGGACTTTTGAGCGTTAATTTTTTTTACAATTTAAAATTTTTAATTGGCACACAGGCAATCATCCTGCCGGCTATTTGTGACTTCAGATATTTCAAGTAAAGTTTCAGAGTTAAGGCAGGTAATATGGTTTATTGAACATTACATTTAAGTTACAATTTAGAATGAGAAGAGGGGAGGGGAGACGGGTACAAGAATCAGCGTGGACTCATTAAGCAGTTCCAGTGCCAGAAGTCCCACGATTTTCGATGTGCGGGAGTATTTACGCTTACCACACCACGTGGTTTTCGAAGATATAACTCCACCTCTCTCTTATCTCTGATCGAACCACACACATTTACCAACATGACCCGCATCCGGGGCTACAAGGGCGTGGGGACACGTGTACATCTAAAGAACTCAGAATCGAAGGCCTAATGTCTCGCAAATAACAAAATAAATAAAACATAGCTCCAGAGCGCGCGTGTCAAGTATGACAGGAAAGTAAAACTTACAGTGAAAGTACCCGCTTGACCAATACCCAAACTAGTAAAACCCAAATTACCTTTTTATACATTACATATATATTGTGTATATATATATTTTGTGCATATATATATATATATATATATTGTGTGTAGTTATATATTGTGTGTAGTTATATATATTGTGTATATATATATTGTGTGTATATATATATATATATATATATATATATATATATATATATATATATATATATATATTGTGTGTGTATATATATATATATATATATGCGGTAATCAAGAGGCGCAACCCTCCAGCAGATGGCATCACAACCTCACGTCTACAGAAACCGCAGGTTATCAGAGTCTAGGAGCTGAAGGTAGCAGATGCGAACGAGACCACGCTCGCGTAGGAGCGATGTCGGACGTAGCTCTCTGATCCCGCGTAGGCGATTCGACTCCAGAACGACCACAAGAAGGTGGCCAGTGGCTCCTGTGTGATAAGGAAACCTAACCCTGTGACCGACTCCGCTTATTCATGTTCTGCAAAATCTCTCCTTTCTTTTGTAAATATTTCTTCTGTTATATTTAGCCGAGCAATAAACGTGATTGAGAACCGTAGGAGTGCTTCCAGTCTTATTTCGACGTCGCCTCCTACAACCATGGGGGCTCAGGTACTGTAATTTTTTCGTTCTCACAATAGTACTACTTTTTGCTGTTCATATTTCACTGCAATATGAGTTTCTTAAATAATTTAAATAAAAGTGATTTAAAAGACCTCGCTGAAAAAATAGCAGCGAAAGTTCCAGATAATGCTAAAAAAGCTGATATAAGAAAAATTATTGAGAATTCAGATATTTTTAAAACCAATCCTGAACATGTTCGAGGCGTCTTAAAATCGATCACGGAGGATCGAACGCCTAAATCCACTAACGAAGAATGTTTGTTAGAAATAGAGCGCCTTAAATTAGCGCAAATCGAGAAACAGATAGAACTAGAAAAATTAAGAAGTCAATCAATGTCTGGCGAAAAACGAAATGCGCAAAGTAACATAGAAAATTTGATTAAAAGCATAAAAACGCTCACAATCTCTGTCCCTGAAAGGCCAGAGGCATTTCATTTGTTTTTCGCTTCCTTGGAAAAAGCATTTGCAACAAAAGATGTCCCACCAGATCTAAAAGCAGAAATACTCATTAATTTGTTAGGGGTCAAAGCTAATAATCTTTTAACGTATGCAAATCAAGAAGAATTGTGGGATTACGAAAAACTTAAAGCTTTATTTTTAGCTGAATTTCAGCCGACAGCTCGAGAAATTCTGCACAATTTTAAACATGCTCAACGCTTAGCAGACGAATCCCATCTTCAGTTTGCATCAAGATTAACGGCAACATTCGAACATTATTGTCAGGTTCGAGAAATTGAGAAGGACTATAAAAAGTTATGTGATTTAATTGTTGCAGATAAATTATATGAAACGCTAGATTTAAAAACAAAAGAATACATAAGTGTTCGCGAAGGAAAAACATGGTTCAATACGACGCAATTAGGACGAGAATGCGATTTATTTTTCTCATCTCGCGGGAAATCATTATCGGAAATAAATAATCCCAAATTTCATTCCCACGAAACGAAAGTATTTCATAAGACGCAGCAAGCTGAAGCTTTAAAGAGTGAATCATCCTGGCGAAACAAAAATCTAAGCAAAAGCGAAAAGCAATCTGTATCTCTGTCGCCGAAATCTTGCCACGTGTGTGGGGCGACTGGAAGGGGCTTCCATTACGCTCGTAACTGCCCAAGAGGTTTTAATAAACAAACCGAATCAGATAAGGAGACGGGACTGAAAAACAAAACAAGCGTTAATACTGTCAGTTTTATTCACGAGTTGCAATATGGTGATATATTCATAGACAGTCAAAATATAAAGGCACTTATTGACTCAGGCGCACAAATTCCGGTTATAAATTCATCGTTAATTGAAATAAAATCACCATTGGAGGGTAAAATAATACTTAGTTCATGTTTTGAAGAGAAAAAAGAGGCAAATATTGCTAGAGTAGATTTATCCTTGAAGCGAAATTCGCCTAACTTAGAAATTATTGTCGCTGTGGTAGAACATCTATCGGTTCCTTTAATTTTAACACCGAATATTTATTCTCAACTTTTGAAAGTCAGTCAGGAAGACAAAATTGTAACGCAAATTCCTAAAAATGGAAATGATTTTCAAAGCGAATCACCTGTAGAAGAATGTTTTTTATTAAATGTTGCAAATGTAGTTAATGAATATGATCTTGATTTATTGCACGTTAATGATGTAAATATTAGAAAGGATTTATCACTATTAGTTAATAATTATAAACCGAACAAAATTAAAGACACCAATTTAAAATTGAATGTTGTGTTAAAAGATGACATTCCAGTATCGCTACGATCTCGGAGACTATCATTTGCAGAACAAAACATTGTTGATAAACAGATAGATGAGTGGTTACAAAATGGAATAATTAAACCATCCTGTTCTGAATATTCATCCCCAATTCTGTTATGTAAAAAGCGCGATAGTACTCACAGATTATGTGTCGATTTTCGACACCTAAATAAAAAAAGTTGTGAAAGATTCCTTTCCTATGGCTCAAGTTGAGGAAGTCCTAGATCATTTAGGGGAAGCGAAAGTGTTTTCAACTTTGGATTTGAAAAATGGTTTTTTCCACGTACCAGTTGAGGAAAATTGCACAAAATATTTAGCATTCATTTGTCATGCAGGGTTATATGAATTCCAGAAAACTCCGTTTGGTCTGAGCACAAGTCCTAGTGTATTTTTAAGATTTATTCATCAAGTATTCAGGGAATTAATAAGGGACAATACAATCGTAGTTTACATGGATGATTTCATCATACCTTCCCGTGATGAAACAGAAGGTTTAGAGAAACTTAAACGAGTCTTAAAGTTAGCTTCAGAATACGGATTAGAAATCAACTTTAAAAAGTGTCAATTCCTAAAACGAAAAATTGAGTTCCTCGGTTACATAATTGAAGAAGGTACGATTCGACCATCTCCAAATAAGACGACTGCAGTTCAAAACTTCCCTCAACCTAAGAATGTAAAGCAACTGCAACGCTTTCTCGGTCTCACAGGGTACTTCAGAAAATTTGTACCTGGTTATTCCAAAATAGCAAAACCACTTAGCGATATGCTTCGTAATGGTGTAGAATTTACTTTTGGGCCAATGCAAAAACAGGCTTTTGATCATCTTAAAGAACTTTTGAGCCAAAGCCCCGTTCTTCACATCTTCCAGCAAGGAAAACCTTTAGAATTACACACGGACGCTAGTAGTCATGGGTTTGGTGCAGTGTTGCTTCAACGCGCAGATGATGGGCAACTCCACCCAATCCATTATATGAGTAAAAAAACATCACCACAACAAGAAAAATTGTCAAGCTATGAGCTCGAAGTGCTTGCGATCGTCGAAGCTCTTAAAAAATTTCGAAGTTACCTCTTAGGGACGAAAATTAAAATAGTCACCGACTGTAACGCTTTTCAGAAAACAATGCAGAAGAAAGACTTATCGCCGAAGATAGCCAGATGGGCTCTATTACTTGAAGAGTTCGAATATGAAGTCATCCACAGACCAAATCAACAAATGAGACACGTCGATGCATTGAGTAGAGCTGCTGTGTGCATGGTCACCCGCTCGCAAAGTGAAATCACCACTAAGATCGCAACAGCGCAAGATGCCGATGAGCGTATTCAGTTATTGAAAACTCTAGTCGAGAAAGGACTCAGAGACAACTACCTGCTAAAAAATAATGTGTTATATCTGCAAGATAACGGTAGAGAACTCATCGTGGTGCCGGAAGCAATGGAGTCAGAGATTATTCGAGGCATCCATAACAAAGGACACTTTGCTGTACAGAAAACTGAAGATCTTTTGAAAAGAGATTTCCATATCTCGAATGCTAAAAAGAAAATAGAGCAAGTTATAACGAACTGTGTGGAGTGCATCCTCTGTAATAAAAAACGAGGCAAAGCAGAAGGTCTATTGAATCCCATCCCAAAGGATAATATTCCACTAAGCACGTACCACATTGATTTTATAGGTCCCCTACCATCCACAAACAAGAACTACCAACATATTTTTACAGTGGTAGATGGTTTTACAAAATTCAACTGGTTCTATCCCGTCAAGACCACATCTACGGCAGAAGCTCTAGCGAAACTCAAGTCCCAACAATCTGTTTTCGGAAATCCCTCGAGAATTATTTCCGACAAGGGATCTGCCTTCACGTCAAAGGACTTTGCAGATTACTGTCAAGATGAAGGAATTCAGCACATTTCGATCACAACTGGAGTGCCAAGAGGCAATGGCCAGATTGAACGAATGCATGAAATTCTCATCCCAGTTCTTTCGAAATTGTCTATTGAAGATCCTACAAAATGGTACAAGTTCGTCCCAGATGTCCAGCGAATCATCAACAGTACTGTTAGTCGATCCACCAAGTTCACTCCATTCGAATTGATGATAGGCGTGAAAATGAAACAAAAAGAAGACCAACGTATAAAGGAAAGCCTTGAAGAAGAATTTCTGAAATACACAATCCAGGAGAAAGAAAATATACGTGAAGAAGCAAAGAAAAATATATTAAAAATCCAAGAAGAAAACCGACGGCAATACAATCGACGTCGCAAAACCGCTCCTGTCTATAAAGTCAACGACTTGGTAGCAATCCAAAGAACCCAATTTGGAGGAGGTCTGAAACTACGACCCAAGTTCTTAGGACCGTACAAAGTCATAAAAATAAAACCACATGACCGCTACGATGTAGCTAAAGTAGGATCTCATGAAGGACCGGAAGCAACTTCCACTTCAGCTGACCACATGAAACCCTGGTCTACTGGAACTGCAATTTGAGATCATCCTACTACAAACTTTTTTTCCTTTTCTCAACATCTCTTTTTGTTTTTTTTAATCATTATTTTCTTTCTTTTTCTTTTTTTTTTCTCTTCATTTTAAGTTTCAGGTTCGGAGGTCCTCACACGTCGATGGCCGAGCGTTGTGGTAATCAAGAGGCGCAACCCTCCAGCAGATGGCATCACAACCTCACGTCTACAGAAACCGCAGGTTATCAGAGTCTAGGAGCTGAAGGTAGCAGATGCGAACGAGACCACGCTCGCGTAGGAGCGATGTCGGACGTAGCTCTCTGATCGCGCGTAGGCGATTCGACTCCAGAACGACCACGAGAAGGTGGCCAGTGGCTCCTGTGTGATAAGGAAACCTAACCCTGTGACCGACTCCGCTTATTCATGTTCTGCAAAATCTCTCCTTTCTTTTGTAAATATTTCTTCTGTTATATTTAGCCGAGCAATAAACGTGATTGAGAACCGTAGGAGTGCTTCCAGTCTTATTTCGACGTCGCCTCCTACATATATATATATATATATATTGTGTGTATATATATATAAGTTGTATTGATCTCTCTTACTTTTGAACAGTTTAGTTGAAGTATCTTTTGTTAAAAATTTAACCAGTGTTCAAAGATAAAAGGCTATTGTAAAAAAAAAAAAAAAAACAACTATTTGTCAGTTCTTTGTGTTGATTTAGAGATTCTTGCTATTTGCTGCAAACAAATTAAGTATCTTATCAATAAAAGTAAACATCTCTTTACTTTATTTCTTACATCTGAGCAAAAAGCATTTATTCTGATATTTTTCATGCAATCTGAATTTGTCATAATAAAATTTATTTGCGATTTGAGTTTCCCACAATGTGACAAGCTAACTTCCTCTTTGAAATTCCTTTTTGTGTGACTCGATCCCATCAGCACACTGATCAAAAAATAAGATCACTAATTTTGCACACACGTCTCTTCTCTAACCTACAAGATTTGTATGTATACTTTGTTGTCAATTTGAAGTAGTGACAGGTTTTAAAAACCAGTTCAATATGGCATTTGTTTACTTTATATCCCCCCCCCCCACTCTTCAAAAAAATGCAAGAAAAATTTTTGTGCAGGGAACTGAGGCTGGTCGCTTATAGAAGTTTGTGTGGTCTAGGGGACCTTTTAAAATTATAGATAGGCAAAAAAGTCTGCGCCACTCATACTGTTTTAAACTGTTTGATAAATGCAACACTTTTTAAACTATTGCACTATACTAAAGTGTTTTAATGATAAGCAATTACTTTTTATGTAATACATTTTAGAAGGGGCTTTGTGTTTTTTTTAATAAAAAATCAACTTTTAAGAGTTGACCTATACACAAAAAGACCCAGTGAGAATCCATTTCAACATACATGAAAAGAAACACTCCCAAAGAAAATAAAGACTTTCAATTTTTTTGCTTTTTAAAGTAAGCTAATCACGTAAAACCACAACTAAAGTTTATTTCACATAGCACAAACCTTAATTTTTAGCAATTGAGGCATGGCTGGGGCATGTGCCCCATTTGACCTTCCCTAGATGCAGGCCCATATATAATAGCAAAATGTAAAATTCATTATTTTTTGAAAAAAGGTTTGAATTAGATTGAAAAAATTCAAGTATTTTAAATCCTATTTGAATGCATACATATACCCTTACATAGTGTATTATTGTGTCCGCATTAGTTTGGATCATTAAATATCAAGTATAAAATCTACATAAGCTAAAGACTAAATATTATCATAGCACAACTGACTAAGAGCAGGGGAAGGGGGCAACTGCCCTTTCAAAAAAGTTCAATATAATTCCGATATGACCTATTTGAAAATATTTTCAGCAATAGGAAACAGTTTACCCTTAAAACGTCCTCCAGTTGTGGCAGATATCCCTCGTCTAAGTTTGCCTTAAACACAGAACAATGTTCATAATTATTGAAAACATTTAGCAGAAAGAAAACAAAGTCAATGCAGTTACACACTCACACGCTTTTTTATTATTGTCAAATGAACACGTCAATCAAACTAAATCCCATATTAGTGCAACTATTGAGTTAAGGGCACTAATTCATGCACCTTAAATATGATTCTTTTAAAGGTGAAAAAAAGAGAAAAACAGAACAAAAATTCCTTTTTCTTTTACCTTTCAGAAATGATTTGCGCTTTTGAACTTATTTGATGAAATAATTTGCAGCAACTCAAATTAAGTATAAGATTTATAAACCAAATCTAGTTTAATATATATTTTATTCAGAGCTTTTTGTAATCAACAGTAAATTTTACAAAATTTTAAAGAATTGTGTATGAATAATTTTTTTTAAATAATTTCAATTATTAGCATATTTTTTTATTGTTTTGTATCTTGCTCACCACAAACTTTCTGAAAGCATTAAAAATATTTTAAATACTTTTCTGACAATGATAAAGTATTTTATTTTAATCATCATTTTATTACATTAAATTCCTCAAGCCATAAGCATAACTCAAACAAATTTCCGATATCTATGCGAATATCACGCTTAACTGTCAAAGAAAGCCAATAACACTATTTTCAGAGACCGTAAGGTAAATTACAGCCATCCTGAAATATTATTTATTTCACAATAATGTGAGGTTACTTTAAAATTTTTTTAAACAAACATTTGTTTCAATACGATGTCAATATAAACATAATCACCTAGGACGACTTGCTTTACTTTTCATGTGTTCACGAAGTGTGTGTTGCTCATGCTGCTCTTGTCCACCCACCTTCGACATCGTGCGCGACACAGAATGCGCACTTTGAGGGAAGAGCAGAATGAGAAGCAAGAGCAAAGAGGGTCTTTCCAATATCTAGACGCTTGTGCCATACTGGGGGATCGCCTGCTTAGACCATATCTGTCATCTCATACCAGGGCATATTTCTTGGGGAGCTCTCTGGAGGAATTAGTGTACGGAGATTTTGTGACTGCACCAACAGACTTAGTTGCTCTGCGTAGTGCCCGTACTTCATTGCAGACTGTGTACTGTGCTAACTAAAAATTGTGAAATTGTAAACAATAATTGGGAAAATTATTTTCTTCTCTTCCTAAAAATAAAAAAAAAAAACTGCAGGCATTAAAGAAGATCTGAAATATATGTAATACTTTGTTACATTTTTATATGATAAATAAAAAATATGCAATTTAAAATTATGGATGCTTAAGCTTTTTCATAAGGTACGTGCAGAAAGTTTTTATTTTCTGTTTTGGACCCCTATTTAACGAACAAAATTATCGATCCCAATGAATTCGTTAAATTGGTGTCGAACTGTCTCATTAAAATGCAGATTTTTTGATAATTCTTTATTTAGTTGTTATTTCAATTTTTTAAATTCTCAAAACAGATTTTTCAAACTGTCGTTAGAAATTCAAAATGCTCTATGTCCTTGAAATTTTGTTGAAACTTACTATATTTGGATTAAAAGATCATTCATGAATGTTCAGATTGTTCGAATTTTCCAGATAATTGAGGTTTCTCAATTTTCCTACTATCTAAAATTATATATTCATCTGAGTTTCTATAAGAAAATGTACTTTTTAAAAGTAAATATTCTTATTTAAATGGGATGAGAGTAATGTATACAACTTTAAATCCGCTCTTATATTAAACGAGGAATGTTTGTGTGTGTGTGGGTGTGTATGTCCGAACGATCTCGAAAACTGCTCTAAGGATTCTTTTTAAATTTCGTACCTGGGGGTTTTTTGGGCCCCTGAAACGATTGAACTAGGTCAATTGATTTAAAAAACTCTAAAACGCTCAAAATTTAAAATTTAAAATTTTTGGACGGTAGCGCCATCTATTGAGCGTTCGAAAAACACACTTGATGCAATCTTCCTAAAAGGGACGCTCAAATAAGTTTGGGGCGGATTAAAAAATACACGCCATCGATATATAATAGTAAAAATTAATTTCGCAAAGGAACAAAATAAATGGAACACAGTGCACAGACAAATAAATATTTTAGTAACTAGATATATTACACCATTCAGCTACATAAATTTGTTTAGAATTAAAAAGTTATTTTTATTTCAAAATATCGTCCTGGCAACCAGCGAAAGAGAAAGAGAAAAGAGTCTTCGTTGCCATCCCCGCAACCACCTTGATGGAATATACGTAAAGAATTTAATTATTCTTAATTCATAGTTATTAATACAAAACTATTCGTAAATCTTATGTGAAAAATTGCCTGAATTGATTACAATTATCCTTTTGTAACTAACGTAAAGCTAAATGTATTTTCACGTATATACTAAAACAATAAAGATTTTTCATGTATTTTATTGATCCATATGATGCGAATTTCAAAAGTGCATAAAAGTTTCAGCTTAGCCGAATAATTTAAACGAAAATGACACCCTTTTCAGCCATTCACAGTAAGAAAAAAGATCCAATGACGTAACATGAAAATTCCATATTTTTTTTTTAAATAACGGCACTAGGTTGAATTCTATTTTAACTGCCTTATTCCGCCAAGTTGACGATACATATTTAAATGTAGTTACCCTGACGATTTTTTTTTTTTATTGGGTCAACCGTTTATAATGAAACGATGTTCGAAACTCCGATGAAAAAATGATACGATCGATTCCTAAATTGGACTCGCAGCCGATATTCAAATTAATTTTGCAGATGATCAGCCATCAGTTTAGTTTTCATTCACTGCAGTTGATGATTTCAACTCATTTATTTTATCATCGTATGGACAACTTTTAAAAGTTGCGGCCAGAACTTTACGATAGTGGCCTCCTGGGCCTGACTTTAGGATATTAGCGAAATCGCGGGCCGTATAATTCGGATTTATATGGAAGTTTGAATGTTTTATTTAGGTTTTATACAGGATTTTGACTTGTTCTGAGGGCTGGTCCAAAAGCCATGGCGGGCCCCATCCGGCCGCAGGTTGGGAGTTGTCCATATGTGGAAGCAGTAAATTGGGAGGCTGAAATCTGGTTACTAAAATTTTTTCTAATAAATTTTCAATTGTTATTTAGACGTGGATTAGACTGTGTTGTTTTATGTTGTGCACTATCATTAAACTAAAGGATAAAGCCCTTTGTGGAGACAATTACAGCGGGCGACAGAATGTCTACACTCAGAATATTTAATATTTACCCACTTAAAATCAAATAACTTCATATTCAATTTTTATTATACATCGAAATTCGAATTGTATAATCTGCAGAAACATTTCGTATTCGAAACATTTCGTTTGGTATAAACATCCTTTCCTATATCCATGCTTAATGCATAGAAAACCGTTTTATTTTTGAAAAAAAGTTAAGCTGAGTAGTAATTTAGAAAAGCTATCTTAAGCGAAATGGAATCGTAATTTTTCCTCCAAAGCCTGATAACCGTGACTTCAATGTAACGTCAATGTCACTTGCAATAGATAATTCTGACACTCAAATGATTAGCTTTTTTTATTCTCTTAAATGAAATAGAGCTAAAAAAAACAAAAAAAAAACGCTTAAAAATCAGGGAACGGGTGGATTATCAGATTTTTTCTTTCTTTTTTTTCTTTCTTCTTTTTTTTTTTTTTTTTTTACATAATTATGATAATTTTCAGGCTGATCGTACCAACAAACCGTGTAAATTTTAAGTTATTAGACAATACATTTTTAATCTGTTTGGATGGTAAAAGTTTTATTTTGAGTGATTGAACTGGAATTGTGACAGAGTCAGGGATCAGCGTAACTACATAGGAGCGATGTATTTTTGATTTATTCGAGGTTAGAAGTCCATTTTCTTCAGTCCATCCGTTTGTTCTATTATTGTCAACGTTTAAGTAGTTGTTAGGGTTATTATAAAAGAATATTTTTGATCTATTCTGTTTTTGATTTCATGATTTCGAAGTGTCCTTTTGTACTAATAATTTAAATTGCGTTACACTTTTTATTTTCTTAAGCGTGAGTTTATAAAATAAAATTATGTTTAAAGCATATTTATGTAAGATTTTACTTTTATGGCATCTATATTTATGTATCTATAAGATTGAATTTACGTTTGTAGAATTTGTTTATGCATAATGTATTTTCTTTGAATTAGAAAAAAATAAGTATTTTATGTTTGAATTGAAGCACTATAGAGAAATTTACAATTTCAATCGTAAAGAATTATCATCATAGATGTATTATAAAGACGTAAATGCATGAAAGTGTAGCTCAAAAACGAGCTGTGGAAACATATGATCACCGACAGCAGCACTTAGCCCAAATGTGTGAACGTGCAGTTCAAACACAAGCAGATGAAACAGATGATTAGTATTTGGACATGGAACAGCTAGACGTCGACAAATACTTCGGGTAAACAGTCTAAGTATCTACAAAGCTGCCACAAACGTGCGTACTTATTATCATAGTTTAAAACTTTTTAATATGGATTGCATTCACCCTGGAGCTTTGCATTTTTCTGAAGAGTAAAAACAAAAATTAACCGAAACCATTTTGGGGACTGTAAGATTGATGTAGGACATTACGAATTTCCTAATGAATTGGTGTGGTTGTTTCTTCGATGTCACCCACATTTCAAAGAATTCGAAATTTGAAAGCATACTTTACAATGGCTTTGTTCACAGTATATGACGAGTAAAACTATTAACGATTTTGGTGTGTACTGCTACGTTGCGAACAGTGTAGGACTTGATGAATTTTTTTTTATAAACTCATTCATCTGACAGTTCAACCAACTGAAATTCTTGATGCTGAATTTGAACGTCCTCAATATGGACAGATATATTTCTTAAGTAATGAAGATGCTGTTAGTGAATGCATTGCCCAAGATCTTCGCTGATACCCTCGCTGATCTGCTACAGAAGGAAAGGAGGCACCTTACGTTAAGCTACTTTTTGCTCAACTCTGATGGCACCGACCATCGAATATTTAGCATCCCTCTTCAAAACAAAGTATATGCCATTGTAACATTGAATGCCGACCAAAGCTTACCTGATAATGTATGGGTAATCCGACAGCGATGAAAATCTTTGGCAACCATGAAGATTATTGATACGTGCCAAGACATTTACACATTCATAAATTTTACACTTAAGGAGCCTTTAGATTCTGAGCATGGCTCGGTAACCTGGTACTAATAATTAAAACACAATTTCACTGGTAATTTTTTACCGAGTCCCAGAATTTTTTCATGCTTTCTGCGGCAAGCTGCAGAAATACAAAAAAATTTCTGCCGCACAATATACAAAGGGCATTCCATAAAAACTGAGAGTTGTTTTTTTTACGTAGTGGCAACACCGTGAAACTAAAAAATAGAAGTGCAGGCGATTTTTTCAAACTGTTAACTGTACGTTTATACAAAATTCTAAACGAAGCAGACGATTTTATTTTCCTAGTTCCGTGTCGTTTAAAGAACTGTTTTATTCGACCTACAGAAATGGATATGAGTGATTCAGAGTTGAAAAACGAAATGCGTTGTGCCATAAAATTTTTCTATCGTTTGGGCTAAACAGCTCCAGAAACAGTTAAGTTAATGAAAGAAGCTTACAAAGACAAATGTTTTGGTGAGTCTACGATTTTTAGATGGCATGGTGATTTCGCTCGCATGAGCGAAATCACGTATTCGGACGGGTGAAAGCTCGCCCTCATGTCGCTACTTCTGTTCTTAGTAAATCCAATATTAATATTAAAATCATGCCATATCCCCTTACAGTCAAGATCTCGGACCATGCGATTTCTGGCTGTTTCCGACGTTGAAGGAGAAGCTCCGTGGCATAAAATTTAACACAGATTCTGAAGTTATTTCAGCAGTGGAGGGTGCTTTGAAGCAGCTTCCAGTAGAGGGCTTCTCTACTTGTTTTGAAAAGTGGGTTGAACGATGGGGCCGTTGCATATCATCAGACGGAAGGTATTTGGAAAAAGAATGATGTATTTTTTTGCTGTGAATATATTTCTTGATTTTTTATGATTTCACTCTCAGTTTTATGGAATGCCCTTTGTATATATATATTTGCATGCATGTACACCAAAGATGTGGGTACATTTAAACATTGTTAATTAAAAATTGGCAATTGCATGAAAATGGTTTTCTGCGCATTTTCCAACACTTTTAAAAACAATTTGTCTGCAGAGGATCGTTCTGTTTCTGCGACAATGTCACGGTGTCACCCTGTTTCTGCAACGGGGTTTTTTATTTAGTTATTTTTACAAGACTTAAAATGTTGTTTTCGCAATGGTTTTTCAGTACTTATGTACTATCCTGTTGGTCCGCCAAGACGAGCGATTGGCAACAGTTTCCCAGCACATTTGACGAAAAAATAGTTTGGTGGGAATGACCTCCGGGATAATATGTTACCAGTTTTTCAAAATGACTTGTGAATCTCAAAAAGCTCCATGCACATTAAATTTTTTGGATCTTACCGAACTTTGATAAAAAAAAATCATTCGTGAACGTTTGAGTATAATTTAGAATTAGTTTAATTTGGTTGTTTATAAAATCCTAGTTCTTTTTCATGTATTTTTATTTTTAGTTGATATTTTGCCGGAAATCACATACAGTGAGTGTAGAAAGTATTCGTACAGGAGTGGTTTCTAGAAAAGAACTAGCATCGGTATGTTAATTCTGCCTAAATTAGCATAAAATTAGCATAAATTAACAAAATACCTTTTATCAAACAGGAATGCGTGTAAAAGTCAGACAATTGTGGTAATATTTACAGAAAACTACAAATTGACGATTTATTTTAGTGTAAACGTATTCCTACACTAAAAGAAATGCAATTTTTTTTAGTTATTTTGTGATTGGTTTAGCCATTATGATGTTGTTAATTGACGTCATCTTGTAATTTACTTAAAAGGTTCTTCAGTGGAAATTTTAATGTAGTGAGAAACTAGAAATTCTCTATGGGTCGTAAAAGTAAAGAGACAAGTGTTTCCGAAAGAGAATTGATTTTAAAGCTCCGTAAAAATGGTAAATCGTACAACAAGATTTCTGCTCTGGTCGGTAGACCCCGTTCAACTGTGCAGTCAATCATAAAAAAAGTTTTCTGCCACTGGAAAGGTTCAAAACAGTTCTCGTACTGGGCGACCATGTCTATTGACATCATCTGACAGACGGTTTCTGGTACGTTCATTAAAGAAGGATCCCAAAATAAGTGCTCCTACATTAACATCAGAACTAAAGACGTTGTAGTCTAAGAGCCAGCGACCGCCAGACCTTCGTCATAGTATAAAAGCTGAAACTTTCTCTGCGCATACCCCCCGACAGAGGTAGAAACAATCGGCCACTATAAAGTTTGGATGATCCTGGCTTTGTCAGGTAACAGGTGGCAAAGGTGTATAAAATTGCCGAAAATTTCGTCATTTCATAAAGCTTAATTTTTTTATATGTTCTTCTTCGCAGTACTAGAAATCACTTTATCCCTTGCCAGAAACTTTTTCATCGTGGCAAACCCCCGCCAGACAACCTGAAAGTCATGGAAAACTGTTGTGTTTGTAAACTCCCGCGACGAAGTACGTCAAGCTGTCAAAAAGTGCCAAGCACATTTTATACTGCTACTTCTGAACTTTCTTACGCGCGAACTTTCTTGCAGCGCGCTCGTAATAGAATTACATTTTTCAAGACTTTGAGATTGTCTGGCGGGGATTTGCCACGATGGAAAAGTGTCTGGCAAGGGATAAAGTGATTTCTAGTACTGCGAAGAAGAACATATAAAAAAATTAAGCTTTATGAAATGACGAAATTTTCGGCAATTTTATACACCTTTGCCACCTGTTACCTGCCAAAGCCACGATCATCCAAACTTTATAGTGGCCAATTGTTCCTACCTCTGTTGGGGGGTATGCGCAGAGAAAGTTTCAGCTTTTATACTATGACGAAGGTCTGGCGGTCGCTGGCTCTTGCTCTATTGGGAACAGCCGTCTCCGTAAGTACTGTTCGAAATGCATGCAGAAATGAAGGTTTCCATGGCCGTGTTGCGAGACGAAAAGTCTTTGTTAGTGAGAAGAATCGGAAGCTGCTATTGTCTTTCGCCAAGCAATACGTTAATGGAAGTCCAGATTTCTGGAGAAAGATTATCTTTACGGACGAAAGTAAATTCAACATATTTGGATCGGACGGGAGACGAATGGTATGGAGAAAGCGCAATACAGAAATGCATCTTTAGTGCCAACAGTGAAACATGGGGGTAGAAGTCTGCTTGTTTGGGGTTGTATGAGTGCTTCTGGGGTGGGTAAATTAGTCTTTATTAAAGGCATTATGTATCATCAACTTTATATTGACATTTTAAAAATAATTTAGGACCTAGTGCAACAAAAATGGGCTTGAATGGTGATTACGTTTTCAAGCATGATAATGACCCCAAGCACACAGCCCTAAACACAAAGCTCTGGATACTATATAACACCCCAAATTTCATGAAATTTCCTCCTCAACCCCATTGTGAAATTATGGGACGTTCTTGATCAAAATATTAGATCCAGACATATTTCTAATAAAAATGATTTGGTATCGGCTCTTAATCAAGAATGGGACGCCAATCTAGCTCAATAACAGCAAAATTGGTGGAATAGATGCCAAAGAGACTCAAGGCAGTTATTCGAGCTAAAGGATATCCTACAAGGTATTAGCTGAAATATTATGATTGTATTGGCCAATATATGCCTGATGTACGAATACTTTTTACACCACAAGATGTTGGATTGTTTCAGTTTTGTAAATATTTATTCATGTATAAAATTATTTTTGTGTAAATTTCATATGAAACTAGTGAAAATATGTTCTATTATATATTTATAATTAATTAAAATGGAATTTATGTTTATAATTTTTAAGAGCGGATCTCTTTTAAATCAATTCTCGTACTGTACGAATACTTTTTATACTCACTGTATGTATACCAAAATAACTTTTCTGTTCTAAATTTTCAATTGTAAAAATAGAAAACTTCATTTGTAGCTACAAGGCTTAAAAAAAAATTATATGTCAGAGGCAGGAATTGATGTGCATGAGACTTTTTTCTATAATATCATTAATTAGCATATTTTAATCATTTTCTTTACTCGGCAGTGCTCCCGCAGGGTATAATATACCTACTACGCTTTTGTTTTGGATGTGTCTTTCTAACTTCATTTTGAAAATGGATTAAACTCCCATGTAGCTGACTCCGTGATCATAACCTTGAAGGGGAAAAGTTTGTTTTGAAGTTCAGGTTTTCAGATATCGCCACGTTGGGTGTGTCATACCGGGGAAAGAAAGCTTCTTTATGAGGGGTCTGGGTAGAACCACGTTTTGTATGGAGTCGTATGGGGAAGATCAGGTAATTAAATGCTAAAAATCGCGGTATTTTCCCTAGACATGGCCCAAACAAATTATGTTATTTGCTTCAACATACTACGTTCATGAAAATATATTGTGTTTATTAAATTTATGGCGGTGGCTACGTGTACGGTAACCGGTAACCGTTCCCTGCTCATGTATACCGTAACCGTTTCCCGCTTACGTATACGGTAACCGTTCGTCGCTTATTCGACCGGCAATTTCTCCGCGTGAAGTGAAGTACGCGTGCGCAGCTGACATTATCGGTAAGATGGGAAGCTTTCCGATAATGTTTAAGTGTCAATACGTACGATAAAAAAAATTAAATTTATCTACCATTGAAATAATACTGAAGTGTGCCGTCAAGCTATTGTATTTAAACCCGCTACGGCAGAGCTAAACGAGAAACAGCGCATTCATAAAACATTTTGAACTTAGAAAAAAAATATACATATAATATTGAGCTTATCTCCTGTATTCACTAAATCGCAAATTAACTAAACGATTAGAAACCAACCTTTAATTTAATTTCAATATACTTTACAGGATTGACGTTTTAACGAAAGTAACTGCTACAATTTATTTTTTTTCTTTTGTGAAAAAGTAACCGAACATTGAAATTAGTAGAAGTTATTAAAGAAAAACTGCTGATGGAAAAGGACAGGACCGAGTCTGGTAAAATTTCGATTTGCTCTTCCTCGTTCCACTATGAATACATCTATACGTAATTTCGTAATATTTCAGATCATCTTTTATGTATCTCGTAATTCCCCTTTTAGCGGCAGCCGCTATACTTCTAGAATCTTTAACAAACAATTGAACGCACTCCGTTTTTTCCTTATTTTGAATAAACTCAACTAAGGCATCATAAGACTCAAATTGCATTGAGTTTGGCCCTGAGAAGGGCCGTTGTTTTTCACCGGTTTCATTCATAATATATTTCAGAAATTAAGCAAACGTTAAGTAGTAGTACGTGTAACGAACTGTACGCGATAGGGCCAGAACCAATTGACAGAGTAGGTAAAACCGCCAACAGGGGCTAGTGGCTGTGTATTTCTGTTTTCTGAGCATGCGCAGAACAGATCGCAAAATCATAATTGCCGGACGTATAAGAAGTGAACGGTTACCCTACGAATAAGCAGGGAACGGTTACCGTACACGTAGTCACTTCGTAAATTTATTTACAAAATATACATATAATATATGAGTTTGAAATGTGAAGACTTTATAAGATTTTTTTCAGTTTTATTGAGCTAGCTATAAGCAACTGAACAGTGCTTATACCATCATCTTATTATTTTTATTTAGCTAGTTTTTATTAGTAATTTTGAATAATAAAAACTCTTTAACATTTATATGACACACTACAAATAACTCTGTGATTATTTATAATCTTTATTGATTCCACGTTATGTTAACGAAATTTATATACTTTTTCTTTGTTTTTAATTAATCTATTGAATTGTACTTTTAAAAACTAATTACTGAAAATTAATAGTTGAAATATTTATACTAATTACTAATCATAATAATTTATTTCTTGTGCTTTTTAAAATGTGCACAGAATCAAACAAAATAAAAATTGGTTCATCGGAATCTTCAAAGTGTACGCTTGATTTCAGTTCGCCCCCACTTATTTCAATAAACATATTATGGTTTATTCTGTTGTTATCCGCAATTACGGATGAATCCTTGATGGGAAGGGCCATTTGCTCGAATTCCCGGTGCATCGAATGAATTAGAAACAGATTTCCCATTAGGTTGGGGGCCTAGTAAAAATCCAAAATGTAAATGTGTTATCTCCTTTTCTTTCAAAAAGCAAGCAAGTGGATCTCTGCTGCCCTCGGAGAGAAAGCAAGTTGACCCAGCTGCCCCCCCCTCTTCTTCTAAGCGGTTTTAGCCTGGTTTTAGCTAACAAGGAAACCTCCCCGAAGCTCACTCACCAAATTTAATGAATTTAATGCAGTCATAAGTACACACTAAAAGAAACCTAAAGTGTAAAAATTAGCTGCTATCTCCTCAAATTGAAGCTAAAATTAATTAATAAAAAATGCATACGAGCTGATAGAATAGAGCCTTTATTGCCACTTGGCGCTTTCTATTTTCTTTTATAAATATTTTTACAAAAAGATGGTAATTTAATAAGCATTTTAAATAAGCACTGTCAGGATTCATCTACTTCAATCATTCCCTGGATATCCCGCAGAACATATGGTGGAAAAAAATCAAGCTCGTAACTAGTTCCGTTTGGGGGAGGTGGGTGAAGGGAGTTGGATAAAAATATTTTTTAAACATAAATTTGTGCATACATAAGAGGTTAAACGTATAACTTTTTTGAAGAAGCTTAGCTTTTTAGCGAAATAAGAGTTGAGATAACCAATGGTATTAAAAAATAATCAAAGAAATTGTACGGTCATTTTGTTTTGTTTTGGGGGTAGGAGGTTCACCCTATAATCCGCCCCCCGTTTGATTCGGCCCTGAAAGAAATATGTTATTAAATGCCAGATTGTAAAAACTAAAAATCACAAGAATAAAATGTGACATAAGTTATTTTTTTAAGCAAGTAGAGCTGTGAAATTTTACAAAAAATGTCATATGAATTGTTGTTTTTTAAGGTGTATATGCATAACATAAGTGAGGGATGATGAAAAAATGTACAAAACAAATATGTGCTTTGCATCAACTACAAACAGAAAATGGATCAGTAGAACTACAATTAGGTGACTCGCAAGTTGCTGGCCCTTTGGTACGAAAAACAAACTGTACTGGATGGTCAAAATGTCCTGTATGCAAGTGAGTGTAGGAACAACCATACCATGAATATTTCCACATATTTCTATAACCGGGCGAACTTAATTGGTTATGTATTATAGCTTGCAATTAAAAAATGTTATCAGGCTTAAATATATTTATTTGAAATTGTTTCATTGACACAATGTCAGAAAACTGTCGCACGTAATATTTCCATACGCGGAAACCGTATCTATCTAAAGGTTGGGTAAAAGGGGTAGTATTTGGTGGCATATAAAGTATACACACGTTTTTATCGGGAGGAGTAATTGCCTCCATTAATTCTGAATTCTTATGCCTTCCCCATGAGTCAAGAAGAAGAAGTGTTTCGTCAGGTGTTTCTTTTCAATATACTTCAGAAAACCATTCGGCGAATTCTTTTTTACCCATCTTTCCAGATTTAGAAGCCATGATATGAATGCTACTTGATTGAAACATTTTATTCTTGACATTTATACCGAATTTCCCAGGTTTTTCGGAATGTACTATAAGTAATGGCGATACCAACCGACCGCTTTTACTTATAATCGGCATTATTGTTTACGAATGTGTCATTGCATTTTGTGATTGAATCTCACTTTCAACTTGCTTAGATCCTCTATGTTTCAGGGTTCGTCTGGAATTAAGTTCTAAATTAAAAACTGACTAATAAGCATTAAAAATCTGATTGTCTTTTAACAACGAATCTTATATAAAAACATTTACAACATTTACGAACGCCTGCGCTGATTTTCTAATGATTTCCTTTGCCGAGGGTTTTTCTGCAAAAAAATTTTGTAACTTTCCTGCTCACAATCTTATACTTTTATTTAAATATGTACAACCATCCTTTAAAGCGATGAATTTCAGTCCTAGTTCTAATGCCTTTTCTGAAGCCCAAGTTTGTAAATCCCAATCATGTACATTTTTCTGTAATTTTCTTGCGTTTTGGAACTGTTGAAACGTACATTTTTTATTTTGATTTAGTTTATATTTATTATCGCCATTCTTCTGAACTTGCTTTTCCCACAGATATAATTTTCTTTTATTTGTAACAAATTTAAAATATTTTTGATTACTCTGTAAACTGCGGGATTTAGCCACTTTTGTATGCCGCCAGTATTTTACTGCAGCCTCCTTATCTTTCCAAGAAATAAATTGCTTATTTTGCATGATATCTTCACCGGGCGTAAAGTCACTGATTTCGTCCTCTAAACTAGGAAATATAGGATCTTCAGGGGTATCGAGTAATAAGCATTGTTCATTTGCTACTAAATCAGTTGCATTTACTTACTGATAATTTTGCAAACTTTCAAAAATTTGATTTTCAGACTTATTTCTCCGTCTGTGTATGAAGACTATGTCATATTTTTCGAAGAAAATTCCTCGTAAAGCATAAAAAAACATTAAATATATTTATTGTTTGCTCCGTAGTATCATCACGTGGATAAAAAGAGTAGAATTTTTAGAATTAAAATAAATGCCTCTCTTATGTGTAAACTGGATTTGCAGCTTGCAGTGTGTTAACACAAATAAAAGGAAATTACTTTTGCTGTGACTTTCAGAATCAAAATGAAAAGGTTAGTTCAGTTTAACTAATAGAAAACAAGATTAAGCTACTTAAAAATCCAGTACGTTGATATATTACACGGTATAGCAAATACTGGTCTATAAATACTTCGAGTACTTACTCCCGTGAGCGTTTTAACTTTTCGACCAATTAGCTCTGTCGCCAAGTACTCGCCAAAGAGTTACAATTGGTGCGATTTAAAATAATTTTTAACCTTTAATTTCTCAAATTCTATAAGGAGATAGCAGCTAATTTTCACGCAGTTTGTTCCTTTTTGGTATGCACATGTGATTGGGTGAAATTCGTTCCATTTGCTGAGTGAGCCTCGGGGAAGTGTCCTTGTTAGGGTAATTCCTGGAGAGATGGACCACGTTTTTTCTTTGTTCTCTAAAAGCCATATATTTCACTTTTCACAGTATATACATATAGTGTATGATATTTCTTAATAAATCCTAATGCAGAAGATCATATATGTAAAGGAATTTTGTGATTTTTAAAAATATTTAGTATGTGTCTCTCTCACTGGGGTTACTCCTGGTGAGATGGATTTTATGACTGGGAAAGATGGACCCCCATTAAATAATATAAAAGTTGTACATGTATTAAATTTATAATGTATATTTTCATTACATGACAATTAAAATTAACTTACTCGTAATTAAATTAATTTTAATTAATTTATTAAGTTTACATAAATTACTATGTGACATTTAATATATATGAAATTATTTTTATGTGCTATGACCTTAGATTGACACAAAACCTGATCCGTCTGTCCCGCCTAGACGAGGTCCATTTCTCTCGCCTGGGCGTGGTCCATCTGTCCCGATCGTGCGGATGACAAGTACAACCCACCCTTACTCTACGTTATGGATTTCACGTCGCCATTTTAGGTTATTTGGAAGCCTACATGTTCCCCGGAAAAAAATTATCTGACTCACCAACAGCAACAATGATAATTAGCTGAAAATTTATTATCTTTTTTGAGTAGCAAATAGTAGCACGCCTTATAAAATAACTTTAGGTGTCTCACTGCGATAGTTGCGCCATATATGAAGAGGCGCATTAACTAAGTACTTGCCTGGATATCCCGGAATTGCCCTATATTTAGAAAAATATTACTCTTTTCTGAGAAAATTAATAAAAGAATCCCATTTCTCTAAGCGGAAAAGTTACCGAGATACTGCAATTTTGAGATTTTGGCATTTGTCGCCAAGCGTTAAGGGGGTGTCTCCAAAGTGAGAAAATACAATTATTTTTCAACTGACGTTAATTTATGTAGTGGTCACTGTACAGCTGCGGAAAAAAAAAGGCCCACTTGCTTTTTATTTCGCCATCGTTCGTCGTATAGCAAAGTTGTATATACCATTCGTTTGCAAATAACTTTAATGTACTATTAATTTAATTTGCATAAAGGGCCGTCTTCATATTTAATTATGCATCAACTTCGTTTTTCTCAATGGCAACCCCATATTTTGACTTCATTAAACGAAAGAAAACCTTCAAATTATATATAATATCAAATTATATATAAATATAAATTTTCACCAATTTTCTACGATAATTTCCGGAGATATTGCGAATTCATTTTTGCGCGTTTTTAAGGGACTTTCTGCAAATTGAAAAACGCTGTTTGTGGGTTCCGAGCTTTTCGCCTTTCATTTATTTCGCTCGCGAGAGTTAAAAGAAATTAATATTATTTTCAAGGAAAATATTGTTCCCATCTCTCTTAAAGTTTTTTGTACCGAGAATATCAAGGGTAGAATAGAATATTTAGTCTGTGGTCCAAATGACCCGTCAGTTCATAACTTCCTTGGCTCGTACACATGAATTAAGGGAAAAATGCAAAATGACTGCTAAGGATTTTGAAAATCTTTCTAATTTTGAAATTGTTATGCAGTGTTTCCCTTGATGTTTCTCTTAGACAGCTGAAATGTTGGCAGGAGTTAGAGGCTGCTCCCTGCTCTTCTGACTACAAGCATGAATATTGCTCGACTCAGCTATGGTCGAACTTAAAGAATGGTTTCATGATTGAAAATTTATTTGTTTGAATTTCATGTAAAAAACGCAATTACTTTTTTGCCGACCCAATATTATCTCTGTGTTTGTTATTTCACTTTCTTCATTTAATACTATCGCCTGCAATGTGCAATATTCTTAAGACTTTTGGCGGTATTTTAATTTATAGTTAGATGAAAATTTTTTTACAGAAAAACGTGATTTTGAATGTTTGATAAAGTATGGGGAATTCCAAAGACCTAATGTTTCCGATATTAAAAAAGGTCACATTCATGCCTGGAAAGTTGGGGATGTTAGTTTTTCAGAAATAGGACGTTGTATTAGAAGACATACATCTACTGCATCTAATTCTATAGCTGGAAAATATTTAATTTTGGGGAATATGGTAGTGGACGCAACAATACACGCTTTATAGAATCCCCAACAAACTGTAAAAGCCTCTAATTTATTTGCTTCAAAATTTGATATTTTTAATACTGGTATCTTTTACTGTGTTTTTGCACAAAATAAATCTAATTTACATTTATTTTATGCAATTTTCAAAAAATTTTCACTTAATAAATTTATATATCGTCCCTTAACTCATGAAAATAACACATTTTATTTAATATAAATTAAACTACTGAACGTAAAAATTTGAAATTTTGCACAGCCATGTAATATTAATTTCTGCATCTATTTCCATCGAAATTTGGCTGGGTCGCTATTCATAATTTTTTTGAATATTAATTTAATAATTCATAATTCATATTAATGATTTATTAAAAATCATAATAACATTAAATTATGTTTGGGTCGTTTAGTTCGAATAGTACGAATAAAAATCAGCTTCTTACTACCAATATTATATGAGATATGAATTGAAGTATGAAAAAATATTTTAACATAAGGGGAGGGGGATTTTGGGTGCTCATAACTCACTCATTTTCTGTCCAAATTTATTGAAAATTGGTGTCCGGGGTTAAAATGAGCTAAATTTTTGAAATATGAAGTGAAATCTAGGGGTTGCTATTGAGAAAAAAAAAGTTGGTGCGAATTTTAATATGTAAATGGCCCCTTATGCAATTTTTATGCATAGCAAATTAAAGTGTGCGTCAATCGTAAAGGATTGGTATCTGTAACTTTGCTGTGCGACGAACGACGGTCGAAAAATGTACAAGTGGGCCTTTTTTTTCCGCAGCTGTACATATGGTTGATATCTGGAGATAGTAATTCGCCAGAATTCTTAAAGTTCTTCGCCAGAATTAAAATTTATTCTGGACAGCTCTCTCTAAATCACATTAAATCATTGCTTCAGCGTATCTCGAGCATAGTAAAGCTCCCATACGCAGTTACTAAGTTAAATCCTTTTCATCGCTAACGGCGATGTTTACCGGATACCGACCATTCGCCGAATGGTATGTTTACACCTTTTCCCGCCAGGCGTCTGAGTTTCCGCGGACGTGTTTCTATATGATGATATTCTCCCGGTCATGCTCAGTGCCCGTAATTTTACGCAAACTGCGTAGCTCGGCCAGTATAAATACTTGTGCAAATGTGTAGCGATTAACTTTGGCTTTGGATTGCTTTTGCTTTTGCCGTTTCTAGTGAAATGAAAGCCCTCATATTGGTGGAGTAAATATGCTTGTTATCTATGATAATTTACTGTGCCTTAACTGTGATTAAATGTTTTTATACTTTTCTTCAATAAGCAAAGTTTTTTAAAACTTTTTATGAGTCATCAATTTCTAGACATGTTTTACACACTGCCAAGTTTCTTTTTTTTAGATTTCACTGTGCAAATAGCTTTTATAGCTCTGCTAAATTGCTGCATAAATAGTACTAGACTACGTCACTTCGTGAGTGAAGTGCTAGTTTCTTTATTTTTAAGTCTTACTTAGCGAACAGCAAAGGTTATGAGCTTTCAACCTAAAGCAGACTTTGGTAGTTGCGTGTAACTTCTTCCCTACTAGAATTTATGACAACTTAAGAAGAAAAAAAAAAATAAAAATTTCAATACGATGCGGATAAGCATAGAAAAATTAAACGCCACGAATTATGCCAACTGGGTATCAGACATAAAATATGTCCTTATAGAAAAAGGCGGTTAGGACTTATTAATAGGGAAAGAAATTAAACCTGTAGCAAGGGAAAAGGATTTAGACCAGACAATAGGTTGCATCATATGAAATTGTTCTCTGAGCTTTGTGCGTGCAAGATTCAACCGGACGAAAGTTTCGATAGGTTTGCAGCCATGTAAAAAATGATTAATGAGCAAATGTTAGCTATAAATAAGCAAATCACAGAAGTTTATTTATCTTTTCAATCGCTGCGTCATTTTCCCGCCGAGTATGAGGGTATTGTCCAGTCTATATTAAGATGGAATTATGAACAATTCATCTTTAAAGATATCTTAATCGAATTAGTCGCAGAAGAACACCGACTTAGAATGAGGGATGCAGACAGAGAAGCTGAATGAAACAAGCTAGAGAGCCCGACCGAAAGTAAAATGCCATCGATGCGGAAAGTTCGGACATTTTAAAAATGCAGTGTCCGTATATACTATATGTATATATATATACATACATACATACATACATACACACACACACACACACACACACACACACACATATATATATATATATATATATAAGATACAATCGCCAAATAACGTCCCCTTTTTGTAAAAAGCAAGTTTTTAAAATAATACACTCATGTCCATAAATTAAGGATAATTCAGAATCACACAGAAATTGATCTCTAAAATAAAAATTTCACCTGTGGAATGATTACACACATCTTGAAGAAGAATATGCAAATTACAGGAAACCACCAGATGGCGTGGATGGTACGTCACAATGACGAGAGTGTAAGAGAGGGGTATATAAGGAATGGTGGCAAAGAAGTAAAATTGTTCACAAGCGCTGTGAAAGCCTTTCAGTGCAAAAACCGCATAGTTATGGCACTAAGGGGGCATTTGGATGATGTTTTACGTGGCAGAATTATCGGACGACTGGAATGTGGACGTACCCAGCTGGAAGTATCCGAGGAACTTAATCGCCCAGAGTGTCATCTCCAGGCTTTGGCAACGATTCCAAGATGATGGTAATGTGAGTAGACGTTACAGCACAGGTCGCCCCCGAGTTACAACGCCGAATGAGGACCGCTATTTGGCAGTTACTGCCAAAAAAACAGACGGAGTACAGCATCAGACCTGTCTCGTCAGCTCTCTTCAGCTACCGGTACGACAGTTTCAAGGCAGACCTTGTACAGACGCTTAGGGCACATTGGTCTATATGCTCGTAGGCCTGTCAGATGTGTTCCACTTACCGCAACTCACTGTCGCCTGCGATTAACCTGGAGTAGAGAGCATGCATTGTGGACACCGAGACAGTGGTCTTGTGTGATGTTTTCCGATGAGTCCAGGTTTAGTTTGGAGTCTGATTCTCGCCGGACATTCATCTGGAGAGCGCCAGGTACCCGTTACCCCCAAGAGAACACCATTGAAAGACACTGTTACGGTGGTGCAAGATGGTTCGTTTGGGGAGGAATTATTCTTGGTTCCAGAACTGACCTGCATGTTCAGAGTATAACGATGACAGGTTACATCTATCGGGATGTCATTCTGGAACAACATGTATGTTTGTTTCGGGGCGCCATGGGTGCTGAATTTGTGTTTATGGATGACAACGCCCGTCCTCACCGTGCAAACATTGTAGACGAATGCCTTCAATCGGAGGATATCCTCCGTATGCATTGGCCAGAATACTCACCGGACTTGAATCCAATAGAGCATGTGTGGGATATGCTTGGCCGAAGAATTGAAGCCCGTCAACCCCCTCCCACCTGTCTACCGGAACTTCGGAGTGCATTGCTTGATGAGTGGTGTAATATTCCCCAAGATCAGATTGATCATTTGATACTCAGCATGCCTAGGCGTTGTCAGGCCTGTATTGCATCGTCCGGGAGACATACTCCGTATTAACCATCCTACTAACCATGTTATACTGTTTTTTGTAAATAGGTTCTTTTTTGAAATTTGGTCAAGGCAGTAAAACTCTCAATTTTTATTAATTATGTCAAACATATAGCATCTTTTTTGCCCTTTACTTTTTGTTTAATAAATAGACTTTACAAATAAGTCAAATTTGTTTTGCTTCTTTCTCTTTCTTTGCCTGAACTTCATTATCCTTAATTTATGGACATGAGTGTATATAAAGTGAAGTAATAAATAAAACATCAGAGTTAAGTTGGAACATTTCTTTATTATTCTGAACAGTCAGAAACTTTTTAACTCTGTTACTTTTTCTACAAAAATAGCTTTAACAAAAAACAAGAAATTCTGAGAATATTTTTTTAGACGCCTAATTACGTCCCGCGGACGATATTGAGTTCACAATAATCAGTGCGTAAACTTAAATGCTATCGTTAAAGGACATTATTAATAATCATAATTATTATGTCTAATCAGACTTTGATTAATCATTGGTATAGTTTAAGTAATTTTAATTCTCAAAGCAGATTGCACAAACAAAATTTACTCCTGGATTTTCAACACAATCCTCATGCATCCATTGGAAACATTTTGTGCATCTTATCCATTTCTCTCCCTTTGTATCTTGAGAAAGCATTTTCTGACATACTGGGCATTCAGCGTCATCGTTGTAACTATCTTCTTCGTCAGTAGGAACTAAAATTGGGTCTTCATCAGACGTGTCCTCGCCAGAAGATAGATTCTTACCTCACTTTTTGTTTTCTTTTTGTTGCTTACTGTCGTATTTTGCTTTAAATTTCTAACCCTTTTTTCCTTTTTTTCTTTCATCTTTTTCTTTTCCGCGTCTGGAGTCTATTATTTCTTGTTTATGCGGTGAAGCCGTAACTACCATGCTTTGCCTCGCCTAGGTGACGTTGAAGGTGGCTCAACAACTGGAAAAGGTTGTATGTCAGCTGGAACTATAAACGGGGAGAAATTGTTGTTTAACCTAGGTGATGCCGTTAGTGTTCTTGGTTCAGATGAAGTGACCTAAATACCGTCCCGGGGGCAATATTAGGCTCATGTGAGGGGACGATATTAAGAATTTGTCAAGTTTGTGGATATCATCCATTAAACCAAAAGCACATATCAAAACCTAAATAAAATCTCAATCAATTTCAATTTAAGAAATAACAAATTTTGTCAAACATTTCATGACAGTAACTCAAATACATCCATATTTAAACAGTACTCATAGTATTTTCATTAAAAACTCACCTTGGACAGTTTTTTCTTTTAAATATCTTGCGCAAGGAGCTACGTTTCATCGTCAAACTTTTACAGTGGCAGATGACATAACTAACTTTAGATTTGGCGAATTAAAACTAGATGGCGTTATTTAGAAAAAGATACACCGACGGGGACGAAATTAAGCTCGGGAACGGAATTTGGCGACTGTACCTCATATATATATATATATATGTAATGTATAAAATGGTAATTTGGGTTTTACTAGTTTGGGTATTGTTCAAGCAGGTACTTTCACTGTAATTTTTGCTTTCCTGTTATACTACTTGCCACGCGCGCTCTGGAGCTATGTTTTATTTCTTTAGTTAATTGTCAGACACCAAGTCCTCGATTCTGTGTTCTTTTTAGAGTACACGTGTCCCCACGCCCTTGTAATCCCGGATGCAGGTTATGTTAATAATACTATGCATGTAATTCGATTAGAGATGAGAGAGGGGCGGAGTTACGTCTTAGCAACCCACGTGGTACGATGAGCGTAAATACGCCCGCACCTCAAAAATCGACAGACTTCTGCCACTAGAACTGCTTAACTAGTCCACGCAGATTTTCGTACCCGTCTCCCCTCCCCTCTTCTCTCTATATTGTAACTTAAAGATAATGTTCAATAAACAGTTACCTGCCTTAACTCGGAAACTTTACTGAAATATCTGACACTTCAAAATGTCGACAGGAAGATTTCCTGTGTCCCAATAAAAAATTTAAATTGTAAAAAATTAACGCTCAATAGTCCGGGAGACGGGATACACTGCTTACCGTACGCCGGAGATGCGGCGCTATGCCGACCGCCTGCCGATCAGAGAGATGCGACGGAGTAGAACCAACTTGCCTCTTCACCGACTGCAGATATCTGGACTTCCTCATTCCCTGCTTTCTGCAATGCTCTATCGCCGTGGAAGATGAAACTACAATCGCGTGAAAATTTGCGCTCCCTAGTTTTTCGTAGCGACTAACGACACTGATGCCGACACGTAATATAAAGAAGTACCTGAAAATGCCTGCCCTCCGTTATCTGAAATCATCTTTCTCTACCGTTTACCATCCAGAAATCTGCGCCTCGTTTTTCATATTTTTCCCCCCGCACGTCCGCTGCTATTCTGAAATTCCGATGGAAATCCACAGAGTTTCAATGGCTTTATTGCAATCCAAGGGGCCCCCGAGAAACGTCTGGCCTCTCATCACAGCTGCGAAACAGACCTCTCTCTTGCGGTAATAGGGGTAGAAAAATGTTTTGTAGCCGTACATCATCACGCCGAATATTTTTGTTCTTGTGTGGTGCGCGTATACAGCTTATGTTGACCGAACCTCCTTCTCCTGCCTGCCTTATATCTGTGAGAGAAGATATATTTTTTTTTGTTTGTTTATCGTTGAAGAATGCCGATTTCAATTTGTGGATATTAATTTCTTTCGGAAAGTGAAGTAAGCGATTTATATTTTCAGACTTGAACTGAATATTAGAGTATTATATTTAAATGATTATCAAATGTGTGTGCTATTTTAAAAGTGCTATTTTAATGTTGATAAAAAAATATATTGATATACATGCACTTGTTTTGATTAATTTAGTATTTTCATTAAGGTAAGTTTACAATTGAATTCTGTTATTAAATATTTTATTTCAATTGAAGTTTTATATAGGTCTTAGTATTATTAAATTAATGCTTAAATTTCTACTGTAGTACCTACATTTCCAAGATTTGAATTTTGAATTTTTGTTATTTGCACACTATGACGTAGTTTAGATTCATTTAATTATTTACCTGAATTGACTTACCGATTGCGACTCTTAACTTGACACAAATTCTAATTTACATGAGATTATGTCATTTTATTCACTGAAAAGTCACTTGAAAATATCTGACAAATTCATGCACCCGGGTACGATAACTTAAACGAAAACAACAAATACCTATTGTGCCAATGTAAATAAAATTTGTCTTGCATTATATTAGGTTTGCTTAAATGTAGATGTTTTATTTTAAATATTTACTGTGTAAATTTTTGTGTGTGTCAAAATGATCGTATATTATTTCCTTTATTGAATAATGATGCCCTAACCATATTTTTACATGAAATAAGACTTTAAATTTGCCTAGACGGTTAGTTAGTAATAAAACCTCTGAGGAGAGTATTCGCCCTCATATTGTTAAGAAACACTAGTAATAACCAAATAAGAAAAGTACAACAAGACATTGCTAGAAAAAAAAAAAAAAACATGTCAGGTCACATAAATGCAGTACTTTATGCAGGCTATCATTTATTGTATTACCTTGCCAAATTCTTCTAGCAAATTTTCTTTTAGTACTGCTGTTTCACAGCTATGGTTCTCGAAATTTTCTACACACTATGCACATTTTTTCATTTTCTTTTTTTTTACATTGCCTTTACATTAACTAAATTTACTCCATTTTGCAAATTATCAAATTTATTTTTATTCCATTCACTTTATGCCATGCAAGCCAAAGCCATGAGTATTTGCCAAAGAAAACGAATGTCAGCCATGTTTATTCCATTTTTTTAAAATTATATTACTATATTGTTATTGTACAGTATTATTGTATTCCATCTAGGTTGTAAATATTTTACTTGTAATATTTTTGAAAAATTTGTGCACACTCATTGTTTATTGTAAAATTTTGGTACTATTGCATCATTATGTTTTGTCAATTTTTAGAAACTGCATCCTGCCTCTTAAGTGTTGTACAACATAACTCCAGAATTCTAGTCAGAAAAATTTAAGGTGTCTAAACTTGAAAATTAGATTAGTTCGCAGTTTTTAAGATTAGGTTGCAAGGCCGTCTGACTCGCAAGTGAGAGACTGGCCACCTCAATGACATGACTCACCATGTCTATTGCTCGTCAGACTTCTTTTGCCGGGGGGTGGGGTTATTGTAATGTATAAAAAGGTAATTTGGGTTTTACTAGTTTGAGTATTGTTCAAGCGGGTACTTTCACTGTAACTTTTGCTTTCCTGTTATACTTTCCACGCGCGCTCTGGAGCTATGTTTTATTTCTTTAGTTAATTGTCAGGCACCAAGTCCTCGATTCTGTGTTCTTTTTAGTGTACACGTGTCCCCACGCCCTTGTAATCCCGGATGCAGGTCATGTTAATAAATGCATGTAATTCGATTAGAGATAAGAGAGAGGCGGAGTTATGTCATATGCCGGTATCTCACTAAAGGGAAATTCCGAGCAACTCCGAGCTCCACCAACTTTCCCGACGGACTTGAAGGCGTGGTTATCTTTAAGGGTTGCAAAAGTAAACAAACTGTCTCCGACGCCAAACAGTCATCGCATCGCTGATTTGGCATGAAGGTTATTATTTTACTAACCGTGACTCAGCATTTCGCGTCAAGTTAACCCTATCGTTGGTTGAAAGTTAAGATTATATTACATTTATCAAAATAATGATTACTGATGAAGAAAAAAGTATTTTAGCTATAGCCATAATAGGAGCAGCTGTTTCTGCAAGAAGAAAGCCATCTAAAAGAATATGGCAGAGGAAATGGCTAGAACGTCGGAAGCAACTGGGATGTTTCGATAATTTAATGAGAGAGTTGGCCCTTGAGGTAAGTTTTCCAGTATATCTAAAAACAATAAATTCAATTAAAAATCAAAATCAATTTTGAAATATCAAAATATTTTATTCAATTTTTTTCCAAATATTTTTTGGTACACATTATGACAATGCCTAAAGAATTATTTATTAAAAGATGTATTTTTTAATTCTTTGAACATATTATCAATATGTAAACTTTATATTGTTTATTAATTCCTTTTTTTGTAAAAGGGTTGTTTTGGCATGTGTCGCTTTTGGCATATGTCGCTTTGGCATGTGTCGGGGGGTAACTACCACCTCCACCCTAAAATTAAGCAAGTCAGAGGGCCTTATTATGACTCTTTGGGATTTTTGGCGATTCGCCATCCTGCTCTTCTCCCCGAGCGAATTCTGGTTCCGCCCATGTAATTGCATCAAATTTTATTACTGCTTATACATTTTTTGTGCTTTAATAAAAATTAATCTTAAACTATGTCTGTACTCAGAAAATGTTCAAAATGTTTCTTTCTATTCATAGGACAGACAAAGTCATCGAAGATGGCTTCGAATGGATATGGATGCATTCGAAGAACTTGTTATGCTTGTGTCTTCTTTAATAAAAAAGAAAGATACTAGAATGCGGAAAGCAATTCCTGCTGCTGAGCGACTTGCCTTAACTTTGTGATATTTGGCCACAGGTATTTATTTTACTAATTTCTTGACCTCAGTCGCAGGAAGTTTTGTTGCTCTCTGCGAGAAGCTTTGTGGGTAATTTTAGTGCATAATTCATACATAAAACCAGCAATTTTTAATCACTTTGTTGACTCTACAAAAAAAAAAAGGCCGCAGGGGAAAAATTGAAAAAGGGCAGCCTTTTCTCAAAAGGACACTTTTGAGCTACGCGAGAAAATACAGGTAGATAACAAACAATAAAAATTGGTTTGAAACATTCTGAAAAGGACTAGAGCTTATCCAAAAACCTTATTACGTAGAACTGTAATGTCTTTGAGTTTGACCAATCTCCGTATGTGCAGACCAGTGGATCCCACTGTGCTGCGTTAGTGACGTCATCGGGAAGCTGAGACATCGTAGCATGCTGCTGTAAAATGTGCCCAAAAATTGCAGACAGTTAGAAATGAATTTTTTTTGGCAGACAATTAAAAATATTTTTTTTTTTTTTATGTGCCGACGAAAACTGTCTGCAAGCAGATTTCTGTGTCCGCGACATTGTCGCTGGGTTTCTGCTACGGGGTTCTTAACTAACTAAAATCAAAGTTTTGCAACAACAGAAGTGTGGATAATTTTATTAAATGGGTACTTGTAAATACAAATGCATTTACTCTTATTTTTGGAGGCATACAGCTGAGAGAATTTTGTCATTTTGACCTCATAAGCCAAACATTAATTTGTTTTATCAAATTCATTGTTAGTGAATTATTTTCTGGTTACATATTTAAGGGGACAACCTACTTTTAAAATGCCCAAAAAATCGATTTTGAGATTTTTATCTTATTAAATAGTTTACTTTATTCTAAAAATATTGATACCAACCATTTTTCTGTATGACAATTAATTGTTGAGATAAAAAGGAAAATGTAAACGCAAGTTGGGCAGAATGCTGTAGAAGCTGCAACTAATGTTGACACTCAAAGCATAAAAGAGGCAGAAAAGAAATGTACAGAATTTAATTTAGAAACTCGAAGAGCCAGACAAATGCTCAACAGTTCTCAGTTTGAGGCAATGAAAGAAAAACGAAGGCATTGTGCATGAAAGCGGAAAATTTTAAATCGAAAAGTTCATAAAGTGAAATAAAATCAAATTTTTATGTTGCAAAGTAAAAATAAATAAATATATATATATATGGATATAATTATTAAAATAACTTCAAATAATGTACTTTACGAATATTAATAACTTTATATCCTAAAAATGCATCTTTTGTTAAGGTATGTAAAAAAAGTTATGATTGTAAAAACTATCAAAATTTTTATATGGTAATTTAAATTTTTTAGATTAAATGATTTTTTTAAATTTAAATTATGAAAATAATTAAACCATTTTAGTTTAGATTGTTAATTTGAATGTTTTGTTTAATTTAGAAAAAAATTATGAGGATCAAAGCTATTCTAATTGAGATATCTTGCGCGCAGTGGGAAAGTACCCTTGATTTTTTGTTCCAATATTGTGTGGTAAAATAATATTTTTAAAATTATCACCTTTATAATAAACTAAAATAATATTTTTAATCAATAGAGTAATATCACAGTAGTTAACTGAAAAAGAAATTGTGTTTCTACATGCATTCATTATTTTTTTTTTAATTATGAAAGTTGATCTAAAATTTCTACATTTTCCCATTCTTAAAAGTAGGCTGTCCCCTTAAGTAAAGTTATTGCATCAAGTAGTTACATAACACTTATCAAAACAGGTTAAAGTAAAAAAAAAAGAATTTTAAATTTTATTCAGAAATCATTAAATGGGTAGTGGGTTAAAAATTAAAGGCCAAATGTAGTCAAAGCAAACCTCAGTCCCATGGCATAGAAAAGTGTATCTTGTTGAGGGGGAAAATCCCATCAAAAAAATTTCAGATATAACCTATTTGAAACTATTTTGTACATTTTTTTTCCATTCCTTCCAGACAAAATGTTACCTGCCAATTTACACCGGTATTCCTCAATACAGATTCTTTTATACTGCCATACATTAATTATTATAACTAGATTTTCTGATGAACTGCATTCAATAACTAAAACATTATTTACATAGTTTTTTATTCAGATGAAACACAATCATCTTTGAGCTATCAATTTAGGATAGCACAAAACACCATCTCAACCATAATCCCAGCTGTTTGTGATGCAATTGCAGAATGCCTCAGAGGATACTTGAAAATTCCATCAAGCGAGGCAGAGTAGGAGGCAATTGCAGAAGACTTTTGGTCGAAGTGGAATTTTCCCATGTGCATAGGTGCATTGGATGGAAAGCATATAAAAATTATGCCTCCTCCGAAGTCAGGAGCACTGTACAGAAACTATAAAGGGTTCTTCAGTATAGTGATCCTTGCATTAGTCGATGCAAACTTAAAATTCATATATGTGGACATTGGAACAAATGGTCGCATAAGTGATGGGGGTATTTGGGATAAATCCAAATTAAAGGGTGCAGTTGAGCGGCAAGTTCTGCATATACCCAAACCCTCAAATTTACCAGGAGCTGAAACCAAAGTTCCGTACGTGATTGTTGGTGATGATGCTTTCCCACTAACAAGTTACATTATGAAACCCTATCCTGGAAGCACCATCACCAAACAGAGAAGAATATTCAATTATAGGCTTTCTCGGGCACGCAGGGTCTCTGAGAATGCATTTGGCATTTTAGCCTCACGTTTCAGAGTATTCGGTGTGCCAATGTTATTATCCGTGGAGAATTGCAAAATTATTACTTTAGCAGCATGCTGCTTACATAACTACTTGGCATTCAAAGCGGAACAATTATACATCCCGGAAGAAAGCATCGACAGGGAAGACACCAGTAAGGGTTGTGTGATTGAAGGCAGTTGGCGAGACTGCACATCCACTTTTCAGAGCCTTTCAAGGAATACATAGTATAACTTGTTAGTGCGAGGCAATCAAGAGGCTAAAGATGTAAGAGACCGTTTCTGTAAATATTTTAATGAACAGGGTGCTGTGCCATGGCAGGAAAAGTGCTATGTTTTGCATAAATGTTATTTTTTCTGTAGAACCTGTAAATAAAAAATTTGCATCTACCTCAACATTTTGCTCATTAATTTAATCGACAAATTACACTCAACAGCAATATATAAAAATAGGGTGCTACTTTTTAATTTACCTGTAACTGCTTTTAATAGGCGTAATTTAATTATGTCCTTCCCAAACGACATAATTGGGATGGATCTGCACTTACGTGTGTGTGTTTATACAGGGTGTCCAGCCTTAATGTCCAGACCTCTAATTCCCGAACCGTTCGGTTTAGATATGCACTTCCAATTTGAAAAATGTTTTAAAAAAGGTAAAGAATCTCCTCCCTCTCTGCACAACTGCCCAGGAGGGTTTTTGTTGGCGGACACACCCAGAAAAACTCGGGTGGGTTTTACTGGGCTGGGCCCACTTTGTTAACCCCAATTAGTTCACACTGTGTTAATTCTTTAGAAACAAAGTGTGTTTCAGTTTTGTGAGTTGGGATATCTATATTATTAATGGAGAGCTATTTCATTTAATCTGATATACTTTATTTTAAAAGCCGATATCGCTAAAATTAAACATTAAATATCAAAATGAGCGGTGAAAAAAATTTGGATATGCAAAGGCTTAGTAACTTTATGCATTTGAACAATTTTGTATTCTGTACACAGCCCCTCTTATAACAATGCTTCAAGCAAGTGATCATTTTAAAAATTATATATTTTGCAAGAGTTACAACTCACAGTATCACCAAAACAACAAACAAAGCCTAATAATATTATTAACTTTACAAATAACTATTATTTAACTACGCACATTAATAAATAGTGCAGAATGAGCATTTTGAGTAGTACAAAGCATCCAGTCTTCAGCTGCAAAGATTCTAAACGAATAACTGAGATAAAGTGAAATTTTCCTGAAAATCAATTGGAATCATTGCAGCTCTAGAAGAATACAGTCATTCTACCAAATATTCAATATCTGTTCTTTACAGGGAAGTTAATTGGGTTAATTTATGAGAACGTGAGAATTTATCTGCAAAATAAAATAGATCTTTAACTTTGCATATCCCCCATTCTTGATTTTCAAAAGCGAAAATTGTTTATTCACTTATGTTGTTTTTTCAGTTAAAAATAAAGAACTATTTAATAATATATAAATATATAAATTATGTGTTAGTTTTAAATCAACATGTTATATAAAAAAACATAACAATTTGTATCCTCCATTATAATATAAATATCATATAGAAGACAACTTCTAAAAAAATAAATTATGAGACTAGTACACTCATGTCCATAAATTAAGGATAATTCAGAATCACACAGAAATTGATCTCTAAAATAAAAATTTCACCTGTGGAATGATCACACACATCTTGAAGAAGAATATGCAAATTACAGGAAACCACCAGATGGCGTGGATGGTACGTCACAATGACGAGAGTGTAAGAGAGGGGTATATAAGGAATGGTGGAAAAGAAGTAAAATTGTTCACAAGCGCTGTCAAAGCCTTTCAGTGCAAAAACCGCATAGTTATGGCACAAAGGAGGCATTTGGATGATGTTTTACGTGGCAGAATTATCGGACGACTGGAATGTGGACGTACCCAGCTGGAAGTATCCGAGGAACTTGGAATCGCCCAGAGTGTCATCTCCAGGCTTTGGCAACGATTCCAAGATGATGGTAATGTGAGTAGACGTTACAGCACAGGTCGCCCCCGAGTTACAACGCCGAATGAGGACCGCTATTTGGATGTTACTGCCAAAAGAAACAGACGGAGTACAGCATCAGACCTGTCTCGTCAGCTCTCTTCAGCTACCGGTGCGACAGTTTCAAGGCAGACCGTGTACAGACGCTTAGGGCACATTGGTCTATATGCTCGTAGGCCTGTCAGATGTGTTCCACTTACCGCAACTCACTGTCGCCTGCGATTAACCTGGAGTAGAGAGCATGCATTGTGGGCACCGCAACAGTGGTCTTGTGTGATGTTTTCCGACGAGTCCAGGTTTAGTTTGGAGTCTGATTCTCGCCGGACATTCATCTGGAGAGCGCCAGGTACCCGTTACCCCCAAGAGAACACCATTGAAAGACACCGTTACGGTGGTGCAGGATGGCTCGTTTGAGGAGGAATTATTCTTGGTTCCAGAACTGACCTGCATGTTCAGAGTGTAACGATGACAGGTCACATCTATCGGGATGTCATTCTGGAACAGCATGTACGTTTGTTTCGGGGTGCCATGGGTGCTGAATTTGTGTTTATGGATGACAACGCCCGTCCTCACCGTGCAAACATTGTAGACGAATGCCTTCAATCGAAGGATATCACCCGTATGCATTGGCCAGCTTACTCACCGGACTTGAATCCAATAGAGCATGTGTGGGATATGCTTGGCCGACGAATTGCAGCCCGTCAACCCCCTCCCACCTGTCTACCGGAACTTCGGAGTGCATTGCTTGATGAGTGGTATAATATTCCCCAAGATCAGATTGATCATTTGATACTCAGCATGCCTAGGCGTTGTCAGGCCTGTATTGCATCGTCCGGGAGACATACTCCCTATTAACCATCCTACTAACCATGTTATACTGTTTTTTGTAAAAAGGTTCTTTTTTAAAATTTGGTCAAGGGAGTAAAACTTGCAATTTTTATTAATTATGTCAAATATATAGCATCTTTTTTGCTCTTTACTTTTTGTTTAATAAATAGACTTTACAAATAAGTCAAATTTGTTTTGCTTCTTTCTCTTTCTTTGCCTGAACTTCATTATCCTTAATTTATGGACATGAGTGTATATAATTTTTATTTATTCTATGGCTTTCCATTTAAAAAATAGTTTTAAACCAAAAGTTAATTTTACATTCTGTATGTAAAGCAGTAAAAAGATATCATGATTTCATTACATCTTTCATAAAAGTATATTTAATCTTTGTTACAAGCATATATGATCTGTTTCTGTCCAAAATTTCCATTTAAAAAAAAGGGGGAGGGGGGGGGTTAACTTTGAAAATCTGTGCTTTTTATATAAAAACACAGATTAGACAGTGCTGCAATGACCCAGATCAGTTGCAACACAAGTGGGCACATTTCAACATGATAATATAAAATAATTAGATATAATTTTGTAATATAACCAACTGTTTTCAAGCAAAGCCAATTTATTGCTTTTTTAATCTTAACATAAGGTTTTCTTGTGTTCTCACTCATATCTTATTGAAATTGCTTACATAAGTCTCATGCTGTTTTAAAAAAAGTAAGTAAAGTCTGTAAGAAAAAAAAAGTAAACGGTGCATAATGTTATAAACTATAAAGCACACATGAAGTTTATTAAAGAATAATTTATTCATCACCATCAATTGCATCATCCAGAACATGTCTAATTTTTTTTCGAATCGCTGCCTGTTTTTTTTTTTTTTTTTTTTTTTTGCAGGTGATAGTGTTAAGTTCAGCAACTATATACTGCCCGAAGGCTTCGTTAACATTCACAGTTCTCTTGGCAATAGCCCCAAGGCAATTGTTGATATTAGCGAAAAACGCTTCTTCTGAGTTTCTTTTTTTTTGTTAAGTTTTGCCTCGGGTAACTGGGGATTCTGAATTATTACTGCTCATCGAGGCTTGATTTTGCATAGGACAGACAACTGGTGATAGCCGCGCATTTTCCCTCGCAGGGACTGGATTCTCTGGAACATCTGTATGGCCTGGATTGCAGTACCCATTTTGTGTTGCAGGATCACAAAAATCCAGCTTCATTTCCAAACTTTCGGTTATGCTGCCAGAAATATCAATTGTAGGAATCTAAAGAAAAAACAAAAAATGTCAACACATATTCAGTTGCATAAAATTTGAAGTAGTTAATGTAGTTACAGTATTTCCATACATGTTGCGACAGCTTTCGGTTGACACCATTGTGTCATCCAAAAACTGCAGCCGGCTGAAGTGTTCCCACTTCGGCACATATCTGTCGTCAGCACCACTGCCGCTTTTATGACTAATACTTGTTTTTCTTTCTTTGCGGTAATACGACCGCATATTTTGGTACTTTGGTAAGACAATATCTGGAAAAAATAAACAAAATTATGTTCTTTAAAGAAATGACAAACCAGAATATATAGCATATTCAATAACTTAGATCTATATATACATCTACAGGGTTGTCCAAATTAAACTTCCCCAACTCAAAGGCCTGTGCAGAATGTTGCATGGGTCATAATGTGATGAAATTTTGAAAACAGACACTTCAGATCACGCGCTTGTGATTTATTAAAAAAAATTATTAGTACAAGAAGTTGCCGATAGGTGGCTCTGCAGATCAACAAGACGTTCTGCAGATGTTCTATATGTGTGCCGTGGTGGAATAGGACATATCAACAGCACGAGAAACAGTTGGCACACTTACAACACCATGTGGCGATTCACTAGTGGCGTCCACGACCGCCAAAGCAACGTCTTGTACGCTTGCAGAATCCACAACATGTCGTCCTGTACCTGGTAAAATTCCCAGCTGTCCGGTTCTTTTGAACTTCATCATTTCTCGTAAAGCGCGTGGTGTCATTAGTCTTCGGCGTAAGTTCTTCAGACGACGGAATGCTCTTATCGCAGCACAGGAGTTCTCGTCATTCTGGGAGAAAAGTTTCACTAACAGAGCTTTCAAAGTCGTCATTGTGCATCAGCGAGCGGAAAACAACTGCCTGTGCAGCGCCTGTCTTTCACTTTTGTAGAGCTCGTCTTTTGGATACGTTGCGCAGAAGCTTTATTTCTGCAAACCCCGTTGTTGCAATAGGCAAATTACCAGTGTTACAGCGCCACCTATCTTCAACTTCTTGTACTAATATATTTTTTTAATAAATCACAAGCGCGTGATCTGAAGTGTCTGTTTTCAAAATTTCATCACATTATGACATATACAACATCCTGCACAGGCCTCTGAGTTGGGGAAGTTTAATTTGGACAACCCTGTACTTAAACGCTGTAAGTATTTATGCTTAGTAAATTTAAAAAATATTAATTATCATATAAAGCAATCTCACTGTTGGCTTTCAGAATTCTTAAATTAGTTCCTCATGAGCAATTGATGCAAGGCCTTGTATAGGGATGCACTGAATACCTTATTTTTGGGGAATAACGAATATCGAATTTTCAGTTAACACTGTAACAGAGTATTTGGTTATAATTTATTAAACCTTTCTACTTTGATTACTTTATGAATAATGGAAGCATTTGGACTTTCTGAAAAAGCAACTGAACTTTTCAAAATGTAAAATTTATATGCAGGCTGAAACTAATTGTATAGGGTGTGCGATGATTAATTTGTTATTTTCAAACATGAAAATTTACATTATACCGGATTTCACGCAAAGCAGCAATTAAACATTTTTGGAATATTAATAATTGCATTTGCTAGTGCCCCAGAAGCAGAATTATATCCAGTGTTCTGCAACATAACTTCAAACAGTTGCAAATGTTCTGCAAGCATTTTGTCGAAGTGGGACAGACCACAGTAAAATGCACAAGTATAAAAACTGTGTAAAAGGTAAAGAAAGAAGGCATAGCAAAAAGGACGCGTCGCTTTAATTACCCTGCAGAACATATCATTTTATATCTTCTTTCTTTTGAAAGAAGAAATGTTCTGCAAAGACTGTGATTGTTCTGCGACGTACGTCGCGTTTTTACCCACTTTCTGCTTCCGTGTTTTTTTTAAAGTTTAGTTCTAAGACAGTACAAGTACAACATAATTCATACTGCATTAACACTGAATAGCGTTGAATTTATAGTGAATTGAGTACAGGACTTGACTATAACACTTTTGTGCCCAGGGCACTTTTAAAATGTTGTGCCCATATACATCGCTGTAATTCATGCGATAGTCGGGGCCTAATTGAATACAGTAATTTTCATTCATACATATATATATATTTTTTTGGGGGGGTGGGGTTATTAACTATATAAAATGACTTATACAAAGCTTATACTATAGTTTATCTGACACAAAAAGGCAACATTTGCTATTCTATTTTGGAAACAAAATAAACAACTATGCATTAACATAAATACAGTGTTAAATCTAACTTCAATTTACTATGCGCAATTTAAAACCGTACAGCTCTCACATTACCATGCAATACAATATTTCATTGTAGTGATTTTTCATGAATACAAAGTATGGTAAAATGGCAAACTGCAATAAGTTACATTTGAAAAATGGAAATTATTAACACTTAAATTAAATAAATGATTTTTAAAAGAAATTTACAGACAGTTATTACTTATTTTCGGCTTTTATACACAACTGAAATATTTTTCTAAAAATCACATGCTTTTAGATCATTTTAATTATGAGTTAGTAAAACATTTTCCCGCTACAAAATTTCAGGGCGGTACGTTATATGCATTTGCTTTTTTTCAATATAAAAATTACATAAGTTTGGCAGTTGAACTAAATGCTTTTTTAAATTTTTGCACTGTTCTTAAAATAATAACACTGCTAAAACGACAAACGGCATAAAGAGCAACATTTCATAACCATATTTTAGAAATATCACAAAATTTTTAACAAAGTATATCGACATATTTACAAACACCCTGATAAATAAACAATCAGTTTGGGAAATTCTGCCGAAAGCACAGCATTGATGTTTATATAACAAATTAGAAGTAAATATTTTGATGTATTATGCAAATCCTATAAATAATACAAATAAAATAAGCATACACATGAAGATTTAATAATTGACTAATGCAATATTTCATGTCAGCAATTTTCAACTTACCTGGAGTAATAGCGTTTTAAAGGGCAGGAAACCTTTGCCGTAGAATTTGAGCTATTTCCCCCAGCCCCTGTCTCTTGCACACTCTTTTTGTGTATTGAGGGTGTAGAGGATTCCATATGCAAGGGAACTTTTTAATTTCTTCGATAAAATCCATTTCTAAATCCAAACTCCACTTGAATACCGCCATAATTTTATTTGCACGTGCATGATTACGATTCTATTCTGATATCGAGCCAAGCTGCCAAGCTTCGAACACAGAAGTGGTCGCCATTACTCGCCATTGCTTATGACGTAGCAGGAAGAAGTACTCTGGTTGGCCGCAATTTCAGCCGACTGGGATTTTTTCGTTCCGAAAGGAAAAAGTTGGAGTTCGCGGTCGCCAAGGTAACGGCGGAGAAAATCGGCCGAAAACTTGATTTGCAAGAAAAGTTGGTCGGATTTTTTTCAGTGTGATAGCCCTATTAGCAACCCACGTGGTATGATGAGCGTAAATACGTCCGCACCTCGAAAATCGACAGACTTCTGCCACTAGAACTGCTTAACTAGTCCACTCAGATTTTCGTACCCGTCTCCCCTCCCCTCTTCTCACTCTATGTTGTAACTTAAAGATAATGTCCAATAAACAGTTACCTGCCTTAACTCGGAAACTTTACTGAAATATCTGACACTTCATATCAGGGTGTTTCAGTGAACCGTTTCAGAACTTCTAAGAGGGGTAGGGTACATCCTGACGAACGAAAATCATATACCAATGGGCAGTCAGAAATGCTTTCCTGACGCGGTAGATGACGTTGTGTTAAAATTCTGAGCTTTCGTGCAGTGAATCTTCATTTCGCACAAGAACGCCAAGTTAATAGATGGATGATTACACGATTGCAGAGTTAGCCGATATGCATTTGGCATACGGGGCTGCAAATTGCAGTGGGCCAGCCGCACAGCGTTTGTACGCGGAACGATATCCGACGAGGAGAATTCGCAGTCATAATTTCTTTGCAAGACTGCACCAGAGGTTAGCTGAGACAGGTTCATTAGAAAGAGCTCACAGGGACAGGGTAAGAACAGCACGGACTGCAGACGTCGAACAGAATGTGCTGCAGCATGTACGGGGGAATCCAAGAACGAGTACATGAAGTGTAGCAAACGCAGTCGGGGTTTCCCATTGCAGCGTTTGGAGGATTCTCCGAGAAGAAGACATGCATCCGTTTCACGTGCAGCGTGTACAAACACAGCAACCGGAGGATTATGCACCTCGTGTTGCTTTCGCACAGTGGTACCTTGGATAATGTGCTACAAATCTCCTTTTTTCTGCTGAAGTGTTGTTTTCCGATGATGCATCCTTCACAAGGGAAGGAATTTTTACGAGCATAACGACCCTATCTGGGCGGTCGAGAACCCAATGCAATACGACGTCGTGCAACACAGATTCGATTTTTGGTCAATGTATGGGCCGGTATTGTGGGAGATCACCTCATCAGACCTTACCTGTTACCGCGTCGTCTAACTGGACCTAACTACTTGCTCTTTCTGCAGCAAGTATTGCCACAACTTTTGAGAGATGAACAGATGTCTGCATCGACGCAACAGACAATGTAGTTCCAACACGATGGAGTTCCTGCCCATTATAGCAGAGATGTTCGTAACTTCCTGGATGCCACATTTCGTCAACACTGGATCGGACGGGGGGGGGGTCACCCGACCTATCATGTCTTGATTTTTATTTCTGGGGTCATATGAAATCGCTAGTTTATGACACTCCTGTTGACAAGGCTGAGGAGCTGATTGCAAGAATCGCAATAGCTGCTGGAGAAATTCGAGATATGCCTGGAGTATTCCAGAATGTTCGGATGTCCATGCATCGGAGATGTGAGGCGTGCATTGTAGCCCGTGGAAGAAATTTCGAACACTTACTTTAATCCATGTACCTTTTGCTTCTTTTCATGTATTATTAAAACGATTTCTCACTTACGGTCTCTTTTCTTTATGGTGCTTCTGTGTACAACACCTCTTCAGGAAAGCATTTCTGACCCAACATATATATATGATTTCGAGTTGTCAGGATGTACCCTACCCCACTTAGAAGTTCTGAAACGGTTCACTGAAACACCCTGTATATACAGTGCGTCCCAAAAGTTTATAGACTAGCGTTTTTCTGGATTTAAGAGTTAATCAAACAAGTAAGAAATACGAAAGAATTATGCAAATATGTATTGACGCAACAAAAATAGTGAAATGCTTAAAGTACTTCAAACAGTCATAAATTTAATATAAAAAAATAAAAACTAAATAACGCTGTCCCAAAAATATATTGACAGCCGGCTTTAAAAGTTGATTGGAGTACTGATCTCCAAATTTGCATGTTTCAAGGTCATGTACTGGTCATTCAATAGGTTTTTGAGATAAAAGCGAAGCTGTGTTTCTTTCTTCGACTGATTGTAAAGACGCCTCGCAACGTGCAATTTTCCGAAACTGAAATTTCCCAAATCTATCGTTTGGATGCTCGTGGAGTGAAAGTTGCAGATATTGCAAGAAAACTTGGACGCAGTAGGGCTGGTATTTATCGAATTCTGTCAAAAGGTGAGGATTTGAAAGCAAAATCTCGCAGTGGGCGACCAAAGAAAACAACTAAACGGCAAGACAGAGAGATCTTCAACCTTACCTGTTACCGCGTCGTCTAACTGGACCTAACTACTTGCTCTTTCTGCAGCAAGTATTGCCACAACTTTTGAGAGATGAACAGATGTCTGCATCGACGCAACAGACAATGTAGTTCCAACACGATGGAGTTCCTGCCCATTATAGCAGAGATGTTCGTAACTTCCTGGATGCCACATTTCGTCAACACTGGATCGGACGGGGGGGGGGTCACCCGACCTATCATGTCTTGATTTTTATTTCTGGGGTCATATGAAATCGCTAGTTTATGACACTCCTGTTGACAAGGCTGAGGAGCTGATTGCAAGAATCGCAATAGCTGCTGGAGAAATTCGAGATATGCCTGGAGTATTCCAGAATGTTCGGATGTCCATGCATCGGAGATGTGAGGCGTGCATTGTAGCCCGTGGAAGAAATTTCGAACACTTACTTTAATCCATGTACCTTTTGCTTCTTTTCATGTATTATTAAAACGATTTCTCACTTACGGTCTCTTTTCTTTATGGTGCTTCTGTGTACAACACCTCTTCAGGAAAGCATTTCTGACCCAACATATATATATGATTTCGAGTTGTCAGGATGTACCCTACCCCACTTAGAAGTTCTGAAACGGTTCACTGAAACACCCTGTATATACAGTGCGTCCCAAAAGTTTATAGACTAGCGTTTTTCTGGATTTAAGAGTTAATCAAACAAGTAAGAAATACGAAAGAATTATGCAAATATGTATTGACGCAACAAAAATAGTGAAATGCTTAAAGTACTTCAAACAGTCATAAATTTAATATAAAAAAATAAAAACTAAATAACGCTGTCCCAAAAATATATTGACAGCCGGCTTTAAAAGTTGATTGGAGTACTGATCTCCAAATTTGCATGTTTCAAGGTCATGTACTGGTCATTCAATAGGTTTTTGAGATAAAAGCGAAGCTGTGTTTCTTTCTTCGACTGATTGTAAAGACGCCTCGCAACGTGCAATTTTCCGAAACTGAAATTTCCCAAATCTATCGTTTGGATGCTCGTGGAGTGAAAGTTGCAGATATTGCAAGAAAACTTGGACGCAGTAGGGCTGGTATTTATCGAATTCTGTCAAAAGGTGAGGATTTGAAAGCAAAATCTCGCAGTGGGCGACCAAAGAAAACAACTAAACGGCAAGACAGAGAGATCTTCAACCCAGAACTTGTCTGTACGGTCAATTTCTAGAGAAATGACCATTCCAGTATCAAAATCCACTGTCCATCGACTGCTGCAGGTAAGTAAATTGCTTGCTTATCGCAAAATGCTTCGTTCACCAAAATTGACAAAAAGGTATAAGGACACTCGTGTTCAGAGAGCTCGAAAGCATATGAACTGGACAGATGAATTCTTGAGTGTTCTCTTCAGTGATGAAAAGAATTTCAATTTAGATGACCCCAATGAATGGGCATTAGGGTAGTCACATGTTATATGGGGAAAAAATTTTTATGTTAATTTTGGGGGCACCCCCCCTAAAAGTTGCCAATTGACTAGAAAATGAGATTGGCAAAGTTTTAGCTCAACTGCAAAGTATTAACCCGTGCCGCATCGAGGTTGAATTCTTGAAAAACAACCATTTTTTTCCAAAAATATCTAGTTTTTCCTTCATTTAGTATAAACTATTTCCTCTACAGTCCTGGTTCATGTTTTATTTCATAAAAAATGTTGTTGTTTTGAACTTTTACTCTCAACGAAACCAATATTTACTGGCAGTCAGTGTTTTTTAGGGCAGTTTGTGAATTGTACCACCAAAATCTGAATATTTGTAAAATTAGTGAAAAAAAGACAAATTAAGAATTTTAAGTAATTTTGACCGTCTTTTGTATTATTTGCATCAAAAAACAAAAAATAAATCAAGAATTTTCAAAACTTAAACTACAATTCGTGAAATATATTTATTTATTTGATATGCATTTCTGTGCTTCAGAAGAAAGATCTTGATTTGTATTTCAGTTGAAGCACATCTAATACAAACCTCTCAAATTTTCTTTATTACAATGTTATTTTTATTTTCTGTTATTATTTACTTTTAGAATGGACATGGGTGCCCATACGTATGGGCAAGGAAGAGCTATGCCTCCCCTAGCTCCCATATTATCGTTATTATTTACATACTGGTATAGCGTAAAAATGGTTCAACATTAACACATAATATCTTTCCGGTGCAGGACCCTTGACGTGCAATAAGACTCCGAAAACAAAGAATTGATCTCATCAAAAGCAGATTTTAAAATTCTGATTTAGAGGGTGTTGTTATTCACTGGGATGGAAAAATGCTTCCTCATATTTTGAATAAAGAAAATGTAGAGAGAATAGCGAGTTAATTAGCTTTGGCGATGAAGAACAGTTAATAGGAGTTTCTCAGCTTGAAAATAATATGAGAATAACTCATAGGCAAAAGCTGCATTTACAGCACTTGAAGGATGGGAGGCATTTGGAAAAATTCCGGCAATGTGTTTTGATACCACTTGTTGCCTTAGGGGAACGTGCATTTTTTTGCTGCAGCAATTACTGGATCGAAATCTTCTATATTTTCCTTGACACCATCATCATATTTTAGAAATCATCCGAAAATTTGTTTTGATTGCAAATTGGGTGAAGCTACTGCTCTTCATCCAGATATTTTTTATAAATTTCAGATTGGGTGGTCTAAGTTGGACTAGACGAAGTACAAAACTGCTATTGAAGATGAAACTATTATATAAAAAACGCAAAATTTCGAAGAAATTTCAAATTTTCTTGCAGAACATTTAAGAGATCAACAGCTTAGGGATAACTATAAAGAATTAACCCAACATTGTTTAATTTTTATAGGAGTCCACAAATATACATTTCTTTCTGAGTACCTGGTGCTGTTCATTATGCCAGGTGGATATGTAAGGCAATTTATTGTCTCAAAATACTTCTTTTCAGACACCAGGTCTCATTAACAGATTTAGAAAAAGGAGGTATTACAGACATTTTTTTATTTATAATAAATATTTATGTAAAGGCATGGTTCAACACTCCACTCAGACTTTAGCCCCAATCCAGACTTAAAATTATTGCAATGCTGAAAATTTGATCAAGAGGCTGCAAACAAAGATCTATAAAATGATAAGCCATCTTTGGTATCTTAACTTGGAGCAAGTTGCATTTCATTTTTTGATGACACTTGGGCAAAAATAGCCAAAATAAGCATGGCTGTAAAATCAATTGCATTTGAAAAAAAAAATGATGATGATGAAGATGTAAGAGCTACAATGTTTCAAAAAAGTTAATTTTTTTATTTCATCTCGAACAGTAATTTTTTTAAAGAGACTTGTTTTTAATATACAATTTTTGAATACTGATCCCGATGCATGGTGTGAAAATCAGTATTATTTGAAAGAAAAAAAATACTGAAAGCTTTTAAGGTTTTTAATGACTCAGATGAAAGGGGAGTAAAACAAATCCTGTTTAACTGAGGATGAAGAACAAAAGCAGTTTTTACTATAGGTAGTATCCGTATGTAGAAAAACTTTTCCAGACTCTTCGAAAGACACATTATTTAAGCCTTGCCACTTTAACAAAAAATTGTAAACAATAATAATTTATTTTCTTTATAATGTGCTTCCTCTTAGATACATAAGTTTAATAATCAAATATATCTAAACGTTAGGCGTTCTCAATTTTATGCCTTCTTTGACATTATTTTCTGTTAATTCTTTAATTTAAATTTAATTTTTTTAAAATTTCAGATTTTTAAAATTACAACCTTTATTTTGTACACAAAAAAATAAAGAAAAACGAAGAAAAACAAAAGGAAGAAAGACGAAATATAATTTTTTGAACTTTCATAAAAAAGCCAACTTTTAGGATTCGGATCATATCTAGTCCTGAAAAGAACTTAGATATATGCTTTTTTTGGGACTATATATGATCTGAATGTTACCCTCTGAGTGTTTTGGAAATGGGCAAATAATCTAAAGTTGTTTTCACGGTAAAATTTTCATGCACTTTTTAAATTATAAAAAATAATAAAATTTTTAACAGGAAGATTTGCAATTATTTAAAAAAAAGGCTTCTAAATTACATACAAACTTTAATATCAAACATATTTTATGATATCTCAGTGTTACAAATGATTATTATTATAGATGTATGGCAGTGAAAACTGGAATAAAGTGGACGGGATTTGAAATCACAAACGCTTGGAGAGTTAAATCTGTAAATTTTTACACAAAAGTGATGTGTGACTCATCAAGGCGGGAAGTTTTCTTCTGAAACGAGAACATCATGTTTCTAGACTCAATTTTATCCATTTTATGATGGAAAAACTGCTTTTTTGCGAAAAACCGCAATTTTTCTAAACTTTAACGTCAATGCGGTTAATATTATGCAAATGAGCTGAAACTTTACCAATCTCATTTTTGAGCCTATTGGCAACTTTTTGGGGGGTGCCGCCCCAAAAATTGGAAAGTTGATTTCTTGTGACCACCCTAATGGGCATATTACCGGCACGATATTCGCACAGAAACGCAAATTTTTTTCAGCAGACAGCAACTAGGGTGTTCACTCATGGTATAGGGAGCATTTTCCTATAATGAAGCTACCGAAACTGTTTTTTAGAAGGTCGTCAGTGTTCCGAAGATTACCAGAAAATGCTTGAAGTACAGTTACTGCCATTCGGAAAGTTGCTAGGGGGGGGGGACAAATGGATATATCAGCAAGACAATTTCTCCATTCACGTCTCAAACTCCACAATGTAATGGTTTAGACGAAACCAAGTAGCTGTTTTGAACTGGCCAGACCTAAGTCCTAACCTGAACCCAGTGGAGAACCTTTGAGGAGGAATATTATCTAGAGACGTATATGCTAATGAGCGTCAATTTACAACAGTTCAAGATCTAAAGTTGCAAATTAAATGAAGTTGGTTTTCTCTAAAGCTAGAATCTCTTCAAACTCTTATTTCGAGTATGCCTGATCGAGTTTTTGTAGTAATTAGAAAAAATGGCTCAAAGATTTAAATGTTAAAGAAAAAAAAAATGAGTTGTCTATTAACTTTTGGGACACTGAATTTTCATTTTTAGTTTTTATAGCAAAGTCTGCAATTGTGTGATATTATTTTTGTAAAGTATCATTATTGTCTGGATGTTAATTATAATTTAAAATGCTTTTTGAAATATTTATTCACCTTTTTCAATTATAAAATGAAAAAAAAAACTGTTGTCTATAAACTTTTGGGACGCACTGTATAATGTATATACCGGGCGATTCAAAATAGATGCTAAGGCGATTATTTTTTAAACCGTGAGTGATCGAAACATACTTCCAATTAGAAAAGTTCCTCAAATTAAGAGTAGCTTTCAGATATGACATTTTTTTACTGGGTGTTTATACATATTAAAATACGAAATTTAATTTTTATACGGTCCTTCTTTCCTACCCTTTATAGTTAGAAGAATGTTGCTCTTTGCCTAAGAAACTTAATAAAACAAATCCCGTGTCTCTACGTGATATAGTTAGCGAGAAAATTAATTTTGAAAATGATGACTTACACCACTTTACCTACTGTGTTGGCGTCAGTTTTCAGGTGAAACTAGCTATAGGACCAACTATGAGTTTATAAAAGATAAATAAAGATTCCATTGTTGGGAAAAGCAAGAACGCATTCAAATGTGTGAAATGAACAGGTACAGTTTTGCCTAAAATGATCGGTACTGCTTTATGAAATTAGCGATAATTTATTCTTATAGGGGGGTCATCCACTAATTACATCACGCTTGTAGAGAAGGAATTTTAAAGTGTAAATGACAAAATCATGAATCGTGTGGTAACTTTCTCTAAAAACTGCCAAACATGCTTTAAGGAAAATTCTAGATAAATTAGGATTTGAGGAGTGAACTCTGTCTATCCAGTAACTATTAACATAAATTAACGTCAGTTGAAAAGTAATTACATTTTTCTCACTTTTGAGACATCCCCTTAGTGCTTGGCGACAAATGCCAACTATTTCACTTAGAGACACGGGGCTTGTTTTATTAATTTTCTTAGACAAAGAGCAACATTCTTCTAAATATAAATGGTAGGAAAGGCGGGACCGTATAAAAATTAAATTTCGTATTTTAATATGTATACAACCCCCAGTAAAAAAATGCCATATCTGAAAGCTACTCTTAATTTGACGAACTTTTCTAATTGGAAGTATGTTTCGATCACTTACTGTTTAAAAAATAACCGCCTTAACATCTATTTTGAGTCACTATATATATATATATTGTTACGAATTATCGGGGCGAACCGCTGTTCTGGAGTTTAAAATGGTTTAAAATTCGTATTCTACGCATCAAATAGTTAAATTTTGCTTTTTGTTGCGTCGAAATCGGACAACTAGAACCGGAGATACGGAGTTTAGGCTTTCCCCGTTGATTAGTATTGCATTTCTAGAAATCTTGAGAAATATTGGTCCTAGGCCTTCGCTAACCTCACTTTTGGGGACTTCAATTTACAACAGTTCAACAGTTTTTGGAACCAAATTGGGCGATATTTCGCTAAAAGTAGCCAAGCTTGGCGACATTTTTGTCATTTGGTGCGATTTTTCCAATGGGGCTTGTAAAGTTGGTTTTCCTTATTAACATTCATAATATCCTAATATTTCTTTTTTATGACGTAATGAATTCGCGTTTGTTCGGGGACCCTTTAGAGAGGTCCCGAGTTTTTTAGAATGTACGTCTGAGGGTATAAATAGGCAGACAGACCGGAGATTTCAAGTCAGTTTCTCACCGAGAATTCGTTGAGAGTGTTCACTATATTACGCTGTGAATTGTATTGTGCTACAAAAGCGGTACTTTCGTTTGCCTTTTGGAAACCTTGTTTTAAAGTGTTGTGTGTAAATTCTTCATTGCTTAGTCTTGAGAGACTGTTTACGAAATCCCTCATATATTTTCACTGAATTTTTGCCTGTGGAAGTGTTTTATTTTGCGTGAGAAATACAGCATTTGTGAAAGCTTATGTACTAAGCAGACTGTTAAAAGCACACTACTGTCTGCTTGTGCTTGTGAATTTTGTACAGCTGATTGTTCGACGAAGTTCGAGAAGAAATAAAGTTCGTTTTCCATCCTGACAAATGCGCTCTTTACTAGAACTTTCTACACCAACTGGACTTTAAAACGACGAACCCAGAAATTAGCAGAGTGTTCTGCAACAATATATATGTGTGGGAACTATCCCTGTCACTCAGATGCTTTTAGCTGATTGTTCGACGAAGTTCGAGAAGAAATAAAGTTCGTTTTCCATCCTGACAAATGCGCTCTTTACTAGAACTTTCTACACCAACTGGACTTTAAAACGACGAACCCAGAAATTAGCAGAGTGTTCTGCAACAATATATATGTGTGGGAACTATCCCTGTCACTCAGATGCTTTTAGCTGATTGTTCGACGAAGTTCGAGAAGAAATAAAGTTCGTTTTCCATCCTGACAAATGCGCTCTTTACTAGAACTTTCTACACCAACTGGACTTTAAAACGACGAACCCAGAAATTAGCAGAGTGTTCTGCAACAATATATATGTGTGGGAACTATCCCTGTCACTCAGATGCTTTTCCTCTGCCCATTACCATAAGCAGCCAGTGAATATGTAAAGTATAGGTCAGTGTGGTTAGGCGCTGCGAACGACAAGGTGAAAAGATGGCTTGTAATATAACTCATGGTCAGTCGCCAGTTTTTTTTTGGGTTTTTTTTTGTAGCGGGAGAAGTGTGCGTGGAGCGGCGCGATGCCTGGTATACATCCACACAAAACCCATTTCCGAACAAAAGTGTGCGTGCCGGGTGATGCTTTTAATGGCACTTATCGTGTGTTGTTGCCGATATTGGATATAAAGTTTAATGTGTTAATTGGTTTTAATGGCGATGTTCCATTGCCAATGTTTAAGTTTTAATAAAGGTGTTGATGAGTTGTGTCGTCGATCGATGCCCTACACTGCAACCCCACAAAATGGGCGCTCGTCCGGTGCCGGTGGAAGTATAAAGTGAATTGTGAATAGTTAATGCCGAGTACTGACTCCAAAAGTTGAACAATTTGTATTTGATGAGATCTGTGCTGTGTGACTGATTTGGGAATAATACCGTAAGCGGGGGCAGGTTGAGTTGGCGACTTCTTTTTGTCGCCAACGTCTAACCTTGGCGACTTTGCTTTCTCGCAAAACATAACATAAACATACGTAGTTATAAGAAGAAATAAACCCAAAAACTACAATACATTTATCTAAACACCTTATTAAAACATTTGTGCATTTACTTAAATGCAATTAAAAACAAAATGAACATGAACAAAGCACTACCTCTGGGTTATGTGTACATTAAAAAATAAATAATATAAATCGCTCAAAAGAGGCAAAATACTAAAATATGTTTCTGCAGAAAAATATACAACAAAATTTCCCTTAAAATGTTAAAATCACAGTTTAAAATTAATAGAAAAACACTCAAATAAACCGACTACCCCCCCCCCTCCGGAGATTCATTCAATTTTAATATCTTCAAAACACACAAAATTTACATTACTAAAAACAGAATAAAATCAAAACTCACCACAAACAACCGCAAAATCCTTATACATTAATTCGTATTAAACCGAAGTATTGTACCTGTTTTCTGCAAATCCATGTAAGTAAACCCATACATCAAATAAAATTATCCATCTTTCTTAAATCACTAAAAATCTCCATTTTTCATCACAAATCATTATTCAGCAATTCACATAAAATTTAAATAACACAGCATACGATAATCTTTATATAAATATGCTACAGTAGAAAACAATAATATTAAATCTCAACCGTAAACCAATACAGCAGTATATCATACAATAAATATTTAAATAAACAAAAGCACATACCTCAAATCTTCTATTTAATTCCTTACTTAATGGCCTTGATGCATCAAAAAGCGCACCAATAAGCAGAATTTAAGCCTACCGCGGATACGTTTAATATTCTGTCTAACAAACACTTTCAAATTTCCATATACAGCACATACAAAATTTATACAGAACACATCTTTACATAAAGCAAATTCTTTCAGTTTTAGAAAACTTATCCTCATTTAATATAAAAAAAATAAAATTTCACTTCTGAAATACCATATTAAATAACTGCGCACTTGTCGACCACCGAATCACAACAAACAAGCATGTTCAACGGTTCATTTCAGGTTCGGTTACAGATAAATTCTTTCAACCAGTCACATAATTCCTTCAAACTTCCCAGTTAATTTCTTTGACCAATCACATAATTTCTAATGACATCATGAAACAAGAACACAACTCAACAACACCTCAACTCCTTATAAGGGTTACTTGAGAACATCACTCCATCGTAGGCCTGTTTACCCATCTTCACAATTTGGCGACGTTTCATACTTGGCGACCTGCCCCCTGTAACAGTATTATTCCCACTAGTTTCATCGCTGTGCACTGAATTATTTTATCGTTGATTGCAAGTCTCCGTGTAAAGTAGCAATGCTCGTTTTTTCACGATTTACCGGGTGCCCGTAAAAAGACTGACGGTTTTCAAAAATTCATAACAGAAAAACGGTTAAAGATATAATTCTTGCAGGAAATTCTTGTGTCTGAACATAAATTTTCCCTCACAGATTTTCAGGTTTTTAGTTTAAAAAAATTCCGACAGGTGGCGCTGCATGTCTCTTTTACGGTTTGTTCCAGTTTGATTTATGCAAATCATCAAGAGACGCAGCCGCAGAAGGAATTGATGTTTTCACTTTAAAAGGAGTGTTTGTGGTGAGGGACGATCAGTAGAGAGCAGATTAGCAGAATCAGAAACTATTAAAAATGACGTATTTGTTGGAAGAACGGATTTTCCTAGTTTTGGAATTTCACCGATTAGGTCAGAGTTTGACAGCAACAAGAAGAAGCTTTCAGTCCAAATTTCAAGTCACTAAAGGTCCGCAGCCGAATACAATCAAAGCATTGTACGAGAAATTTCAACGAACTGGCAGTGTAGCGGACGAGAAAATCAACAGTGGAGGACGACACCGGTCGGTTATTACAGAAGCAAATGTACAGATCGTCGAGGAAACAATTGCCCGCTCTCCTAGAAAATCAGTCCGGGAAACTGCAGCCGTATGCCATGTGGGCAAAACATCGGTGCATACAATAATACGGAAGTGCTTGAACTTGCTCCCGTACAAAATTCAAACACAGCAACCACTTCGGACCTCATCCGTAGAGAAAAAGAAGCAGTTTGCGAATGATTTGCTGGATATGATTGATCGTGGCAATATTGATGTGAACTGTACCTGGTTTTCAGATGAAGCCCATTTCCAACTCGGTGGCTTCGTCAGTAAGCAAAATTGCCGAATTTGGGGAACTGAGAACCCTCATGTGTGTGTTCCAAAATCACTCTATTCTACAAAAGTGTCTGTATGGGCAGCTGTTTCTAGTAGAAGTGTAATTGGACCCTTTTTTCTCCGTGATACAGTGACATCCAAACGATACATTGAAATATTGCGCGAGTTTTTGGCCATTGAAAACGCTGTGGTCGATTCATCCGCGACAACCTGGTTCATGCAAGATGGTGCGAGACCTCACCGGACTGACGACGTTTTCCGTTTCTTGGAGGAGTATTTTGATAACCGGGTAATTGCTTTAAATTACTCATGCTTAACAGGCAAGGGAATTGACTGGCCACCATATTCACCAGACTTCAATCCATGTGATTTCTCCTTTGGGGGTCACTTCAAAAATGCTGTTTACCGGAAAAATCCCCAAACACTTGAAGAAGTTGATGAAATAATCAGTGACGAATGTGCACCTGTTTCATTGACCACTTTAGAGAAAATGTCCGCTAATTTCGTCCTCCGATTACGACACTTGATTGCTGCTGATGGTGCACATTTCGAAAATATTGTACTCTGATTTTCATTCACTAAAAGATATCAAGCCTTTGTGCATTGATTATCAATTGTTTTCCTTTGTTTTGCAGGTTCAATGTCTACAGCGCCATCAGTCGGAAATTTTTTTATCTAATTACCGGAAAATCTGGGAGAAAAATTTATGCTCAGACACAAGAATTTCCTGCAAGAATTATTTCTTCAACTTTTAACCGTTTTCCTGTTATGAATTTTTGAAACCCATCAGTCTTTTTACGGACACCCTGTATATACAAGTGCAACTGGAACTGGGGCTGACTTTGTTGATGACGGGTGGCTGCTGCGAGGCTGGAAACTCGCTGAGTAAAGGACAGATAAATGACATTCTTCAGTTTGGTTGTATTGCATTGAGTTGCATTTTTAAAGAAACATTCTGTTAATTTTGATGCCACGAGTGATAACCAACAGCCGCTTTTAGTGTTTGGCAGTATTTTAAAGTTTCGTATAGTATTGTAGAGCAGTACATTGTTTTCATGAAGTGTTTTAACGAAAGAAAAATTTTATGAGTATAAAGTTTGTTTTAATGAATGTAAGGTTTTAATGAATTTCTAATTTTTAGCGCATGTGCTTTAATTAAAGATATATTTTAAGTCTATATTTTTAAACTGTCATTTATGTCTTAACACTATTTCAATTGGGCCAGTTTGTCTATTCTAGTTGTCACTATGTCGTTATGGATAAGATGAGTAAAGAAATTTTGGTTAGATTGAGCGAAAAAAGATGGGTGTTGAATTATATATATATAAACCCGGAGATGCATGCTATCGACATAAAGAAAGCTATAGAAAGGCCTGATTACGAGGAGGTATTCGCCAAGGGTTTACCTGAGAGACTGATGCAGGAGAGCGAAATAGAGTTATAAAATATTAGACAAAGCGAGGAGGAGGAAAATAAAAGAACTGGAATTTGAAAAGAAAGAGATAGAAAGAAAACTGGAAATTGAGATGGAGGAAAAGCGAATGAATTTCAGCTTGAGAAATTGAAACTGGAGAACCAGAGAAATTTCGACAGTGGTCTGTCTACTGTGGATGGCTCGAGTCCTAGTCGTGAGCCATCCACAGTAGCCCATGACAATACATAGATCTGACATAAGGGAAGATATTAACATATATTTGTTGTTTGAACTGCAAGCTCGGTCAGTGGGGATGTAGACAGACAGTTGGGTGGCCCATCTGTTGAACTTAATACCCTGCGAGATAACACAGCTAATTACTCGCGAGCCGGAAAGGCTAAGAATTACGAATACGTCAAAAAAACCTCCTTTTGAAATGATTTAAGCCCACCCCCTAAAAATTTCGACAATTATTTTTTAAACATGTTACGCGTGTCAATAGTACTTGGCAGAACTTTCTGTATGAATTAGGAAGCTATTTTGAGGGTTGGATTTCCGGTCTAGGAGTAACTACGTTCGAGCGGCTCAAGGACTTGTTAATAGCCGAAGAGATGAAAAAAAGAATTCCTTAAGTTTAAAGAGTTTTACTTAAACGAGTGGACAAATATTAGTTCGCCAGCCCTACTCGCTGATAAAGTTAAGCAATTTAACTGTGATTTAACTGATGAGGATGCGAGGAGATCGCATGCGTGGTAACACACATGAAAATAAGTCAGGTAGCGTGAAGCCATTCCGGGGGTATCTCCAGAGTGATTCTTATGCCGATATCGGTGCAAATTTTAGAGAGCCAGGTTTGGGTGCACAGACACAGAGGCATGAGAAAAATACTCAGTCAACTGCTTCGCATGTAGTAAGAGTGGTCACTTGAGGGCGAGCTATAGCAAATGGACTAGAAATAATGTCAACCCAGCTCCGGTAGTCAGGCACGATGGTGGGAATGTTGGTTTGGATGTCGGATACTCTCAACAGATTAACTTGACAGAGAGGCGAAACGCCGTGGTAAAGGAAATGAAGATGGGGGATTTGATGGTTACAGCTGATGGACTCAGGTATTGCGCGAGGACATGTATGGAAGGCTCAATAACCCCCCCCCCCAGAACTGTGAGTCCACTCTCCCCTTAGTAGGATCGGGAATATATTAGGTGTGGATTAAGAGTTCATTTAAATATGGAATTACAGTGGATGAACAGGAAGTTTTATTGAACTGGTATGTTGTCCCCTCATTGCAGTTGAACTATGAAGCGTTGGTTGGAAGCGATATCCTAAAATATGCAGCCTTGGGTATTGATGATAACAGAGTAAAAATTCGTGCGTATGAGAAACCAACTGCTCTAAATACACAGTCCTCAAATGTGAAAACACAAGTAGATCCTGTTGAAGCCTCCAAAGTGGTAAACATATAGCATTTGCTTTTCGCATTAGTCCAAACTATATCTCAGTCTATGATTGCGTTCCAGAAAAAGAAGGAATCTGTTGAAAAAAGTAATACAGTCAACTCCTGCTATAGTGAACCCGGATATAACGAGCTTTCGGCTATAGTGAACGCAAATCATTAGTACCAATTCACTTACATTAGAAATATCCATAGCATTTTTCGGTTTTAGTGAACGTGACTTCGGTTTCAGTGAACGCAACTTCGGTTATAGTGAACCAAAAAACTGAACTTCGAAAATTCTGGAAATGCCGGAGATGAAGTTTTTCGATGTCTACATTTTCAAAGGTTGCCTGTATTGCATTCGATAAATACACAAAGAGATTATCAAGCATCTTTTCCGAAATACAGGTAATTGCCAGTGGCTAGGCTAACATAACGAAGGGGAGAGGGACACAATAGCGCACTAAAGAAAGGGCTTTTAGATTATTGATTGCTGTGAAACCAGGAATTTATTCACTGCAGTGATGCATACTTTTATTTAGCTCTCCAATTTCCGTGCAAAATAGCCCAAATCTTTTGATGTATGCTACGCTGCTGAAGTTTAATTGGGCCGATTTCAAATTACGTCGAAGGTTTACTTTTAGAAGTGATAAAGTACATTCGGAGAGCGTTGCGAAGTTGTACAAATAATCCTGGTAAGAGTCACTTTGTGAAGCGATTATAAGAGATACTTTTGTAGAAGAGCAAAACTTTTATTTGATGTCTTAGAAAAGATTACATGATGGTGGTGGCTGGGAGACCGTTAGCTACGATGGTTAAAAAGGGTCTGATTAATCGGAAGCCAAATTCAATCGAAGAATGATCAGGAGGTTGACGAGAAAGTTAAGCTTTGTATATTAAACGAATGCCGAAACAAGAGCCAATAATATATTCATTATTACAGACGCCTAAAAGCCGCATAATATTCCTAGTCAACAGAGAGAATGGCAAGACATAACAAAGTGCTGGGCACCAAATGATTGAGGATAAAGACAGCCAAAATTTACAGTAAACCCGTGTGATAGAAAATTAGTTTAGCTGTATTTTAACTGATATGAGGCCATGTCCATATTTGGTAATGAAAGGAAATAAAGTATGTACGTGTGTAGAAAGACGTTAAGCATAGATGCATATAAATAAAATGTAAATGTTCTGCATGCGAAACAGATGTTTCTTAACAGCTAGGAAAGCTGAAGAGATGTAACGGACTGATTATTGACATGGAACAAAAAGCGATAGAATAATTTCGCATGAAATCCGGATAAATAAGCAGTTAATTGAAACCACACATGTGGAAAAAAAGCGTAATACAAAATTTTGAATGACGGTTTAGTTAAAAATGAGAAGAGAAAAAGTTAAAATGCTTGATTTAAAATGTATCAAATTTAAGAAAGTACGCAAATGGAAATTATTTTTAAATATGTGATCTTCATCACATATATCCTCCCCACATCCAGAAAAAAAAATGAATTTTTTAAAATTAGTTAATTTTGTTAAGTCCCCTGTTTTTATTTAAATTTTTTAAAAAGTTTAGAAAATTTTTAAGTTAAGTAAATTATGGCCTTTAATAGAAAATTAAATTTTTCTTGAAAAGGGCTCTGTTTGGCAACAATTAAACAAACATAAAATCTACATAAACAAAAATTATTTAAAAAAAGGAAACTCCCGTTAGCCACCATCTGAAAAAAATATATAAGAATACAAGAAATATGCCATGACAAAATACAAGTTTACAATTGGTATCAATGCTAGCATAAAAAAAAATGTCGACAAAATTATGTAGGAGCATTTAGCTCACAATAAGGGGCATTTCAGCACAACTTTTTCAAGAAGAGCATTTTAAGCTCATGTGTACATAAAAATCACACTGCTAAAAACTGCAGTGGAAAGAGTACTCAAAATCAAAATGTTCAAAATCTTTTTTTATTTAACAGCAAAATAACATGAACATGCAAAAATCTTCAGGCCTTTTAAATATCAATACAAAAATATCATTAATTAATACTTATGCAAATGCAAATTTGCTATAAAGTATAAAAAGGCTTGGCTTGATGTTTTTTTTAGTCTTGTACCATCATAGTAGAAGCAATTTGTATTTTATTTTATTTACATCATATATATGTACCATGAGAGAAATTTACACATATTTAATTAAGAAAAATTAATTATGCAAAATAACAAGAAAATCATTTTCTATAAAGCTGTATATGCGAAGATATAATATAGAAACAGCAAAATATGTATGCACAAATATGATCTTACAAAGAGTTCAAAATGTTATACTATATATAATTATAGTTTACATTTTTTTTCCAGAGTTATCCCATATCAATTTATTTTATTATGTCAATTTATTTTATTATGAATTATTATTTTATCATTAAGTTATAATTATATACTTTATAAATTATCTTTGTTATTAAGTGACAAGTTATAACACATTAATGAAAACACAGGGCTATATTGATAGATACAGAAAAAAATTAAAACACACTTGTGATATTTGCTGGACCAGCCAGACAGTACACAACATGCATACATTCCAATCAAAAGGTACCCTTAATAATTAACTAAAACACATGCATACTTCAATATATCAGTGAATGTCAAATAATTAAATTATTAATAATGCGAGTGTCAGAAAAATGTTACAAAATTTTGAGAATTGTTAATTTTAAGGCCCACAAAATGTAGCTTGACTTAGTTATGAAGTTTATATAAATATGCTCTTAAAATGCAGTAGAAAATAAAATCTCAAAATATATATAGTCACAGTATTACAAAATTAATTAATTTTTTATTATTTATTTACATTCAAATAAAAATATTGTAAGATCCTTTTTCCCTTTTGCCATCGCTTTTTTCGCTTTTGCAAGATTTGCAAAAATGGCAAAATTATAAAACGCAAAAATACAAATAAAATTCACTAAAAATGCAAATACAGAAAACAACACAACACAACTTATATCTTGAGAATATACTATAAAAGTTTCACCCATTTAAAGTCATAAGTGTTAAGCAGATCAACACATATATATCAACAAAATATATCAAGTAACACTAAAATAACTATATGTTTTACTCAATGTAACAATTTATAACACGATGAGTATTTGAAAAAAAGGTACCTAATTATGAAAAAGTGCACAAAAAAGGTAAACATTCAAGTGTGAAATCATTCAAACATGAAAAGGTGGACAGGACATTCAAGTGTTTCATAGTGTTGAGAGCAAAACAAACATTTAAATAAAAAGGAATTTTTGTGTGTGTAAACAAAAGTGCGACAAGACAAAAACAATGTATTCAAAAATTTTGAACAGTACCACAGTACATAATTGTGAAAATTTGTGAGGAAAAAAATAACAATCCAAATTTTTATTGTGTAAAAATTTGGCGTGTGAAAGGACAAACACAATGTACTCAAAATGAGCAAAACTACAGTACTTCAGAGAACATGTTTATGAGTGAACATCTAGCAAAACATAACAAAAGTGTAAAAAAAAATTGTTTTTTTTTGTACAGAAAAGAAGCCAAAAATATGAATGAAAGACAAAAAAAAATAAATAAATGTATCTTTTCCATTTTTTTTTTTTTTGGAAAAATCAAATGCACCTTTGTAAAATTCAAAAGATCAAAAGTGTGTAAAGATTTAGCCATCAATAGTGACTCTAAAATGTAGCATATTCAATGAAAAGAAATGTAAAAAAAATATTTACAAACACATTGGGCAATAAAAAAACTGTATAGCAAGTTATTGAAAATTTAAGAACAAAACCAAATGCAACCTGAAACAAGAAACTGGAACCAACCAACGTAAATAGGGGATCAGGCTACTCACATTAAAAGGCTCAAGCACTCATTTAAAAGTACACAATGTGTAGGAAACAACAACAATAAAATCAGCATGTCAATTATAAACTTGGGTAAAATTTCGTAAAATAAAAAAAGTATATCGTGAGGTAAAAATATTTAAAAAACTGAATGATCATCAAGCATGTATTGCCATGGACTTTAAAATATGCAAAAATGCAGTTTGTTAGAAAACAAAACGGTGTGTACCCAGACAGGTGTTGCCATGGACTTTCAGTAAGAAGAGTGTGGAAAAAAGGAAAAAATGTAGGTCATGGAGAATTAGTTATCGTCATTAAAATGCAAAAAGAAAGAAAAATAAAAATAATGTGTGTACCTCATAGAGGCTATATCGTGAGCATAAAATGTAAAATGCAGTGTAAGAGAAAAAAATGTGTTACATAAAAAAAAAAAAAATTTTAAACATACCTAGAAAAAAAAAATATTACGTGCCCAATATCTTTATACATCTCAGTGTATAACACAAGGAAGATTGCGAATGGATTTTAGACTTTTCAGATTACCAAATGCCTAAAATAAGCATTTAAGCATTACATTTAAAATAAGCATTACTTTGCCAGAATTTCAACAGTAAAAAATAGAACACTACTTAATCTAACATATACGTATAAAACTTTTATATAGATCTAGATTAATGCAAAATCTATTTATATAGATATAACAGTGACCAGTGAGTTAAAAATATATACACAAAATACACACGATTTAGCAGTGATCTAAGAAGTGACGAAAAATAAATATAATGTATAAAATGAAATGCACAAGTTGCACGAAAGTAGTATATAGGGCATACTATAGGACACATCAAATCTGCAGTCCCTACTAATCGTACTAAACAAAATATGATAATATCATCATTTTTTATAACATTATCATCAAAAAATGATGAAATCTAGTGATTTTCCATTTTGATAGAATTTTCATCAAAAATGATGAAATCTAGTGATTTTGTTTAACAAGGTGCAATAATTATTGCATGTACCCAAAGTTTTTAAAAATTATAAGACAAGATTCTGAATCAGAAACATTCTTTAATACTACAATCATAATATTTATCATCAATGAATCCTTTATATACAAATAAATAATTTCCTTTTTCAATCTTTTTAATAGCTTTATCTGAAATACTTGATTTATGTTTAGGAAGATAAAAATCTTTTTCATTATCATCTGCTTTTAAAGTTACAATAGAAGTATCTCCATATTTTATAGTATGAATCATTTTTATATCTAACAATTCATATTCACCAATATCTAAATCTTTTAATTTATAAGTCGCAGAGTAAGACCTAAGACTATTAAACTCTTCCATTTATTAGAGAATATTTTTTTGAAATACCTTTATCATCATTTTTATTACATTTACGACAAAGTTGTTTTTCTTCTCTTTCAATTTCTTCTTTCATATTTTGAATAATTGTATAGAAACCAATAAATGGAGAGATTATAATAGCACCTGCTAACCATATGGTTCCTCCTATAATAGCAAAAGGTATACCAACAAAACATTTTATAAAATTACACATTTATTAGGAAATATTTTTTTAAAATTAATTTCCCGTCATCTTATAATAGTTTTCCATTATTTTAGCCTTTTCTCTTTTTGTTTCATTTTCATCATTTTTATTACATTTACGACAAAGTTGTTTTTCTTCTCTTCAAATTCTCTTATAATATTTTCAATAATTGTAAAGAAACCAATAAATGGAGAGATTATAATAGCACCTGCTAACCATATAGTTGTTCCTATAATAGCAAAAGGTAAGCCAGCAAGATGTTTTATAAGTTTCTTCATTTATAAAAGAATATATTTTTCAATATAATTTTTATAATACAAACATCTATACATTGAACAACCAGGTCCTTTTACTTTAACGCATTTAGGAATTTTTAAAAATTCTACTTCAATTCCCCATTCATTAAAGGTTTCTACACTTAAAATTCCACCTTTAAATCCAAACTTTCCACCATATAAGCTTTGTATCTGTTTTAAATAATCTTTTACTTCATCATTACTGATCCATAAACCTTTATTATCAGGATATCTTTTAAATCTTAATCCATGTACATCTCTAGTTACTCTACGTACAATAGCTCTTTCTGCATCATTCATTTCATAATTTGGTGTAAATACAGAAATAGTTTCACCTAATCCTGATTTTAAATGAATCCAACTTATTTCTCTTATTATTGTTTTATTAGGGAAAATAAATCCTTGCGTACTTACAATAATCTCCATTTATAAGGATTTATTTTTCTGAAAGGGTATGCTTTAAATCATAAAGGAATTGATTGAACAGACCTTTAAACTCTGCAATTGACTCATTTATTTTAATATATTCATCTACGATATATTTATGACCAATTTTCTTATTGAGTTCACTCAACGGAAATGCATTTATTTTTTTCCAGTGAAGATTAAAAAAATGATCTGGTAATTGATCTGTCTTATAATCAATGAGATTACACATATCTAATTTATGTAGGTTATTAGTCAGAAATTCATCACTAAAAGACTGATAGCGTGTTATCGCTCCCCAATCTAATTCACCATCAGGTAAGACATTTATGGTTTCTTCTGAAAGTTTCTCAAATCTAGAAACTGCTTCCAAGTCTAATTTTTCGTGGTATTTTTGAATAAATTCATTGCTTAAAGTCTGAGAATGTGAGATAGAAATCCAGTTTTTTTTATCCGCATATTTTATTATAAATTGTTCAGATAATCGTTGAAATAAACAAACGCTTTCCCAATCTATATCTTCAATATGTTTTTCCAAAAAAGGCTCAGAAGGGTTTGAAATTTACAGACAATAAACCAGTCACCAGGTTGTACAAATTCTTCAATGAATGGCTCAGAAAGTTTAGAATACTGGAAAACTAATTTCCAAATTACAAAATCTTTTAAACTTCTTATAACATCTTCAGATAGATTTCTAGTTCTTGAAAGTTCGACCCAGTTGGCATTTTTCTCAGATTCATCATACATGTTTATATATAAAAAGTTTTATTCAATAGATTTCCATTTTTAAATAAGGCCTTAAATCATAATCCCCTTTACCCCCATCTTTATCAAATGTTATTAATTGTAGAATAAATTTATCCTTTTTCTTAACTGTAAAAGCAGATTTTACAATTTTGGCTAGAGGTTGATTCGAAAATTTATATATAAAATCACCCACTGTAATGTGATAACCCACATGTCCATTAGCAAAAGCTTTTACGAATAATGTTAATTCTATTTCACCATCTCTTGTAAATCTCAATATCTTGTGATCATCATATTTCAATAAGTCGTTAGTAAATCGTGTTAAATGAACAGTTTTTTGTTCTCCATATTTATCATATGTATCAGTAGTTGCACGGAAAACATGATGATCTACATACCTTTTGTTATCAGTAGCAAAATTTGAAACATCATTCTTGAGTCTTTCCAATTTGTCATCAACATCTTTTTTATAAAATTCATATACTTGAGTCATAGTCTCATAAATGTTCTTGACATATTGTTTTGAAGCATCATCAAATATAGGATAGTAAGAAGCCATTTATTTAGCAATCAAAGGCTGCATCGGAACATCGGAAGCAGAAAGTGTTAAAAAGTTCAAGATTTCAATTTTTAAATAAGGTTCTTTTTATCAAAATCCTTTCCATCATTCATATCATATGGTTGTAATTCTATCAAAAATTTATCATTTTTCTTTATTGTAAAAGTATCTTTAAAAACTTTATATACAGGATGTATATTAAATTCGTGGTGCACATCTTCTATTATTATATGACAGTGTACATACCCAGACTTGTATTTAGTTTTTATGTAAAATTCCAATTCCATTTCTACATCTCTTGTAAATCTCAAATTATTTTCATCATCATATTTCAATAAATCATTTGTAAATTGTGTGAAATGAACAGGTTTACCTAAAGCTGACTTGTATTTATCATATCCCTCAATAGTTGCACGGAAAACATGTTGATTTAAATGATTCTTAGTAACAGCATCGTTATTTGAAAGTGGATCTTTTACATTAGTTAATATTTTATTATTTACATCATAAACATAATTTTTGAGTACTAGTGCTTTTCTTTCCAATCTTTTTAGTTGTTTAGCATGCATTTTTATAATCCTCTCATGCCAAATAGTTTCATCATCATCGAAAATTGGATAGAAAGAAACCATTTATTTAACGCAGACTTTTAATAATATTAATTTTTTATCCCCCATATTAAATATACACTTTTTCCTCTCTACGATAATAGCATAAAATATATAATTTTTCTGACTGTTTGCTCTTAATCTCCAATTAAATTCAAGAATTAAATTATTTAAATCTGTATAATTTTCATGAGATGTCAAATCAAAATATATGATTGGATAGAGTGAACCAAAATTCTCTTTATTTATTAAACATCCTGTAGTAGAGTTATTATTATTGTTACTTACATCATATATTGCTTACAGGAGATTATTGTAATCTTTCTTTGGGAAATCCATTTTATAACCCATATTAGGAATTTGTACATTATTAACCATCATCCAACACTCTGTCATATCTAAATTATCAAAAATCATAATATTTTTACTAAAATTATCTTTTCTTTCATAATATTGTGGTATGATATAAACTCCTAAAACTTCATCAGATGTAGTTGTTATAGTGTAAGATCCACTATCATTTTTATATGGACCTATCTTATTTAATCAGTATTGGTTCCAATTAATTTCTATACTTGCATCGGATACCAAGGATTTATAAAGTATAGCAGCCTTATTTTTAAATTCAATATAAGGCAAAAGTAGATAAACATCTTCAATTAAGACTTTATAATTACCTGAATATATCATATCCTTGTTGCTATTTCTGACAAATTCCATTTTCACTTCAAAACCTGCAATGGCTTTTTTATATTCCCCAAGGAAATCAAAGATTTCATTTAATGGTGTCGTTATTGTAACAGTTTGACTATCTTTTGTTTCATTCCATCTCTCTTTAAACCCTTGATTATATTGCTCATTCAGCTTTAGATTTGTAAAAAATTCTGTTATTTTAGTCGCATCTGTTAATGTTCCATCATATTTGAATTCATTTGGATCATCTGAATCATAGGTATCCATATGGAAAAAAAGAACTTTGAGCTCTGGATTTTGCATATTCTGGAGTATAGTGAACATATCTTAAAATCTGTTTCATGATAGAAAAATTTTCCTGTGAATGAGTTTCAATTGTTTTCATTCCTATATTAATTGTGGCATATTTTATGAAACCTCCTCCATCCACAAGAGAGACATTAGCTTTTTGAATGTCTGCTCCAGTATTTGTAACTATTTTCAGTTTATATTCTAGAAAACCTTCAGATTAAAGAATAGGTGTACTAGTATCTGCAATATGAAGATTATAATGAGCATTTTCATCATCACTATAGGGCTTTCGATTTATTTTTCGCATTACTCGACTTTTGATGTCATTATTATAATAATAATGAGTCTCCTTCAAGTCATAAATAGTTTCCATTTATTTAGGGTATACATTCCTTAGGTATAGTTTCCAATCCAGAACCATTCATCTTTTTTTTTAAATATTTCATTCAATTTTTCTCTATTCTCATCTTTGATAATCTTTGGTGGCTCCTTTTCTCTCTTTAATCGATGTCTGTTGTACATTTATTTAAGGAAAAGTTTTCGGTTTAACAATTCATAAATTTTTTCAAGATAATCTACACTTTCATGTTCATGAACGAAATTAAAATGAACAAACCCATTATTTAAATCCATAGGTTCATTATTTTAATTTGTAACTCTCATTCTTATTCTATAAATAGTATCTTTTTTAACAGGAAAATAGATTAAATTATTAAATTCTTTTGAAATCATACTTGTAGGAGGATGATTACCTGTATGGAAAGAATAAATAACCTTTGAAGGGTAATCATTGATTAAAGATCCGCTTACTGCGGATTTATCGCAGTGAATATAAATAATATCATTACCTTTTGTAATATCAGCTTTAAATTCGCCTTCATACTCTGTCACATCCAAATCAGGTCTACTTTGATAAATTTTATTTTAAAACCTATAATCTTATGAATATGACTCTTGGTTAAAACCAATTCCCAATTTTTAGTTAGTTTGAATGTTATCAATCCTATTTCATCAATTTCTCCAAATTTTAAAGGAGGATCGCTTCCAAAATATGTAATCATAATTCCATTTAAAACTCTAACTCCAAAATAACCATCACGGATAATAATGTCTTTGACTTCATTAGTCTCAGTGTTTCTTAAAGTAAATTCATTGTTTTTAAATTTTGCGCTTATATTATGCCAAGAAAATTCTATCGTCATCATCCTCAAAGCCAATTTTTTATATTCATAAGGAGGGAGGAGGAAAATCTTCTGATTTTTCATGACCTGTTGATTTTAAGATAATCATTCATATAGAACATAGTTTTCATTATGTTTACTCGGATACTCTGTAAAAAAAGCAAATACTCTTTCAGGAGACTTATTTTTATTTCTTTCACGTATATATTTCATAGAATATAAACCACATTTTACAAAACTTGTATATTGTATACTTGTTGTATAAAACTGTCATTAATAGCTACTTTTACTTTTTTATTAGACATTTTGAGAAATGTTTTAATGTTTTCAGGAATACACTTTTTCTTTAATTTAGTTTTACCCAATTCATATTTACCAAAAGGATCGAAATATTCTATAAAATCATATTTTGGATCATTATAATAGCACACCCAATGTGTGCCTGGTTCATTAGATTTACTAAAATTGATTATCCCATTTTCAAATTCTTTTATCTTTTTAAGTAATTCATCTGACGGGAACACACCTACAAATCCTTTTACATTTTTTCATATTTTTCTTAATATCGAGATTGGAAATTCTTTTCTCTGTTATTTCAAGGTCCCAAGTTTTTTTTTTTTTTTTTTTCGAACCTGAACCTGAAATCTTGTCCAAGACTTTTTCGGCACCCCACCCTGCAGCACCATTAGCTGCACCTAATCCTAAAGAAGTCAAAATAGGAATTAAAAATGGTAAAAACCCTCCAAATACTTCTGGTTGTTTTTTCTAAAACTCATCTAATACATTGAAAAGTCCGCCATATTGTTCTGAATATGCTTTTTTAATACTACCATAACCTTTTATTTCCCATGGTGGATAAATTCCTCATCCAAAAATTTGGAATATTTTAGGTATATTCAAATAAGGTTTGAGTTTTTCATAAATTACAGGTTCAATTTGCGTTAAAATATTTTTAAACAAAGATCCGCCATTCTTTAATATCGTAATTCTTTTACCTTTTTCAATTTGAGCAATTTGTGTATTTGTTAAAGGTAAATCATAATTGGGTGCCTTTGATTTATTAAGGGGACAAGGGACGTTAAAATTCAACATTTTCAATTTTAAGTTTTTATCTTTAAAAAATGTGTAAAGTGGGTTAACATAACATTTTGCACTCTTATTAACACTAAAAATTCAAATATAATTGAATTTTAAAAGAAAATTTTGATATTTTAGCAAAAAATATATGCGCGGAGCATTTTTTTCAAAATACCCCTTGCGCATTCTAAATTAATAAAAAGCTTTAATTTTTTATACACTTAAAATATATGCATGAACAAAACTGCGCATTAAAATTTATGTATGACAAGGGTAAGATTTATAAAAATAATAATTTAATGCGACGTGTAATTTTTTCTCAAATTTCCATCCTATTGTTATATTTAAATCCCTATATTTCTAGCAGATAACTCTTGTTTGAAAATTAAATGCGCAGTTACATCACATATATATTAGAAAACAACTATAAGAAATTCCTAAGTGATCTCAAGAAAAGGAATGCGCAAGGAGCATAGGACTAGGCGGGAGAGGGCTGTACTTTATCTGGTGACAAAGTACAGCCCTCTCCCGCAGCCTTAAAAGAAAGTATAGATATAGATTTCATAAATGTTAAGAAAATAGCTAATTACAATAACCACAGTTATGGTTTGAAACGGGAAGCGTTGGAAATAATGACACAAGAGGGAGCTGTCAACGACATGGCGCATGCGCAAATAGAGGAATCGCGGCTGGAATTAATGAAGAAGCGGGCAGCGAGCTAGGCGGGCTCAGTTCTGAAGACGGCAGTGGATTAACTGCCGAAAGCGCTAAAATTGTTCGTGTTTTTTAGATTTTACAGAAATTTTAATGGCTTTTAATGTTTTTAATTATATAACTAAGGTATTTCCGTGTTTGAATTTTAACTAAATATCTAAGAAATTTTAAGAAAACAGTAATGTACATGAAATATTTTGGAACTGTATTTGAAAGCAAGCATGGAAATAATGAATTGCCAATAAACTGCAAAGATTTAAACGTACATGAAAAACAAAATCAGTTTTGCGAATATATATATTATGTATGAAATACTTTGTCGTTATAATTTGAAGCTCTATACTTATTCAAAATTAGGGTTACGAAGTAATTACTCATAAAAAACACATAACAAGCCGAATTTATACATACTGCTAAAAATTTCACAGGATGCTGCAGCACTTTAATATTTACGACTATAATCACTAAATGCACCTGAACTGTATGATACCCCTTCTTTTTTCGCTGTTTTTCTAGCTTTCTTATTTTTGTTGACTTTCTTATTTTGTAATTTGCGTTTATAATTTAAATGACTGCGACAAATACTTTGCTGCAATCGACGCTTATCACGCCTTTTAGCGATTTGAATAGCAGGAACTCGTAAATCATTCAGTATTTTTGCATTCATACTCTCTACACAACCCATGTTGAATTCACTAACTGCAGATATTGCAGATAGCTCCAATATTTTCTTCGAAGTGAATGTATCTTTAGGGCTATGTCGCCATAATACACTATGAAAACTCTCATTTGAGTTTTGTGTTTTTCCCGAAGTACACCTCTTCAAAATTTCATCACCTGCCAGTCTTTGGTAGATGGGGAGAATTTTAGACACGACATCTTGAGATAACGTGGTTTTCATTGTATCGTGACTAGGCACTTTTAAATTCGCATCCAATGCTCTATTGTAAAAGCACCATGACCGGGATCCTGTGGGGCATTTATAGTGTTGCGGGTTTTTATTTGTTGACATACAATGGTAAAGGGATGCAAATATTGCAGATTTCATTTTGTTAATGTCCGGTACATTGTCTTTGATCGCTTTCCTATAGTAGTTCGTTAATTTCATAATTGTTTCCTCCATCAAGCTTCCTTTCTTTTTACCGCCTAAACATACACCTCTTGCTCGCCATTCTTTAACTGTGTTTCTCAATGCTGTACCAAGACGTTTAGCAATATGGTTTAAGCATTCCTCCTTTATAATTGGTGTATTATCATAAATGTTCAGTTTAGATAAACTGATAAAGGTTTTCTAATCTCCATCGGAAATACAGTTGTATACCGCATATGGCAATTTTCGATGGAGCGTTTCCATAGAATCTGTGCTATGTGCACTTCCATTGCACCAGACGATCCTTCATAATTTTTTTCGCAAAAACCGGAGTTTTTATGCTGTTCAAGCCATACAGCATACTCCGCAGAAGTTTCATTTAAATCTGATGCTGTTTTAACACAATCATGGCAGTACTTTGATAGAATATGATAATCTATTATTAGACCGGTCATGACTTCAATTACGCAGCCAATACCATATAATGAGGTATGACCACGTTTTTGCCACGAACCGTCATATGACACTCCAATATCTATCGTGGGACTGGAAATGCATTTAGAATCATGTGATTCATAAATTTCTCGAACTTTTATTCGTGCCATATCTAAAACAGTTTCACGAGTATGCTTGCTCTCTTCATAAATTTGCACAACGCACTTATCAAATGTTTTTCTGTCAAGAGCATGCAAACCGAGAGTCATAGAAAAGTTCTCCATTGCTGCATGGCCTTTGCCCATATTTAAGAAGACTTCCACCATGGTTTTATTAACTTCGAACCTTCTTCACTCAGTCAGACGAGGGCTGGAAAATGTGCTGCCATAGCTTGCCTTGCACGACAAGCAGCTCAAGTTAAGTTTAGCCGAATAACCAAATGAGCTATTATTTGCAACATTTAGTTGATTCATGCCACACTTTTGACAAGAAAGATTCTTGAGCAGTTCATTCCACATGCTGTCATGAACTATTGTATATGCAGGTCTCTGATTTACAGACGGGCATTCAGAATCAAAGTATTCAAATTTTTGAGCAGTTCTGCTGTTATTTTGGGCGAAAGAACTTTGGTTTTAATAATATTTTCTTTTTCTGGAATATACATAGATTCCACACTGTTGGATCGAGGTTCTACAGGTGTAGATATATCCAAGTCATTATTATTAGTATACAAATCAGCTGGTGTTTTCAGCTTTTCCCAACGACTTTTAGCTCTGAGCGCTGCAATCTTCTGCTTTTTAGATGGGCGAGCTGTGGGCTTTCGCCATCGCGAAGAAACTGCATCCATAGCTTTATTCAACAACTTAAACTAAATAACTTAACAAACTAAACTAAATAACTTAATAAACTTTATCCATCATAAACAAATAGAATACTATGTACGCAAACGTAACAAAAAACAGATGTATGAAATAAAATTAGAGATAAAAATCGATAAATAACAGCAATACACGATCCTAGCTTACATCAAACGTAAATAAACAAGAGGAGAAGCAGGTTGAAGTTGTAGTTAAAGCAGCTGTTGCCATTCGCCACTAAAACCATAACAGAGAGTGATTTTCCGGGTGTATTCAGTTTGGTAACGTTGCGTAAACAACAGTCAACTGATCATCTAGGCTCTTTAAATGCCACACCCATTTTATGAAAAAATGCAAATAACTTACGCAAAAATTATCGGATTCGAAAAATTTCACATGGAATGGAAAGCTAGCAACTCACTGCATATTTTGGGGACAATTTCGTGTTTTCGTAAATTTGGTCGTTTTTCGCCGATATCAACGTCCCTTGTCCCCTTAATCTGTAATACTATTTTTTCTTGTACCAGATTTTAATTTCCTTATTTGTCCTTCACTCAAATAAACTTTTGTCATTTATAAAGGAGAAATTGTTTATACAAGCGTTCTTCAAGAGTTATGGTCCCATTTTTTAATAAAACATCTATTAATAGTCTGATTTTATTCAATAACTTGTTTGACTTGCTACCTTTACATCTTTTATCTATCAATGTGTCTAAGTCCGCTAAGCCCTTTCCGACTTTCATTTCTTCACTATCCTTTATTCTTACTAATCTATTCAAATATTTATCCAATAATTTCATTTTAAGCTCTACATCTTCCACTTCCGCAACCTTTTGAGAAAGTTGGTCTTCTGTTAAGGTTTTAGCCCTTTTAATTTGACTTTTCAAGTTACCTTTTTTTACTCCCCAATTCAGCTTTTATTAGTCTAGCTTTCGCATACATTTCTTTTCTTTTTTCATCATCACCCAAGAGTTTTGATGGTCTGCACAGTTTTTCAGATTTTAAATATTCTATATCTAAACCTTGATCTATATCGTAAATACTAGGTTTAACATCTTCTATAGGTTCTGGCAAAGCAGAATTAGATAATAATTCAATACCTTTCTGAAAATTTTCCACAATTTCTTTATTGGATTTTTCAAATTTTTCAAATTCATCTGTAATAGGTTTGTGAAATTCACTCAAAGTTGTTTGAATGCCCAATTTATTTTGTATTCGATTTTCATTTTTGTTTTAATCTCTTTATCCATTTTTACTAAATTGATTAAATCTCTTCTTTCATCTCTTATCCTTTTTTGCCTCTCTAATTCTAATTGATTTATCATTTATATAGGGGCAAAATTATTTTATTATAAATGATAAAAATAAAAAAATTATACACTACCTGAAGAATTACCTGACCGGAAGCAACATCCTCTTTTACCTGCACATCCGTTTCGCCTTTTGGTCATAGGAAGTTCTGGTTGTGGTAAGACAAATTTATTAATCAATCTCATTGAAGGTTTTGATAAACCAAAAGGATTAAAACTGGATTTTGATACATTGTACATATGCGCAAAAGATATAAACGAACCAAAATATTCTAAATTACAAGACAATTATACCCAATTTGAAGGTATAGAAAGAGATGATATTTTAAAATGTAAGAAATTACCTAACAAGAATAAACTACTAAAATGGTTTGATAAATATAAAAAACATGATGTACTATTTTCTTCAGATTTAAGGGAATTTATAACTGTGGATGATTTAGATCCTTCATTAAAAAATTTAGTAGTTTTTGATGATTGTGTGACTGAAAGAGATCAGAAATTAATTGAAATATGTTTATTAGAGGTAGAAAGAAAAATGCATCTATTATTTATCTCACTCAATCTTATTATTCTACACCTATTGATATTAGAAAAAATTGCAACTACAATATATTTTTTAAATTTCAACCAAGAGAAATTCGCCAAATAATCAGAGAAATCGACGGGAAAATTTATAATATGTGTATAGAAGATCCATTCTTTATGTTGGATTTAGTTAATCCTGAAATGAGATATAGAAAGGGATTTGACCCTTTATAAATGGAAGAATATTTAAGTAAAATAATTTACGTTTACAGAAAATGTTTAAACATTTATCAAAAGATAAGCATAACATTGTCTGTTGGTAAATTTATTTTAAGCGCATCAGGACTTTCTGCGTTTGTATTTGTCCCATTAGCAGCACTGAGTTTAAGTGCAGGAATTGTAGAAGTTGTTGAAATGTCTTTGAATATTTTGGAACGTAAAGAAGAATACAAACAATGCTAAAATTTTTATAAAAAACTATTAAATTTATTGAAGGCTAAATCGATTTCAGAAGAATATACGAGAAAAGGAATTTATAATTACTTTAAAATACTTTCCTAAGGATGCTAAAAAAGCACAGTTGAATGGTTATAAATATATCCCTTCATAAATGACTTGTATTATAGAGTCTTGTTCTAAAACAGGAAAATGCAAAATAAAATGTCTAAAATGTGGGCAAAAAGGAACAGGTATAATAAAGATTAAACCCGAATTAATTAAAGCGTTATTAAAGATTTTTGATGCTTTAGAACAGTTTGGTTTCTTTAATTATTAACAGTGTTATCAATAAATTACCTTTTGAATTTCATTTACCGGGACTTAATTTCACAGGTCCTGGAACTCAATTATTATGGGGTAAAACAAGACTAAATCCTGATTATTCTTATAAAGATTGGAGTAAACCAATAAACAGAGTAGATGAAATAGCATATAATCATGATGTTTGTTATTTGATAAATAAAGATACTAAAACAAGAAATGAAGTATGCGAAAAAAATATGTTGAAAGAATTGGATAATATTGATAATCCTACTATCCGAGAAAGAACTGAAAGATGGATTGTAAAACCAATTATTTGGAGTAAAAAACAATTTGGAATGGCATTATATGATTTTATTAATGGTTTAAAAGAAATTGGAATTAACAATTTTAAACCTTATATAAATATGATGCAAATTTATTGTGTCAAGTTTAAAACGAAAACTGATACTATAAACTATCATGTCACAACTTCAAAAAACAATAGACGTATAGGTAAAGGAAATTGAAGTAAAATGTGGTAGTAAAAAGAGTGTTTTTTTAGGATAGACGAGATATATCATAATCCAGAAACTGGATATTGTGGTATTAATGAAATGTGTAGAAAAACAGGAATACCAAAGAAAGATGTTGAAGAATATTTACATACACAAGATGTGTATACTCGTTTCAGTCCAGCTATTAGAAAATTTGAGAGAAGACAAGTTTATGTACCATGTAATAATTATCAATTTGATGCTGATTTAATGTTCATGAAACAATATAGTAAATATAAAAATTGAATAAATTATTTATTAACCCCTTCGCGACGGGGAAGCGCAAACGCCCACTTATCTTTGAGACCGGCAGTCTCTTTCACTTCTGTCCAAGGCTGGAGAATTTTTTCTATTAACCCTAAATCCATGAAATTACAGAAATATCAACGTGTTGTTTAATAATGTTCCGTAGAGTGAGTATTTAAAGGGTTCTGTAATTATATTTAAACGTTTATTGCTGGCACGTATACGTGACAGTCGGCGCGAAAGGGTTAACAATAGTAGATTCTTTTAGTACACTTGGATATATATTTCCGATTAATAATCTATAATAACAGCTCTATATTAGATCGATAATAACAGCTCTAAGTATTCAAAATCCCAATCTTTTATGTGAAAAATTAAATCATGAAAAACTAACGAAAAATGATATGACATATATTAAGAAAGGAAGAATATTACAAAAAACCTTAGCTGAAAAATTACATAAAAAGTGCAATATTCCTTTGCAATTATGTGATTTAGAGCATGTTAAAGAATGTGAAAAGTTTTTAGATATTCAATTTACTATATTTTGTAGAGAAAATTTCAATGAAAAAATATATTCAGGTGAATATAAAGATACCTATATTTACATATACAAGAACAGAAATCACTTAGATGTGATTACATCTGTTCCAGGATTTTTAGGAAAAAATAACTATTGTGATTACTGTAAGGTAAGTTATAAAAGGAAAGATGAGCATAAATGTTTATTAAGATGTGACGAATTTTTAAGAAAAGATAGTAATTGTGAAGGTGATGAAATAAAATGTAATGAATGTTTTCGAAGTTTTAAAGGTGAAAAATGTTTTGAAAATCATAAAACAAATGATAAAAAATCAGCGTATACTGTTTGTCAAACATTATGGAAATGCATAAAATGTAAGAGAAATATAAATAAACAAGAACGAAATCCTACAGATCATCAGTGTGGAGAGAGACAATGTAAAAATTGATGGCAATGGGTCCCTAAAGATCATAAATGTTATATAAAACAAAAAGATTCATTAGGAGGAACTTGTGAAAGAAATTGTGCTAAATTTATTGAAGATAAGTCAAAATGGTGTAAAAAATGTGAAAAATCAGGGTTTACAGAAAAATATATGTTTTTCGATGTTGAAACAAATCAAGAGTCGGGAAATCATAAAGTCAATCTAATTATAAATCATGATTTTAATGGATATGAAAAGAAATTCAATAATGTAGATGATTATTGTAGATGGTTATTTGATAGAGAACATATTGGTTATACAGTACTAGCTCATTATGGAAAAGGATTTGATTTTCAATTTTTAGCTCAATACTGTTTTAAAAATAGCATTAAAGTATTTACAATTTATCAAGGAAATAAGCTCATACTTATGAATGCCGAGGAATATGGTATAAGGTTTATTGATTCTATTAATTTTACATTGATACCTTTAAGAAAATTTCCAAAAACATTTGGACTAAAGGAATTGGCAAAAGGTTATTTTCCTTATTTGTTTAATACTAGTAATAATCAAACATATGTTGGTAAATATCCTAAAAAATATTATTATGGATATGATTCCATGACTGAAAGTGAAAGAAAATCCTTTGATGAGTGGTATAATTCTGTAAAAAATGAAACGTTTGATTTTCAGAAAGAATTCATTAAATACTGTAGATCAGATGTAGATATTTTAAGAAAAGGCTGTTTAGAATTTAGAAGATTATTTTTAGAAATTGCAAATATAGATCCTTTCAAGTACGTTACTTTAGCAGGTGTTTGTATGGCCATATATAGAGATTATTTCATACCGAAAAAAACAATGGCTATAGATGAAGAGATTATTCAACGAGATCAGTACAGTAAAAAATCAATTGCTTGGTTAGATTATTTATCTCATAATATAAATATACAACATGCTTTAAAAGGTGGGGAGAAAAAATTAAAATTAGGTGATAAAACTTATAAAGCAGATGGTTTTTATAATAATACTGTATATCAATTTCAAGGTTGTCACTGGCATGGATGCCCTAGATGTTACAAAGAATCTACAATAAATATACAAAATCAAATATCAATGATAGATTTATATGAAAGAACAATAAAGATACGAAACAAAATAAAAAATGCAGGATATGAGTTGATTGAAATGTGGGAATGTGATTTTGATAATGATAAATAAAAAAGTGTATGAAAAATAATTGGAAAAGAGATTTTGTGGAACCATTAAATCCTCGAGATGCCTTTACAGGAGGCAGATGTGAACCTACGAAACTAAAATACGAAATGAAAAATAAAGAAAAAGGTAGATATATAGATGTATGCTCGCTTTATCCAACTGTAAATTATTTTGATTATTATCCTATAGGACATCCTAAAAAGATTTATATTCCCAAGAAATATGACAAAAATTGGTTTGGATTGATAAAATGTAAAGTATTACCCCCAAGAAAATTATATCATCCTGTATTACCTTATAAAGAAGAGAAATTGATATTTAGTTTGTGTAAATCATGTTCAAAAACTATCAAATGTAATCATTTTAAAACAGATATGGAAAAGAAAAAATGTGTAAAGTGTTATGAAAGGAGAAATGGAGAATGCAATCATACAGACAAAGAAAGAAGTTTTATAGGTACATGGACAACAACTGAAGTTGATTTGGCAATTCAAAAAGGATATAAAATTTTGAATATTTACGAAGTTTGGAATTTTATAGGCAAATCAAATCTACTATTTAGAGGTTATGTTAGGAAGTTTTTAAAAATAAAATTGGAAAAAGATGATAAATGGCGTGAGAAGTTTAAAACAAAAGAAGAATATAAAAGATTTGTAAAAGAAAAATTGGGTATAAAAATGGATATAAAAGAAATTAATGAAAATCCAGGAATGAGATATATAGCAAAAATCTGGTTAAACTCTTTATGGGGTGAATTCGGCCAAAGAAAAAATATGAGACAAAATAAAAATGTCATAGAATTGGAAGAGTTTTATGATATTATATTGAAAGATAATATTAAAGATTTGAATATCGTATTTTTAAATGATGATTGTGTAGAAATGAGTTATTATATGAAAGAACAATATGTTAAAAATAATTTTAAAACAAATATATATATAGCTGCTTTTACAACTAGTTCTGCAAGAATAAGATTGTATAAAATGCTTGATAAATTAGGAGACAAAGTAATGTACTATGATACCGATAGTATTGTTTTTATTGATGATGATACCAATAAAGTAGAAACTGGTTGTATGTTGGGTGAATGGACTGATGAATTGGGTGAAGATAAATACATAAAATCATGGATATCAGGGGCCAGTAAAGATTATGGATATATATTAAATGATAATTCTGTAAGAGGAAAAGTAAAAGGGTTTAAAATGAGTTATGAGAGTGAAACTAAACTCAATTTTGATGAAAGAATGAAAATAATTACAGGAGAAACAGAATGCATCAATGTAGAAATAAATCAATTTCAAATTCAAAAGAACAGAATTATCAAAGTAAACAAAACGAAAAAAAGACACATGTTTGGATATGATAAAAGAAGAATTTTGGATAATTTTGATACTGTACCTTTCGGTTATTAAAAAATGATTACTTATAAATGGAGGGTTATATATTGTGTGATAATAAATTATTTTTACAAAATAGAAATTCTCTTGAAGGTTTAGAAGAATTCTCAAATGTAGTAGTGTTACATTGTAGTTATAATAAATTAACTTCTCTTAAAGGTATAGAAAATTTAACAAATTTAGTAAAATTAGACTGTAATCACAATAAATTAACTTCTCTTAAAGGTATAGAAAATTTAACAAATTTAGTAAAATTATCCTGTGATTTTAATAAATTAACTTCTCTTAAAGGTATAGAAAATTTAACAAATTTAGTAAGATTACATTGTAGTTTTAATACATTAACTTCTCTTAAAGGTATAGAAAATTTAACAAATTTAAAAGAATTACATTGTAATGAGAATAAACTAACTTCTCTTAAAGGTATAGAAAATTTAACAAATTTAGAAGAATTAGACTGTAATCACAATAAATTAACTTCTCTTAAAGGTATAGAAAATTTAACAAATTTAGTAAAATTAGACTGTACTTCTAATACATTAACTTCTCTTAAAGGTATAGAAAATTTAACAAATTTAGTAAAATTAGACTGTACTTCTAATACATTAACTTCTCTTAAAGGAATAGAAAATTTAACAAATTTAGTAAAATTAGACTGTAGTTTTAATACATTAACTTCTCTTAAAGGTATCGAAAATTTAACAAATTTAGAAGTATTAGACTGTAATCACAATAAATTAACTTCTCTTAAAGGTATAGAAAATTTAACAAATTTAGAAGTATTACGTTGCGAGAAGAATGAACTAACTTCTCTTAAAGGTATGGAAAATTTAACAAATTTAAAAGAATTACATTGTAATGAGAATAAACTAACTTCTCTTAAAGGTATAGAAAATTTAACAAATTTAGAAGAATTAGACTGTAATCACAATAAATTAACTTCTCTTAAAGGTATAGAAAATTTAACAAATTTAGTAAAATTAGACTGTACTTCTAATACATTAACTTCTCTTAAAGGTATAGAAAATTTAACAAATTTAGTAAAATTAGACTGTACTTCTAATACATTAACTTCTCTTAAAGGAATAGAAAATTTAACAAATTTAGTAAAATTAGACTGTAGTTTTAATACATTAACTTCTCTTAAAGGTATCGAAAATTTAACAAATTTAGAAGTATTAGACTGTAATCACAATAAATTAACTTCTCTTAAAGGTATAGAAAATTTAACAAATTTAGAAGTATTACGTTGCGAGAAGAATGAACTAACTTCTCTTAAAGGTATGGAAAATTTAACAAATTTATAAGAATTACATTGTAGTTTTAATACATTAACTTCTCTTAAAGGTATCGAAAATTTAACAAATTTAATAGAATTACTTTGCGAGGAGAATGAACTAACTTCTCTTAAAGGTATAGAAAATTTAACAAATTTAGAAGAATTACATTGTAATGAGAATAAACTAACTTCTCTTAAAGGTGTAGAAAATTTAACAAATTTAGTAGAATTACATTGTAGTTTTAATAAATTAACTTCTCTTAAAGGTATAGAAAATTTAACAAATTTAGTAAAATTAGACTGTAGTTTTAATACATTAACTTCTCTTAAAGGTATAGAAAATTTAACAAATTTAAAAGTATTACTATGCCATGAAAATAATATTACAACTATAAACGAAATATAATTTTGTCCTAGACTAGATTATATAAGGTTTGATACACATAAAGTGATTCTAACACCTGTGTTAAGAAGGCGTTTACTTGATAAAAATAATGTCTACAATGCTTCTCAGAATGTACACAACACTCACATTCAAAAATCATTAAGAGATTCCATTATAAGAATTTTAAATACTAAAATTGAATTTGATTTAAATGAATGCATTAAAAAACTTGATATTTCGAGAGAGATTGAGAGATATCATGATTTGCTGGATGAAGAATTTCATACAATAAAATTACGAGAAATATTAGTCATAGTACTGAATAAAATTTTGAAAAATGAAAATAAAGAAGAATTAATCAATGTATTAAAAGATGAATTAAAAGAAGGAGATGATAAGTGTTTTGTAGGAAAAGTGACTAGAATTATTAATGTATTGAATGGTTTTGATTCCGATGTTTCCATTACCATTTCAGATAATGAACAAAAGAATATAATAGCTCAAAAAAGTTTTAGAGAATCAGAATCGTATGAAGAATATAGAGAAAAGTTAATCAAAGAGATGAAAGACCGGGGTTATACCGATTATGAAGAATGGTTAAATATTTAAACCCTCACAGGGGTTTAAGGGGCCCACCCCTTTAAATTACAGGACCCCTAAGCTGAAAAACATTAAATGGTTGTATTTTTATTTTTAAAAAATATTCCTTAATAAATGGAAGAGTTTAATAGTCTAGGGTCATACCGTACAACTTATAAATTGAAAGAGTTGGATGTTGGTGAATATGATTTGATAGATATAAGAAAGATTCATACTGAAAAATTTGGAGAAGGTTGTGTTGTAACTTTAAAAGTAGATGATGAAGAAAAAGATTTTTATCTTCCAAAACATAAAGCAACTATTTCAGAGAAAGCTATTAAAAAGATTAAAAAAGGAAATTATTTATTTGTATATAATGGTATAGTTAATGAAAAATATTATGTCTGTAGTTTGAAAGAATGTTCTTAAAAAATAAATCTATATAAATGGATCGTTACGATTTGCAACTCTTGTTTGTTAATGATTTAATAATTAAACAAAAAGCAGAAATTTGTGCAGTTTTAATCAAGGAATATGAACATACTGGATATGTTTATTTCAAGAATGGTATTTTACGATATCTGAATGAAATTGAAACAATACTTGATAGAAAAATATCTAGTAAAAATAAAGTTGCTGGATTAGAAATAGTACATAGATATAAAGATTATGTTGATAAACGTATGCAGTCGGATGAGTGATGTCTTATAATTTTTAAAAACTTTGGGTACATGCAATAATTATTGCACTTTGTTAAACAAAATCACTAGATTTCATCATTTTTGATGAAAATTCTATCAAAATGGAAAATCACTAGATTTCATCATTTTTTGATGATAATGTTATTAAAAATGATGATATTATCATATTTTGTTTAGTACGATTAGTAGGGACTGCAGATTTGATGTGTCCTATAGTATGCCCTATATACTACTCACGAAAATAACTGGAAAACCAAGTTAAGTGTGTTGTTGTATATAGATAGTTTTCAAAACATTAAAATTGCTGTGCGCTTCAAAAATAGTCATAGCTATCAAGAGCATTATTGTCAAGTAAAACTGATAGGAACCAAATTAAAATACAGTAACAAATTATACTGCAAAAATAATGTAATCAAAATAAGTGTATTCAAAAATAGTCTATAGAAAAATAATAAATATATATATACAGAAAATGACTCACCTGGTTTGAATTCAACAGGAAATATTATAACATTGCCATCCAACAAAAAATATTAATGTTGTAATATAATCTGTTAATTTCGTTTAAAGCTGTGAAATGAAACTTATTCACAAATTGCGCAAACCATAAAAACATATATGACAGTAAAAAATTTTTGTTGATCTGCTGTCCTGTGGTTCCACTGGCCGTTCAACATTTATGTGAAGATGAAGCTTAAGTATTTGAGAAGGTGCCGTGATACAGTTTCAGTTTTTCACCAATGTTCAAGTTGAGCCGCGCATTAAAAAATGAAACTTAAAGCTGCTTCTTCAGTAGACTGGAGTCTCTAAATCCAGAAGAGCTCCCTAAAACATATAAACTACTCCTCAGTTCGCCGCAAAGAAAAAGAAACATCAAATGAGGAGCAGTACCGAAGAGCGAAGTTTTCTTGCCCTATGAACAATAATTGTTTAACAGTTAACACTCGATGAGTCCGCCGAACCTATCGGCAAGCGAGCGGTTTAATATATGCGGTCAACCAGGAGAACACCCATAGCACATTTAAAAAAATCTGATAACCTCCTGATACAGAGCAACTGTCCGCCGCAGAGAAAAACAAGTACCGGCTGTGATAACACATACATGATGGCTGAAGTATCCATGTTCAGGGAATCGGCTCCTCGCAGAAATAAATCACAGCAAAAGAGCGCATCGATGTCTTTCATTGACGGGATAAAAACAGCGGCAACGATCAGCAGTCAATTAAAAAATAAGGCAGTATTGAAGAGTAAAGCCAATACATAGCGCAAAAATGTCCGGAAGTCATGTAGAAAAGCTGTCAGTATAACTTCATTAGGAATGGAGGACGCCAGCCACTATTATCTGAAGGAAAACCAACCACCACCATCGTAAAATTACCGCTAAGACGCAAAATGCCTGGGCCGCTAAGACGCATATGCTGTTGTACTTCAGTTGGGGCGATTTCAAATTACGTTGAAGATTTACTTTTAGAAGCGATAAAGCGAATACACTCTGAGAGCGTTGTGAAGTTGTACAAATAATCCAGGTAAAAGTCACTTTGCGAAGCGATTATAAGAGAGACATTTGAAGAAGAGCAAAACTTTTATTTGATGTCTTATAAAAGATTACATGATGGTGGTGGCTGGGAGACCGTTAGCTATGATGGTTAAAAAGGGTCTGATTAATCGGAAGCCAAATTCAATCGAAGAATGATCAGGAGGTTGACGAGAAAGTTAAACTTGGTATATTAAAAGAATGCCAAAATAATCCATAATATATTCATTATTACAGACGCCTAAAAGCTGCATAATATTCCTAGTCAACAGAGAGAATGGCAAGACATAACAAAGTGCTGGGCACCAAATTATTGAGGATAAAAACAGCCAAAATTTACAGTAAACCCGTGTGATAGAAAATTAGTTTAGCTGTATTTTAACTGATATGAGGCCATGTCCATATTTGGTAATGAAAGGAAATAAAGTATGTACGTGTGTAGAAAGACGTTAAGCATAGATGCATATAAATAAAATGTAAATGCTCTGCATGCGAAACAGATGTTTCTTAACAGCTAGGAAAACTGAATAAATATAACGGACTTATTATTGACATGGAACAAAGAGCGATAGAATAATTTAGCATGAAATCCGGATAAATAAGCAGTTAATTGAAACTACACATGTGGAAAAAAAGCGTAATACAAAATTTTGAATGACGGTTTAGTTTAAAATGTATCAAATTTAAGAAAGTACACTAATGAAAATTATTTTTAAATATGTGATCTCCATCATATATGCCTCCCCCTACTCCTTTTGTCCGATATCCCCAGTGCTCAAGTGCATAAGCTCATCTTATTCCACCCTGCACGAAAGGCCGTGACGCCACACTTCCACAATGAGAAAGGTAGCAATGACAATTTTTAAAATAAACATGCGAATCTTTTCATTCTCATTCTTGAGTAGAAAGAAAAGCGCTTCAATCCAATTCATCAAACTGTGCCCTTCCTAATTGTTTTCACTCTTGCTATCCGGGGACATCTGTAAAAGGGGATTAAAATTTTTGTCGGTTAGAATCGATAGCATTTTTCGGCTACTAAGCACTTAAAAAGTAGGGTCCATTTCATGGTGAACAAAAACGGTCATGTTTCTCTTGTCCTTGAACGATTCCACTTTCCATTCCCGGTGAAATAGCACAGGTTAAGGATCACCACTACACGCAATTGTTTGATTGGGTATAGTACTTTCCGGACAATTGAATGGAATCTCCCACATTATTGCAGCACTTAGGCTTAATAAGACATAAATACGATTAATTATGTTTGATTTACACAAATATTCAGAGCGCATATAAAACGCTATTTTTTACTTATGATATAATGTATTCCTTGTTTATATGGGGACACTTTGCGTATAGTGAACTTCGGATATGGTGAACGAAATTTGCCGCACCCCAGAGTTTCACTATAACCGGAGTCGTTTGTATAACTCTTACGTCAACAAAACTCATAACTATGATTAAGGCAAGTGACTTAGGGGCTGAAGAAATTCAGAATTTAATCAATGATTTATTAAACAAGCAAAAGGATACATTGGGCTGTACAGGGAGTAATAATCCTTTTGAGCTAACAAAAAAGAACACGCATAAGAAAATACAGTTATTAGATCGGGAATTGCTGCCCGTTGACGTTTGGAGCAGATATTTAGTTATACTCATTGGGACTGGCTTAAAAATGAGAAATAGAGAAGTAGTCGTGAAGGTAGAGCAATAGAAACTCCAGGAACGAGACATAATTAGATGGGAAGCGAAAAAGAACATACACAAAATACAAGCGGAAAATAAAGACTTACAACAAAAAGAGGACGGAGGCGCCGCAATACAGG